>CM030363.1:280837182-282037182 GCA_017893485.1 Hemerocallis citrina | reverse complement strand
ATAACAGAACAGCTTTTAAAATCGTTTCTTCAGAAAAACAGCTTTCAGATAACAGTTTTCAGCAAGAAATATAACAGAACAGCTTTTAAACTCTCTTTTTCAGAAAAACAGCTTTCAGATAATAGTTTTCAGCTAAAAAAATAACCGAACAGCTTTTAAACTCGTTTTTACAGAAAAACAGCTTTCAGATAATAGTTTTCAGCAAGAAATATAACAGAACAGCTTTTAAACTCGCTTTTTCAGAAAAACAGCTTTCAGATAACAGTTTTCAGCTAGAAATATAACAGCACAGCTTTTAAACTCTCTTTTTCAGAAAAACAGCTTTCAGATAACAGTTTTCAGTAAGAAATATAACCGAACAGCTTTTAAACTCGCTTTTTCAGAAAAACAGCTATAAGATAACAGTTTTCAGCAAGAAATATAACAAGACAGCTTTTAAACTCGTTTTTTCAGAAAAACAGCTTTCAGATAACAGTTTTCAGTAAGAAATATAACCGAACAGCTTCTAAACTCTCTTTTTCAGATAAACAGCTTTCAGAATATCAATATTCAGAATATAGGCTAAACAAACAGCTTTTAGACTCATATTCAGAATATCTCTATTCAGAATACTCTATTCAGAATACTCTATTCAAAATATCAAAACAAACGCACCCTCGGTTTTTCAAAGACCGAGTGTTAGAATTCGAAATCGAAGAATAACACTCGGTCTTTGAAAAACCGAGTTAATTTTAACTAAACTCGGTCTTTCAAAAACCGAGTGGGATGGTTTGGGAATTAAAAAAAAGTAGGACAGTTTGGGAAAAACTTTCAAAAAGTGGGGCAGTTTGGGAAAAAATTCCATTTTCATCCCTCTCTTTCAGCATTAATCTTCTCCCCCATCCTCTCCTCTCTCTTTCAACCCCCAACCCCAAAACCCTGAACCCCAAGAAGAAGATGAAGAAACCCATCAATGCCCTCCTCAATCCCAGGTATGAACCCCATGCATTCCCCTCTCAAACCCTCTTCCATCGTAAGTTGTTTGTTCTTGTGTTTCTCTTATTTACATACACTATCCAATTTCTTATTTCTTACAAATCATTTGAAAGAAATTATTTTAATATCACAGATTATTTTTTAAGTACTTGTTGACTAAGATTCCAACAATTAGTAGTACGAAAGGGATTTTTTCTTATTACAAGATTGTAAACCTATTAGTTAAAAATGTATTGATTTGGTGAAGCATAAGGTTAAGGCATGAATAGTAAAAATTATATAGTACTCCCTCCGTTTTAAAATATAGGTATTCTTAAATGTCTAGCTATTATAAAATGTCAAATTTTGACCTTCTCTTAAATGCGCTAGTATTTTTTAAGGTGAAACATTAAATGGCAAGACGAGGATAAAATTGAAAATCTCGTAAAAAAATTAATTCATAGGCATTTAAGAATATTAAGACATTTTCATCAAAATTATAAAATGACTTATATTTTGAAAAGGGAAAGAAAAAAAATAGTATGAAACATATATTCTTTGGAACAGAGAGAGTACTTAGAGAGATATTTAAGTTACCGAATTATACTTTGTTATTATTTTTCACACGTTTCATATGGAGAACAACTTGAAGACAGCTACTGAAACGTGGAGGTATTCAACCCACCGTTTAATGATTAAAAAAAAAAAAAGACAGTTACTGAATGTAATACTTGAAGATATCACATGAGAATTTCAGGTGATGCCCGCAGTCTTCCATGAAGGTTCTCACAAAAAATCATGTTATTCATTTGCTTTACAATTAAACGAGATTTCGTTGGGTAACTTGGAAGGAGAACATCACAGTCTTCCATGAAGGTTTCTCACCGAAATACAGGAAGTGTACGGAATGCTCGTAAGGCAGAACAAATTGATAAACTACAAGTCATCAATGAAATATGTGTTTATTTGTATTCCTGCTAATTTTTCAAGCAGCTTAATTTTGTTCTTATAAATGTGTGTGTATTTGTACAGGAATGCTGAATCCACCATCTGTATAGCAATTTTACCAATAATTCTGGAAGGTTTAAACTATGTTGTTCTACATCTTGTGAGTTTCTGCTAGGCTTTGTTGGCGTGATTATTTTTCAATCTGCCAGTTCAACTCTTATCTTGAAACTTAGTTTCAGCTATTCTTCAGTTGCATCTTCATTTAGCACTATTTGCATGTTACCGAACACTTTGTGCATGATGATGAATTATGCATGTATGTGAATGTTCAAGATAGAGGAAGAGAAAGAACCAACTAACTCGTGTTACTACAGTTCCTGTCATCAACAATTCAACTTACTACTTGGATATTGAAGAAAAACCCCAATTAACACATGATTAGCGTAAAATAATCAACGGGCAAGGTCTGATTGCAGTTGCTACAGCCAAACTCAATTTTTTGGGTTAAACTTCTATACACATCGTCAATAACAGTCAGTTTTATCAGAGGCTCATCGATCCCACAACAGTTTGGTAACCATAGAAATATGAGATATACGTCACTTAAATACTAAGTACTGCACTGTGTATCATGTCAGGATTTCCTAATCATAAGACAATATAATTAACATCAAAAGGGGGATTTTATTTATTGAGAGATAAAGACCATCGACATGGCTATTGAATACACAACTAACAGCTATTGCAATTTCCACATATGTAGAAGTTTTCAAAGATAATCACGCATTCAAGGTACTCGCATTAAGATCCAGAGAGACGGTACCAAGAGGACTTAGAGTTCATGAAACTCCGAGCAGGGTCTGTATCGTTTTCTGCACAAATAGAACATTGCAACAACGGTAAGCACAGATCAAAGTAAGTGAGGTAGCATGTAGTGATGGTCGTGAAAGTAGAACCTCTATTTTCAAGGGTGAGGTGGTTGGCGCATATCGTTCCACAATTTTCCCATCTCTGTCCACGAGGAACTTGGTGAAGTTCCACTTGATGCCATTTGTCAAGAACCCGCCTTTCTTCGATTTCAAGAACTTGTAAAGAAGCGCCGCATCCTTCCCGTTCACATCAATCTACAAAGAAATATGAGCCAGGCTCATTTTATATATCTAAGCTCTCTCATCAAATTTTTAAAGTTGGCTTCAACGTTTTTGGGGTCGTTAGATGTTCTCATGTGTATTGACATAAAAACAATTGAAATGCAAGCCGAAAAAAGTTAATTTATAAACATATTCTCTAATTGTGTAAATCTAGGAGGGGTATGGATGAATATGAGAAACTTCAGAATGCTTAGAAGCTGTACTAATTGAGAAAACAAAATTATATTAAGTAACAGGTAAATTCGACTTATAAATGACAGTTAAGTTTATGCACACTATACAAACAAGTTAACAATGAGTAGTACATGAATTAAAATATTTAAATAAACTAAAATAAATGATGCACAACTTGCATGATAAAATTGGGGTGCAAGAATTGTTGTACTACAAGTGATAAATTTGGATTTTTTTATATAAAAAAGGTGAGTTATTGTAATCTTGCTCGGAAACTAAAGAAAATTATGTTTACATGTGCACAAGATAAACAGTAAGTGGATCAGGAGTTCAATTTTGTTTGAAAATCTTGTTTTCTTTATTAAGAAATTGATGGGATTTTTCCATTCATCTTTTCTTGAAAACATTTTTCTTTCTTAAATTCGTTGTAAGAGAAAAGAGTTATAAATTTCTTAATCATCACCTTATCAAAGATGGGGAATTCCGCTTTGAACATCGAGCAAGTCTCCTGAATTTCCTCATTACTTCCTGGTTCCTGGCTTGCAAATTGATTGCAAGGGAATGCCAATATCTCAAATCCTATCAAGATAACCAAAAATTCTTGTGTTTAAGATATGTAACTAATGCACAGAGGAATGGATAGCCAGCAAAGCAAACCTTGATCTTTGTACTTCTCATACAGAACATTCATTTCCTTGTAGTTGGCATGAGTCAGTCCACTGCATCGGCAGAGCTAGCTATTAGTATAAGGAACTACAAAGTACTCACAATAATAATCTTTGGAATTGGCTGTCAAATAACAAAAGCACTTTTGTCTTCAGTACTACATTATTGTATAATGTTCTACCCGAAAATTAATCCATGGAGTTTTATACTCGATGCTAGAAATTTATAAACTAATAAGCTGTGGAATAAATCATCTCTATTTGGTGATATAAAATTTAGGAACTAGTCTTTCGAGTATGATACCAGTGAAACATGACAATCAGCAGGAAATAAAGCAGGGATAGGCATAAATCACATTTTACACTTACATATTCCCCTTTATTTCCTAAAAGTGTATCATAAAATTAAACGACCGATGACTGCACAACTTGGCTCATGAAACAAATTTTACTTGTTTTTTTATTTATGTAGATTATTCCCTAATCCACGATTTAACATAGAATTTTTGGTTCAACATGATGAAGGGCCGAGGGCGCTTGTCATCAAGCGCACAATTGACCATGCAACTACTCCGTAAACGATTTATTGCAGCAAAATAATTCTCACAGGACTGTTTGCATCTCAACCTCCAAAGTCTAAAATTACATCTTGTTCATTTCATCTTGTTCTATTTGGGGATTTTGGGGAATCCCGAAAGGTTCCGGGTTTTTCCAGAGTATTAGAATATCATAGATATTGTGAACTTTTGGAGAAATACAACCAAAATAAAAGGCAAAAAAAGAAAAGGGAAGTTAGAACATGTAGGGTTGAAAAGAAAACAAAGAGAGGAAGGCATATGATGAGGGCAAAAGGGGTTCCTTCATCATATCATTATCAGTTAACAGCTAATAACTTCGATTAGCAACAAGAAATTGATTGAAAAGGTACTGAATGTAATGACTTCTGTTAGTTGCATCATAAAAGTTCAGAATACACGTATTACTCATATGCACATGTATTATTTATATAGAGAGAATATACCAATATATCCAACAATAATTACCATTTCGAAGCAACATTCACAATAAGAAGAACCTTGCCCTTGTACACACTCAGGCTCACATCATTGCCACCTATATCCTGCCAAGTGGTAACATTAGACGATAAATTAATAAATAGAAGTCGCATATTTTTCAGTGAGAACTCGTATATATGCAAGAACAAGAGCCAAAAATATACTTAAAGGTAAAGTCTAAATGTAACAGAAACAACCTCATGTTTCACCAAGATGCTAAAAAACGAACTGAGTTCGTTTTCAAAGGTTTTAACTAACCCGAAGTTTCCCTCTTTGTCTAATTTGTGTATTTTCAATAGCACCAATTGTGGGTTGTTATCAGGGCTGGTCCTGAGATTTATAGGGCCTTGTGCACTTGTTATAGTAGCACCTCCATCTTCTCAATTCTAACCACCCAAACTGATTGTAAAGGGAAACCTTAAGGTATTTAAAATTATTAAAACAAAGATTGTGAAAATGAACTAGGAAGAAGAAAATGAGTTAGGGTTTTCTTCACACACACACATATAAATAGAAGAGGGTTAGGGGGTTGGGGTTTGGGTTAGGCCGGCCAAGGATTGGGTTAGGTTAGGGTTAGGTTTAGAATGATGTGAGTGGAGCGTGGAAATGTTTAGAAGAGTCTAGGTTTTGCTTAGGTGCCCCCAATGCACTCTTCAATTTATGCGTTTCTAACCCTAAATTTGGTTTTCAATTTATAACATAGAAGAGGATTATGGGGGCAGTAATTACTTAATTAGTTGCTTGACTGCTTTGTAACCAAACCCTATTTCTACCATCCTAAAACTTCATTATTTTTTATACAAAATAAATGAAAAACTACATCTGAATCCTAAAAAAATATCTCCCAAAAAAAAAAACTATAAAATATATAGCGATAACCCAGCACAGGATTGTTGCATCAGATTTGTGGATGTATTTTGTAATATGTTACTTTGTATTTCGTTATTCTTTCATTAATGAAATCGGTGACGTAGGTCACTGTTAAATTAAAAAACAAAAAAAAAAAAAAAAAAAAAAAACCCAGCACAGGAGATAAGGTCATGAATAAAAAGAAACCCATATACAGATCTAAATCAACAAGCTAAATCTATAATTTTTGCCCATTCGATAATGAACAACAAATTAGCAGTAATGGAAATAGCTAGGCAATTAATTGCCCATTACCTTAACAGTGAAATCATAGATGGATTCAGCCATTTTTCTCAGGAGTTGGAGCTGGGTTTCTCAAGAAGAAGAAGAAGAGGAGATCGAGGAGAGCACGACCAAGTAACTATGAAAGATTAGAACAAGCTGTCATTGCTAACAAGTGGATATTTATAATGGTTGGGTTTCGGAGGCTGCAGGGAATTTTGGAATTAGTTGGAGGCATGCATTGATCGAGTTGAGTTGTTTGCTTGTTTGGACTGTTGACTGTATTATTTAGTAGTATATTATTGTTTGGTTTGACCAATGGATGAATGCTTTGAAGATTCTTTCTAGAAACAGTTTGACAAAAACAAACTAGAAGCTAGCACAGAGATTCCTCTGGTAAAAGCCTAACATACAGGTCATTGTTGGAGACCACGACGGTGTGGTGGTCGAGTGCCAGCGAAAAGAAACGGTACGCGTACAAACAAGAGAATAAGATATACTGAAATTTTCGCCAGACTATCCCACTTTTTGAAAGTTTTTCCCAAACTGTCCTATTTTTTAAAAAAAATTTCAAACCGCCTGCCTTCTGAAAAAACGAGTTTGGGTAAATCCTCATTGCTTTTTTAAAATGCGGGTGTTAGACTTAGTTTTGCTCTTGCCCACAGGGATTTATCCCACACTCGCTTTTTGAAAAAGCGAGTGCCGATTGGGTCTTTGTAGCCCCACGTTCGAAATCAAATCTCGGAATACAAAACTACTTAACCAATGCGGAATCAAAGAGAGAAACAGCGAAAGAAAACACAGAAAAGCAAGCAACACAAGAACACAAGATTTACGTGGTTCGGCAAAACAATGCCTACATCCACAAGGGGCGGTTGGGGTTCTTCTTGCTATAATCAACGATGGGCAAAACAAAGTTTACAAGAGATGACGGCTGCAAAATCCGAATAAGGTGTTACAATTTACAAAACCCTAACGGGTGTATTTATAGGGAAACTATTGGGCCTTTTCGAATTGGGCCTATTCTGGATCCAAAACCCGCCGACAGTCGACTAGTCCAATTACCAGTCGACTGGTCTTGTTCAGGGCAGTCGACTGGGCAGTCGACTGCTGCTGCTGTATCCCAAGCCTTTGAAACTTCTCTGGACAGTCGCCTGATCCTCCAATTCAGTCGACTGATATACTGTAACTTTCATTTGCTGCAGATACTCCAAAACAATCTGAACCAGAATCGAGCCATTATCCAACAATCACCACCTTGGCGAGATTTTCCAAGTATCCAAGCAATCTCCACAAATACTCCAAAACAACTGCTCATCACCAAATGTAACAAAAACACCCAAACTCCACCTTAGTATGATATCACATACTAAACAAACCAATAGCAAAGCACTATCCCAACCGCCCATGCCAAATTATCAAACATGCAAAATATTAGCCAGGTTCATGCAATGCTTGAACTTGGCTGCCCCAACAACTTTGGTCAACATATCAGCAGGATTATCAGCTGTTCCAATCTTCACCAATTGAATATCACCATCCTTTATCAAATCACGCACAAAATGATAACGGACATCAATATGTTTGGTCCTCGAATGATGAACTTGGTTCTTCGCTAAATGAATAGCACTCTGACTGTCACAGTGTACCTCCACCTTCTCCCGATGAATTCCCAAGCTCTTCAAAAGTCCATGTATCCAAATGGCTTCCTTCATGGCCTCAGCAACCGCCATGTATTCAGCCTCAGTAGTAGACAACGCTACAGTGGACTGCAAATTGGACCTCCAACTTATAGGTGCTCTAGCCATAGTAAACAAATAGCCTGTAGTAGACCGCCTCTTATCTAGATCACCTGCATAGTCAGAATCAACATAACCCACCAATAACCTGCTAATATTGTCATCCCTTTCAAACTTCAAACCCACATCTGTGGTGCCACTTATGTACCTCAAAATCCATTTAGCTGCTTGCCAATGCTCTTTGCCTGGATCATGCATATATCGACTAACCATACTCACCGCCTGAGAGATGTCTGGTCGAGTACAAACCATGGCATACATCAAACTGCCACCTAGTGTAAGGTACATTAGCCATATACTGTCTCTCTTCATCTGTACTTGGAGACTGAGAAGCACTAATTCTGAAATGAGTGGCTAAGGGTGTACTGACTGGTTTAGTTTTCTCATCTATACCAAACCGTTTCAGCACCTTCAAAAGATATTGCTTCTGTGTCAAACTCACTATGCCCTTTGCTCTGTCTCTAGCTATCTCCATCCCAAGTATCTTCTTGGCTTCACCAAGATCCTTCATCTCGAATTCAGAACTCAGCTGATTCTTCAAATTTTGAATCTCCTTAGCATTTTTAGAGGCAATCAACATATCATTCACATATAATAACAGATATATAAAAGAACCATTCTGCAACTTCCTGAAGTAGACACAATGATCATACTCACTTCTGGAATATCCCTGCACTTTCATAAACTGATCAAACCTCAAATACCACTGCCTTGGAGATTGCTTCAACCCATAGAGAGACTTCTTCAACCTGCAAACACAATTTTCCTTCCCAGCTGTCTTAAACCCATCTGGCTGCAACATATAAATTTCTTCATCTAGATCCCCATGTAAGAACGCAGTCTTCACATCCATCTGTGTCAATTCAAGATCAAACTGTGCTACCAAAACTAACAAAATCCGAATAGAAGGATGCTTCACAACTGGAGAGAACACTTCATTATAGTCAATACCTTCCTGTTGAGCATACCCCTTTGCAACTAGTCTAGCCTTGAACCGAACACTGCCTTTTGGACCTTCTTTCTTCGTATACACCCACTTGCAACCAATTGCTTTCTTCCCCTTTAGTAGTTGCACTAGATCCCAAGTCTTATTCTTATGAAGAGAGTTCATCTCTTCATCCATAGCAACTTTCCAATCTGCATTTTCTGAACTTCTAGTAGCTTCTTTGAAGTTGGAGGGAACTTCATCATCCACAATGGGAAGAGCAAATGCAACTGTATCTGTAAAACGAGACGGTCGTTTGATATCTCTTCTTTGCCTTCTTACTGCAATTGATTCTACCTGCTGGATAGGAACTTCTTCATCATTCTCAGTATCAACCACATCATCTTCATCTTGGACAGGAACAGGATTTTCAACTGACAATTTTTCTAACTCCACCTGTTGGAGAACTCTCCCACCAGTCGACTGGTTATTGCCAACAGTCGACTGTCCCGAGCTCCCGCTCTTCTTCTGTTCTAGACTACCAGTCGACTGCTCCTGTACACCAGTCGACTGTCCCGAGATTCTGCTACTCACCTGTTGGAGAACTGTCCCACTCTTCTGCTGCTCACCAGTCGACTGTCCTATACCACCAGTCGACTGTCCCGAGCTAATCATGCTGGTCTCATCAAAAGTCACATCTCTGCTGATTACTAACTTCTTCTGTTCTGGACACCACAACCTGTAACCTTTGACACCAGTACTAAAACCAACAAATAGAGCCTTCTTGGCTCTTGCATCAAGTTTAGTTTCAGTTACATGAAAATAAGCAGGACAACCAAATATATGCAAAAAACTATAATCAGATGCAGGTTTACCACTCCATACCTCAATAGGCGTCTTGCCTTCAAGTGCTGCTGATGGTAAACGGTTGACAATGTGGCTTGCATATATAACAGCTTCTGCCCAAAATGTCTTCTTCAATCCAGAGTGTGCTAACATACATCTCACCTTCTCAAGTAAGGTTCTGTTCATCCTTTCTGCAACCCCATTTTGCTGTGGAGTCTTCCTAACTGTGAAGTGCCTCTGGATCCCTTCATCTTCACACAATTTCAGAAACGGATCATTCTTATATTCCCCTCCATTATCTGACCTCAGAACCTTAATCTTCCTACCAGTCTGATTTTCAACTTTCTTCTTCCAACTTGTGAACAATGTCAAAACTTCATCTTTGTGCTTCATGGTATATACCCAAACTCGTCTGGAGTAATCATCAACAAAAGTAACAAACCAGTGTCTACCACTCATAGAAGGTGTCTGAGTAGGGCCCCAAACATCTGTGTGCACATAATCGAGGATACCCTTTGTCTGATGTACAGCTGTACCAAATTTCACCCTAGTTTGCTTACCCAAAACACAATGTTCACAAAATTCCAACTTGCACCCTTTAGCATCTTTAAGCAACCCTTTCTTCACAAGTCCCTGCAAGGCCTTTTCTCCTGCATGCCCGAGTCGCATATGCCACAACCTAGTAGAGTCGGGAACAACCTGTTTAGGCTTTTCAGTTACACTGGCAGCCTCACCCAAATATGTCTTTCCCTGCAAGAAAAACAAGTTCCTCTTTCTTTGCCCTTTCATCACCACGAGTGATCCGCTAGTCACCTTCAGAATGCCACCTTCACTAGCAAATTTCAATCCACTGGCCTCCAAAGCACCAAGTGAAATCAAATTCTTTTTCAAATCTGGAACATACCATACATCTGAAAGCTCTCTAATAAGACCATCGTGCATTAGCAATTCAATCTTCCCGATTCCTACCTTCTTACAAGGTGCATCATTTCCCATCAAAACTACACCACCATCCATATACTCCAAAGAAGTAAACCACTCCTTTTTCCAAGACATATGATAGGAGGCTGCTGTATCAAGAAACCATACTTCTTGATAAAGTGAGGGACTAGAAGCAAGTGCAAAAGAAAAGTCCTCGCCACTTTCTAAATTATCAACAGTCACATTTGCAGTCGAATTTTCCTTATTTCGTAGCTTTGGACAATCCTTTTTCCAATGCCCCCTTTCATGACAGAAAGCACATTCATCTTTGGCCGGTATTTTCCTGTCCTTCGAAACTCCTCTCGTTTTGGAACGAGATTTGTTTCCCTTTTTTCCAGATTTGGACTCAGATCTGGTCTCAGTCCTGCCCCTTACAATCAATGCCTCAGAGGTTTCCCTATCAACCATTTTATCCCTTCTCCTAGTTTCATTATTCAACAGGGCATTTGCAACATCTTCATATTTAACAGTATCCTTTCCATATAGTAAAGTAGTTGCTAAATGATCATAACTTTCAGGTAATGAATTCAACAGAATTAGGGCTTTATCTTCATCTTTAATTTGCTCATCCAAATTTAACAAATCAGCCAATAATTTATTAAATGATTCAACATGAGCATTCATAGACATACATTCCGTATAGGTGAAGCGAAAAAGTCTCTTCTTCAAATACAGCCTATTCTCCAAACTTTTCCTCATGTATTTGTCTTCGAGTTTCTTCCACAACACCGCAGCAATGGTATCCCTCATCAAATCATACTTCTGAGCCTTCTCAATAAAGAGCCGAATAGTCCCACACGCAACTCGATTCAACTTCTTCCAATCTGCTTCGGACATATCCTTAGGTTTTTCTACTTCCAAAGCAACATCTTGTTCTTGTTGAACAAGAACATCCAACACCTCACATTTCCACATCCCGAAATTGTTTGTCCCATCAAATTTTTCAACTTCAAATTTTGCGTTGTGAATCGTTGTTCTGGACGAACTTGATCCCACAACATCCTTGGTTGCATCTGCATCACCCGCCATCTCCCTATAGGTCGAACCAACAGCTCTGATACCACTTGTTGTGCATGGAATATAAAACTACTTAACCAATGCGGAATCAAAGAGAGAAACAGCGAAAGAAAACACAGAAAAGCAAGCAACACAAGAACACAAGATTTACGTGGTTCGGCAAAACAATGCCTACATCCACAAGGGGCGGTTGGGGTTCTTCTTGCTATAATCAACGATGGGCAAAACAAAGTTTACAAGAGATGACGGCTGCAAAATCCGAATAAGGTGTTACAATTTACAAAACCCTAACGGGTGTATTTATAGGGAAACTATTGGGCCTTTTCGAATTGGGCCTATTCTGGATCCAAAACCCGCCGACAGTCGACTGGTCCAATTACCAGTCGACTGGTCATGTTCAGGGCAGTCGACTGCTGCTGCTGTATCCCAAGCCTTTAAAACTTCTCTGGACAGTCGCCTGATCCTCCAATTCAGTCGACTGATATACTGTAACTTTCATTTGCTGCAGATACTCCAAAACAATCTGAACCAGAATCGAGCCATTATCCAACACCTTTCTCTTTCACTCTCTATCTTCCTCCTCCTCCTTTCACGCTCTCACTTTCTCTTTCACCCTCTATCTTCTTCCTCCTTCTCTTTCACGCTCGAAATCAGATCTCACTAGACTCGCTTTCTGAGTAGATTGCATTCTCAGAAAGCGACTGTGGAGTAGATTGTTTTCCAAAGATCAGCTTGATCTCTGAAAAACATTATTCTACTCCACAGTCGCTTTCTGAGAAAGCGATGTCGTTTCACCAAGACTCGCTTTCTCAGAGAGCGAGTCTTAGGTCTGCACACTCAGGCTCAACACTCGCTTTATCAAAAAACGAGGAGCTCTATATTAGACTCACTTTCTGAAAAAGCTGAGTGTAGGCTTAAAAATGACATCTTCATTTTTGCTTACAATGCTCTTCAACCAAATCTTACATAACCAATTCTCAACACGCAACAATCACATTCATACATAACAAATGGAGATTAACGCTTCTTCAAAATTAAACTCATATAAATTAGTACAAAGTCCAAATTACATAGTACAATTACAAATATAGTACAATTATATATTTTGAGATCCTCTATTAATATATCGCCGTTTATTGTGTCCATGCAACCCACATTTCCAACATTTCATTCCCGTACCCGTGCTAGACCTATCTCTCACATCCATGTCGTTGCGAATTCTCGTAGATCTAGGCCAGCTGTTCCTTGAACGCCGCAAACTAGTATCAGGTACGAGTCGTGGTCCATCAATAGTAGGCCAATATGCTGGATCTAGAGTTGGATGAAAGAGGGGAGCCCATGTTTGTGCTAATGAAGTAACAAGGTAAAATTTATCAACATAAGGCTTGTGATCGATTGCGCGATATGCACAAGCTGCCAATACATGAGAACATGGAATATGATATAGTTGAAATTTAACAGTTGCTCGTAAGAGGAGGAGAAAGATAGAGAGTGAAAGAGAAAGTGCGATCTGATTTCGAGCGTGAGGGCTGAAAAGACCCAATCGACACTCGTTTTTTCAAAAAGCGAGTGTGGGATAAATCCCCTCGTTTTTTGAGAAAGCGAGTGTGGACAAGAGCAAAACTAAGCCTAACACTCGCTTTCTGAAAAGGCGATGGGAGTTTATCCAAACTCGCTTTTTTCAGAAAGCGAGTGTATGATCACATGATATTCACGAATCTTAAAAAAAAGAAAGTTCCGCGTGGCGGGTTCGCAATCTCAGATCGCTAGTTTGTGATCTCGCGCGTTGTGCAAGCTTTTGTGATTTTTTTTTTCCTTTCTTCTAATCGTGAGATCGTGATTTTTTTCTTTTTCTTTCCGTTCGCAATTTTATTTTATTATTATTGTTTTTTTTTGGGGGGGGGGGGGGGGGGGAGGGGGGGGGGAGTTCCTCGTGGCGAGTTCGCGATCTCAGATCGCTAGTTTCTGATCTCGCGCGTTGTCCAGGCTTTTGTGATTTTTTTTCCTTTCTTCTAATCGTGAGATCGTGATTTTTTCTTTTTCTTTTCGTTCGCAATTTTATTTTATTATTATTATTTTGGGGGGGGGGGGGATTTGAGATGCTTTGGCGAGCTATACAAGCTCGACAGATCTGACGAGTGGGGGGGGGGGGGGGATTTGAGATGCTTTGGCGGCGAGTAGTTCACCGAATGCCGTTGGCTACCATTTTGACTAAAAATAAGAGTTGATTAGAGCATCCACAGTCGTTTGCTTATTTGCCATTTTTTCTTTTTTTTTTACTGTAGCTCACACAGTCGTTTGCTATTTTGCCATTTTTTGGCAAAATCGCTACAGTAGAAAGGGGCGAATAGCATTCCATATAGCAAAATGCATATTATAGCATGTTTCGTCTGGATTATTTAATTATTATTTTAATTGATCGGATGAAACATGATGTCGTCCGAAGTAAAAAAAAAAAAAACCCCAAATAAAATAACCGTTAAATGAATTTAAGCGTGGGAATGAACATGATGTTTCTTCCTATGTGAGACGAAACATCATATTTCTTCCCAATCCAATTTTGTTTAGAAAATTTTATTTTAAAAATTAATTTTGTAAATTTTAAATTGTTTTTGCAATTATATAAATTGATTTTGCAAATTTTTAAATTATTTTTGCAAAAAAAAAATTACAATTTCTTTTTTTAATTTTTTTTGCAATTTTTTTTTGCAAAAAAAACTTCCACCAAATCCGGACGACACATGATGTGTCGTCTGGTTTGTGGGACCTTTTGGCACATTTTGTAAAATTTTAAGTTGTTTTTGCAAATTTTTAAATTTATTTGCAAATTTTTTAATTGTTTTTGCAATTATTATTTACAAACTATTTTAAAAAATTGTTTTTGCAAATTTCTTTTGCAAAAAAAAACTTTCGATTTTTTCCCCTTTTTGGGACGAAACATGATGTTTCGTCCCTTATTTTTTATTAATATTTTCTCAGTCTAAATTATTTTTTTAATTACATACGAAACATCATGTTTCGTCTGTTTCTTTTTTAACGAATTTATGCATTTTTTTGTCATTCGACGACTGCAGCGTTTCGTCGAATTGGATGGGCAAAATATACATTTTGCCATTTTTTACATTGAACGACTGTGGATGCTGTTAGCGTGGTCGGAGTGTCGGAGATGGTCCAACAAGGACAATCTATACAATTACTTCTGTTTAACCTTTCCTGATGTTTTCATCAAAAAAAAAACCTTTCTTGATGTTAATTGACTTAATTCGAATTTACATTCCTAAATAAATAATCTCATCCATCAATCTATAAAGGATAATGCTACACCTATAACCTATTCTTACAACTTTTCTTTTACAATCTTAAGTGGCACAACTTCATTGAAATGTATTGTAGAGTAGGTGGAAGTGGGTTGTACACATCTCCAATGAGATTGGGACACCTAAGGTTGTAAAGTTGTAAAGATTGTAGGTGTAGCATTACCCATCTATATATTAGTCAATAATCAATTCAACCCCCATAAATCAATCAATAATCAATTCCTCACACTAACAACCTCAATAATAAAACCCTATACAGTCCAGCACGCATATGATCCATCCTACATCCATACCTACACCACCAGATCCCAACCAAAAACCAAATCCACCACTTTACGATTCGCGCCCTCCCTATAAACTCTTCCCTTTCCCATTCTCTTGTAAGAAATCAAGAAACCCCCTAAAAAAAATCCTGAATGAATTTCAACGGAATCAAAACCCCGAAATTCGACCCCCCAAACCCTAACCCTAACCCTAATCTAATGCTGACGTCACCGCCCGTCGTCGTCGATGAGGACGACGCCCTGGCCCGGTCGTCGCTCCTTTCGCGCGAGGAGGTGCTGCGGCGGCGGGCTCGCCGTTTGAAGAAGTTGGAGAAGGAGTACAGGAGGCACTACTGGGGGTTGGCGGAGGAGATGAGGGTGAAGCATCGGGACTACTACTGGGAGAACGGGCGGAGCCCGGTGGAGAAGGAGGACGAGGGGCAGAATGGCGATGGCGAGGGGCAAAATGGTAATTGTGGAGAGAGGAAGAGGTGCCCTGTTGCGGGGTGTAAGGCGAAGGCGATGGTGCTGACGAGGTTTTGTCATCAGCATATACTGTCGGATAGGGACCAGGTGCTTTACAGGCCGTGTGGGTTCGTTACGAGGAGGTATGAAATTTGGGGATTATTATGATTAGTGTGGTGCTGTTTGATTGTTGGTATTGTTGGGTATGTTGATTTATGGGTTTTGTTCGGATGTGGCAATGTAGGGTTTGTGTAGTGGTTTGTTATTGAATGTCTGTGGAGGTATCTGGTACAGCCCTAAGTATGGCATTTTGGAGGGTCTATGCCGGTTGATATGCCATTTATGTGTCCCCTCACAAATTGAATTGAACCTGATATTACTTGATATATCCCCTGACAAGTTTGGGTTTTGTGTTGTTGAAGTTACCCAATATATGGTAATTGTAGTTTAAGTTTTTCTAGAGATAGGGTGGTATTAACCCAGTAACTTGGTATACCCAGATTATGGTGGAGATTTAGGGTTCGAATTGATCTCTAATTTGCACGATCTATATCGATCATAATGTTAGATCCTTGTTGTGTTTAGTTATTTTCTTCTATTTCTTTGTTTTTGTTTTTGTGTTTATGTGTCTGAGAATGAGAGTGAAGGACTTTGTGTGTTTGTGTGCTTCATCCTAAGGTTATCTAGATGCATTTAGGAGTGTATCTATCCATCATAACATTTTGTGTGTTTACCATATCTCCTTGATCGGTCATCTTACAGCTCCAACATCAAACATTTGGAACCTTGGTAAGTTGTGCATCATTGTATAAAAATAAAAATGTGCAATGTATATGTAATGTGTTTTGGGTAACTCATGTAGTTTCCGTATTGCTTTTCTTTGTTGTATGATATATATGATTAAGTAATTAAGTAAATGTTATGTAGATCATTTACTCTACCCTACATATATACATATACTCGATCCTGATATCTCATCCCCGACATGAAAATTCTTGTGCTGTTATGACACTCACATCCACTATTTAAAACCTCGGGGAGAAGTTTGTAGATCGTTAGATTGAGTAGGAATTATTTAGCTTTCCTTGAAAATACATTTGAGTGAGCATAAATTATTAAACCACCCATTAACTTTTTTTGTATAATCAGAACCCTCTCCGTCCCTATCCCACACAAATTCCATCAACACTGAATTATGATGAGAGTTGAAATGATCTAGTATTTTCTAGACCAATCTACCTTTGACTATCATTTACTGGTTAATTTGATCTGTCGATAAAAAAAAAGTGTGCGAGTATGTGGTTCAATATTATTCAGCTATATTTCTTTAGTCTATTGCAGTTTATTAAATTAACCATTGAATACTAAAGAGCAGAAACACTTAATCATCTATCATATCATTATATTATGGTCTAAGATGATTGAAGGGGGCTCCCCCCCCCCCCGGGTTATCTGATTTTAGGTGTAAGATCAGAGATTTTCTGATACTTATCCTTTGGAGTCTTAACAGACCATTCCTGTGTCAAAAGGTGGTTTGAAACAATCCAGTTTGGGCAGCTATGGCCGAATGCCAAAATAAATAAAACAACAATCCAGTAGATAGTCTGATACTAAGGGACTAATTTGACACAGGGTTGTTTGCGACAACTATAATTTCAATTCCCCAATAAGAATGTGGTACTTGTTTTGAGGTCTTTTTCATGCTTCTTGCAATCTCTTCCATCCCTAGTAGAGCGGAAAATTGATGCTGGAATAGTAATATGTGAGACACTCCACCTAGGAGACATTTTAACCCTTTTAAGCCCTTGTAAAACACAAGAAGAATCCCCAAAAAAGCACCATCTGAAGGCAACTGCCATGGGAGTTAAGGCACATAGTTCTGTTCATTTTCCGTTAAAGAGGCTTGAAATTAATATAGCAAGTTGAGCTGTGATGCCGTTTCTTTTCAGGTTGTGGAAAGAGCTTCCCAGAAATTGGATTGTACATGAAATACCGAACTATTTTGTGTTTTGTTCTTACCTGGGGAACTTTTTTTTCTTCTTCTTGTGATATCTGTCATATGAACTGCAGTTACCTTTTTCTTATTATATGTTAATTTCATGGATGGCCTTAGTCTTTCTTATATAAGATACTTATTAATTAACTTATTATGGATAAATTGTTTGAGGACTGTTTTATTACTACACCAGAAATACGCTGAAAGTGTCACTCAACTGATGCTGATCTGTCTTTCTGAATATTCAACTCGACTAGTTGGCTGCTTTGGATAGTTTCTCATCGTCACTTTTATTAGCTTTGGACACCTTAAATTGTTTTGAGTACTTTAAGTTTTTGGCTAACTTCCGTAGGTATAGTTCCGTACTTGTGTATTAACAATAGGTAGTGTTTACGTATTATTTTCTTAAGACTCATTCCCATGTAGGTAGCTGATTGAATCTACTAAACTTTATTTGATCATTTTTGGAGGACAATGCCATAGCTTCCTCCACTTTTCTTCCGTTTACACAAAAATTGTTGTTTAGAATGGGTTGTTGTAAGAGTAAGATCTAAATTGGTAGTCACGCCCCGCTTCCCAAAATATGGGAATACGAGCACGTAACGAAGGCCCAACGAATGATTATACATCATCCGTAAACTGTATCAGTCTAACTCAATAATATGAAAACAATTCACAACCACACAAGAGAAATATAACCACATAAACAATAAATAAACTCCAAAATAATCATGAAATAAATTCACCAAATATTATCCAACATCTGGGGAAAAGTAAACTTCGGGCCATAAAATTCCGGAATACAAAGTATGATAAAAGCAATAAAATAAGCAAATAACAAGAGATAGATATAGTAGTCTAACGGTCCAGCTCCGATCTTCAGAGTTTGCTCACCAATTTCTTCTGGTAGTGTTCCTTCAGTACCTGTAAACTCTTGATCTAAAAGAAAGAAAATAATGTCCTTAGAGCAAAAGGAAGCATGGTACATCAAGAATAAGGACTGGATTAAAGTCAATAACAAAATCAAAGATTGGCAATAATATCAAAGGTCTATATTTAAATCATGCATTAATTAATAATGTCAAGTTAAGTTCTATATTGATGATGATATACGGGATCAAGCATGAGATGGCATGTGCGAGTTATTAATCATTTTATTAACCTATCTAGTGCACGTACTACTGTGTTCCATATGTTCTATACCATAGGTTCGGTGCATATAAATAGTGAACGTTTTAGACTGTGATGGTGAATTCACGGATCGTGTACTCGGCGTCGATAACGATAATTTATAAGTAATAATTAACAATCAATCATTTACAATCGATACTCCTTCTATGACAATACAATATAACGATAAGGGCCCTACCGAGTACAGTCTCCGATTGCTCACCATCAAGTCAACCCATAATACCCCGGCTTGTTATTAGTTTTTTTCATTCTATGTGAGCATGCAAGAAGGTGCCAATGTTGTATGATACTAAGTGTGGCTAATTCTACTCATTACAGACAAAACAAGAAGTAAACATATTATATTAACACAAATCACACAATCTGGACAGCAGGATGTTACTGTACAAAAACAGAAATTCCTGTTGCTACAGGAAAAAAAATCTGGATCTGTCGGAAGTTTTAGAAATTAGACTCTCTTCCGGTTTCAGCGAATATATACACGACAGATAAAAGCTACAGAAACTAGGTTGAAACTCCTATTCTTTTCAGATTTTATGTTCAGACAGCAGGTTATAAATTGTATACACATGAAATAGGTCAGAAAACTCATCAAGTAAATCTATAAAAATTTAGGGTGATTCCTACACATGTCTATCCTCAGCAAAATTTATTTCATATTTTTATTTTACTGTTAACATGTTCTATTTATTATTAAATCTAGGTGATGCACAGAAATTGTGAATATGGAAATCCAGACCCAGCTGTACTAAAATACTGATATTTAACAGATTACATATCGGAATTCAATTCCGTCGAATGTTCTGGAAAATAGACTCATGGGGCTATAATTCTTATTCACAAAGTTATTTCAAATTACAACAGCAACATGGTCGAAAATCTGATACAAAAAGAAACAAGCAGCATGCCAGAATATAATTCGATATGAATAAGCAATAATTTCATCATACAAACATATAATTCGTGAAAATTAACAAATAAAGTGTTATTTGATGATTAACATGTAAATTTCTAGATTCATGATGCAATTTACAATCATGGTAGTCAATTCATTAAATCAAATTCAATTTAACATATTCAATTCATCAAACAATTCTATAATATGGATCTAGTTATTTTCATGTATAACGTGCATATGCAATGTGCTAGAGGGACTAGGTTTTAGATCAAAGATGTTGGCACGATGTTAAGAATATATTGGGTTAGCTCGTGTAAACATTCAATATACTTAACGAAATTCAAATAGCAATATGATAAAAAGGATTGGATCTACTTGCGGAGATTAAATAATCTTGAACAAAACAATAAACTAGCTCAAGTAAGAGACTAGCCTGTTAGATGATAATTTCGAGTATCAAGAATAACGAAATGAGAATCCCGGGCGACGAAATACGAACGAAGCACACGCAAAAGCACGTGCAAACAACGTGCAAAGAATACCCGGCACACCAAACAGCAAACAACTCCAACACAACCAGCAAGCAACAAAAACCAACTCCCAAACACCAAACGGCGTTCCAAGCCAATCAAATCCTTTCCTCTCTCCACCAAAACAGCATACACCAATCGGAGAGAGAGAGAGAGAGCGGAATGGGATCAGCGGCATACGGGGGCAGTGGCAGCGCTCGCGATCGAGAAGCGACAGCAGCGATGAGAGCGTAGGGCGGTGTCGCGGTTGACTTGGGCGATGATGGAAGATCGGCGGCGCGCGGGGGAAAACGGAAGCTGCAAAATAGGGGACTCGAAGGTGGCAGTATGGCAAGGCGATGGAGGGTTTCTTCGGTGGTTGGATGAGAGGCGACGACGACGGCGGGATGACGGGATCATGCAGTGCAGTCGACGGAGAAGACGAGGGCGGTGCTCTGTTTTGGACGAACAGAGGATAAGGGAAAAGTGATGGGTTCGGTCGGTGGCTTCGTTCGATGGGGTACTGGACGACGAGGGTGGTCGGGGATGTGCAGGCGATGGTGAAGACGGAGGATCGATGGCGAGCAGGGTGAAGACGGGGACGAAGTGAGCGGGATGGCGATGGAGGCGAGGGCGGTCGGAGGAAGAGGACGAGGATGAGGATGGAAAATGGCGGTTCGGTGGAAGGAGCAGGGGTGGAGAAGATGAACAGGAGAGAGAGGAGAGAGGGGAGGGGGTTGCACAGTGATGGCTAAAAGAGATTAATCGCCCGATTATTTTTTTAGCGATTTATAATATTTCAATAGTTAGCGATTTAATCGGGAATAATCGGCCGATTAGTGGTTAATCGACTGATTTTAAGTGGCTGATTAACCGATTAAAGCTCCTCCTCTAATTTTTATGATCGTTTGCATTATTTGGGCTCCATTCGTCCCAAAAACAAAATCTAAATTCAAAATTCAAACCCCTTCTAGTCCTCGCGCAAACTCAAATCCGGCGATATCAAATCCGACATATCGCCGCTATCTTCTTCCTCGTGCAAATCTAAACCCAAACTGATTATCTTCAAACCCAGATCCACACTGATTCTCTTCTTCTTCCTCAAGCAAACCTAAACCCGACCCGTCGTTGCTCTCCCTGTACCATCGCATACTTGACTCGGCCCGCATCTGCACCTCCTCCTTTTGTTGCTCGCACTGCTCTTCCTCCCAGATTGTTTTTGTTCGATGGAACCGACCTGCAAACCCTACCCAACCCACATTGAGAATCCAAACTCAGCTCAAACCAAGTACTCTCTTCATTTTTTCTATAACTATATGTTCCTATTGATAATCTCTTAATAGTTTTATGTTGGGATTTAGGGTTGCTATATAATGAGGATATATATTTTTTGGGGTAATGCTACACCCACAACCTATTCTTACAACCTTTCTTTTACAACCTTAGGTGGCACAATTTTATTGGAATGTATTGTAGAGTAGGTTGAAGTGGGTTGTACACATCTCCAATGAGATTGAGCCACCTAAGGTTGTAAGGTTGTAAAGGTTGTAGGTGTAGCATTACCCTATTTTTTTAATTATATATATAACGATTTTTCCGATTTAATCCCCGATTATTTTCCGATTAACTGATTAATCACTAATTGCTCATACCGATTAGTTCCAAAAACCGATTTTAACTACCTAGTTAGTATATATAGGGAAAATTGAGATATAGGGTTATAAAGATGTTGGGTTATTTGGTATAGGGTTATCGGGTTTTAAAATCCAATATGGAAAAACAATTAAATAATTAAAATAGGATTTATGAATAGACTAATTGGGGATATACAATGAACAAATTTGCATAGATTGCATAATAAAATTTATAGGGTTTAATTGAAAGAACACAATTAGATTAGGATTCACTTCTCACAAATAATTAGAATAGTTCTATATAAATAATATACTTGGTTTGTACTTAAAAATAATAGTAATAATAATAGATGGATCAAAATCTGCGGGCTTTCACAATAACAAAAGATGGGTTTTTAATACAATCAAAAGAAATAATAACAATAATAATAATAATAATAATAATAATAATAATAATATAATAACAATAAAAATAATAATACTACTACTAATAATAATAACAACAATAACAATAATAATAACAATAACAATAATAATAATAATAATGATAGTAACAATAATAACAATGATAATAATAATAGGATTGTATAAAATAGGAATTGGGGCTTAACAAATTCATTAAAATAATCTAAATAATAATAACACATTTGATTTGGACTCAAATATAAACAATCGATCAATTAGGATTATAAACCAGAGTTAAAATACACCACTTAAAATACACCACTGTTCGAAAATAAATATAATTGTCAATTGGAAAATATTTTAATATAAATCCAAGCCGAATTTAACAAATACCGAGTTTATAAATATTGAAATACATAAAATACTCGGAAAATATGTATTTGCGGGAATGGGGGTTACATTGATGAACTCTTGCTTGGAGGCGGCGAAGAAGTATGCCATACGTGTGGGCACTTGCCATCCTGGAACGACCAAAACATCTTGAAACTTAGGTTTCCTAGTTGCAAAAGCTTTGGTAAGGTAAGATGCCAACAAACACACCTTAAGGGAAATACAATGTTTACAATGTTTTTCCTTCAAAAGATTTGAGTGATCAGTGTGGCAGGAAATGCAGTTTTGTGTCCCAAATATAGCATGTAAGCTCACAACTAAAAAAAGTACCCTAGGATTCCTTCAAAAGATTAGTTGTAAGCTCACAACTAAAAAAAGTACCCTAGGATACCTAATTGCCAATATTCTGAAGTGACTAATGACTATGTTCTGCTAAGTGTACTTCTTCTCAATAAATGTAACTGGTCTGGTGTTTACCTCAATTATTGTTGCATTTCTGTAGTAACCTTCCGTGTTATGTAGCATCACTTTGTTTTAAATTTTCACAGTATCGGATTAATTGTTAAAAGTAAAGTTTGTTGGAACAAACCGAAGCATGCCAATCGGTCAGTAGTGAAGATGTCTGTAAAACACATTATTTTTATCAAAACCATTGTTGTTCTTTTCTGTGGTATTAAGCATCATTCATAGTGAATCAGTTTCATTTGTTACTTTAGGCAAATTAAGGGCTGATGAGGTAGTGTACATGCTTTCATGATAACAAGCTCATCTACACTTAATACGTAGATGCACATACCGTACACTTCTCTACAGATGTGTATATATTATATATCTTACCAGTTATATATGCATGTATCTTTACTGTCATAATTTAGAATGATTTTAGTCTTTTACATCAAAAATAATTTGAGAATGATTGTGTGGATATGGCCCTGAGAATGATTGTGTGGATATGGCCCCCATTATCCTGGTGTGTGAAGCCTACTTGCACATGATTGGTAATTAGTGAACATATTATTTGCAGATGTAAATAAGTCTCTAGTTTTTTATTAACCTGTGTCTAGTTTTTTATTAATCTGTATCCTCTGACAGAACATACAGTATACAGTATACACATTCATAAATGCAATTATGCAAGTTCATTGAGTTGTGACAAATTGAAGTTTTTCCATTTCTGTTTAGACAGGCTGTATGGCTGTATAATAAGTTGATTTTCTAATATTTGTATATTCTATTGCTATATTTCCTGCTCAAACTAGCCTACCTGACTACCTCTTGCAGTTCTTTGGATTAAGAGAGACAAAAACAACTTTTCTTTGGGACATTAGGCAACTTCTTTCTAGTCATTGTTCTTTGGATGTATGTAATTATTTTTCATATGGAAAGAGGTTTATGTAGAGTGTTAGTTGTTAATTTTTTATATTTAGATCATAAATTTTGTGTAGTATAGAATCTATTGATATGTTAGCTTTCATTTACATTTTTGTTGGATCGTGTTGTAGTTTCTGACTTTATCAAGATTGTTTGGATTGTTATTCTTTCGTTATTTCTTTAATGCGATATAGCACCTGGTATCATTTTGGAAATAACTAAAAATAATTATTCTTTTAAATTTTTTTATTTATAACAACATAAACCATTACTAAAAATGTTTCAATCAGTCATATCAGATAGTATGACCTTCCGGTTTGAGAACTTCCAATGTCATGAGCTTACTTGCACATAGAAGTTGGAGAGCAGTCCCTTAGGCTTTTTCAAATACTTTGTTTTTTTTTTGGAACAAGGCCAGACACACCCACACTTACCCCTAAGATCTTTTATGTACTTGGGGTGGACAATTATTTCTCTCTTAACACAATAGATGAGTATCATGCTGAGTACTGTTAATGTATGTTCCTTTTCTTAGCAGTATGCAGGTGCAAGTTAAATGTGGGAAGCCAGTCCTCAGAGCTACAGTTCCCTGTCTCTGCCCTGTACACTTCCAGAAGATTCAAAAGCAGATCTCACAAGCTTTGAAGAGGGCAGGCCTTGGTGTGTCATCTTCGACCAATTTTGCTCCAAAATTCCATGTCTTAGTTGCTGAGTGTGTGAAACAAATACAATCCAGAAGGAAGTCATTAGCAACCAAGATAGCAGAGAAGGTTAACAAAGTTGGTTAAATCTTAGGTTTGCATTTTATCCAGAAGGAAAGCATTGAGTGTAAACATAAAATGAAAATAAGGTTAGGTTGGTTAAACCTTATATAATTGTGGTTTGCATTTCTCTTCTAGTGTTCAGCACCGGCGATGAAGACAACTGATCAGACTGAGCTGGGCAGCATCTGCAAGGACCTGCCTCTCCTCATGGAGGAAAATTTCTCTACGTTACGTGGTAACCTCATGTTATTGCTTTATAGTAAAAATAGTAGTTGAATATTAACTTTACTTTTGTACGATGTAAGAGTTTTGGAACATTCCTAATATTTTCCATCTGTCAAAATTTTCCTCTTTTTTAGATATTTGGTTTATAAAGCTCATGGGTTTTACAGTAAAGCTAGGTCATATTGATCTGTAAATGTTGTTTCTTTATGTTCATCCTATATTTTCTTTTGATATTCTTAAGTCTCCATTACTTTTCTTTTATTTATTACCTCCATATCTCTATGATAGATATTTATTTTTTGTTGATTAGTTTGTTGTTATCTACGTTCTAGAATTTTCTATATTTTATATATGTATACTATTCTGAAAACAACAATTTGTATAGAAGTGCATCACAGGTGACATTAATATTTAACTTGTCATTACAGTTGAAATGAGATAATTAATTGGATTGTGTATATTATATCGGCATGAATAGACAGTTCGAGTTCTGTTATTGGGAAATTTGCTATTGTGTCCCGATTTTGGAACAAATTTGTGTCCGAACCCACTTCTGTGATATGTAACTTATTTATGTGATATTTGTCTTAAATACTACATCAGGGTACAAAACAATCTGAACATAAAAAGCAGGCCTATATCCACAATCTTGCGACTGTGGAGCGTTATATATAGTTAATCTTAAAAGGGTGCAAAAGCAATTTTCCCTTTGTTACATTCTTTCATTCTTTTAACAGATCATCAATCACGCGTTTTTTTCTGATACAGATAATTGTACAGCGGGGTTGGCAGACAAAAGTATGGCCGAGAAGGCAGAGTCGAAGCCCAGTGATACAGCCATTTGCAGGGGTCATGACCAAAAGTTAAATGATGGTGGTGTGCATTTGCCGTTACAGGCTAATGCAATTCAGCCTTGTATGTAATGTGGAGAATTAGCAGCTGCAGAGACCGATCCTGTTTTTGTGCTGCGAGTCTTTTCTTCTTACTGCATTCTGCAACCTCATTCCTTTCTTTCACCACCGAGAAAAAGCATGCAATATCTTGCAGTTAAAATCTGAAGTTCTTTTTGGTCATTCATTGTAGCTTTTGAGCTGGCTTAAGTTTGAGATTCTTCCATGTATCCAATTCATTCTTTCCGATGTATATGATGTTGAAAGATTTTTTGGAACAGTGTTGGTTTCGGTTTTTGACATTTTGAAGGTTACTTCCAAGCCTGTGTTTGATTGTATTTTTTTTTTCTCCCCCCACTTTTTGGGTCTGGTTGTAATCCACTTCCTCTTCCATCTAGCAATTGAAAATAAAGCAAAATTTTGTTTTTGGTCCAGGACTGGAGTTCGAGATTCTTTGGTGTACCTTTCTTTAAAAGTATTCTTAAGCTAGATATATAATTGTACTAGCATATAACCCTATGCTGTATGAAAAGGATTATAGTATTTTGTTAAAATTCTTCGATTATCTCAGTTTTTTAATCACTTTTTTTTTACTGAAAAAATTGAACAAAATAGTTATCAATATTGTAGAAATTTATCTGTCAATTCTTATATCAAATCTTAGTAGATATAAAAATTTAACAGACAACTTTAATTAACTTTAAAATATAATATGTTAATGTCTACATTATCAATTTCTCACCATGGCCACAACATGTTTAAAATTTACATCATTCGTACTATTTTTTATCATGCACTAAAAAATAGTATAGGAAAAAGGGGGGAAAATAATTAAGAACATTTATTTGTAAGAGAGAATAGCAAATTGGTAATTCATGCATACATAGAGAATATGCATTACACATTATTTCTTGTATCTTGTAAAATTTATGCATCAGGTATTTTTATTGGCAATAGAAGAAATGTGAATTATAGAGTATTATTTTTACAAGACATTATAAGATGAGATACCATGAGTTTTGTAAATTTTTAAATAAATATTTAATAATTAATGTAGATGATAGAATAAGATCAAAGTACATATTTGAGGATCAGCCAATACTAGTCATCATCATTGAACTAAGAGTAATGCTACGACCAATTTCACTACATTTCTTTTCAGTACGTGGCACATTCCAATAGGTTGGGGAAGAGAGAGTAGGTGGGGGAACTCTCCAATAGGAGTGTGCCACCTAAGGTAGTGAAGAGACTGGTAATAAAATTAGTAGTGCATGAAGCATTACTGTAGAACTACATAACACTAGTAAATACACATGCAATGCACGTTTGAACAATTTTTTTAATATTCTATTTATCTATATTATAATGGGAGAAGCACGTGCGGAACACGTAAAATAATAGACTGGCATTCACTGTTCATGATCATTCTCCCGCTGGGCAGGTGCAGAGAGCGAGGGAGAAGGAAGAGGGTAGGGTTTTTGATTTTTTTAAGAGATAGGAAGAGGGTAATAAATTTGAACGTATACTGTACGTATTTCATTGCTTTATATTGTAGAGTTTAATTAAACGTGCATTGCACGGGTTGGGATATGGACAAATTACACTTAGGCCTTCTCCCATTATAGTAGTAGAGATATAATATATTAGTTATAACAGATAGTATGAAAATTTTATGCGGCACAGGAAAATGATGATAAATGTGAATTTTATCGCGTGTTTAACAAAGAAATGACACGTGGAGCAAGACAATTAATAAAAAAAATACTATGTGGCGTAAGCAAAAGAATCAAAACCGATATTCAGGTAGCTCTCAGTATAGTTTGCATCTTAAATTTTTATCGTTTATGCTTGTTTAAGTTGCAACTGCTTGGTGGGTGTTTTATTCAATTAGCCATTTCATCTGTGACATTGAGATAAAGGCACTGCTAACTGAGTTTACCCTTTAGTCATTGAAGTATATGTTGGCAAACATTTTTACAATGTAAGAACATCCACAGTCGTTTGCTTTAATTCTCATATTCTCATATTTTGAGAATAATATGAAAATTGAGCCTCTTCAATCGTTTGCTATTTTCTCAAAAAGTAGCAAACGATGCACAATGAATTCTCATATTTGAGAAGTCGAGAAGCGAATATAGAAATATGGAGGACGATACATGATGTATCGTTCGAGAGCGAAAATAATTTTTTATTATAGTCGGACGGGACTAGTTGTCTCGTCCCGTAATAATTTTTTTTTTTTTTTTAAAATGGGTCGGACGATACATGATGTATCGTCCTTCCCATTTTTTTTTCCATTTTTTTCAAACGATCCAACGGATAAGATTCATCGGAAAAAAAAAGAAAAAAAAAATCAAAATCCCCAACGGACGGGACATGTTGTCCCGTCCAGGTTTGGGGGGTATTTAGAGATTGGTTTAGTTGTTTAATAGAGTTCAGTAGGTATTTAATTAGGATTAGATAATATTTTAATATTTAATTTATTTAATTAAGATATTTTAATAGTTAATTGGTAATTAATTAAATCTGTAAAAAAAAACGGACGAAACAAGTTGTTTCGTCCTACTCATATTTTAACAAAATATAGCAAACGATCACTGCACACCTTTCGATCTATTTCATTTCTATTCGTTTCATTTTGCCAAAAAATAAGAATCGTCATTGTGGATGCTCTAAAGCAACAATTTCTGCAGCTCCAATTGTTCAGTACAGCAGTGATTCCGAGTCGCAGTGGCTCATCATTACTAACATTGGTGCAATCACATCTATTGTTGTTTGGTCCGTAAACCTTTACCATTCTACAAAGTTAAGAGTTGCTACTTCTCCATATTTGCCATCAATTTTAATTTTAAACGATAGATTATAAGCTTCCTCATTTATTTTTCTTAAAATTTTTAAATCCTTTATCATTTAATTGTCTAATTTGATTTTTTAATTTGATTTCTATTTGTCTCGTAAGGATAATCTAACATAGGGGTAAATATAAAATAAAGTCCAAATTATTAGGGGCATATACAAAAATATAAATTTGTGAGGGATATATATATTATTAGCATATTTGTTAGGGGCGTACATGTTAAAAACCCAACAACCCTAAACAATATGTACTCTAAGTGCTTACTATCTATATTAGTTAAACTCACTAATCTCTGTGGTTTTCAAAAGAAAACAATGCATAAGGTGGACAAGATAATGATTCTACATTGATACAATGACAACCTTCTGTTTCGAATCTTCTCTATAGAGCTGTTATCGTGTCTTATCGGGTCGGGACCTCTACTATCCCGACCCGGACTCGGATCCGGATCCGGACTTGCGAGAATCGGGTCCGGGTCCAGATCATAATTAAAAAAATCTACCTGTCGGGTTAGGTAGCAGAGAATAAATATTTGTACTTAAGTATTTTTGCACCCGATACTCTATAGTTTTAACAATTTTTTGCACTTAGGTACATGAATAAATATTATATTTACACATATATCTTCAACAATTACTATTCACATGTATATCCCTATAACTCTATTATTCAAAATATATATATTTTTGGGGTATTTTTTAACGGGTCCAGGCCGGTTCTATTTTGAGCGGACCCGGACCCGGAAGTGCATCGAGTCTTATTTTAGGACCCGAACCCGGACCCAAACCCGTATAGATCGGTTGGTTCCGGTCCAATGCCGGGTCTGGGTCGGGTCCAAGTTGGGTCTGGGTATTGGGTAAATGTGACGGCGCTACTTCTCTCTATATTATACTAATAGGAGAGTCTCCTTCCTCTAATTTAAAATAGAGAAATGAGAGCAAAATAATGAATTATCATCTATTAACACGTATAGTCCGCACATTTTTATTAAAAACAAAACAAAACAAAATAAAAGCATCAAACCATCTTAAGCCAGCCACAAAATCTTTCCCTTCCACTTTCGAAATTCAAATCCTTCATTCCTCCCCACGCCCCCCTCCCCTCACACGACACGCAACCTCCGTATGCACACCACACCACACCAGCACTCTCACAGATCGATCTCACTTGAGGAGGGGAGGGGGTTGTCGAGCCATGGCCGCATTTGGGAGGGGCGGTACTATAGGCGGAGGAACTGGCGACGGTAGGGATCAGAGGTGGGTGGAGCCGGTGATGCCCAAATGATGTGGTGGAAGGAGGGGGTATGACGACAGAGGAGACGGCGGCTTTGACAAAGGCAGGATGGTGGAGGGAATGGCAGCAATTTTGCGGGATTGGACGGTGAAGGAATTTGAGGACGAGATGAGGAAGAGCCAGGTAAAGGAGGAGAGGAGGAGGGCAGCAGCAGTGGTAGCAGGAGGAGAGGCGGCGGGTGGGGTGAGTGTTAGAGTTAGGATTGGGATGGTGGAGTATTGATGCTTTAATATATGTGACGACATTGAAGAATGAAGGATTAGTTGACGAGAGCTGAGAGAGACTGAGAGAGGGAGACTGGAAGGTGTTTGTTGATATTCCCCTATGGAATTTGTGTTTCGCGAAGGGTGTTTGATGGAATGCCTCAATGAGATATTGTTGCTTGGGTGCTTTGATTTTATAAGTTTGCAGCTTTGGGAGTGGATGGCTAATTGACAATACTTGATGTTTTGTTAAGTTTGTCAAAGTAAAGAGATTATGCTTGGAGTTTCGTTGAGTTGGTCAAAATGAAGACATTGACAGACTATGTAAACCAGAGCGACAACATGGTATTGAGTGTGGCTGTGATTGCTATTAAGGTCTTCAAAATTTTCAGGTGACAATGATACAATTGTTATTATCTAAATTCAAATAGAACAATTATACTTATTGTTTGATAAACTACACGCAGCAAATTGAACATGCATTCCCAATTGTTGATATTAGTAATTCGTATATTTACTCTTGATATTTTTTAGTCAACTATGTTTGTTAGACTACCCAGATGAAAATTGGAGCCTAATTAATAAGATATTTTCATTATTTGAGTAAGAATATATAGAATTCTATATATATATTAGTCATATTATAGTTAGATAATTTAGTTTAGCTGTAGATATCTATACAATATATATAATTTAGTTTTAATTATATAATCTAAACAAATAATGGATTTGTTGAATGTTGAAATGCTTGATGTTTGTTGTATTTAAAAATTTTAGAATATTACATGATGCATATAGATGGAAAATATATATATATATATATATGTACATGTGAGATTATACTGGAATTTTAGAAGAACTGTTGATTATGTTTCAACTTTCGGTTACCTTTTTTATTTTAGGAATAAGCCTTCATGCATATATATATATTTAAAATAAAGTATGCCAATTAAGATGTTTCAAGAGAATCTATCAATTTCCAGTTCCCTCCTTCCATCTTAGATTGATGGACTGATCGGAGGATCGGTTGCATTAAGAAAAAATATCGTAGATCTTGGGATCTATCCATAATGATAATCTTTTGGATTATCTGGAAAGAAAGGAATAACTGCATTTTTTCCCAATCTTCTCGGCCTATTAATAGTCTTATACATGATTTCTTTATCTCTCTAAGTTTTGGTCCTCCGCTTTAGCACAGGCTAAGGTAGAGGCTCTGAGTATGCATCGCCTTGAAGAGGGAGCCATTTTTTACCGTCTTTATAACTATTTGTCACCTTAATTTTCATCTGTTTAAGCTCTTACCCGTTCTTCTGTTTCTTTTGCAGGCTGTCGATTAACGCACCCTTTCTCCTTTTTGCTTGCCTACCAATCCTTAGGCAGAGGAGAACTTGGTTGGTTCTGTTTTTGTCTGGGTGGTGTTTTTGTTGGAATTAATTTTTACAGTTTTTCGGGCCGGATTCCGGCAGGCTCCAGCCACCGCGGCACCGGAAAATGAGTGGATTGCGATCCTCTCGACGAGTACTATTCCGTGGTGTACTCACTTGCCAAAAACTAATTCCATATGAATGAGAAATGTTGGTCCAAAGTTGGGTACTTGAAATGTACTAACTTGGCAACTGGAGAAAATGGATAGTCCCATATCGGAAATTGGGAAAGATTATTTCTAGTATATATACTAGAAAACTGGACTAAAGGGCGTGGCCCCGGGGGGTTACCACCAACGTGTAGTGGAGAGAGGACTTAGCCAAGACAAACACACATGCGCGCGCACGACCCGGCTCGACCCCGGCTTCGGCTTCGGCTCGGTTCAGCTCGGTTCAGCTCTGGCTCTGGCTCACCAGTTATGAATCTAAAGAGTCTCCATTACTCTGCTGTTACAGAGTAATGGGCCTCTGAAGAGTCTCCTGTCTCCATTTTCTTTTATAAAAGACTACTGAATCCAGACATAGTCTTTTACACAGTTAGAGTTTTATTCTTCTTATTCCTCTTCTTCTTCTCTGAGTCAACTGAGAGTACATCACAGACAGCAGTTCGCTGAATCTCTGAAGCAATGGTGCTGATCTTCAGAGTATGTACAGTTGTATCCTGGGAAGCAATTCGCCAGCCACCGTCACAGTACGGGGCGAATTCTGCTTTAAGGAGAGAGATTCTCAATCTCGACTCTGTGCAAAGTCTTTCGTTTCCTGTATTTCAGTTCTTCGCAATTGCTGTTGGGATTTTTTCATATTTATAAAATTGGGTTCTAACAATCTTAAAGCAGAATTTTTTCCTCACTGATTCTAACAGTTTTGTGGAGTTTATTTACAGATGCTGTTATCGATTCAGAAAAAAACAACTAACAAGTTCTCTTTCAAACTATTTCAGAGAAGATAAGAACACGGAGAACACACAAATTGATATTGCTAGTGGGCTTATCAGTACCGAAATACTAGTGACCCAAAATGTGACTGCACAATCGGTTGCGGCACATTCGGTCATTCTGCCCACGCACATAACCGTGGGAGAAAAACCGGAGAAGTTCAATGGAACTTGATTCAAGAAGTGGCAAGGGACGATGCAGTTCTACCTGACCACATTGAAGCTGGACAGATTCCTCACTGAATCTGCCTCGATGCTGGCACCAATGGATGCACACTCTGTTGCTGCAGTTGATGCGTGGACTCAGGGCGACTACCTCTGCAGGAACTACATCCTGAATGGCTTGGTAGATCCCCTGTATAATGTCTACTTTGTCTTCAAGACGTCCAAACTCCTGTGGGGGTCATTGGAAAAGAAGTACAAAACAGAAGGCGCCGGGTCCAAGAAGTTTGTAGTCGGCAAATTTCTGGACTATAAGATGATTGACTCCAAAACTGTTGCGAGTCAAGTCCACTAACTGCAGATTATAATGCACGACATTGCTGCAGAGAACATGATGCTGTGCAAACCATTCCAGGTTGCAGCGTTCATCGAAAAACTTCCACCTGGATGGAAAGACTTCAAGAACTACCTCAAACACAAGAGAAAGGAGATGTCTCTTGAAGACCTAATTGTCATGTTGCGGATCGAAGAAGAGAATCGCAAGACTGACAGGTCCTATGGAAATCAGTCCATAGAAAAGGCCAACGTGGTGGAGCACGAACAAAAGGGCAAGAAGAGAAAATTTCTGCCACAGGCCTCAAACAAAAAACCTCTTGCAAAGAGGTTTGCTTGGAAATGCCACAAGTGTGGTAAGCTGGGGCACAAAATTTCTGAGTGCCGCAGTAAGGACAGTAATCGTTCAGGAACAGGACATGTAAAAGAGAATAAAAAATCCCACGCACACATAGCTGAGAACTTGTCCACTGGTCTCTCTGACCTGGACCTCTGTGTTGTAGTGTCAGAGGTAAATCTTGTGGGGAGCAATCCTCGTGAATGGTGGTACGATACTGGGGCCACCAAGCATATCTGCTTGGACAAGGAAATGTTCACTTCATACCAGAAGTGCAACAAAGATGAACAGCTGTTCATAGAAAACTCTTCCACCTCCAAAATTGAAGGAATAGGAAAGATAGTGCTGAAAATGACTTCAGGCAAAGAACTAACACTCACAAATGTGCTGCATGTTCCAGATATTAGAAAGAACTTGATATCAGGTTCTTTGCTAAGCAAGAATGGGTTTAAGGTTATTCTTGTTTCTGATAACTTTGTATTGTCTAAGAATGGGGTATACTTGGGTAAATGATATGTAAAGGATGGACTGTTCAAATTTAATGAATTGATAGTCATCCCTAAAACTATTGTTCCTGCTGTTCCCAATGTTAATGAAATAACTCCTATTGCTTATGTTGTTGAGTCTTCTTCTGTTTGGCATGAAAGACAGGCCATGTTAATGTCAATTCTATGCGTAGATTAATTAACATGAATTTGCTACCAAAATTTAAGGTAGATAACTCCGAAAAATGTGAAGTTTGCACGGAGGCCAAACTCACTAAAATGCCATCACGTTCTGTAGAAAGAAACACAGAAACTCTAGGTCTAATTCACACGGATCTATGTGATTTAAAATATGTGCAGACCAGAGGTGACAAAAAGTACTTTGTGACATTCATAGACGATTGGCACAAAATTTTATTATGTATATTTGTTACATAGCAAAATTGAGGCTTTGGATAAATTCAAAGAATATAAACTTGAGGTTGAGAATCAACTTGGCAAAACGATTAAAATAGTTAGAAGTGATAGAGAAGGAGAATATGATGCACCATTTAACATGTTCTACTCAGAACATAAAATAGTTCATCAGACAACTGCTACTTACTCACCCGAATCAAACGGTATTGCCGAGCGCAAGAACCGAACTCTGAAGGAGATGATGAATGCCTTGTTGTTGAATTTTGGCTTACCCCAAAACATGTGGGGAGAAGCATTGCTGACTGCCAACTACATTCTCAATAAAATATCTCACAAGAAAACCGGCAAGACACCATATGAACCGTGGAAAGGTAACTTACCTTCGTATAAATACCTCAAAGTGTGGGGGTGTCTAGCAAAAGTGGCAGTACCTAACCCGAAACAGGTCACCATCGGACCTAAGACGATTGATTGCATATTCATAGGCTATGCACACAACAGTAGTGCATATCGGTTCTTGGTATACAAATCAGATATACCAGATATCCATGTGAATACAATAATGGAATCAAGGAATACTTTCTTCTTTGAACACGTGTTTCCGTACAAGGATACTACGTACCCCAAACGTACATGTGAACAAGTGAATGCAAGCACTTCAATTGATGAACCAGAACATGATACTGATGATCCTAGACGAAGTAAACGGGCTAGAACATCAAAATCATTTGGTCCTGACTTTGTGACGGCCTTTTTGTTAGAGAATGAGCCCAGAACTTTCAAGAAAGCCATGTCTATGCCTGATGCTCCTATGTGGAAGGAAGCAATCAAAAGTGAAATAGACTCCATTATGCAAAATCATACATGGGAGTTAGTCGACTTGCCTTCTGGATGTAAAGCTCTAGGATGCAAATGGATTTTCAAACAAAAATTGAAACCAGATGGTTCAATAGAGAAGCATAAGGCAAGACTTATGGTACAAGGATTTAGGCAAAAGGAAAGCCTAGATTTCTTTGATACATATTTTTCAGTTACAAGAATAACATCCATAAGAATGTTGATAGCTATTGCAGCTCTACATAACCTAGAAATACATCAAATAGATGTTAAAACTGTATTTCTAAATGGGGACTTAGAAGAAGAAATATACATGAAACAACCTGAGGGTTACATAGTTCTTGGACATGAAAACAAGGTGTGCAGGCTTGTAAATCTCTGTACGGCTTGAAACAAGCTCCAAAGCAGTGGCATGCAAAATTTGACAATGTTATGATGTCAAATGGTTTCAAAATAAATGAATATGATAAGTGTATCTACATCAAAGATACTCCAAATGGATACATTCTGGTCTTTATGTACGTAGACGACATGCTCATTATTGGAAGCAATAATGATATTATCAAACAAACTAAGAGCATGCTTAGTGGCAAGTTTGACATGAAAGATTTGGGAGTTGCAGATGTTATACTAGGAATCAAAGTTTTCAGGACATCTGAGGGAATTACTTTGTCTCAAGCTCATTATGCTGAAAAAGTATTTGAAAGATTCAAGAATTACTCCAATGGGACAGCAAAAAGTCCTGTCGATCCAAGTCTTCACTTGTTCAAAAATACTGGCAAAAGCATATCACAACTGGAATATACACGTGCAATCGGTAGTCTGATGTACCTAACAAATTGTATATGACCGGACCTAGCACATTCGGTAAATGTACTGAGCCGATACACGAGTAATCCAGGATGAAGTCACTGGAAATGAATAACTAGAGTATTGAACTACTTGCGACATACTCAGAGTTATGCACTGCATTACACAAGATATCCAGCAGTACTAGAAGGATACAGTGATGCCAACTGGATATCGGACTCCAAGAACTCAAAATCCACAAGTGGATATGTCTTCACACTTGGTGGTGCAGCTGTGTCATGGAAATCCTCTAAACAAACGTTATTGGCTAGATCCACCATGGAATCTGAGTTCATTGCTTTAGAAAAAGCGGCAGAGGAAGCAGAATGGCTTCGAAACTTTTTAGAGGATATTCCTATGTAGAAAAAACCAGTGCCTACTTTATGTGTACACTGTGATAGCCAATCGGCTATAGCACGGGCACTGAGTTGTATGTATAATGGTGAGTCTTGTCATATCAGAAGGCGACACAAAACCATTAGACAACTTCTCTCAAATGGAGTAATCTCTATAGAATATATAAAATCGGCCGACAACCTAGTGGATCCATTTACTAAAGGTCTGTCACGAGAGCAGGTTGTGAGATCATCAAGAGGAATGGGTTTAAAGCCGATGACGAAAGAGGATTAAAATCTCATACCCACTCTTAGGATGATAAAATAGTGCTGTCTGCAAAGAGTTAGGATAAGCTTGGCTTTTAATGATTCCCATAGCTTTGAAATAAAAGTGGGGTATAGCAGGATAGTCTTTATGGGCAATCACCTTGTGAGTGTGAAATGTGGCCGTTTCTAGGAGAATGAAGAGAGGCTACATTCTCCAAGTTCACTCACGATTAACCAGGGATGTTCAAGACCAAAATGAACACAACAAGATAACATAGTTCTGTGAGGAGATGAAACTGTGTGATAGTTATTGTCTAGGTTCACATCAAAGCCTGGGTAGTTCAAGACATCATGATCACTACCTAGTCAAGTGAATCCGATAGCTACTTACTAAGGGTGGTTCAAAGTTGAAAAATTACTACCATTCCTGATGCAGTGATTTTCCGATTGTACTCTCAGAGTTTTTCTGTCATGTTTTTTGTTTTTCTGTCGTGTTTGGATTACATAGTCTGGTAATTTCCATTCATGTGGTGGATTGTTGGAATTAATTTTTACAGTTTCGGAGGCCGGATTCCGGTAGGCTTCGGCCACCGGTGGCACCGAAAAATGAGTGGATTGCGATCCTCTCGACGAGTACTATTTCGTGGTGTACTCACTTGCCAAAAACGAATTCCGTATGAATGAGAAATGTTTGTCCAAAGTTGGGTACTTGAAATGTACTAACTTGGCAACTTGGAGAAAATGATAGTCCCATATCGAAAATTGGGAAAGATTATTTCTAGTATATATACTAGAAAACTGGACTAAAGGGCGTGGCCCGGGGGTTACCACTAACGTGTAGTGGAGAGAGGACTTAGCCAAAATGACAAACACACACGCGCGCGCGCCCGGCCTGGCCCGGCCCCGGCCCCGGCCTCGGTTCGGCTCGGCTCGTTTTGGTTTGGCTCTGGCTTAATTTTTTTTTTTTTGCCCAGACAAAAACTTTTCCCCTACTGAACTGATAAGGCTTTTCAGATTCAGTAACTGGTATCATTACTCTGTAACAGCAAAGTAATGGCTCACCAGTTATGAATCTAAAGAGTCTCCATTACTCTGTTGTTACAGAGTAATGGGCCTCTGAAGAGTCTCCAGTCTCCATTTTCTTTTATAAAAGACTACTGAATCCAGACAGAGTCTTTTACACAGTTAGAGTTTTATTCTTCTTCTTCCTCTTCTTCTTCTCTGAGTCAACTGAGAGTACATTACAGACAGCAGTTCGCTGAATCTCTGAAGCAAGGGTGATGCTCTTCAGAGAATGTACAGTTGTATCCTAGGAAGCAATTCGCCAGCCACCGTCACACTACGGGGTGAATTCTGCTTTAAGGAGAAAGATTCTCAATCTCGACTCTGTGCAAAGTCTTTCGTTTCCTGTTTTCATTTCCTGTATTTCAGTTCTTTGCAATTGCTGTTGGGATTTTTTCATATTTATAAAATCGGGTTCTAACAGTTTTTTGTTGGTATGGTTCTTTCTTTGTTCTTAGGCGATATGCGCTATTTGGGGCCTATTGTGGGCTTCTTGGGTGGAGCTCTCTTTTCAGCCAATGGTTCTTTCTTTTGGGTTCTCTCCTATAGTGGCTGGTTATGGGTGGTTGTCTTCCACCCCTTTTTGTATGACCCTGTTCTCCGTTGAATTGAGTTTTATGTTCTTCTTCATGCTGACTGTTGTGCTTGCTTTGATGATATTTACTATTGCGATGTTCGTCTACTTCTTTTGGGTTTCAGGTGGCGGCCGCTTAATTTGGCATGTTGGGGTGGTTCTTCAGCTGTTTTCTTTCTGTGACCAGTGTTAGGCCACCCTTGGTTGATGTGCCTTTTTTGGTGGTGGCTTATCCTGTGCCTACTTGTTGTGGCTCTCTTTGTTCTGAGCTGGAGTGCTGTGTGTTGCAGTGGGTTGTATGCTATTTGTTCTCCTGATTATTTTTGTCTGTCTGTGTGATTGAGCTTCGAGAGGTATGGTTATGGGTTGGGTGTTTTTTTGCGACTGCTGGTCGTTGCTGTCAGCCGGTTTATTTGTGCTGTTCTCGTATTGCTTACGCGGCCTTTTTTCTCCTGTGACTCTGCGTGCTTTTCTGCAGCTGGAGAGGGATCTGCTTTGATCTTCCATTTTGGCTGTTTATCGAGTGTGCTAATTTTAGACTTCTCCTTTTGCTACTTTTTCTGATCATTCTCTGGATCGTTGATCATCTTGTTGTAGGACTGTTCTGATGTTGTGCCGATCTGACGTTGGTATGGGGTGGTCGGCCTTGTGCTTATGCTCTCTACTGTTGTTTTCTTTGTTGTTTTCCTTTTTTTTTGGGATCCACTCTGTTCTTTTTCTCAGGTGGATCTATGGTGGTCTCCCTGTTTCTTTTCTTCCGCCACGCCGCTCTCGTGTGTCTACTGTTTGGCGGTCTCTCTTTCGAGTGCTCTGCCGCGTTGGGCTGTTGGCGTCGTTTGGATCTAGTGGTGGATCTTTCCCTCCGAGCAGCGCCTGTTCGTTTGTTGGTTGCTTCTTGGCCTGGGCCGCTGCTCCCTTCAGCATTCCAAAGGCCCCCTCTTTGGAGTGTGTCTGGGTTCCAGCGTTTTATCGAGTCTGTTGGCTTATTGTATGGGGTTTGTTGTGCAATGCGCTCCATTGCCTGGATCCCTTATGTATTGTTTGGCGTTCGCTTTAGCCGAACCGTTTTCCTGTTTTTTACTGCGTGTAAAAATTAATTTGTACTGTTACTTTATCTCTATTAATATATTTGGCTGGAATCGTAAGACTCTATCTTCGTTATCAAAAAAAAAAAAAAGAGAGAGAGAATCTATCAATTTTTTTAAAAGATCTATATAATTTTGCACAGGGTTATACCAATAAGTTCTCGTATGCAATTGCTGATATAATTTCATTTACGAAAATCTCTTAGCAGCAAGCAAGAAGTCAAATTCTTCTCGTACCTGACCCATTCCAATCATATACCACACACAAACTATATCTCCATATCCTTGGTTTTTGTGACTAACAATTCGACCAAGTCGCGCAAGCAGTATGGGAACAAGTTTGTAACTTTACGGCTTAGTGTTTTAATGAGGTCAGTTCTAGTCTTAGTCAATATGATTGTTTTGTTCCATTTTGAAATGGGTATTTGTTGATTTTTTTTTTTTTGTATTTTGATGCAATGTAAGCTAGGATGAGATCTTTGCTTCGTCTTTTTCCGCAGCGGCTTATTTGAAGTCCATTAACTTCCCCAAAGATAAGAAGGTGTAACTTTTGTCTTTTGAATTCACACATATTAATAAATAAACAATCTTGATTACAAAATTTTTAATGATAAAACATTCTAGCACTTGTGAACGCTAGAAGTTGCAGCAGATTTTGTGATCAGAAATCAAGTTAGATTCTTGATATAGTCCTGCTATATATGCGGTCTTCTGCTCGTTTCTCAGGTGTATGTTATAGGAGAGGATGGAATTCTGAAGGAGCTTGAACATGCCGGGTTTCAGTATCTTGGTGCACCGGTATGATATACTGATTCACTATAGTTTGAGACCAGTAAATATTAGTTTCATGGTCTGCATCAGATTGGTCTTTTGACATAGTTGATCTGATGGAAGGACTTATCGGGCCTAAACCATGCTGCTTAACTCTGCCCCTCCTCTTCTGTTGTTTTGATGTGTTTCAGTTTGATAGTGGGCACAACACAACATACAAATGTGATGGTTCTCAGTCAAGTTTGCGTAGCGTTTAATTGCGGTTTTACATTGAAATTAAAATGATCAAAATAGAGGGAATTTCCCTATATCTAAACATTTGATGGTGATGTCATTTGTATGCTAACAACATTTACTGGAAGAATTCATGTGTAACAAAGCAGCTACTGGATTAGATATCAATATATCATCAACAACTTGTAAAGTATGTCAATTTACCATAATAACCTAACCTGCAAAGTTCAGTGCATTACATTTTGGCAGCTGTTTTATGATGGAGCACTTTCTGTTGTGAACATAATTTGCGAAATATTGGAAACTCATGTGAGTGACTGATTTAAACTGCGGCGTTTGCTTTTGCTTTTGCGCTCATTATTTCAGAATCAGAGACGGTGATTTTTGAAAAGCAGGATTTAGAATAGTATTCATTTCCGACAGAATTGGTAATGAACTTGATAGTAGTAAGAAACCCTGTCGAATAATCTTGCAGAGATTCAATCTATCATTGAATTTACAGTACAAAAAAACATAAAATTTAGCTAACTTTTACTCTTAAGAAAACAATAACATCCTCAAATGATGAAATGCCAGGATTTAGTTTCAGAAAGGCTGCATCGAATAGCATCAGAAATTATTAACAAGATGAACAATGAATCTGCATCTTTCATTACTCATTGCTGAATCTGGATCTAGCAAGACGAAAACATTTAACACCATAACTTCTTTGCTTCGAAATTTGTGTACCGAACTGACTTGTTTGATAAGACAACATCCAGAACTTGCACTCATGAAAGAAGATAATGGACAAAAATACTACTATAGCAACAAATGAGACATTCTATGATAATTGGATGATGCCTCGAGCAGCATTTAAAAATATACTCAGTAGTTATATTTACAGAATAGTGCATGAAAAGGAAAAACAAGTGATAGTTATTCGACTGTTTCTACATAAGAGTGGTATCAAAATAGCAGGCAAAAGAGGCCGGCGAGAAAACCCTAATTGCCCCCTCAAACTAACATGTCAAACTATTTGTGCTCGACGGAAAACAAAGTTGGAGCCTTGGTTCTGTATATACACACACCACCCTCAAGTCAAACTATCCCAAAAAATCTCCAGATGCATGGCTCATTCTTCAAAAGAATTCTACTGGCATCACAGTAATGAGAATGCCTGCCCGTCAACTTTAAAAACTGCAACTTGCAACTGCGGTTTTCCGTTTCCACAATTAGAGAATAGGGTTGGAATTATACTGAGAAGATGGGACACTGTTGGAATTATTTTTGGAAGTAGAAGAACAGATCTTGCTCACTGAACTTTAATCTTCTTCAAATTGTTCATCAGCGACTGCATACCCTCCTGAACCCTCATCCCACTCCTTTTCACTTCTTCTGATGCTTGCTGCAATCTCTCTAGACCACGACCCATAGACGCAATCGTGGGAACCGAAGGAACTGACTGAGCAGCACACTCAATCCCATCCTTGTACATCATTAGCCCACTGCACATACCCACACTCCCAAAAAATGTCGCCCAAGGTGATAACCTACCAAGCGGGCCCCGCCTTTGCCTCATTATCTCGTAGAATGAAGTCTGCATAGCTAGCAACCCAGTCCTTTCAGCCAAGGCGATCACACTGTATGCCATTGCTCGAATAATCTCACCCGAAGCTGGAAGGTTCAAAATTGAAGGTTTTGCTCCAGGGCTAGCACAAGGCATTTTACAGAATCCATTAGCGGCAGTTCTCAAGGAAGATGGAATTTCGAATGTGGCTAGCTTGATGAGTGCATAGATAGGAACAGTTTTCACTAGGGCAGTTGCTCTTAGAGCAGCAGTTGCGCCTGCACCAGCTGCAACCAGGGGGTTGTTAGTTAATCCTGTAGTATCATTAATTTCAGAATTATGATCGTTAATGAGATAATGTGTGAAACATTGGTCTGATAACTCAGCAACGTCAGGAGGTACTGGAGTTGTCCAATGCCTCCTAAGACCAGCCAACTTGCTGGCATCAACTATAGCCACTAAAGATCCGAACTTTATCGCCAGGCTTTTAAGGCCCTGCGCGGAAATAGCACTACTCGTCTCTTCAGATGATATCTGAGAGAATTCCAATATAGATGAATTCTTTTGCTCCTTAGTTGGATGACGAGCCGCCTCATTCAGAGTGATCCTTAAGGCCTCTATTGCAATTCTGAAGTTGTGGACTTGTGATAAAACTTTGGTGTCAACCAGCTCTCCTTTGTTAACACTAGAAAGCATTTTCTGTGCGGAAGTTAAAGCATTTTCTATTGCTGGAATGATATTGAATATATCATGGAGATCAGCCAGCAAGGGGTATATAGACCGTGCAAACTGTGGGGCCTTGTAATTGTCTTGAATTTTTTTGGAATCACAATCAGATGACATTTCTTTGTGTAGTGACTTCAGAAATGAAAGTAATACCAGCTCCTTTCGAGGACTGTCATTGACATTGTTAGGAAGTTGCTTTGAAGAAGTACTCTCATATGGGGATTCAAGTAATATGAATTGTGAACCAACCTCCTCTGCAGCTTTCTTGGCAGCCAAGAAATGACCATACAATCCTACCCCGAATATTTCTCTCAATACCTGGAATCTAGCAAACTTATCGTACTGATCTTTGTTGATCTTTTCAAGAAGACACTTTTTAAGCACTCCAAAATTAGAGGTTGGCACATTGGTTTCTTTATCATCGAGCAAACCCTTCTCCTCTTCGAGGAGTTCAGTCAATGCAGATGAAGCCACCAGACATACTACTGCGTTTGGTTGAACTTCCTTGATTAGTTGTTCCGCATCTATTGCAGATTGTTTTGAGAGGTTTTGTACAGCGAGAATATAAACTACGGCATTAGAATTTGGGATTTTTGCAGCAAAGATAAACTTTTTGGTTTGTTCGGGCAAGGAGAGCTGTTGAACTGACTCGTTGGAGAGTTTCAAATCATCTGGTTTTAGAACAGAGAATGGCCATAGCTTTTGGAGACGTGATAGAATTGCAGGTGCCATGACAACAGCATCAGTGAGTTACGAAGAATAAACAATTTTATGGTCTAATTACAGCCTGTAAAGAAAATTCAAGACAATGTAAATCAAAATTTAAAGCAGGCATCTGAAATTGAGTTATGCATCATTCAGATGAATAATGTGCTCTTTTGCTTCCCCTTATACGGTACGGTTCTTACTAGCCATAGATGCATAAAACGATTTATTGCATTGTAAAATAATGATTCGTATAATTGGAGAATCTTCATTGGGTATTGAGAAATACTGTATCAATCATTCTGAGTAAAATATTTGCCAAGTGAATTTGCGAAAAATGGAATAGCTGCAGCCACGCTAGCAAGCCTACTAAAACAACATTGATGTGCAACATAAATCTATATTAAGTATAAGAATTATAAAAACTTTATTAAAGGCTGGCTCCTCCTTAGAAGTTACATAGGTGCTAGTGAGGTCTAGTGGTTAGCATGTTAGCAAGTGTTTGCAAGTAAGTTAGAGGTCGGTGATTCAAAACTTGTAGCTTTCAATTTCTTTTTTAAAAAAAACTTATTAATGAACTTTAAGCTTCTATATCTTGAGGCTCGAGCTCGGCTCGTTAAGCTATCGAGCTCAATTTTCAAGCTCAAGCTCGTCTCGAGCTGAGCTTTGACCGTGCTCGAGCCGAGTAGCTCGCGAGCTTAGCCTAACAATCACAGCAAGCCCAAGCTCAAGCTCGAGCTCGGCTCTTAAGCCATCGAGCTCGATTTTCAAGCTCGAGCTCGGCTCGAGCCGAACTTTGACCGAGCTCGAGCCGAGTAGCTCGCGAGTAGCTCGACTCGTTTGCAACCTAATCCTGGCTCCACCCCTAATTTGCATTAAATACTAAACCATGCAGAAAACCACAACCCGAATGTTTAGGAAGGTATACAAAAAATCATGACCTTTAATAAATAATAATACATTAACTAATTGCAAGTTTGAGTAAGTTGTTCCAAGGACTGGCTCCACCCCTAATTTGCATTGAATACTAAACCATGCAGAAAACCACAGCCCAAATGCTTACAAAGGTATACAAAAAATCATGGCCTTTAATAAATAATAATACATTAACTAATTGCAAAGTTTGAGCAAGTTGTTCCAAGGACTTATTAACTTGCTCATTCAAGATCAGCTCATTAATATTTCTAGCTATTGAATGCTAATATAGATGCGCCAATGATCAAGGCATTTTCTCCCAGAAAATATTACTAAACTTAAATTTCTGCCCGTCTATTAACCAGATAAACTCATCAACATTACCATTGTTCACACCACTTTTTTAAAAGCATTATGCCATTATCTAATGACATTTCCTTCCACTAGTTGCCATCTCACTCTACAAATACTTTACTATGCCCTGTATTAGCTCCATGAATTTCATGTTTCATATCCTACATTTCCAACAACAACGAATACGCATCATTTATACAGTGTGTATATTCTTTGAATCAATATCCACCATTATGTAAAAATATCGGTAGGGCCATTCTGTCATTATTAATACAAGCTAGTGTATGAGCGTATCACATCACCAAAGGGTAATTTGCTTGAGTATTCCAAAATGACTAGTTTGCCTCGAATGCCAACATTTTTTTTACTAAATAGGATAGAGCCATAAGGCTCCAGTCTCTTATATATATATATATATATATATATAGATAGATAGATAGATAGATAGAGATAGATAGATAGATAGATAGAGAGAGAGACCTTCCGTTGTGCACTCGCCTCCGTGTGCACTCCATGTGCACTCGGCCTTTTGGCCTTCGTATCGACGATCCGAACCGTTCATATTGACCGATACGTCTAAATTAGTCTAAATATGTAAAATCAAATCATTTGAAATTCATTTGTCCATCCATCATGTCATTATAAAAAAAACGATCTTCAGCCATACAATTTTGTAACACTTCAATGCATGGACAAATGAATTTCAAATGACTTAATTTTACATATTTAGACTAATTTAGACGTGTAGATCAATGTGAACGGTTCGGATCGTCGATATGAAGGCCAAAAGGCCAAGTGCACACGGAGACTGAGTGCACAACGGAAGAGGACTATATATATAATACTATAATGTAAGAGTTAGAGTTGTGTATTTTATAGACAATCAACCATCTAATCTCAACCATTCATTTTTAAGTGGGAATCATATTAAACATTCATTTACTCAACTGTTGTTAGTTACCCATAATACTCTCAAAGTTCAAAATTTATTTACGACATAATTATTTACAAAAGTGTCACTCATATAAAATAAAAGTTGGTGTCACTACGGCTAATTTGTAAATAATATGTATAAGTAAAGGGAGGTCACTCGTTCGATGCCAGATTACGTCTTAATATTTACTTTAAAAATATATATATGTTTAAAACGTGCATCGCACATGCAAATTACTAGTATATATAAAGAGAAACAATAATAGCAATACAATAACAATTACAACCCCAACGAAGAAACAAAGAAAATAAGTAGAGACTGCGAACTAAAAGATAAAGATAGCAACTAATAGCAAAGAGTAATGCTAGAGCCACTACCAATTTCACTACCATTTTCTTCACTACCTTAGTACCTTAGGTGGCATACTCCTATTGGAGAGTTCTCCCACCTACTCTATCATTCTCTACCTATTGGAGTGTGCCACCTAAGGTAGTGAAAGAAATGGTTGTGAAATTGGTAGTGGCTCTAGCATTACTCAATAGCAAATCGATGCCAACCATCTATACGCCCTCCACCTAAACAGGTGAACTTCCACATGATAATCAACATATTTTCTATCCTACCCCTCTGAGTTTATATACGGAGCTTGGTATTGGAAATACCATTTATTTGTAATTTTGAACATATCAGAAGTATCCATCGCCAAAATCCCAATATGATACTGCTGTTGCATCCTGGTATTGCTCGAAATTAGAAAACAATGTTAACAATGTTTACATGATGATGATAGCAACAAAAACCACATGTATCTCATCAAATAAAAAAAGCAACAAAAACGTATATCACGATCGCAAAATATACTCAAAAATAGAGATTGTAATCACATTTAAATATCTTCTAGGGCACTTTTCCGGCCTAATTTCATCCCCACAAAAAGCATTTTCAACAATTTTTAAAAAACAAATTTTCTGTTCAAAAATCTACTTTTTATACTGATAATGGACTCCTCGGTTATGAATTTGAAATTTTACATTGAATTATATATTTAAAAATGATTGTGAATTCTACTCAGAAATTAGAACCCTAATTACAATCACCCACATTGTTCACAAACCCTAACAAAATTTACATAAATAACCAAATTTTATCCGAAAAAGACAGCAAATCTTACCACACCCATTGCAATTAGAGCGAAAACCCTAAAACCCCTTTCGCGATGTGAAATGAAACCCTAAAAATTCCACACTTTTTACTATCTGTGTAATTTTTGGGAAGTGTCCATTTTTAATTGTTTATTATTTTTTTCCTATTTTTTTTGGAAGAAGCCCGGGAGTGAATTATTTTTATTTATAAGATACTTTCTGAAAATATTTGCAGAAAGAGGACAGTTGCTAAAAAATTTGCGCTCGCGGACTCAACAACTAAACTCGTCGTTCCCAACAGCAAGTTTAGGTATTTCATGCTAGCCGTTGGGACACAGCTAGTACAGTGCTAATTTTTTGAAAACTCAGTTCAAATTTTCAATGAAGACTCGCCGTTCCCAATGGCGCGGACATTTATACTAGACTCGTTGTTAGGAACAACGAGTTTAGTTCAAAATTTTGAAAGAAGACTCGTCGTTCCCAATGGCGAGGACATTTATACTTGACTCGTTGTTGGGAACGGCGAGGATGTAGGAAATTTCACAGAGAGTGAAATATTCTATTGTACTTAGTGAATTTTCAAAAAAAACTCCATAGATTTTTTTTTTGAACTAAACGCGTCATTCCCAACAGCGAGTTTAGTGTAAATGTCCTCGCCGTTAGGAATTGATGATGGTAAAATTAGCAAATTAGCCATCACATGCCTCTTTTACATGTCTGGGCCCACTCCAAAACATGGGCTTCTCCCAAGCCCATAAAAAGTGACAAATTAGGCCCACTAGGAGAGACACCCAGCCCATGCAGACTAGGAGTCAAACCTCTTATCCCCTAACAAGGATATTTTATCTCTTAAGGAGGAGAGACATGAAAGAGATAAGGTAGTTAAACCATTCCAACGAACACAAATCAATCTCTTGAAATGACTCTCAAACCTATAAATACCCCTCTCCCTCTTCAGTCAGAAGGTAATCAACAATTCGCCAGTTTCCTCTCTCATACTCTCTTTCTCTTTCTGGTTCTGACTTAAGCGTCGGAGGGTCTGTCGCCGGGGCCACTCCCCGGTGTTTCAGGCTTTTTGTAGATCATTGACCGCATCAGCAACCGTCGAATTCAGATCACGGTGGTCAATACCCGATCCAGATTTATTCTCAGGAGCTCTAACCGTCTTTAACAGCCAGGGTCGCAGGTTTGACTTTTAATAGTTTCCTTCAATTATTAACTCACTATCTGTTTGCTCCTACACCGAAATAAGTAGCAACAGATTTGCGCCGTCTGTGGAAAATACTACACAAGTCGAGCTTGTCTCCATTCCACCAAGACTAAGTGGTAAAGGGGCGGCCTCCAGCCATCACACTACCTCTCTTCGTCAACCAGCTCCTCCTATGGATGATCAGATTCCTCCTCAGCAGTCACCCCGACAGCCTAATCACGCTCATTCCGACGGAGAGGCACCGGGGGGATCCCAGCATGAACAACATCCTCAGTATAACCGCATGTAACGCCCTGAATACCAAAATACGGTAATTCATAGCTCAACAAGATTTATACTTCACTTCGTACAATTTTACAAGGAATTTTGAAACTTTTACTATATCGAATTCTTTTACAACAACACCGAGCGGAAAAAATAAATGAATTACAACATGATTTAATTGTACAGTTTAAACATCAACAACTTAAAGCGGGAAATAATCTTTAGCATTCAATCATCTTTATGTCTTCTTGCAAATCTGATATGGCTAAAAATGGGGTTAAATCGGGATCGTCCAAATCGGGCACGAATCTCAAAGCCCAGGGGTAAAACGGTAATTTCACCTACAAATGGGTCCGAAACGGGTACTGGGCCTCCTTCTCAGAGATCCAATAAACCGCGAACGGATCCACCTCAACTGGGTACGGGTCCCAACCCGAAATGAACCCAGTCCAGCAGGATAGAATTAGGGTTTCTGATTAATCCTAATCAACGGCCCTGATTCATATCTATTATTTCACTGGGAATTAGGGATTACATTCCTTATCTGATTACGGGGATTATACTCCTTATCAGATCACAGGGATTACATTCCTAATCTGATCCCTAAGGCGACTATAAATACCCTCATCCACCACCGTTATGAGGTAATCAATCTTTTGCCAATTTACACTCTCATAATCATTCCTGATTACTGACTTGAGCGACGGAGGGTGCATCGCCGGGATCAACCCCGGTGTCTCGCACTTTTTGCAGGTGAACGGCGGGAGTCAACGGTCAAACTCCGGCGGAACAGGTTCAGGTTTGCTATTCAAAGTTTTCCAAGAATCCACAAATATTGTCTGTTTACCCCCACACGAGATTTAGCGGTAACAGATTGGCGTCGTCTGTGGGAAACTCAAACGAATAGCAGCCTCCCCTCTTCCCGTTGGTCAGATCTTCTCCAGTCATGCCTCCTAGGAAAGTAAGATCCAGAGGGTCCAACCGTGGACCCAACCCCGTTGATCAGCAACAGGAAGTTCCCATACAACCCGCTCAGCAGCAGGGGCAACTTCCTCTTCAAGCTGAGGACCCTCTCCAACAGGACCAGCCTCCTCTTCAGAATCAGCAACCCCCTAAGGGTCCCGCCGGTCCTCAGAATGCCGGTGCGGGGACCTCGTGCCCAAACCCGCAAAAGCAACCTCTCCATCAGGACCGCATCTCAATACACAATGCCTCTACGGATTCTATGGCCTCCCACAATCCTCGAGTTTCCGACCTTCGCAATACCGTTCTCAATCGACAGAAGGATGAGGATTCGCCGCCGGCTGGATGAAAAGCGGGCCCGAGAGGGAGTCTCCCACCAACAACGTCCGGATGAGCGATCTCCTCACCACCGAGACTACAGAAGGTCCCCTACCCGAAGAGGGCGGAGAGAGTCCCCCGAGCACCACAGGCTAAGACCCCATTCCCCTGCCGGTCAGCAACATCCGAGGAATGATCAGGCACCCATCACTCGTGTCGAGTTCCAACAATTCCAAGCAACGGTGTTGCAAGCTCTCAACCTCCGACCCAACAACAATAATGCCCAAAGGGTTCCTACTCCCCCACGGGTCCCAAGTCCTCGCCATCGGTCCGTAACTCCTCCTCCGGCTCCTAGCCACCAACAACATATTCCTAGTCCTCGCCGCTCCCAGGGCTACCGTCGCCGTAGTCCCCGCTCCCATTCCTATGAGGACGAGTCCAGATGCTCGTTTGACTATCGCCGGAGGGATGGCGCTTTCTACCGCCGTTTCCACAAGATGGAGAGGCGCATCAGCCGAATAGACAAGGATGAAGAGTTAAAAGGAAGGAACATCCGCCCGAGCAGACCTCCCTTCTCCCGGACCATCATGGAAGCTCCTATCCCGAGAGGTTTCAAGCCCCCAAAGTTCGAAACTTACTCGGGGGAGTCGGACCCCGTGGACCACATTGAAAGCTTTAAGACCCTCATGCTTATTCACCAAGCTTCCGATGCCTTGCTTTGCAAAACCTTTCCCGTCACTCTTAAGGGTTCGGCTCGGGAATGGTACTTCTGCCTCGCCCCGTCTTCCATTTTCTCCTTCGAACAATTCGAAACCCTCTTCATCACCCACTTCGTGAGTAGCAGATGCACGGAGAGACCAACATCTTGTTACTCCATCTCCGCTAGGAGAAGGGAGAGAAGTTGAGGGACTGTGTGAGGAGGTTCACTGGTCAGATCCATCGCCTCCCTCGACCAATCAGTTGCTGCGGCCGCCTTCCAATCAAATGTCCTCAACTCTAACCTTCGCTCCTCCCTCGCCAAGAAGCCCCCGCATAATTTTGCCGACCTCCTTCTTAGGAGCGAGAAGTACATTCGGGCTGAGGAAGCCGAATATCTCCCGGGCTTCGGAGGGTCTACTTCCGGGACAAAGAGAAAGTCAACCGAAGAAGAAGGGGCCAAGAAGCTTCAGAAGAATAATAGCGGTCAGCGCCGTCCTCCCCCCAGGTTCGAGAAATTTACTCCTCTCAATGCTAATATCTCCACCATTCTAATAGAAGTTGAGAAGGAAGGGGTCATACCTCCTGCTCCGAGGATGAACACCCCTCCCAAGAGGAGGAACAAAGAGAAGTGGTGTCGTTACCACCGGGATCATGGCCACGACACCAACGATTGTCGGGCGTTGAAGAACGAAATAGAGGCCCTCATCCAGAGGGGGCAGCTGGCCAAATTTGTAAGAGCAAAGGACCGAACCGACCTCTCCTCTCCTCCGGCTCGAGGGGCTAACAAGCATCCCGAGCAGCGTGAGGAAACTCCTGATTTCGAGGAAAAGCGCATCCTACATCTTATCCATGGAGGCCCCATAGGAGGCTCTTCCAACTCCTCTCGAAAAGCTTTCATCCGAGAGGTTAACTCAGTTCACGACACCCCTCGACCCAAAGGCCTCGGTGTCCCAGTCACGTTCTCAGATGAAGATCTCGAAGGGGTTAGGACCCCCCATTGTGACGCCTTTGTAATCAACCTTCATATGGCGAACTTCAAAGTGGAGAGGATCCTAGTAGACAATGGGAGCTCCGTAAACATCCTTTTCCTCTTAGCCTTCCGAGGGCTCAAGCTATCCCGGGACCGACTCAAACCGGCCGGCTACACGCTCCATGGGTTTACGGGAGTGCCAGTAACAATTGAAGGGGTAAACACCCTCGACGTAACTGCTGGCAAAACTCCTACCACTCGGACGGAGCCGAAAGTTCTTTATTAGCAAGACCCTCCCATCTGCCCTGTGCTCCGACATAGTCCAGTGCATCCGAAGGAACCGCGACCTCTTTGCCTGGTCCATTACCGATATGCCGGGGAACTCCGAAGAGCTTTTAGTCCACCACCTCAGCATTGCACCGGGGTCCAAACCGGTCCAGCAGAAGAGGTGCAAATTCGCTCCAGAGCGACAACAAGCTATCAAAGAAGAGGTAGACAAGCTCCTAAAAGCTCGGTTTATACATGAGGTTAACTACCCAGAATGGCTTTCCAATGTAGTCATGGTAAAGAGGTCCAATGGAACCTGGAGGATATGTATCGACTTCATCGATCTGAACAAGGCATGTCCCAAAGACCCATTCCCTCTTCCGAGCATCGACACCCTCATTGATGCCACTTCGGGCCATGAGCTCCTCAGCTTCATGGACGCTTTCTCCGGGTACAATCAAATCCGTATGTTTCCCCCGGACATCCCGAAGACTTCCTTTGTTACCGACCAGGGTCTCTACTACTACAGAGTAATGTCGTTCGGATTGAAGAATGCAGGTGCCACTTACCAGCGCCTCGTCAACAAAGTCTTTCAGAGTCAGTCGTAATATGGAAGTATATGTCGACGACATGCTTGTAAAGAGCATCCGAGGGGCCGATCATGTGGCCGATCTACAGGAGGCGTTCGATGTACTGAGAAAGCACAACATGAGGCTCAATCCGAACAAGTGTGCGTTCGGAGTATCGTCAGGAAAGTTCCTCGGCTTTATGGTCAGCCAAAGAAGAATCGAAGCTAACCCTGAGAAAATCAAGGCCATATTAGACATGGCTCCTCCTAAGAACGTTAAGGAAGTTCAGAAGCTAACAGGCCGCCTCGTCGCTATTGGGCATTTTCTTTCGAAGTTCGGGGAAAAGTGCCTCCCCTTCTTCAAGGCTCTCAGGGGGGCTAAGGGTTTCGAATGGGGTCAACAGCAACAGGAGTCGTTCGACCAGCTAAAGACTTATCTAGTCAACCCTCCTTTACTCAGCAAGCCCATTCCAGGCGAAACCCTCTACCTCTACTTAGCTGCTTCCAAACAGACCCTTAGTGCCGTTTTGGTAAGGGAAGAAGACCGGGCTCAAAAGCCCATTTACTATGTGAGCAAGGTACTTCGGGATGCCAAGCTCCGCTACTCAAAGATAGAAAAGATGGCGTATGCCCTGATTATGGCAGCAAGAAAGCTTCGCCCCTATTTTCAGTCCCATTCTGTAACGCCCCGCCCCAATGCTCAGACAAATTATAAATACTATGTAGTACAACTGCCCACCACAGGCTGCCTCTCAAAAGGTGGTTAACCAAATTGGTGACTCTTGATCCTTGGCTAATAGTATTTATACTCAAATTATCTTTGCAAATTCCCGATATGGGACTATATTTCTCAACTCCACTCACAAATCTCAATAGCAGTCGACAGCTAGGTATACCAGTCAACTGTCCTCTACCAGTCGACTGCTACCAGTACCAGTCGACTAATCTGGGTATTACATACACCCCCCCCTTAGGAATCAGCGTCCTCGCTGAGCACAGGGCACACATCTCGTGTAGGACCGCCCTTTCTAGCCGATGTAGATTAATCACTCTCAACACCGCAGATCAGATACCCGGCTATCAATCACTACCTGTGACTCTCAATACCGCAGAATATACCCGACCCCGGAGATCAATGTTTCTCAACACGGGTGTCGAAAGTCGGCTCTGATACCATTTGTAACGCCCTGCCCCAATGCTCAGACAAATTATAAATACTATGTAGTACAACTGCCCACTACAGGCTGCCTCTCAAAAGGTGGTTAACCGAATTGGTGACTCTTGATCCTTGGCTAATAGTATTTATACTCAAATTATCTTTGCAAATTCCCGATATGGGACTATATTTCTCAACTCCACTCACAAATCTCAATAGCAGTCGACTGCTAGGTATACCAGTCGACTGTCCTCTACCAGTCGACTGCTACCAGTACCAGTCGACTGATCTGGGGTATTACACATTCGGTGGTCGTTCTTACCGACCAACCGCTGAAGCAAGTCCTCCACAAACCTGAGACCTCCGGTCGCCTCATGAAATGGTCCATCGAGCTAAGCCAGCATGACATCTCATACCAGCCTCGGATTGTGATCAAGGCTCAGGCCTTAGCAGAGTTCATCGTTGAGAGCACCGTTCCCGAGGTCAGCCAGGCAACGAACGGACCCCCTATCTGGTCGGTTTTCGTGGACGGATCCTCTTGCAACGAGGGAAGTGGGGCCGGGGTCATTCTGGCAGGCCCTGATGATTTCGTCCTCTAATACTCCCTCCGCATCAACTTCAAGGCCTCCAACAACGAAGCGGAGTATGAGGCACTTATAGCCGGCCTCGGAATGGCTCGAAGGGCAGGGGCGCAGCGCCTCCGAATCTTTAGTGACTCTCAGCTGGTGGTAAATCAAGTCTTTGGCGAGTATGAAGCGCGAGACGATCGGATGGCGAAGTATCTCGCTAAAGTCTAAGGTCTCATGGCTCTATTTGAAGAAGCTCTCATCCAGTGAATCCCTCGAGAAGAGAATTCCCAAGCCAATGCCCTCTCCAAGCTAGCCTCCTCTTCCCTCCAAGGTCTTGAGCAGACCGTCTTGATCGAGGTACTCTTGAAACCAAGTATAGAAGACGAAACTCTCGACTCGGTGGAGTCGCTGCCGGTCCTACTGCAAGATAACTGGATGAAACCATTGATGGAATTCCTAAGGGATGGGCTCCTCCCTGAAGACCCTAAGGAAGCTGCCAAGTAAGAACCAGAGCAGAGCGGTACACCCTAGTTGAGGGGATCTTGTACAAACGCTCCTTCACGCAAGTGGACGGCAGGCCATACTTGAGATGCCTCTCCCCAGAACAAGCCGATTACGCCTTGCAAGAGCTCCACGAAGGCATCGGCGGGGCACATTCAGGGTCCAGGTCCCTAGCCCGGAAGGTGTTGAATTATGGGTACTTCTGGCCTACTCTCCTCCAAGACGCCGAGCGACACGTTCGGCAGTGCAACTCTTGTCAGAAGAATTCCAACGTTCGTCGTCTCTCACAAGCTCAACTCACCTCCCTATCAAGTCCTATCCCTTTCGCAATGTGGGGGATGGATTTACTAGGGCCATTCCTTCCAACTCCCGGCTAGCTCAAGTTCTTACTCGTGGCGATCGACTACTTCTCGAAGTGGATAGAGGCCGAGCCCTTGGCCACTATCACCGAGAACAAAGTACTTCAGTTCTTCTGGAAGAACGTTATCTGCCGATTCGGTGTCCCTTGAGTCCTCATAACAGACAACGGAACCCAGTTTACCGGGGCTGCATTCCGAGCTCTATGTGAAGACCTCGCCATCCAACAACGATTCTCCTCCGTCTCCCATCCACAGTCGAATGGTCAAGTGGAGAATGCTAACTGACAGATCCTCTCCGGTATTAAGAAGAGGCTGAATAAGTGCTCTAAAGGCTTATGGGTCGATCAGCTCCCTAACGTGCTGTGGAACTACCGCACCACGAAACGGACCCCCACAGGAGAGACCCTATTCAACCTCACCTATGGGTCCGAGGCTGTGATCCCTTTGGAAGTCGGAATACCTTCTCCTCGCCTTGCTGCCTACAAAGAAGAACAGAATGCCAGAGACCTTCGGGCAAACTTAGACTTGATCGACGAGCTACGGGAAAGAGCGTCAATCCACCAACAGAGTTATCGGGGGAGGATCGAGTCGGCATACAATAAGAGAGTCCGTCCCACCGACCTCAAAGAAGGGGACTTGGTCCTCAGAAAGCTAGTTATCTCCTTCCCTAGTCAGAAGAGTAAGCTAGCTCCAAATTGGGAGGGACCCTATAAGATCGCAAAAGTTGTTCGGCCTGGAGGTTATCGTCTAGAAGACCTCGAAGGCAGAGAGATCCCAAGGACTTGGAATGCCGACCATCTTTTGAAATACCAAGAAAGCGCCTTAGCGCCTCTCTAAGTATTCTGGGATGTCGAACCGTTCCTCTCCTTTCCCTTGTATTTTTCCTCTTTATTTCTCATATGTAATAACGGCCCGCAACTTAGAAGCGGCCGACTATTAGTTGTCAATAAAGAATGTTTTTTCATACTTTACTGGTAAAATTGCTTGTATCTCTCTGCTTTAACTCTTCACCCTAACGATGGTTCGGAGTCCAACATTTGGCTCGACTCTATTTCGCAAGCTCGCTCTTAGGCGAGCTAGAAGTGGTTCGTCATTCGGAATTGCTCCCACAACCGTTGAATAACTCTAACGATGGTTCGGAGTCCAACACTTGGCTCGACTCTACTTCGCAAGCTCGCTCTTAAGCGAGCTAGAAGTGGTTCTCCATTCGAAATTGCTCCCACAACCGTTGAATAACTTTAATGATGGTTCGGAGTCCAATACTTGGCTCGACTCTACTTTGCATGCTCGCCCTTAAGCGAGCTAGAAGTGGTTCACCATTCGGAATTGCTCCCACAACCGTTAAATAACTCTAACGATGGTTCAGAGTCCAACACTTGGCTCGATTCTACTTCGCAAGCTCGCTCTTAAGCGAGCTAGAAGTGGTTCGCCATTCGGAATTGCTCCCACAACCGTTGAATAACTCTAACGATGGTTCAGAGTCCAACACTTGGCTCGACTCTACTTCGTAAGCTCGCTCTTAAGCGAGCTAGAAGTTGTTCGCCATTCGGAATTGCTCCTACAACCGTTGAATAACTCTAACGATGGTTCGGAGTCCAACACTTGGCTCGATTCTGCTTCGCAAGCTCGCTCTTAAGCGAGCTAGAAGTGGTTCGCCATTCGGAATTGCTACCACAACCGTTGAATAACTCTAAGGATGGTTCGGAGTCCAACACTTGGCTCGATTCTACTTTGCAAGCTCGCTCTTAAGCGAGCTAGAAGTGGTTTGCCATTCGAAATTGCTCCCACAACCGTTGACTAACTCTAACGACGAATTCGGAGTCCAACGCTCAGCTCGGCTGAGCTTCCTCAGTGACCCGAATCACCGAGCCGAGCGGACGAGGTACTGACCTCCACATATGGAGATAAATACCGCCGAACCAATTTCACCGTTGGATCGTCTCAAAATTTGTACTAGGACATGATGAACGGATCAGATCGCGCCATGTCTCCACAAAACGACAAGATAATGTTTTCTCGAAATTCGAGCCTCTTGTCTCGTGATTTGCGCCATGATCGTGATCAACCGTCAGATTGAGCCACGTGGCTCGGGTCTGAAATCCGAGCTACCAAACTACCGAAGTGGAAAGTAACTACGACACAATAGCGAGCAGACGAACTCCAATTTTATTAAAACAACTTAATAATTTTACAAGGCTAGGTTACTACAAAAAGACGCTACAAAAACTCAAAAGCCCAATACAACTTGTTCAACGCCTCTTCGGAACGGGGATGTTCCGATTCAGAGACATTCGGGGTCGGCGTCGCTTAACCTCCGAGCTCGTCTCTAGGCTGACGAACTGAGACGCCTTTTCGCCACTAACTCTAACAGTGGCTCCGACCAAGGCGTCGCTCGAGGAAACTGCTACGCCACTTTGGACATCGGCCGCAGTCCGACCAACGATGGGAGCACGGGTCACGAGCTCGTAGAAAGAGATCCCTCGCTCGCTCTCCTCGCGAGTACACGAGGTGCTGTGGACGTTAGTCCTCACGGGCTGAGGTTTAAGACGAACGACTTCCTCCTCGAGCTCGACGATCCTATCTTTCAAAGTGTCATCCTTCACCAATACCTTGAATCAGGGGAGTTTCGCCGAGTCCGGGTACTCAGCACTATCAGATATGATGCGATGCAAATTGGTCACCTCGATGCTCTTGTCGACCGTAACCCTCTGCAGCTGCTCGACCTTAGTTGCGAGCTCGTCTCGCTCGACTAGCGCCGAGGCCAACTCTTCCTCCTTCGTCGAGAGCTCTTCCTTAGCTATCCGCAAGTGATGCACCTCGGCCAGCAGCTCGCTGTTCTTCTTCTCCACTTTGAACAACACTCTCCGGATCAGCTCGATCTCGCCCTCAAGACGTGCTTCGCGAGACTGCTTAAATAGTTGTGCACGACGCCGAGCTGCTGCGGTATCCGGAGCATGTTCGACGATCTGAAAGACGAAAGCATCACATTGAAAGACTAAAATCCGAGCCAAACACTTAGACAAATTCAAAACAAAGTTTTCATTCATAACAAAGAAGCGGTGGCCAGTCCGCAAAAAGGCGTTACATTCTAAATGAAGAAAAACAAAATTACAAAAGACAAGGAGATCAAGGGTCCACCTGGGTCGGCGGCTCGGACACGGGCACCTCGCCAGACGGTCCCTCGCCCCTCGTCACCCCGGCTTGGGGGTCGACCACCACAGTCTCAGGGTCGACAGGCACCTCCTCGTCCTGCTATCCACCCTCCTCCTCGTCTCCTTCATCCTCTTCGCCCTCTACCGCAGCACTGGGGCACAATCGGTATCCGACTCTCTGAAAGTCGGGGACGCGATCCTGGACATGGTCGAGTGCCCTTTCGTAGGACTTCTCCATGTTGGAAGCCATGTGCTCCTTCGCCTCGGCCTCGACTTCTGCCCTTACCACTGCCGCCATGACGTCCTTCTCCGCCTTCGCCACCTCTAGGGCCCTCGCCGATTTTGCCAACGCCTCGGCAGCCTTAGCGACTTTGGCAACCTCCTCGGCGAGCTGCCCCTTCGCTCGCTCCAGGTCCGCCTCGAGGTCGGCGACTCGAACCGCCAAGCCGTCCGAGCGACGTTGCTCCGCCTCGAGCTGCCTAACCGCCCTCGCCTTTTCCGCCCTGTCCTTATCACAGGTAGCCTTCAACTCCCTCTCCTGTTCGGAGAACTCCTGGATGAGGTGGCCGAAGTGACAAGTGGCCTGCCAAAGAAAAAGAAGAGTTAGATCGAAGCAACGACCGAACAGCGGACTTAAGAAATTCTCAAAAGCAAATGTTTCAAATACTTACCGACACAAGCGACCGAGCGACCTCATAGGTATCGTCACCGGTCGTCCCCGCCTTCAACGCGGCTCGGTCCTTCGGGCTCGCCAGATGCTTGACAGCCTGCATGCACATCTATGAATTGCCGAGGAAGCCGTCATGGTTCTTCACTTGCCAGTCGGGGACGAACGGCTTCTTGTGCTGCTCAGTCAGGATCTCCTCTACCTGAGTCGTCAGAGGCGGGGCCTTGAGCGCCAGCGCCACTAAGACGGAGAAGGTCTCACCGGCCGCGGCCGACGCAGCAGGAGCCGAGGGGTCGGCGGAGACAACCACCGCTGATGACGGAGCCTCAGGAGCAGGGATAGGCTGGGCAACTGCCGAAGTAGCCTTAGTGGGTCGGCCGGACGAAGCCCCCGTGCTCGGCCTCTTCCTCTTCCTTCCGTCGGCGACCTTCCCTCGCTCGTTCAGCATCCCCATGAAATCCATCTTCGGCGTTTCTGTTCTGAACAACAAAACAAACGACAAGTTAGAAAAATGAGCAAGAAACTTAGAGAAAGGAAAAAAAGTGCTACAAGATGTCAGGAGCATACTCGGGTCGATCGGACTAAGGCCCGACCCGTGTAGCACCTCCTCGGTCATTTATCTCTAGCTCAACATTGGGAGAGCAATGATCTTCGCCGCCACCTCCTCCTCGGCCGCAGTCAGCACCGGGTCGACCCTCGCAAACTTCAGCACCTCTACTTTCCACCGAGTCGGAAAGTCCAGCGTCGAGGGCCCCTTCAACAGAAAAAACTTCTCCTTCCAGCCTTTTATCGAATCTGGATTCTCTATGAGCCTAATGCCTTTCCGGGGTGACAGGTAGTAGCGATGCTCGGACTTGTTCATCCGGTGAATTCGATACAGACTCCGAAGGATCACCACGTCTGGCTCGACCTCGGCGATGCGGCACTGTAGCAAAAAGGCGAGCACGTGGCGCCAGGTGTTCGGCATAAACTGTGTCGGCGCCAGGCAATACCAATGGAGGACCCTTAACACGAAGGGGTGCAGAGGAAAGCGCAATCCGGCGCTCAACGAGTCGAAGTCGAACACACACGTATCCAGCAACAGTTCGGAGTTCGCTCGCATCCCAGGGTCGGGGAGGATCAGCTTGTACTCCATAGGGATGGCGAACCCCTTTCTAATCCGGAGCAGGTCCTTCTCAGATAGTACCGAGGCAATCTCGTCTACCTCGGTAACTAGCCTCGGGTTGTTCTCCTCGTAGACTGCCGACCAACCAACGATCGCCTTCTTCAGAAGATCACCCTCGTACTGCCTAACTCCGGCGTGGCCGAACAACACACTAGGGTACCGGCCCGACTCAGGGGCTCACCTCTCAGTCTCCACGATCTCCTCGACTACAGGAGATCGGGCCACTACCATCTTCTTCTTCTTCTCCTCTGCCACAGACGATCCTACCACCTCCTTCCCCTTTCTCCAGATCTCCATTTTCCTCCTCTCCTCGGCACCACTATCGCCCGAGGATGAGGCCTCACTCCCCGAGTTTACCCTTGACATCTCTAAAAAAGTATAAGGCAAATTCACTGACCTTGATATGACGTGGCCTTGAAGTGACGTTCACGGTCGGAATTAGTTTGCCAGAAATTGCCTGGCCCACGCGACAGCTAACGCAATCGCCTTGGAGCTGAAATCGCCGCTAGCAGAGCACACAGAGAGTAAAAGTAAAAAACTTGGAAGTGAAAGTGAGAAAGGAGCTCAGGGGTGAGGGGGTGAGAATTTATAACCTCAAAACGACGTTCGGGCTTACTCGAGCATTTAAAGGCCCACTAAGAGAAGGCAAAATGCCAAAATGGAGAGTCACGGCGTTCCAAGTCAAAAAACTCGTCAATTCACTCAACTCCGTTGCTCGGCGATTCGCACCTCGACAAGCCACCGAGCCACTACCCTCGTGAGCCGAGCGGACGAGGTACCGACCTCCACATATGGAGAAAAATTCTGCCTAGTCAATCTCGCCGTCGGATCGCCTCAATATTCGCGTTGAAACACGATGGGCGGCTCAGATCACGCCACGCCCACTAAACGACAAAATAACGTTTTCTCGTGATCTGGACCCTCAGCCTCGTGATACACACCGAGATGAGCGGCTCTGATCTCGCCATGAGATCCGAACTTCCGAGATATCGTCCGAACGACCATCATCACGAGCCAAAGGGACGAGGCACCGACCTCCACATATGGAGAAAAATTCTGCCGAGTCAATCTCACCGTCGGATCGCCTCAATATTCGCGTTGAAACACGATGGGCGGCTCAGATCACACCACACCCACAAAATGACAAAATAATATTTTCTCGGGGTCTGAACCCCCAGCCTCGTGATACACGCCGAGATGAGCGGCTCAGATCTCACCATGTGATCCGAACGCTCCAAACTTCCGAGCGTTCGTCCGAACCACTACCCTCGCAAGCCGAAGGGACGAGAAGCCGACCCCCACATATGGAGAAAAATTCCGCCGAACCAATCTCACCATCGGATCGCCTCAAAATTCGTGCCAGAACACGATGGGTGGCTCAGATCTTGCCACGTTCACTAAACGACAAGATAGCATTTTGTGGGGATCTGCACTGAAATGGACGCTCAAGATCGTGCCACGTAGCTCGGCAGATCCCGACGCTCCAAGCCGAGCTACCGAATGGTTTGGCTGGACCGCCGAACCACTAATACAGGAGACAAGGAATTGAGCCACCGGAGTGCTTAGTCGAGCTAACGAACAACTTGGTCGAGCCTTCGAGCTACTAGGTCAAACTGAACGTCCCACCAGAGTACCTAGTCGATCAGCCGAGCTGCCAAACAACGGAGGACGAACTACTGACCTACCAGAGTACTTGGCCGAGCTAACAGACAGCTTGGTCGAGCCTTCGAGCCACTAGGTCGAACTACCGAGCCACCGGAGTGCTTAGCCGAGCTAACGAACAGCTTGGTCGAGCCTTCGAGCTACTAGGTCGAACTGAACGTCCCACCAGAGTACCTAGTCGATCAGCCGAGCTGTCAAACAACGGAGGACGAACTACCGACCTACTAGAGTGCTTGGCCGAACTAACGAACAGCTTGGTCGAGCCTTCGAGCCACTAGGTCGAACTACCGACTCACCGGAGTACTTAGCCGATCTACCGAGCCGAGTGGACGAGGTACCGACCTTCACATATGGAGAAAAAAGAAGCCGACCCTCCTCAGCCGTTGGATCTTGTCAAAAAACGTGCTCGACGCGATGGACGGCTCAGATCTTGCCACGTTCACTAAACGACAAGATAGCATTTTTTGGGGATCCGCGCTGAGATGGACGCTCAGGATCATGCCACGTAGCTCGGCAGATTCCGAGGCACCGAGCCGAGCTACCGAGGAGCCGAGCCGAGCAACCGAGGCACCGACCCTCTCATACGGAGAAACTATCTGCCGAGCAATTTGGATCGTCCGATCACCCAGAAAATCGCGCTCGAAGCTGATGGAGGGCCCAGATCGTGCCACGCCATAAATATGTATTAAAATTTAGTTTTTATTTATTTTAATCATTTTATTTATTTAAAAATTGCGAAAAAATGATTAAAAAATCGGGAAAATTAACTAAAAATTCTAGAAAATAATTATAAATTCGGGGGTATATTTTTGAGCCCTTGAATGAACAATTGTTGCCTAGAACGTTTTGTTAAGACCCCCGAACGACGGATTAACACTTCGCAAAATTAAATGAATAATCCGAAAAATAGATAAAAATCACCAAATGTCCAGAAGAGCTCAAGAACAACTTAGAGCGCAACCAGCTTGAAAAATCACCACACTACCTCCTTCAAAGATCCAAAACCTTCCATTTGGACTCCGATACAACTCCGCCAGCCATCAAAACAGTAAAACTACTCCTCAAAGACTGATCAAACTCAGTCTTCGGGAGTGGGGGGCTCGTGATATGGCTAAAAATGGGGTTAAATCGGGATCATCCAAATCGGGCACGAATCTCAAAGCCCAGGGGTAAAACGGTAATTTCACCTACAAATGAGTCCGAAACGGGTACTGGGCCTCCTTCTCAGAGATCCAATAACCCGCGAACGAATCCACCTCAACTGGGTACGGGTCCCAACCCGAAACGAACCCAGTCCAGCAGGATAGAATTAGGATTTCTGATTAATCCTAATTAATGACCCTGATTCATATCTATCCTTTCACTGGGAATTAGGGATTACATTCCTTATCTGATTACGGGGATTATATTCCTTATCAGATCACAGGGATTACATTCCTAATCTGACCCCTAAGGCGACTATAAATACCCCCCATCCACCACCGTTATGAGGTAATCAATCTTTTGCCAATTTACACTCTCATAATCATTCCTGATTACTGACTTGAGCGTCGGAGGGTGCGTCACCGGGATCAACCCCGGTGTCTCGCACTTTTTGCAGGTGAACGGCGGGAGTCAACGGTCAAACTCCGACGGAACATGTTCAGGTTTGCTATTCAAAGTTTTCCAAGAATCCACAAATACTGTCTGTTTACCCCCACACCAGATTTAGCGGTAACAAAATCCAAAGCCTGCATTTGAAACCGTGGGCACGTCAATTGCTTACAACCGACGCAATATTATACACGGTCATCATCGCTATGCCGAAATATAATGACTTACTTATTTTTAACAATCACAAACTTGAATGTAAACAAAGTGTTAAAATTGACTACTCTAAACATGTCACTGTATACGATGCCTTAATGCCGAATGTAGATGTTCACACTAAAATGACACTAATGCATACTTGTTTGGATTCTATGCATCCCATACTACATAGATCTGATGGCAAAGCACCTACGTAATCCACATTAAAGGGTTTAATCCCTCATCATGATAACTACCCAGTAGTAAAACAAAGTCTAGACATTACACAAGTACGGATTCAGTCCCGGAATTCACCGCCCGACTATACAGAATCATCTTCGTGCGAACATCCCACAAGTGTCCCTTTAGCCCTGGTATACGCATATACACTGGAGTATGGCCTACTATCCGCCCGACTAATCATGATCCCGGAATCCACCGCCCGATAAATCATAATCCCGAATTTAATTAAGGCTTGCCTCCATCGCAAGCAACCACAGTCCCGGAATCCACCGCCCGACTGGGTCTATGGTCCCAGAATCCACCGCTGGACTATATAGAGGCCCTCCACTCATGTTTGCCCAAGTTTAGTACATCTTCACTTAGTTCCTAATTCTTAAGTTCAAAACATGAATATACTACCTAGAGTTAGCTTCCTCTCCTACCAGACTTAAACAAAAACACTGAGATAACCCATATAACCATATCTTAAATCAACCAATTATTTCAACATTTGCCGGTACCCGGGTCTCACTAAACCTCTAGATCACAACCTTTCATGTTCCATAAATCATGGGTACTCATACCCTTCAATATTCATGTATTAAATTTCACGTTATTCATATCTTCAACTTTATTCATTCACATCTTAATCAATTCATCTTACTTTTGTAGATAGCATTCATGAAAGACAAACTCAATTTATTCATTTACACAGAGCTATTTTTCTTTCATGTTCATCGAACTTCCAACAAAACTTTATTAATGAATTAAATATCAACTCTTGATATTCATACTTAGAACTTTCATTATTCAAAATCTACCACTTTTTTTTCATCACAAAATCAATTCTTATCCCCTTACACATTGCATGTTACATCATATCTACCACAAAAATATAACTCTTAATGTTCAAAAAATATATTTTAAATAGTGAGAAATATTCATATTATCCCCATAATATATTTATAATTTTTTATAAAATTTTTTGGATTTTTAAAACCCCAAAAATGATAAAAGAACATGAAAAAATAAATAAACCAAGTTGGAGGCTCAAATCCGAGAACCTCACCCCACCCATGGGCGCCACATGGCACGCTTAGGCGCAGGGCCCATGCTCTAGACAATGTGGACAAATGCTTAACTAATATATAATAGGTTATATACTTTAAATACCCGCTCTCTATTTATTTCATTTTTCTCATTCTTCAGCTATTTTGTTTCCCATTCTTCTTCCCCAAATTAATATTATACAAAAAATATTTCTAAGCTCCAAAATACTTCACTTACTTGTTTAATTATTTTTAAAGGAATTTTTATTCATTTTTACTCAAATTCACTTTCTAAAACATACACATATGCAAAATTTCATTAAAACTTCTATTTTTAACAAAAATATAAATTAGTATTCATATGTCACCAAAAATAATAACTTACTGATTTCATCCCTTTCTGTGAGTATTTAATCATCTTTTCCCAAATTAGACATTTTCCTTATAAGAGAATATAAAAAGTCGATATAACTATGTTAAATTTGTCTAACTTTCGATTAATATGAGTTTCTTCATTAATCAACAATACCCTTTTCATACCCCCAATTTATTTCTAGTTTCTCACTAATTATCCCATTTCTTATATATAAATTGTCTAATTTTGTTCAAGACAACAATCATACAACAAAATAAACTCATTTTGCAATTGTGCCTAGCATTCATAAACATGCATTTAATTATCCCTTCCTCGTTCTATCATATCATTCCAATCATATACTTAAATTAGTACACAATGCAACTCATGATGGTAAATTTTCATCATAACAACATGTATCAAAATTTAGCAAGAATCATTAGAACTAGACTAAAATTAGCATACAACACCTAATCATGATTTCTAAGCTATTTAGAAAACAAGACACCCACCAATTAGAAGAGTATACTAGTAGAAGGCCAATTCAAATGCACTCCAAAAATCCCACAAAACCTAGCAATTGTCCCCACCGAAAAATCCAATAATAGCTATTCCCGTTAGTCACCTCTGCTCTCATTCTTTTGATTTTTGATTAATGAAGGTGTATATGGATGAAGGGGGTAATTATAGGGATTAATTAGGTAGTTATTATAACTAATAACCCATTATCTCCTCCACTAATTCACACCCTCTCTCCACTCACCCACTTCCAAGACCAGGTCAACAAAGCCATCGCCTGTTCGTTTTGGGGTGTGCACATTGCACGTGTGCACGTGCTTTGTGTACACCTCACTTTTTAAAAAAAAATTTAAAACATAAGTTATAATGTATTATATAAAACTAGTTTAATTTAATTAAAAATTAGGGCTTTGAAGCACAAATAAAAATAAACACACACGCACACTTCAGAATTTTCATTTTTGAAAAAGAATGCAACTAATACGTGCACTGCAACTTGTGCGTCGCACGTAAAAATATTAAAATACGAAATAGATTTTATCGACACGGAACTGTTTATAAATGATCAAAATATACATACGAAAAAATATATTTCATTAACTATATATATCCAATAATGTAATCAATACGTACCTAGAAAACTATTGCACCGCACGAATAAAAATATTTTAATTAAAATAGGAGAAAAGTGAATTTCCGTTTATAAAATGAATTCAAACACGTCATAAAATAAATAATTTAAACACATAGAAAATATTAAACGTAACGATAGAATATACGTAATTGACGTGTGCATCGATAACACGTGCAATGCACATAAAAACACAAAGATTGAAAAATTTAATATTTGAGTTGGCTCAAATAGGATAAAAATAAATTTTGAGATGACAGAAAATGCATAAATAGTCGAAATACAAAATACGTATTGAATTACGTTACGGATATTACCCGTAACGGAACAAAATATACGTGCGTAACACGCGAGGAGCAAAACTGCCATAACTCAATTTTGTGGGGTGTTACACCGCATCGCATTCCATAATGCTTCAACTGACTCAATGGTCCCGTGAGGCCCACAGGGGGGTCTAGAGATCTCCGCCAGATCATCAGTAACAAGCAACCAGAAGTCGATCTGCGCATGAGGTTGAACAGAGGCGCGCCCAATCTGAGGCCTCCCATTCGGGACATCAAGCAAACCAGAGAACTCATCCTTCTAGAAAAAGATGAAGGCAATCCTCCTCTTACAGGGGGCGTCCAGCAATGGGAAACCCGGCGCATGAGAGTCAAAGGCTTCCTGTGCAGAACAAAGGGCAAAATGCCCCCGTCACAAGGGCTGAATTGGATAAATTCAAACTTGACATCCTCCATGCTCTCCAAGGGAGTCACGGTCTGGGCCTCCCTCTAAATGAAGGATCTGCCGACTCAACTGAATCTCAAAAGAAGGACGATCAAGTCCTTCACCGAATCCAATAAGTAGAGAAACGTCTAGAACATATGAAGAGTGAGAGAAACCACTCCAACATGGCCTACCGCCCTAGCCGACCTCCTTTCAACAGATCTATCCTCGACGCACCTATCCCAAGGGGCTTCAAGGCTCCTCAATTTGAATCCTACAAAGGGGAATCAGACACGACAGACCATATAGAAAGCTTTAAAACACTCATGATGGTCTATAACGCCATCGATGCACTCATGTGTCGGACATTTTCCGCAACACTGAAAGAGTCAGCAAGGGAATGATATTCACGACTGACACCCGAATCCATATTTTTCTTCGATCAGCTTGAAGAACTCTTCATTTCACACTTCATTACTAGCCGAAGAACTGAAAAGACCAGTGTCTTCTGCTAGAATTGAAGCAAAAAGATGGAGAACTGCTAAAGGACTTCGTTAAGTGATTCACAACAGAAGCGAGATCAATTTCCTCCTTGGACTCTTCAGTGGCAGTTGCAGCCTTCCGCCACAACGTCATGCATAAAGAGCCGAAAGCATCCCTCGCCAAGAGGCCACCTCGAGATTTCACTGAGCTCCTAGAGAGGAGTGAAAAGTACATCAGATTCGAGGAAGCTCTCAGCCCCCATGTTAAGAAATAGTCACTTTCCGGGAACAAACGGAAGAACTCAAGTGAGGAAACACCTAAGAAGTTTCAGAAAAACAATGCGGGTCAACACCGTCCTCCTCCTACACCCCGCTTCGACAAATTCACTCCTCTGAACACAAGTGTGTTTGCCATTCTCATGGCAGTTGAAAAATATGGGATAGTTCGTCCTCCTCCCAGAAGGACAACATCCGGCAAGAGAAGAGACAATGGCCTATGGTGCGCATTTCACAGAGGCCACGGATATAATACTGATAATTGCAAAGCCATCAGACAAGAATTGAAGACCCGATTCAGTGGGGCTACCTCTCTCAGTTTGTCCAACAAAACAACAATGCCAAAAACCCTCCGCCACGGGGGGCTAATAAGCATCCTGAAAGGTATTCTGAATCGCGAGACTCTTAGCATATGACCATTTTGCACACCATCCATTGCAGACCTATGGGGGGAGATTCTAACTCCTCTTACAAAGCCTTTGTAAGAGAGGTTAATTCGGTTCATAACACTCCACCCCCCGAAGGGTTCGGGCCTCTTAGTCTCCTTCTCTGATAAAGATCTCGAGGATGCCAAAATGCCTCATTGCAATGCATTGATTATGAATATGGGCATGGCAATCACGAGGTGCGGCATATCCTCGTAGACAACGGCAGTTCCGTGAACATCCTGTTTATGGTCGTATTTGATACACTAAAGCTCTCCTGAGACCGACTCAAGCCAATCAGCAATACACTTCATGGCTTCTCCGGTGCACCTGTCCAAGTCGAGGGAATTGTCGCACTCGACGTAACAGCAGGAAAAGCACCAACAACTCGGACAGAGTCTTTAGATTTCCTTGTAGTCGATGTTAAATCCGCGTACAATGCCATATTCGGCCGCCCAAGATCAGCCGCTTTCCACGTTGTCGCCTCCGCGTTTCATATGAAAATGAAATTTCCAACGACAGCAGGCAGCACGGGCGTGCTACACTGCTACCATGGGGGGTTCGGTTCTCCCTCTCCATGCTGATGAACTACTACAGGGAAACAATTGCTGTATCACAAGGCCAGCAAGCGAGGTTGAAGCCACTGCACTGGGTAGCCAAACTGGGAATTTTCGAACTTGTCAAGTAACCTCTTCCCAGCTCCAACCAAAAACAGAGCTCGATGACTTCGGCTTGTGGCTCGACCAAAGTAGCTCGATGATGATAGCCCTGTAGCTCGCAGCAGGACGAGATCCTCAAGAGTCGAAGAGATCGCCCATAACTCGGCGAAATGGTCGGCCGAGCTAAGGGGTCCGCTCACAGCCGTTGTCGACCATTGGATCTCTCCAAAAATTGAGCCCGAGGGTGAGGGACGGCTCAGATGCATCCACGTCTCGTCTTCCTCAGCGCTCCTCTGGCTCCTCGATCGTTCGATCTCCCTCAGCGCTCGAGCTGGGCTCGATATGTATCTCAGATCGCTTCAAAAAGCGAGCCAGGCTTCGATAAATCGTAAAATTAATTTAAAATGAGTTTAAATCATTTAAAATTCGAAAAGTAATTAAAAATTCAAAAATAATTATTTTAATTAGGAAAATTAATTAAAATTGAATTTATTAATTATAAAATTCGAAAAAATGGTTTTAAAATTCCAGAAAATTCGGAAAAAACGAAGAACTAAGGAAAAATTCCAGAAAATTTGGAAAAGTCCGAAGAACTATGGAAAAATCCAGGAAAATATTCACTACCTTCAGAAGCCACCAATCAGTTCCAGGCATCTCCGAACACTCTGACTGTTAAGATTATACTCCAGATTCTAAAAATAGGATGTACTACTTCCCGAAAGCTAAGAAAATTGCCTTCCGGGTGTGGGGGGCTTATGATGATGGTAAAAATCGCAGCAGATCAGAGCCGTACGATTCCTGCACATATCTCAAAGTATCTACATGCAAATTAGCCATCACATGCCTCTTTTACAGGTCTGGGCCCACTCCAAAACATCGGTTTCTCCCAAATCCATAAAAAGTGACAAACTAGGCCCACTAGGAGAGATACCCAGCTCATGCAGGCTAGGAGTCAAATCTTTTGTCCCTTAACAAGGATATCTTATCTCTTGAGGGGGAGAGACATGAAAGACATACGGTAGTTAAACCGATTCAACGGACACAAATCAGTCTTTTGAAATGTCTTTCATGCCTATAAATACCCCTCTCCCTCTTCAGTCAGAAGGTAATCAACAATTCGCCAGTTTTCTCTCTCATACTCTCATTGTCTTTCTGATTCTGACTTAAGCGTCGGAGGGTATGTCGTCGGGGCCACTCCTTTGTGTTTCAAGCTTTTTGCAGGTCCATTGGCTGCATCAGCAACCATCGGATTCAGATCACGGTGGTCAATCAACGATCCAGATTCATTCTGAGGAGCTCTAACCGTCTTTAACGGTCAGGGTCACAGTAGTTTCCTTCAATTATTAACTCACTATATGTTTTCTACCACACCGAAATAAGCAGCAACAGGAGTAGCGAGTCTTCATTAAAAAAATTGAACTAAAGTCGTTGTTCCCAACAACGAGTCTAGTATAAATGTCCTCGCCGTTGGGAACAGCGAGTCTTCATTGAAATTTTTTAAACTGAACTCGCCATTGGGAACGGCGAGTTTCTAAAAAAATTAGCACTAAACTCGCCATGTCCCAATGGCGAGCATGAATCAACTAAACTGGCCATTGGGAATAGCGAGTCTAGTTGTTGAGTCCACAAATGCAAATATTTGGCGAGTTTACTTTGGCAACTGTCCTATAAGTGCAAATATTTTCAAAAAAGTGGCATATAATTTTAAAAAAATCCCAAGGAGTTTAGAATTTTTTCCGTACTGACCCACATATTGAAAATATTGATCAAATTGACCCACTTTCAAAAATATTTCTACCCAACTAATCCAGTTTTGGACACGTCAGCATAAAACGCTATTGGAAATAATGATATCTGTTATTTTGATGCAGTTGTTGCCAATGGCAGCACCTGTAAAATAAATAAATAAAATCGTTGTCATTATTGGTAGTAACGACATCAGTATATTTTGCATTCACTTAAGAGTTTTATGACTTGAGGAAAAAATTTGTAAGTGAAAATCGCTTATAATTGATGCCACTATTCCCAACAACGACATAATTAGCCTGATTCTCTATTGGCAATAACGACATCAGCACAATCCACAGTGTACTCCAAATTTCGTGCAGGTGCATCAACTTCAAGTCCAATTTCGACCTTGATACAACTAGTATCCCTTGAAACTCAAAACATGAAAATTGTAGATTTTTTTATTGGCGTTCCATAGCATTTTGAATCATCTCAATCGGAGTTCAGATGGTACCGATGTTGAAATTGTCCAAAAAAAATATAAGTGAAAATCACTTATAACTGATGTCGTTATTCCCAATAATGGCATAATTAATCTGATGCCACTATTAGAAATAACGACATTAATATAATTTATAGTGTACTCCAAATTTCTGGACAGTTTCGACATCACTATGTAATTTGTGTATAACTCTATCATCCGAACTCCGTTGAGATGATTCAAAATGCTATAAAACACCAATACAAAGCTCTACAACTTTTATGTTTTGAGTTTTGAGAGATACTGGCCGCATCAAGGTCGAAAACGGGTTTGAAGTTGATGTACCTGCACGAAATTTGGAGTATACTGTAGATTGTACTGATACCGCTATTGCAAATAGCGACATCAGGCTAATTATGCCATTATTGAGAATAACGGCATCAGTTATAAGCAATTTTTTCTTATAACCTATTTCTCAAGTCATAGAACTCCTAAGTGAATATGATATTTATTGATGTCGTTACTTTCAATAGCTGCAACGTAATTTTTTCTCTTGCAGGTACCGCTATTACCAATAACGACATCAAAGTAACAGATGTCGTTATTGCCAATAGAATTTTTTCCTGACGTGTCCAAAAATGGATCAGTTTGGTTAATATTTTCAAAAAGTTGGTCAATATCGAAAAAATTGGGAGTTTACCATTGGTGTTTGACAATAAGATAGAATTTTACTTTATAATTTCAAATTGAGGACTTATTATAAGTTCAAAAATAAATTCTAATTGTTTAGGGGGAGAAAGTAAAGGAAAAATATGGATAAATCTAATCCTACAATCTCTCCTGCAACCTTCACTCCTTACACTCTAATGTGACGCTCATTTAGTGGAGATGTCCACTATAGTGTATAGTAGATACCTCCACTAGATGAGTACCGGTGAATGTTGTAAAATATGTAGTAGGTGTAGCATTGCCCAGAAAATATTTGGTCATTTGTTTAAGGCGAAGTTTCAGAAACAACCCTAGTATTTATATGAATCATAAAAGTTTAATGTATTTTATTTTTAAAAAAAAAATATTTTCAACACTTTCTGCATCACCTTCGTAACATATTAGCTATGCACGTGCATTTCACGTGTTTGTTTGGTTACAATGCATGTATTTTGTTTGATTACACAGAGTTGTTACTTTGACCCAATACTCGGACCCGACCCGGACTCGACATTGGATCGGAACCGACCCGATCTATACGGGTCCGGGTCCGAGTCCTAAAATAAGACCCGATGCATTTTCGGGTCCGCTCGAAATATATCCGGATCTGGACTCGAACCCGTTAAAAAATACCCCCAATAATATGGAATTTGAATAATTGGGTTATAAGGATATACATATAAATAGTAATTGTTGAAGATGGATGTGTAAATATAATATTTATTTGTGTACTTAAGTGTAAAAATTGTTGGAACCGAAGGGTATCAGGTGAAAACATACTCAAGTGCAAATATTTATTCTCCACTATCGGACCCGACATGTAGACTTTTTTAACAAGAACCTGGACCCGATTCTCACAAGTCCAGGTCCGGGTCCAATGTTTTGACCTGTGAGGTTCTAGGTTTGGGTAGTGGAGGATCTGACTCGAAAGGACATGATACCATCTCTAATTACACAACCCCAATTCTCCCATTAAAATATTAGAGATTAGAGATTTTTAGTGCACTTAGCTGCGAAATTCTCCAACTCTACAAACTTCTACAGAAATGCTGTAAATTTTCCTTGTGCAATGTCCCCCCCTATATTTTCTTTTATGAATCTCATCATGATAGTTGTTACTTGTGGTTCCAACCAAACAACCAAAATGTTTACTCTTTATTAGATCGTGGTTGACAATTTGGTACTCTCTGCTAGCACTGTCACATTTACCTGCTACCCGGATCTGACCGGATCCGGCGTTGGATCGGAATCGACCCGATCTATACGGATCCGGGTCTTGGTCCTAAAATAAGACCCGATGCACTTCCGGGTCCGGGTCCGCTCAAAATAAAACCGACCCGGACCCAGACCCGTTAAAAAATACCTTAAGAAAATATGAAATTTGAATAACAGTGTTATAGGAATATACATATGAATAGTAATTGTTGAATATAGATGAGTAAATATAACATTTATTCATCTACTTAAGTGTAAAAATTGTTGGAACCGTAAGGTATCGGGTGCAAAATACTTACGTACAAATATTTATTCCTCGCTACCGGACCCGACGGGTAGATATTTTTAACTAGGACTCGGACCCGGACTCGGCTCTTACAAGTCCGGGTCTGGGTCTGGGTCCGGGTCCGGGTCCGGGTCCAATTTTTAGACTCGTAAGGTATTGTGTCTGGGTTTGGGTAGTGGAGGACCCGATACCAGCTACTTTCTGCATTAATCCCAATTCCCCAACACCTTTTGTTGTCCTCTTAACACATTTATATGTTTCTTCCACAAGAAATTATAACACTGGAGCCGACATTATTGTTGCCAGCTAGTGGCAGAGTCAAGATTAACACATAATATGTACAAATTATTTATTTTATTTTAGGCTAAATATTAAAAAATGACACAAAGTTTTGGGCCAGTTTAAAAAAAGTACACTAAGGTTTAGGGCTGTTCACACTTTGGTCAAAACCAATTACCGAACCGAACCGAACCGAAATTTGACAATTTGGTTCGGTTTTTCGGTTTTTCGGTTCGGTTTTGACCTGAACCGGAGTTTTTATCGAGAGTTCGGTTCGGTTTTTGGTTGGCTTTTGAATAAACCGAACCGAAACAAAAACCGACGTTTTTTGGGACCCATGATTTTTTTGAACCGAAACTTATCTTGGTTGCTGCATTGATAGTTTTGCCTACTACTTGGTTACGAAGCATGAAAGTTCTTGCCTACTTCTCTGCTGTGGGAGTCTTTGCATCATTTGTTTTGCTTGGTACTTTGCTCTGGACTGGTAAACCGAGACTGAATTTCATGCTCAAGGGAGAGTTTTTAATTTGAGCAGATTTCTCGGTCTTTATGCCATTTGCGTCTTTTGCTTCTGTAGTCATGCAGTTTTTCCAACTGTATATACATCGATGAAAGATACCACTCGATTCCCCAAGGTAGCAACCCTACAACAATTAAAACTCTACTTTCTTGTTTTGACTAAGGATGATGCTAGTAGAGGGGTCTCATGGTTTATTTTTAAATAATGGGACTGATTATTTGTTAGAATTATGAATTGGGTTGAATTGGAGTTTAAAATGTGGTGGTTTAAATTTTTGATGCTATATATATATATATATATATATATATATATATATATATATATATGTATGTATGTATGTATGTATGTATGTATGTATGTAATGTGAATGAATTTGATGTAGTTGAACGACGCATTTATATGGGTTAGTTCTTGATTCTGGGAGACTGCAGTCGAAGGAATTTCAAGTTCGGTTAGTTCGGTTATTAACCGAACTGAACCGATAAAATTCGGTTCGGTTTAAACCGAACTTGTAGAATTTCGGTTCGGATTTCGGTTCCAATTTTACCAAACCGAAAAGTTCAGTTCGGTTCGGGTTTTTTCGGTTCGGTTCGGTTCGGTTTTGAACCGATGAACACCCCTACTAAGGTTCTTTTGTTTTAAAAAACTCCACTCAGTTAGTTAGGGTTAGTTCACGGCGGGGGGAGGGGGGGGGGTATTTAAATATCTGATTAGTTAAGTGATATTTTTTTAAACACAAATAAGGAATGAATGTGTTTTTTTTAAACACAAATGGAAGATGAAAGTGGTTTTTTTAACCCTAATCCTGACTAACCCAGTGGAGTTTTTTGAAACTTTGTGTCTTTTTTTAAATAAAAAACCTTAGAGTACTTTTTTTAAACTGACCCAAACTTTGTGTCCTTTTTTTTATATTTAGCCTCTATTTCATTTTAGGAACCGACATATTATGTTCCATTCCCATCTCTAACGTAAAAGCTTAAGATGGATAATGTTGCTTGTGCCGAGTAAAATAGTAATTCTGGTGAACATACTCGCGTAGAAGAAACCTACACTAATTAATGATATACTCAATCTGTCACGATTTATGAACTAGAAGTTACAAGGGGTGAAATTTATCAGCCGAACCACCTCCAAAGTATCATATCTTTAATCTCTGATCTCTAATCTGTAATAATTAATAATCTCTACTATTTTGATGGGAGAGTTGAGGTTTGTAACAAATAAATCCTAACTTTGTAACTACATAAACACGTATAATACATGTCCAAACTATATCCAACAAATATAAATGTGCACCGCACGTGTAACCCAAATAAAAACATTCAAATATAAACTTTTTTTTTCTTATTCAATATGTATTCATTTAATTTGATGACTTTACTTTTTTAGACGTGCATCGCACGTACATTATACTAGTACTAGTAATAATAATATTATAATGGGAGAGTTGAGGTTATCATTTGTAGACAACTTGTAATTTGTAGAATTTTTTGCCGTACTGACCCACTTTTTGAAAATATTTGGCGCTCTGACCCACTTTCGAAAACAATTAGCGAACTGAGACAGTTTTGGACACGTTAGCAACAAACGTTCTTGGGAAAAACGGCATAGGTTATTACCAAGCCGTTTTTTTCAATAACGACATCTATTTTTTTTTTTAACTTTCATGCCGTTTTTTGGAGTAACGACATCTGTTAATTTTAGTTGAAGAAGCATATAGTCTCAATTGTGAGATAAAAGACAGGTGTGGAAATACAATAAGAGATGTTCTTTGAGAGAACGACATTCTTTATACTAATACCATTATTTTGAATAACGGCATCAGTTATTGTATTTTCACACTTGCCTTTAATCGGTGGCCCCCTCTTCTCCTTCTCCTTTCTCAGTCGATCTCCTTTCTCTCTCTCTTCACTTCCGCAACCCACAAACCCTAGATCCCTAATCAAAAAATCCCAACTATTGGAGTGCTTTCAAACTTCATATATCCTACCTCCTTACTCTCACTCTCACTCTCATCTCATTCCTCATCCACGACGTATTTTCAAGCTATCCACACTACGGTCTAATTTGAAGGTATTATTATAACCATATGTTTGATATGTATTCTCATGTTATGCTTATGAGTAGTTAATGACTTGAATATGTTTGAATCTTTATGTTTAGGTATGGAATATGATATCCATATTTGGTTATATTTAGGGGGTGAAATAATTAAAGATCCGAAGATACCGATATTTAAAGTTGTATCCCAATGTTGGCTTTATGTTGTAAAATCTATTCGTAAGTTATTACGAATTATAAGTTATTATGAATCAGAGAATTTGAATTTGATGAACCTCTCATGTAATATATTGTAATGTCATTAGTTGAGTATGAGATATATGTTTGTGATGAACATTTGTTGAATTTGAATGAATTTGATGAACCGCACCTCCACAAAACATGCAGAGAAACATGCACAACTATAGCCTTATGATATGTCATTATTCTGAAAAAGGCATCTTCAAGAAATACCGTTATTCAGAGAAACGTCTGTGAATGTAGATGGTTTGGCATAGATTCAATTCACTTGAAATAATTCACTCAACTAATGTCGTTTTCTAGAATAACGGCATGCTAAAGAGATGTCGTTATTTACAATAACGACATACTTAGGAGATGTTGTTCAAGGCAGATACTATGGCAGAGATTCATTTCCATGGAAATTAGGCACTCAACTGTTGCCATTTTTCAGAACAACGGCATCCTTAGGGGAAGCCGTTCTTCCGAATAACGACATTCTTAGGAGATGCTGTTATTCTGAAAAACAACTGTGAATACATAAGATAATGGCAGAGGTTTATTTCCCTCGAAATAAATAACTCAACTGATGTCGTTTTTGGGAAGAACGACATCATTTCCACGAATGTTGTTATTCTAAAAAACAGCATCAAGTTAAATTAATATACAAACCAAGAGCAGCATGTTTGTACCTATGCCATTACTGCAAAAAACGTTACAGGTAACAGATGCCGTTATTTTCAATAACGACATATGTTACTAATATATTACAAGTAAAACATGCACAAACATGTACAGGTGTATACAAAATCAATATCGAATACTTGCAGACTTCAATTTTACAATTAATAACAAATGCAATAACAAACCCCACATAATATATATAACATACCAATACAACAACCGAATTGTATCAATTGTTTCAAATTTGCTTCATATGTTAAAAGCCCAAATACTCAGATTCATCAAGTTCTTCATAAGCCAAAAAAATCTAATAAATTTACACATTCAAAATGTATCTTATGTGATTGAGCTATTCAAAGCCTAGAAAATTACACATTTGAATAATCAACACTAACTAGGCGTATAGTGTTGCGTTTGCCTCCTCTTTCAAGCTGAGATTTTCCTCCTATGTTCGGCAATTTCTTGTGTCACAAGAACACTGGGCCCGACATCTTCTTCTTTCCCAGTTTGTACTTATTGAATCTCTTGTGATGTTAATTGACTTCCCGCAGGAGGAAAACGAACACTCTTACTTTGTCATGGAGGTTTTGAAGGAGAAGCTCCCGAATGTGTAGATGACCTAGGTGGAGATTGTGGTTGTCTTTGTGGTGGTGCGGGAGGTTCTACTTGTCCTGTTCGTAGTGGTGGAGGTTGGGCTCGGCTAACACTTTCTCGAGGCGTTTGAGTGAGAAGGTCGGATGTGGGTAAAAGAGCAGCGAAGCGCGGACCGTCACTAGCCTCTTCAAGTGAGGTACGACATAGATGGAGGATTTCTCTTGCTGACTCCTTGCTTGCCTTCGAAGCGTTGCTCTTCAACATACGAACACATTTCCTCGCAATATCCCATGTGTTGTCAATCTACAATACCAACAAAATAAATTAGTAGTAAACCAAACTTTTTTTAACAAATAAAAGCAAAATGTGTACAAAAAATATTATATTCATGTTTGTCAACAATAAGAATTTTTACCATTAATCGATATGAGGACACTTTGGGTTGATACATGGGTTGCGACGTGGAATGTGCCGGTGGTGGTTCCACTTGGTGCCTTGGTATCGGCATTTGGATACCCGCGGGGATACCCGTGCTTAGGGCAATATACAACCGTGTAATACGACGGTACCACGCCATGTAGGCTGTTTACAACGACCCGTCGTACGGTGCAATCCCTTCTACCACCAAATCATACTTTCTTTCATTCCAACATGCTACATGAGAGCGGTGGTGATCGGCCCAATCCATATTTGGCAATCGACCTTGACCGGTAATATTGTGAAATCTTCGGCCGAACATTGTCTTTTATGGGATGGGCTGTTGTGCATTGAATTGGAGGAGGACGCAGTCGGCGTAATAGAACTCCATGACTGAGAAATTTATAAGTGGAGCTCGTGTCAACCAAAGTTGATTATTGGTCGTGTATATTGGGGGTAGACGTTGTAACATTTCGTCTGTGTACGGTGTCCAGTTGACGTACTCTTTCCTAAGCTGGCCGAGTTCATCCCTGTAACGCTCTTGCCCCTAGCTCAGACAATTTATACAATTTAGAAGACAAATTAGATACTATGTAGTACAACTACCCACCACAGGCTGCCTCTCAAAAGGTGGTTAACCGGATTGGTGACTCTTGATCATAGGCTATTATATTTATATATTATATTATTCTTTGAAATTTCCAATATGGGACAAATCCTGTAACCCCCAATCCCGATAATTAGTATTTTCCGTGTATTTTCTATAATTTAATTTTTTATAAATTTATATTGTGTTAAGTTCTTTTTGGATCTTGTATTAAAGTGTTTTCTAATCGCGATTTTATTCATTTTGGGTGAGGGTATATTTGAACTTATTTTCTATCCCTAATTGATCGACTATTTATATTATTAATTTTTGGATCTGAATAAATTTGTTAAACTCACATCCAATTTTGATGAATATGATTTTTGTTATTATTATTGTTTTTACTATTATCATCATTATTATTATTACTTTTATTATTATTGTTATTGCTATTATTATTGATTCTCCTATTATTATTAGTATAAACATTTGTTATTATTGTTATCATTATTTTTATTAATATTAATACTTTTATCGTTATTGTTAATATCATTATTATTTTGTTTTAAGCCCGAACAAGTTCGATTTTATATGCAGTTTACTGTTTGATCTAATGCATATATATATATATATATATATATATATATATATATATATATATATATAGGGATATGCTCAGTTGAAAACGGGTTTGTTTTCACGGGTTGGAAAACACGAATTTGAGCCATCGGATCGATCATGATCGCAATCAGCGGCTCAGATCGAGCCCGCCCATCACCCTATATGACTTAAGTGGCGGAGGGTTATTTTGGGAATTTCGTCCCAAATAACTCTTCGCCTGATTCGTTTTGAAAAAAAATGATATAACCTAGGCCGTTGTTGGGAACAACGGCCTAGGTTATAAAAAATTGAATCATAGGTCGTTGTTTGGAACAACGGCCATGTTTTCAATATTTATAACCTAGGCCGTTGTTGGGAACAACGACCTAGGCTATAAAAATGATATAACCTAGGCCGTTGTTGGGAACAACGGCCTAGGTTATAAAAAATTGAATCATAGGCCGTTGTTTGGAACAACGGCCATGTTTTCAATATTTATAACCTAGGCCGTTGTTGGGAACAACGGCCTAGGCTATAAAATTTCTATAGCCTAGGCCGTTGTTCCCAACAACGGCCTAGATTATAAATATTGAAAACATGGCCGTTGTTCCAAACAACGGCCTATGATTCAATTTTTTATAACCTAGGCCGTTGTTCCCAACAACGGCCTAGGTTATATCATTTTTTTTAGAACCTGTTCAGTGAAGAGTTATTTGGGACGAAATTTTCAAAATAACCCTCCGCTCAACAATTGAAACGGGTTATGGGGAGGCAGATCTGAGCCGTTGATCACGATCATGATCGATCCGATGGCTCAGATCGCTGTTTTCCAAACCCGTGAAAACAAACCCGTTTTCAACTGAGCATATCCCATATATATATATATATATGAATATTTTTAAATACTGTATTTTTCTTTCTTGATTATTTTCTTTTTGATTAAATTTTCGTTCATGAAAATTCCCATTCTTCTTGTTTGAGCCATTCTTGTTGATCCTCTTCTTCTCTTGTTATTGTGGGTATTTTTAATTGAACCATAAAATCCAATTTCATTGTTCTTGACCCAAATCCGCTGTTATTGGACCCTAATCCACAAACCCAGTACCCTAATTGTACCCTATAAATACAATCCTTATGCAAACCCTAAAAATTGCACACCATCGATAACCTAGCCGCTTACTCACTCTTCCCGTTCTCTCTCTCCCTGTGTTTTCTTCTCGCCAAAACCCCGAGACCTTTCCGACCGTCTTCCTCGACCATCCTCTAGTGACCTCTTCCCCGTCCCCACCTCCCCTCGTCGGTGCCGCCCCTCCACGATGCCAGAGCACCACCCCAAACCCCCAGCCTCCTCCTTTTCCCTGTCCTCGACATTAAAGACCCCAAAACCCAACTCCTTTCCTCCCTCAACCCTGTTTCGATCGCCGACGACCCAGCGCCGCCACCCTGTCCTGTAGCGCCGCCGCCTGCAATGCCGACGACCCCCGCTCGCCGATGACCCCGCCATCGTCAGACCCCCTTGCCCTTTGCTAACGCTGTTGTGGCTGCTTATCTCTCTTGCTATTATGTTGTTGCTTTTGGATCTCTTTTGCACGTATATTGCACATGTTATTGGTGGATTGTGTTAGTTCGTGGGCTCGTTGCTTCGGGATCCTTGTACCGTTATTCTTGATATTCGTTTTCGTCATCTAACAAGCAAGTCACCGTCCTCTTGAATTGTTAATTGTATCAAATTCAAGTGTTATTGAAATTCATGCAAGTAGATCTCTTTGTTATCGCATGGACTATACTCGGAGGAGGGGCCTGCGTTTTCCTATCTATTGGTCTATTGGTCTATTGGTCATATCGGTCATCGATTAATTGTATATTACTGACTACAGTATCTCGATTAATTCGGTCATCGGTCGCTATTGAATATTGATTGCCGTTGCCGAGTACATGATCTATAGAAGCTTCCACTATAGTCTAAAAAGAAATTGATTGTATGCATCGAACCTGTGGTACGTCACACATGGGACACAGTAGTACGTGTATTAGTTAAGAGTTAAAATGATTAATAGACTTAAGGATCACACAACATCGACACTGCATATTGTTCCTCATTGTTTATATTGATATCGAATATTGGCTAAGTGTTATTGTTATTGATCATTGATTATTGTTACCAATTATTGAACCATTGTTTATAGCCAATTGCATCTATTATCATGATTTTTGTCCCATGTTATTGATTCTTATTGATCCATTGATTCATTGCTATACTGTTATTCTATTGTTCCCTGCTTTCTCTACTTGCCGTCCATGACTTGCTCTGAGGACAATTTTTCTCCACTTTTTAGATGAAGTGCTTACAGGTGTTGATGGAGAATTACCTGATGGATTGGGAGAACAACATTGGTGAAGAAATTGATTGCATCGCCGCTTAATAAATATTTATTGCTTTGTTATGAAGACTTAATTATTGGATTATTGTTATTTCGTTGTATTGGGCTTATGACCCGAATATTGCTATTTGTTTTCAGACGTTGGATTATTATTGTATTTGGATATTTTTATTGCTTAATTCCAAGTATTGTTGTTCATGAGATTTTTATTATTGCCTGCGCAATTGTTCTGTATTAATTATATTGTTGAGTTAATCGGATAAACAACTTATGAGTGACGTTAGTCATTAACTGGGCCAATATCATGTACTCATATTCCGTATTTTTGGGAAGCGGGGCATGACAAATCCCATACTCAAATCATTTTTCTCTCTCTCCGGATGAAGCCTCTGACTTCAAACACAATAAGGTGGGCCTCATGCTCCAAATGCCATAATATATTTTCCTTTTATTTACCAATATGCGATCAAATCCATCTTACTTTATAAATAGCCATTACAACCTATATATATATATATATATATTATATATATTTTTTTAACACGGGGTGTTACAATCCCTGTAATATGTCAACACACCACGTGGGTTATCTCTCCACGCGAGTTTCCCCGTCCAATACACACTTAAAGGAGCCTTCAACAGTGGATTATCATGTCGCACACTCCAATTATTTGAAAGGACAGTTACTCGGGGCCGACCGAGGTGTATTCGTTCTCAACACCATATTTGCAATAACCCCATCGGCCCAGTCATTTGTAACGACCCCATTGAACAATTGCACATGCCATGATAAAGAGAGGCTAAAGCCGCACTTTCCCAACTATATCGCCCAACTCTATGTATGTCGGTAATCAAGGGAAGGTGGACTACATTACCGGAAGAATTTGGAAAGAGAATACCTCCGATCATCGACATAAGATATGCTCGTATGTAACATTGAATTTCGAAATCGGCCGGTTCTAGTTCCTCTCCCAAACCATTGTGAAACTCTTGATAGAGCCAAGAACGTCGGATTGATTCCTCGACGAATACACCTCTATCATCCTCTTCAACCTCCTTCCCAAGGTAATCCCTAACCAACATTACTTTATTGAACATCATGTTGCCGGTCACGGCCACCCCATCAATTGGAAGACCCAATATGACGGCTATATCTTGTAAGGTGACCGTTATCTCACCAACGAGTAGGTGGAACGTGTGTGTCTCTGGCCTCCATCGCTCCACAAGAGCGATAAGTAATGAATGGTCGCATTTCACTTTCGCCGACATGGTCATTCCATAGAATCCGCAATTTACCAAATAATTTTGTATTCGATGGTGCGTCAGCAAAATGGTATGCATTCGGAAACTCATTTTCTCGAAATCTCCATTCCACACCGCCTGCAAACTATGATCTTCTTGCAAATAAAGTATGGACGGATCTAAAGGGCCCGAATGTCCTTGTAGTGCGTGCGAAGATGAAGATGAAGCACCCACATCATGAGAAGAAGATGGTTGTGTAGGATCCATTTATCTGTGAACATTAAAAATAATGTGTCAAGAACAATATTAATAAACGATGATGTATGGAGATACTCAAATTTGTAAGCTATGTTTCTTCAACAGAATTAATAATCGATATTTGAAGGTAACTACAGCTTCTCAATACTCGTATTGAAATACTACTCAAAACAATCACCACCACAACCTCTCCACTATGTATATAAACAAATCTCATAGCAATATGCATTCATACAAACCAAACTATGAATATAATGATTAGAAATATAGCAATTCTAATGTATGACCATTTATCCATCAATGTCTAATATACTACATTGTCATTTTTATACTACATCAACGACGAGAATTCTTAGATAGCAATATAGCTCATCCACATCTCACATAGATGAATCTCATTTCACATATCTAATACTTAGATGAATCTAATCTACATCTATTATACTATACTATCAATATAACTCTCATTCATCAAAATGAACATTTCACACATCATCAACAACAATCCTTAAGTACATTTCACATATCTACTAAAATGAATCTAATCTACATCTCTTGTACTATGCTACCAATATATATAGCTCTCATCCATCAAAATGAACATTGTAATTTTTTTTAGGGATTTCGAATACTTACCACAACTTTGGATTTCGAAAGAGTGGAAAAGGAAATGAGCGAATCACAATTAGGATTTATGTATGGGTGCTTAATTGTTTTGTTTGGGAAGTTTGAGAGCACTCCAATAGTTGGGATTTTTTTATTTAGGGATCTAGGGTTCAATGCATTGCGGAAGTGAAGAGAGAGAGAAAGAAGATCGGTTGAGAAAGGGGAAGGAGAAGAGGGGCCAATGATTAAAGGCAAGTGTGAAAAATACAATAACTGATGTCATTATTCAAAATAACGGCATCAGTATAAAGAATGTCGTTCTCTAAAAAAACGACATCTCTTATTGTATTTTCACACTTTATCTCACAATTGAGACTATGCTTCTTCAACTAAAATTAACAAATGTCGTTACTCCAAAAAACAGCCTGAAAGTTTTTTCTAAAATAGATGTCGTTATTGGGAAAAACGGATTGGTAATAACCTATGTCGTTTTCCCCAAGAACGTTTGTTGCTGACGTGTCCAAAACTGGGTCAGTTCGCTAATTGTTTTCGAAAGTGGGTCAGAGCGCCAAATATTTTCAAAAAGTGGGTCAGTACGGAAAAAAATTCTAATTTGTAGACATTCATTCAATAATTTAATCTCAACCATTCATTTTTAAGTGAGGGTTATATAACCCATTCATTTGCTCAACTGTTGTTAGTTACCATAATACCCTCAAAATTCAAATTTATTTACGACATGGTTATCTAGAAAAGTGTCACTCATATAAAATATAAGTTTGTGTCACTCTTGGTAAAATGTAAAAGAGTAATGTTACACCCACTACCAATTTCACTACATTTATTTTCACTACCGTAAAACATCCACAATGGTTTCTTATTTTTGTCATTTTGCCATATTTTGGCAAAAAAAATACCCACATCGGTTCTCTATATTCCCATATTTTGAGAAATTTGTTGCACTTGCTTCTCATATTTGAGAAACAAAATGTGGATTCTTAAAATATAGGGAACGGAACATGTTGTTTCGTCCCAAATTTTTTTCCTGATCATCGGACGACACAACATGTATCATCTATGATTTTTTTTTTAATTATCGAATGAAACAAGTTGCTCCTTAAGAAAAAACACAAAAAACAAAATATGATCGGACGGGACATGTTCGAAGATAAATTTCCTCAAACGGGACAACATGTCCCGTTTGGGAACCTTTTTTTAACTTTTAGCATATTAATTAACCCACTTAAATAGAAATTAGTGTTAATTTAAACATAATTTAGGTTATTTTAATAGTTAATTAATTCACTTAATGGTTTTTTTAAAGACTAAACCAAATTTAATTCTCAAACAACTTCAAATAAATTTTAAAAAATCATGCAACGGGACAATATGTCCTGTGCGTTCAAGTTTATTTTCAAAAATTGCCAAAATATAGAAAACGACCATTGCAGCGTTTCTCTATTTTGCTATTTGCCATTTTTTCATTTTGCTATAAAATAGCAATGACCGTTGTGGATGCTCTTATGTGACACACTTCAATAGGTGGGAGAAGAGAAAGCAGGTGGGGGAACTCCAATAGGAGTGTGCCACCTAAGGTAATAAAGAGAATGGTAGTGAATTTTGTAGTGGATGAGCATTACTCAAAAAGAGTATGTGATGAGTAATAGGATGTATCAAGTTCGAGTCCATATTACGTCTTATTATTTATTATACGAAAAATAAATAAAATTACAACGTATATCGCACGTGCAAATTACTAGTTTATGTCAATTGCAAATTATTATCCTATATTGAAAAGAACGAAACATCATTAGTTCCAAGAACCATAGAAGTATCTATATAATAAAACACAAAGAAAAGCTATCAAGTGACTCTTCTTCAAAAGTAAGGAAATTAATGGTCCAGATCTAAGCTCCCAAAAGACCTCCCCCCCCCCCCCCCCCCCCCCAAAAAAAAACAACTTATTTATTTATTTATTTCTCTCTCCCTCTCCTATTCAGATCAGTTTGCTCCCTCTATTTCCCAAACCAGAGAGCTCCATTTTTTTTTTCTTCCTTTCTCTCCCCCTATGGATTTAAAGCCGCTACCTCCAAATCTCTAAAACCATTTTCTTAAACCTTTGCTTCCATTCCATTGGCGAAACCTCCATCGTCCTCTCAAGCGTGAATCTCAAAGCAAATCCAAATCCAAATCCAATGTCGAACCCCAATCAAAAATACGTCGTCGATATCTGATCTGCTGCTGATTCCGTATCGGCGACTCCTCTCCATCAAATCGAGCGTGAATATCAAGCGACTCCCCTCCACCGAATCAAGAGCCTCTACATGCGATGCGACGACTCTAATTTAATCTCATTAACCGAATTCTCATTCTAATTTTTTATTTTGTGTGGAGGGAATTACTTAGTTTTTTGCTGACTCAAATTTTGTGTGTGCATGGAATCTAAGTTCAAAGAGGTATGATTGTTTTATTTTTGGGTTTAAAAATATTTAATTTGATGATTTATTTGATGAATTTTTATTGGTTTTGATTTAAGGTGTACGCAAGTGAAAGATGAATTATTTGGTGGCCTTAATTTGGGCTCCAAACCATAACATGACAAATAAGCTGATCAACAACCTAAAATAACTTGGCAAATATGCAACATTAATTTCTTTACTACAAGAGAATATACTTTCGTGAAGTGTTCCCTTCACTGGCTATTGAAAATCATGGATAACATAACATATAAGATCTTTTAGTGTATGTTTGGATATATAGGATTGAGATGACTGGAGTTTACCAGTGAATGATGCAAACTCTCCACTCAAGAAAGACAACTAAAGTAAATTTGTGATTGATCCATTTTTGTTTTTTTTATTATAAATGTGCAATGGGGAGACAAAGTGAAGATAAAAGAAATAATAATAAGAACTTCATGTATTACATTTTGGTTGAAATAATAATAAGAGGTATTTCAATTGCAAACTGAGTCTCGGACAAACAAATGTTTAGATTATTGGTATTGTTGATACCTTCACACATGTACTTGGGTTAACATTGTATTTAGACATGCTCATAGTGGTTATGAGGTTAGAGAAAGCTCTATAAAACCTGTATGATCATGTTCTTGCATAGCTATTATAAGTATCTAAAAGAATTGCTGAAGTTAAAAAAACTCTATGCCGTATTTCTAACAAACTATATGTATTACAGGTAAGTTCAAGCTAATGATGAAGAAGGCGATGGTTGAACTTTTAAAGGTAGATATGCTGTTTACTCATATAATATGTTTCCTATTTTAATTAATATGTTGTACCTCTAAAACTATTTTATATAATCAAAACAGGCATACCATTCTGAACGGCCAAACCTAGTGCACGTACACTACACGAGCTAAGAGCATCTCCAATGGGGGTTCATTTTGAAGAAATGAAGCCCCAACCGGTCTCTATCTCTATCTTCAAAATGGAGATCCTTCAAAAACGTCTCCAAATTTGGAGACTTTTGATCTCATCTCCAAAACACTATTCATTATTTGTATTTCCCATTTTACCCTTTTTTACCTTAATATCTTTTTAAGAATTCCTTCAATATCCTTTAATTAAAATGTGTATTGTATATTTCGTGAATGTATCTTATAAAATATTAAACAAAATTTTATTATTTTGGTACAGTTGGAAATGTCTCGACGATACCTTTAAAATGAGATCAATTTTGAATATTTTTTTATTGTTTGAAAAAAATAATTGATACAATATTTATAGATAAGATTATTTAGTTATTTTGTATTAGCTTAACATATTTTAAAAAGACTACCCACTCATACAATGTGATCATTAATTGGAAATAGATAAACGACAAATACATAGAATCATTAATTGAAAATACAAACGTTGGATTAATTCCTAAGTAATTTTACGCTTGATTATTTTACATTGTTAATACAAGTAAAAAGTTCATAATTTAAAATTAGTTTCAAAAAGTACTAATATTAGGCTCGTTTTAAAGCTTTCGACGAGATATTTCCAACAGCATAATTTTTTTTCTTCCCAAATAGATTATTAATATAAGCAATTTAATGTAAAATTATTTATAACGAAACTAATCAAAAATTTCTATAAATTATAGAAATGCATATTTGGAGTGGGTCTTTATTTTCTCATCTCTATAATAAAATGTTCTCATCTCTATAATAAAATATTCCCAGAAATATTTCATTATAGAGATGAGAAATAAAGAACCATTGGAGATGCTCTAATATGGAGAAGCAAACTTGAAACGGCACTGGGTTGTTAGTTAGAAGGTAAAGTATAAGCAAAGAAGCCATCCATATAAATTAGAGTAATGCTAGAGCCACTACCAATTTCACTACATTTCTCTTCACTACCTTAGGTGGCACACTCCAATAGGTAGGGGATGATAGAGTAGGTGGGAGAACTCTCCAATAGGAATATGCCATCTAAGGTAGTGAAGAGAAATATAGTGAAATTGGTAGTGGCTAAAGCATTACTCTATAAATTACTCTTTCTCCTTCCATTTTAAATATTACATTTTATTTTTTATTTTTCCTAAAAAATTGGAACATAAATCTCGAAAATAAAAATCAAGAGTCCATCGTCTTCCTCGATCGAATCGATCAAGATCTTGGTGTCGGCGAACGAATGACGACGACGGAATCTGCAACGAGATTCCAACGGCTCGGATCCAGTAACGCTTCAAGATCCGATACCTAGTTATTGATATTCAAGGGAAAAACGAGAAAAAAAGGTATTGAATTTGAGTTTCTTTTTATTTGCTGTGATTTGATCCTCAGTTGATTGTAGGTGATGTAAGATTTGATTATTTTGATATTTTTAATATTTTGATCTTAAAATATAGTTATTTAATGCATGTATTTTTTTGGTCGAGATATGCAGAGTTCATTTCGTCTCAGGTATGGAAAATGAAACATGTACTAGTATAATTTCGTGTTGGGTTTCCGCCGTTTGGATGCAAGGAAACTGGGGATGAATTTGAGAGGTAGAAACGGAGTGGCAAAAACTATTATGAAACCCCTCCCTCCATCTCCTCCTCACCTAAAGCCCAAACTCCTCACCCTCCTCCAAACTCCAACCACCCGGCAATCCTTCACCCAAATTTACTCCCTCCTCCTCACTTCCGGCCTCGTTACGCACCACCCCATTGCCCTCAAACTCGCCCACAACCTTGCCCTCTCCTTCACCCACACCCCGTCCTTCGCCTACCAAACCCTCAAACAATTCCACCTCCCCCACCAGCCCCCATTCCTCTTCAACACCCTCATCTCCGGCTTTTCCCAATCCAAACACCCACATTCGTCCCTCGCAATCTTCAAACACATGCTCTTTGACTGCATTCATCCCGATAAGTACACATTCCCCATAATCTTGAAATCGTGCGCGAAATTCAAGGGTGCCCGCGAGGCAAAACAGCTCCATGGGGTTATAACTAAGATGGGTTTTGCGTCGGATGTGTTTGTGCTCAATGCCATGGTCAGTGTGTATGGTGTTTGTGGGGAGTTTGGGAATGCGAGGGAGGTGTTTGATGGAATGGGTGTTAGGGATGTGGTTTCTTGGACAGGGTTGATTTCCGGGTATGTTAAGGGTGGGATGTTTGGAACAGCGTTGGGGTTGTTTGGTTCGATGGATGTGGAGCCGAATTTGTCGACGATTGTGAGTGTGCTTGTTGCGTGCGGGAGGATGGGGGAGGTTAAGATTGGGAGGAAGTTACATGGGTTGGTTTTGAAGAAGGATGAGATGGGTGTAATTGTTGGGAATGCTCTTGTTGATATGTATGTGAAGTGTGAGAGGTTGGAAGAGGGGAGGATGGTTTTTGAGGAAATGCCTCAGAAGGATTTTGTTTCTTGGACTTGTATTATAAGTGGATTGGTACAGTGCAAACAGGCAAAGAATGCGATTGAAGTTTTTCATGAGATGCAAGAATCTGGGGTTGAGGCCGATAAGGTTGTGCTGTCAAGTGTGCTCTCGGCTTGTGCGAGCATGGGTGCGTTGGAGTTAGGGAGATGGGTTCATGAGTACATTGTTCGGAAAGGGATTGAGTGGGATGTCCACATAGGAACTGCCATGATTGACATGTATGCTAAATGTGGGTGCTTAGAGACCGCAGTGAATACATTTCACGAGATTCCCATCAAGAACATCTTCTCGTGGAATGCATTGCTCGGGGGGCTAGCATTACACGGGCATGGTGCAGAAGCTCTGGATTACTTCGATCAACTAATTAGAACCGGTATCATCCCTAATGAGGTGACGTTCATAGCTATCCTTAGTGCATGCTCTCATTCTGGATTAGTAGACGAAGGCAGACATTTCTTTAGTTCAATGACCAAATGCTACAATATCACACCAAGAATAGAGCACTATGGTTGCATGGTGGATCTTCTCTGTAGGGCCGGGCTCTTAGATGAAGCTAACGAGCTCGTCAAATCCATGCCGATGAAACCTGATCTGCTTATCTGGGGAGCAATGCTAAGTGCTTGGAAAGCTCACAAGAACGCCGAGTTTTCACAAGTAATTTTGAACAAACTTGTTCAGTTTAAGTCCTCCTCTGATAGTGGGGTGTATGTTCTCCTCTCAAACATATTCGCCATGAAGGATAGGTGGAGAGATGCAACGAGGGTGAGGAGATTGATGAAGGAGAAAGGTATAAAGAAGGAGCCTGGATCAAGCGCTATACAGGTGAGCGGTAAAATTCACGAGTTTTTGGTTGGTGAGTCTACTACTCACCCGGAAGAGAAGAACATTTGGATGATGTCGAACATTTTAGCAAGACAAATCCAACTCCATGGACAGTAATTTTCTCTGGCGCGTTCGTTCTTGCATATTACAGTTGATAGCTCGCTAATTTGCTCCCGTTTGTACATTGTCTACCATTAAGTCCCGGTCAGTTCTATCAACCAGACTAGCAATGTTCTGGAATTAGTTTAAGATGCGGAAACTAAGATACAGGTAAAACTATCGTGATAGTTGTGCTTGATTCGGCCTCTAAGATGAACTGATAGCAAAACAACAATGGCAGTTCAATTGAAGAAATTGGTGGTTCTGAAAAGAGTTTTAGTTGTATGACAGTAGCCGGTGTATCATTCGATTTTATTTATTTTTGAATATCAGAAGAATGGTTTTTGTACGCATTAAAAACATAATTGAACAGAATGAATTCATCCATATAAAGTTCCATCATATGACGAGAAAACATTCCAACTGAACACTTGATTTAAGCAAGAGTGCTGGATCTTCTACTTGACCGAAAAAAGTTCCATTCTCCTCGCAGAGGAGACAACTGGAAATTGCACTAGTCCGGACTTGAAGATTACAAGATAAAATCAAACAAATCCATAATGAAAATTCAACGACAAGGCTATAATACTGTGTTCCATTTATTGTTTTACCACGAAAACAAAATTGCAGCGCTGATAATATCACTTCAGCTTCTCGAATAGCTTGGGCGCAACCTGTTAGTTCGAGCAGTAGCACTTAATTAATGATTGATTGTCTTGAAGTAGTTCAAACAGAAAACAAATCAGAGAGCAGCATAAACTTACACATGCATCAACACAGGACCAGTAATCAAAGTATTGTCCAGTGCGGTGCTTGTGCCCATTCTCATCTCCTTTGATTCTCTCAGTACATGCCTGTAGAAATGCCAACCGCTCATCATAATGCGATATAAGAATAGAAAAGAAAAGAACGACAAGGGTTTGTTAGTTAGTTAGTTCTCTATCAAGAGGTTTGAGAATCCTCTGCACGTAAGGTGTTAAAAATCATTTTTAACCCTTTCAAAGGGGTAAACTAAACACTTCTATATCTTTTGCGTTTCGCAGGTTAAAGATGGCAATGTAGTTAAAGATGGCATTACATTGCCATCTATTGTATGTAGTAGTTTTAGGATGAGGTTTAATCTCCATAGCCTGTTAGCTAACCCTTGCCAGAGTTTTCTCAAGTGCAATGAAGGATTGGACTCGGCTATGCCCTAAACCGAATATCACAACTCCATTTCAGGATGGTTTGGCTAAAGGGGTTGGTTAGCATCAACATTTACAGTTTTGAAAAGCAATAAGACAACTATAAGACAAACTTCTGTTATGTGCTAGGAACTTGAAGAAAGAAAAAAAAAACTTGTACTGAAGAGGGCAGAAATGACGGTGGAGCAACCAAGACATATTTTGTAATTCATCCTCAGGTGATTATTAAGTAGCCAATCATGAAATTTGAGAATGGCCTTGTTAAAATCTCAAATCAATGTAGTGCAACAGAAAATTAGTGCTACTTTTCGTTGTTTGTTTTTATGTAAAGTTGAAAGTGAAAAGAAATTGCTGAAAACGAAAATACTTCGAAAAGCTTATAAATGCTATGGAGGGCCCACCAAGATTTCAATGAAGATGACATAATTTCAACTTTCTACGGTCTCTTTTTATGGAACCAAACAGCCCTTGAATATAATAATGGGTTTTTTCTGGCAATCTACTGTAATGTGATTCGCAACGGACTGTATTGGTGATTGAGAGCATCCACAGTCGTCAATGTGTAAAAATATGCATATCTGCATATAGCATTTGGGGATTGTGCTGCAGTCGTAGATTGCTATTTTTTACCTATTTAATATAAAATAATAAAAATCTCGTATCAGACGAAACTCGAAGTTGCGTCGGAGGGAAAAATATAATTTTTAAATGACGGACGGAAGATTACATTGCGTCGGAGGAGAAAAAAAAATAATAAACAAAAAATTCCAACGAACGCAACAAGAAGTTGTGTCCAAGGAATGCGCTAGGAAGGGACGCAACATCCGAGGGATTTTCGATTTTCCGGTTTTTTTTTTTTTTTTGTTGCAAATAATTATTTTTTTTATCGGAGCGACGAAACAAGAAGTTGCATCCGACGATTAAAAAATATTTTTTTTTGAGCGACGCAACATGAAGTTTCATCCTGTATAATATGCATAATTCTCATATCCTCTATCATATATAGTATCCTGTAGCAGTATATGCATATTATGCATATTTAGCAAACGACTGCAGCGAGTTTTTTTTACCAAAATATGCATATATGCTCTCATATCATGTAATGTAAAATTTGATTGATGGTAGTGCTAACACTTCGTTTTGAACCTATCAGAGACAACCTTGCAATCCTGTACTTGGTAAAGGGTTGAGATGCATAATATTAAGAACGGGATGCTAGAATGCAGTGTCTGCCACTCTAAGTTGCTGGCATCGAGCCCAAGAGTGTCAAAGGCATACGACAGACATATAAGCAAGATATCGAAGAAGCATCGCGCTCTCAACGTCCTTTTAGTTGTTGGCGACTGCATCTTGGTCGGGCTTCAGGTAGTTTGATTTTCTTAATTATTATTATATAATTTAAATTATAGTTCATTACGCGTGGCAAGTTTATCTTTGGTTGGTGTGTCTTGTAAGTTATCTGGTGTAAACTTGCGCATCTTCCTGATTGGTGGGCGGTAAAATGTATATTTTGAGATAGTAGGTGTCAAATTCAATTTTTGTTTGTTTCAATTAAGTGGTCTTGCCGTTTTACACCAACTCTTCACTGATAATAGTTTATTTGTAATGTCTGGTTTTGTGTTTCACATACATCCTCTTGAAATCTGAACTTCGAAGTCTGTTTACATTCATTATTCACATTGAAAGTTAGGAACCATCATCCAAGATTCACACCGGAAGGAAATGACAAACTGTAATGTAATGATATGGCATCATATGGTGCTAAGGATGAAAATTCAAGTCATTTGGAATCCATTTGTCGATGTATCATGTCATACAAAAATAACGATATTGGGCCATAGCCGCCATACAATTTGAAACATTTTAAAGCATGAGCAAATGAATCTCAGATAACTTGATCTCACATTCTACACTAATTTTGTCATGTACATCAAAATGAATGGGTCAAATCATTCAAAGAATGTCCCAAAATAGAGTTCTCATTTTGTTCTCACAAGTGGAGTTCTCACCGGATCATTTGCCATATATATATAAGTAATGATAATATGAGATGGTGAGATAAATTGTTTTTTTGACAGATAAGTCATTTGAACAATTAGAATCTCGATGACACCATTCATATCACTCTGCATGTTTTTGTAAATGGTGTGTACAAATTTTCAAGCGATCTGAAAATCTCTAGTCTATACATTAAGGCATTCAAATAAATGCAGAGATATGTTTGCACCATCTTTATGATGTGTAGAACGATATGATGCAAGGTTAGATGTCTCCAAATCACTTGAAATTTTGTAGACAACTATCTTTATGACATATAGATTTATGACATATAGAGTGATGTGGATGGTGTGATCGAAATTCGGATGGTTCAAATGGCTCCTCTCTCAAAAAAACAGTTTCACCTCACCATCTCATATTATCATTACTATATACATTTATATGAATACTCATTTTGGGCTTCTCTGTGTGTATTATTCATCTTTTCATCCATTGTTTCCTTCATGAGTTATACTATTTGGCCATTTACTACTACTGCATCTTCCTCTAATTATAACAAAATTTTCTTTCAACATTCCTGCATCATTTTTCTGTTGTTTTTTTCCTTCTTGAGAATTAGGTTTCTGACAACGATATGCAGCTTCCAAGGCTTCTACCTTCTTACGATTATAAATTATGTTGATTGCGGGCATTTAAAATTTAAAACCAGAACAGAAGTCATTCGATTTCCCCCTCTATTTTGTGATTGTGATTGTATATATCAAGAGCAGAGAACCAGACAAACTAAATGATTTAACGGACGTTGTAAACCATACACGGATCACTAAATTGGGAGACTGTTATTTCTTAAATAAACTGAGAACTGTAATCTATATCTTCACTAACTTCACCGATAACTTCACTAAAGGTTGTCTCGAAAAAACAAAGAAAATATAAGTAATAACTTTAGGACCTGTAAGATAAGTCAAACTGTCCAACAGTGTTATGTAAAAGCACAAATGATCATTTTTGTTATTGCATATTTATGTGAAATTTTTCTCTTTTTAATTTACCTTCTTAAAACATGCCTTGTACTTCTCTACAGCCTATTCTAGTTTATATGTCTAAGGTGGACGGAAAGTTCAAGTTCAGTCCTATCAGTGTCAATTTCTTGACAGAAGCTGCAAAAGTTATCTTTGCCATTGTCATGCTACTATTCCAGGTTTGTTTCATGTTTTAATGCTACAGTTACAACACTGTTTTATATGATCGGTGTATGCTAGTATATAGTTGGATTTCTTTCTTTTGTTTACTTGTTTTGTTTTCCTTGAATGTCCACTGCACAAAAAGCTTGGTAGTTATTGAGGGTTGAGAGTATATATATTTATCCTCCAGAGCAATTATAAGATCAAGCACTCAATTTGGCTGAAACCTGTGCCTCACCGCACTAAACTGAATGAAGTGGTTCGTAGGATAATAATTGTTATGGTTGAAGTGCTGACATGTGACATGACATACACATGAAACACATGACAGAAAATATTCATAAAGAGTAGGAAAGTGGTCAGAACTATGTTAATTTAGTATATATTACTATACTGCATAATTTAATCAAGCTACTACATACATAATTACTGTACCAACAAGAGCAAAGCGACAATATTATTTGACCTGCATAATCATTATAGGAGATTTCAGATTTATAATTTTATCAACTCGTTCTTCTGATTAGACACAAATTGTTAGTATACCATATTCAAAATTTAGCATCACTATACGGAAATGAAAGTTCAAATTATTCTTATTAGGGTCAATTGTCAAATTCTATGATCTCATGATTGTTCCTATCTCCAAACATCATCACTTCTAGATTAGTTAATCTGGAAAGAGTTTACCTTTCTAAGTTATTATTATCTTTCCTGTGTAGTCTTATCTTATAAAAAATGATATATTAGGATATGTTGAATAAGGGAGTCAGCTAATAAGTTAAAATTTTTGCGTTTGAAATCAAGTTCTGTTATTTAGTGAAAGGTGAACCTCCTTCTTATGAGTTCTTTTTGAAGATTGAGATTGGACAAAAACGAGTTTCTCTTGAGGTGATAGCTATTGTAATATGACTAGATGAGCTTTTCTACATGTGTGTTATAGCTGAAGGTTGCCACCTCTCGCTCCCTTTGTCTGTAATATCCAATAGTCCCTGTCTCATCTGTCATTCTTTCTTAGTTATGCTTTTTTCTGCTGTATTGTAATTATAGCTTTTGAATTATGTATCATTCCTTTTGTTCTTTCTTTCAGGCTAAACGACAAAAGGTTGGGGAGAAATCACTTCTTTCTCCCTCTACATTTATGCAGGTAAAGACCCCCCCCCCCCCCTCCTTTTTGGATTTGCGATAACTACAAAAACAGTATAGGATGAGAGACTTTATTATAATTTTATTTTCCTGTACTTTTAGTTATATTCTTCTCTCTTTCCTGAAACTCGATGGGCCTTCATGCCATCGTACTGTCTTCCATAATAGAGTCTGCTCCAAAACATACTTATATCTTTGCAGGATTTAACGTATCTAATTAAGGATCTTCTCTAAACTTTAATTTGAGGATTTATAGAACTCTTGGGATAAACTTTTGTGGTCACTCTTCTAAAGAACATTACTGGCAACTTTTATTGACTTTTTCTTAACTATAGGAGCAGGATTTTTTCTCTCTCTTGACGAGAGACTTTTAATGTAACATATACCTAACTATGTCCAATCAATCAATCATCCACCCATTAGCCAATAAAACTTGAAAGGACTCAAAAGTATCCCTTACTCTATTGGTAAAACCTACTGGTCGTCAGATTGTTCTGTGTTGAGAGTCGATATCCTCAAGAGACATGTAGCTGTTGAGGTGAGGGCCTGTCAAGGTCTGACTATCAAAGTGGTGTTCGTTAAGATTTAATTTGACTGCTTTGGGAAATGGGAACATACTTGGTAGTAGCTGATGAGTTAGATCAATGAAGGGACCAACAAAGAAGGAGGGAAGTAAATATTGTTCAGAAGTATTAGAAAGAACTATGTGACAAAGTTGCTCATTCAGAAGGATAACTTGTCGCTAGAACATCTCTGCAACCTTAAAGAAGTCAATCTTAAGGTCCATGACACTAACCTACAAGTGTCACCCTACTGAGCCGGTAGCCCTTCCATCAATTCCATTCATAAGTAGACTCGGATCTCATTCGTCCTGCAAATTCATTTATGTAGACTACACAACAGTGTTTTGTAGCATCGGTTGAAGTTTTCACAAAAAAATTAAGCTTGAAATGTAGCATGTTTGATAGTGAGAACTCTTGGCAAGTTTTGCAACGACTCCTATTATATTAATTTCCTTAGCATGGTACGCATATTATTTTATATCAGGCTGACACTTCTTGCCAAGTCATTGCTATTTTTACCTAAGATTTTACAATTTTCCAATGCCATTTTGTTGAGGTATGTTGTGTCCATGTATGCTTGTTAGCCTGGAAGACATGTCTCAAGCTGAGATAATTCAGGAATGGAACTATTCCGGTAGGAGCGCTTAGTTCAAGGTAATCTAGTCAAAATACATTAATTCCATGCATCTCAAGTTAGAAGACTTGTACTTTGTGTAATGATATTGACCATGCATTTATTATACAACTCATGCTAGGATTTCTTCCATTTTACAGTATTCTTTTTTACATTTTATGTATACTTTATTTGACATGCTTATAATTTTTTTCAGAGTTTTATGAGGATGCCAATTACTGCCCTCTGTGCACTAATTGCGACAATATTATATGCTTCTTTTGTAGGCAGCTCGCAATAATATGCTTCTTGCTGTTCCTGCTCTTTTGTATGCCATCAATAATTATTTAAAGTTTATTATGCAGGTATATAAGTTTAGTTTAGCTTGTCAGTCAAGGTTTTAGCATGTTTTTGAATAATTATATATGTAAACTGATGGTTGATTTACAAAATCGCAGGCTAATGGATAAGAAACATTGACATTGTTTATTGTTTTTCTATGCAGTTATATTTCAATCCTTCAACTGTGAAAATGTTGAGCAACCTAAAGGTATATTTATTTTATATTCTGAATACATTATCTAATATCATCTTGTTTGCATTTTATATTTCTGCTGGTTAGAGTCAGTTATTCTGTGTGATGTCTGCTCTTTTGTACCTGTTTAAGAAAAAAAGTTTTTAGGAGAGGTATATGTTTAATGTTGTGGAACTCTGTTGATGGGATGAGATTTGTACCTTTTTAGAATAGTGCTCGAGGTTGTTGACATGTTCAATGTTCAAGCCTATTCTACCTTGTTTGTTTTTCATTATGTTGTATTTGATGCCTTGGAGAGCTATAGTTTTCTGAATATTAAGGTTGCCAAAGGCATATAAAAAACAAAGATGTTTAAAGCTTCCAGAATTTTGTGTCAAATGTAATGAGCATGTCCCTATTATCCTCCAGTCTATATAGTTATAGTACTGTTGCTGCAGAGATGACATCGTTTACTCTGAGTTGTTATCGACCAAGCTTTGACATAGCCGCAGGGAAAACTTCGTAATAACTTAATTGGCTGGGCAGTTTAGAAAACTGTTGGTTCAGTGACATTGATATATGAAAAATTGTCATTGGTAGACACAGACAGTGCTTTTATTCTTCTTAACACTTGCGGTATCCAGAATTGCTCTTATAATTTTCACCGTACTCCGCTAAAAAGAGTTTCTAAGTCTTCTAAAGGCATCTAATGTTTCTTCTGGTACCTACAACTGCACACTTTTCCTGCCAGAATGACTTTTTAAGATCCATCATCAGCTTTAAAGTCTTGCAAAAGAGCATTTCAGTTCCTAGTTTTCATTCTATAACTTTAGACATTTTGTATCCCCAGTAATATAACATCAATTTTCTATGATAAATTATCAAAAGCTCATTTTAAAATTTGGAAGAGAAGGTAAAAAAATAAATAAAAAATAAGTGATTTATATTGGTTTTCATGCAATAATTACACTCAAACCTCCTACAAAGAAGCTAGTGCATCAATCAGTAAGCTTAAAATTAAAGACAATATGGACATCAGTATTAAGAATAAATGTCAATATAACCGAGCCAAGAAATCAGAGGCCGTTGGAAAATTTTACTGAAACTTCTTCTAGTGTAACAAGTTAAAGTGAGAATATATCAGGATCCGCTGCTAGAACCTTCATTGGTCATTGCAGTTGATTGTATTGCTAAAACTAGAAAAGGCCGCCAGAGAAAGAAAATGGATGATACTTTTTAAATGGAACTGAAAGTGGATTTTAACAGAAAACACCTGCAAGATAAATGGTGGACATTTATCCCCCCTTCACAGACAGAGAGAGAAGTGGTGGAGTGGGTTTCAAGCCATTGAAGAGGTGCAGGGGCTTTATGCTAGAATGTTAAGCAGAAGTGAGTATCCATTTTGTCACCACCACTAAAACAGGCTTACTGTGATTTTATCTATTTAACTAAGTTTGATACATAAGGTTTTATTTATTGTTTTTCTTTTTAAATATTCTTGGCATCTACTCAATTTAACGGATATATAATGTCTGTAGTTTACAGTTAAAAGCAGTGCAATAGTTCAAGAGTGTTTCTTCAAGATTGGGATGGATTTTTTTTATTATTTTTGGTTGGGAGAATATTTCTTCTAGAGGTGGATAGACAAATTTGTTTCTTCTAGTTCTTGTTCCAAAACTTCTTCCCATTTGTTCTGATCTTGGAGACAATCCTCTATAACATGCATGCGTTAACAAATTACCGAAATGCTACATGGTGACCTTATAAAATACTCGAAGTTTAACATCTCAATAAGGTCCGATAGTATATTTTTATAAATGTCATATCAAAGTAAATTAGGTTTAATTTGTTACTCATAGATGGACTTTCAACGGTATTTTAGAATGGAGAACATGTTGATTTGAAAATATATTCAAGTTGCTGAACTTCGTCCTGCATGAACATCTGTTTTTTGGTTGTGAATAAAGTCAGAGTAAGTGGTTGATGGCTGGTGGTATGGCAATAAATATAGTGTGGGACAGTGGGGGATAGGGGACCTACAGGCTGCACAAATTTTAGCGAAAGCTTGATTAAGTCTTATACCAGAGGAATTCAAAACTGGTTGATCAAAATTTATGTTTAAGTCCCGTATTTCATCAACTGTAAATCCCAGATTTTACATTAGATATGCTTGGAAAAGTCCCAAACAATTGGGAGAGAGAGTGTGATTGACTCCCCAGTTTACGAGGAAGGTTTGGGGAGTAATACTTAAATGTTACTAGACTTCTAGTGAGAGGAAGGTGCTTTAGAAAGGATGCACTTTTATCATAGCAAACAGATTTTGTATCATTCGAAAATTAACTCTAGTTACTAGTATTTTTTTTGTATAGCCTACATTAGAAGTAACAAGAATTCAACAAAAGAACTAAAATAAGGAAGAAGTATGTTTAAATGCATTCATGGCTAACTAATAAGCTAACCAAGGTATAAACTCTATGTAAACTAAACACTTGCAATTACTTCATTAAATTTAGATATTTTCAACCACAGTAGAGCTCTGATTAGCCCACTATCCTATTTTTGGTTTATAAATCACCTGGATACATTTGGCATATTTCTTCTTTTGTTAGTCGTTTACTGCTGGGGTTTGGCTACTAGCCTCCTGAGCAGATGTATAAATTTTCCTCCTGTAGTTAGCTTATCCTGCTATTGAACATATAGTCTAATTGTTTACGTTAATGCTTAGGTGCCAACTTGAATGCGACATGCATCACCACTATCAGTTATGATTGTCTAATTACTTGTTTACGTAAATGCTTAGGTGCCAACTTGAATACGACATGCATCACCACCATCAGTTATGATTGAAATGGTTTTTGCCTTGTTCACTTGCTTGTTGCTACTTGTTTGCGGGCATTGCATGCCTCAACCTAATATAATTGATGATGCTTATTATTCCTTTCCTAAAATAGTTTTTGACTCTTTCGTTCTTTTGTTGGTGCATTATATTCTGTAGGTTTTGGTCATTGCTATCCTCTTAAAGATGATAATGAAAAGGAGATTTTCCATAATTCAGGTGTGTTTAAGTTTGAATATTTCTTTCTTCAAGCTACAGAAAGGGTGAAGCATCTATGGTTGCTGTTGGATAGGCTTGATCAAAGTTGAATTCTTGTTCAGGAGTGAACTCTTGCATTATTGGAAAGTTTTCAAAAATTCAGAATTATACACTATAAACACTGAATAATTTTTTAGCTCACTTCATCTCGTAGAGAATTGTCATTCCCAATGTGAATTTTGCTTCTTGACTTTCTTCTGGACTTTTCTTCTTACCTAATCGGAAAATCCTGGTAAGTGCTATAAAAATTGCTCGCCCAAGTTTAAACTATTTGAACAACATGTGATTTTCCTACTCACCAAGTGGACTACTGGGTACCCTTGAAAATATCTGAAAGTAAGAATAGAGAATAAATATGAAAGAAAATACAAAATCAAAAACTCATATTTTTTCTGTAGTTTAGGGCTGGTAGGAAAGTTTCCGTCAAATCTTTGAAGATCTTTCTCAATGTGTAGTTGGCCTCTCAATTTGATGCAGAACGCAATGATGATACAGTTCTTTGTTAATTGTTATTGGTTCTAACTGTCTTCTGTATCTCCTGTTGATGAGCAGTGGGAGGCTCTTGCACTGTTGCTCATTGGAATCAGTATTAATCAACTCCGGGCATCCCCTGAAGGTGCTACTGCTCTGGGACTTCCGGTTGTAACGATTGCTTACCTATATACATTGATTTTTGTAAGTTTACTGCAAGGTTTCACTCTTTTATCCATATTTCTGTACTTTATTTATCATAACTCATAAGTAGATTGTTCTCCCATTTAATCTGCTTAACTATACTTGGAGTAATCCATGAGTGAAGTTTTTTTTCTTAGCAAACTAGCTAGCAAATAAATTTGCAGGAAGCTCTGAGAATTCCAGTTAATAAACAATTCTGAGTCAGTTTGTTCTGCAACTTATTTTCTGCTGGAGCTTCTGAGCATTTAGGGATAAATGACTTGAAAAACACTGGATTTTCTACTGTAGTTTTACACAATGCAAACACTAAACAACTCTTCTGTCTGGTTCATTCTCAAATTAGTCTTCATCCTTTTAGAACTTTCTTTCATATATTTTTTACTTTCTTTGCTAGTTTCGAATTTATGAATTTTATAAATAGATTATTAATCAAATAAGGGCCAAATATTAGACTTTTCCAATAAGAAATGATTGCTCATTAGATAGATTGATTATTAATTAATCACTGCTTTGGTGGATAGATTATTAATCAAATTCTTGCCAAATGTTGGACTTTCCTGATAAAAAGTATTGTCAGGTGGATAGGTTATTAATTGATAACTGACTTGGTTGACAAATTATATTTTCTGACAAAACCATTCAAAATACTACATGCACAATCAGTTTTACTCAAATCCTGTCCTAATATTTGACTTTTCTGATAAGAAATAATTGTTTTCAAGGGGTTCGGAGTTGTTTAATGATTATAAGTCTGCTTTTCTGGTTTTCTTATAAGCTGAAATCGATGCTGCTTGCATTTCTTTTTGTTTTATTGTCCATATACTATATGTATTCCTAATATTATAAATAGACTTTTTAATGCAAACTTAACCCTAAATAGAGAATTTCCAAGAATATTAAATGATTAAGTTTACCAACACGTAATGCAGATTAAGTTAGAAATTATAACTATGAATTGGTTTGATGGATTTTCAAGATATGAAATAGCGTAACAAGCCCAATTAAAAATTCAATCATAGCAATCAACAATAATACTTAATCGTTCTTGGCATGTAAGATATTCAATAAAGATTCGTACACTAATAGGCAAGTAGAACACACACTGTCAATATTTGTGGGCGACAGATAAATCAAATAATATTATAGAGATGATAAAGCAGTAACACAAATATTTGAGAAGAGAAAAGAGTTTACCGGGGTTGCAGATTGAGTGTAGCTGTGGTGGGGAAGCAGCATTGGTGGCAAAGTCGACGGGGGTTGTAGCACCCCGAGTTTCACACACTGGAAGCTCGTGACACTTACCCAGAATCTTTTCTTTAATGAGTACACAACACAGAAATCACAAGAAATTAGAAACTTATATTACACAAAGAAACAATATCCTCTACTTGGATGCTTTTCGCAGGGGACTTCAAGTCCCCTGCTCCACAATTTGAATCTCCGGCTCCCGCGAACAGTCCTGCAACTAAACAACTGTGGGCACGTCAGTTGCATACAACTGACGCAATGCGGATGAAACCCACGATCTCCAAAATCCTCAACAATCAATATTTGATGCAGAAGAAAAATGTGAAAGTCAAACCAAAAGTGTCGGTGTATGCCATGATCTAGATTCTAATGCACAACTCATATGCACACCATGCTCTTAATCTAATGCAAGCTTGATTTGGAAATGTATGCATTCCATACTACATACTCCCCAATTCAAGTTCGTATTCTCTAGATGATAGGTGTCTATCCCTTGCCATGCATCATACTCTTGTACTCTTTACTGTTTATGACATTCATCTAGTGACTGGTAGAGTTTGCAGTACATGCGGTTCATTCCCGCTCCTGCAGTTGGATCGTGGTCATTCTCCACTCCAAACGGCAGTGATCATTCTATTCGTTTAGATCATGGTCCTTCCCCACTCTGACAGGATCGTGATCCCTCTCCATTTCCGGTCAGGGTGGTGATCATTAGCTTTGCCTGAATCATGGTCCTTCTCCACTTCTACTCCTACCAAAGTTATCATGAACATAAGGCGAATCAATAGGGCCACCCCTACTCCGCCAAGAGACTTAGAGTTACACTCTTGCTCCTTGTTCATATTGATAACCCAGAACATAGACATAAACTTAAGAGTCCATCTTCTAAGTTCCGACAGGACTTGTGATTTACGTCTGCATCCTGTTTTATCACTAAATCTCAGTAATTAACAGTCGAGACTACGCCGCACGTGTCCCAGACGAGATGCCGCCGCACGTGTCCCCTTAACAGGTGTGTACACGCCCAACTAGTATCTGTCCTTACCAATCATCCTAAATTAATTTCTTAATTCACCAACTTACCCGATTCTAATTTCTTTATTATCACAATTTCTATTTTCTAAGTTAATTGAACTGTGCTCCTAGTTTCTACTTTCATCCTTCAGCAAGTTTACATAACTAATTTAACTTAATTCACTAACTAGGTTCTAAGTGAATCCATCCTAGTTGAATACAAGTCTCGTCTGGATTTAATTTGGGTTCAACTTAGCTTTCAAATCATGCTAGAGGTCGGCTCAACATGCACCACACTAATGCACTCAATGTGCACAAAATATTACCATATGTAAATATTCAAGTATGCATACCCGCATACATATGCATACGGTATTCCATCAATCACCGTATTCATGCCTACAATCTCTTCTATACTACCAATAGTTCTTTACTTTACTACAATCACGAATTTTTGGTTAGCTTAAGTATACAATTGCAAATGGCTTTTCTACCTTACTACCATTATTATACTATTTTAAATTTTAGTTAGCTAAGTATGCGACTATAGCTTTTACTTCTACTTTACTATCATTGCTTTAAGTGATTACTAACTCTACTAGGAATTACTACTTCTACCATGCATTGCTAACTAACAAGTAGTTTCTACCATCATGAACGAGTAGTTTTCTATTACCATGAATTACTATAGATTCTACAAGCCAAACCAAACAATTATACTAACTAGGCATGGTGTCACGGACAAGTCCCGTGACAATACGCTCTCACAATTCTTCTATTTAAGTTTTCTTTTGCTAAACATATATAAACTAAGCGTGCATCTATATTCACTAAGCATATTGCTACAAGTGTGTAGTTTCATGCAATCACATCAATTAAGCATACGATGAGTAGTCTTTTCTACTAACATACAATCAACATCCATGTTATTCTATATAATGTACATATACATTATCATTCTCATTCATGACTACGATGTAGTTTCTACAATTAGAAGCAATTCCACACTACACTTTCTATAATTAATTATACATGTAATTTCCTATAATTAATAATACATGTAATTTCCTCATACAATTTACACTACTTTTACCTATATAATTTTCTACAAGTGCCTCTCTAATTAAACTACAACTTTTTCCTTACATAATAAAATTTATACATACTTAAACAATTAGTTAATTTCTTAAAGAGTAAAACATGGATTGTGAGTAAGCATGCATCATCTACCATTCTTCTAATTAGACCATCGTCTTGCTTACTTCATATGAACTAAAATATTCAATACTTTCAATTAACATCTTATCAATCATAGGTTCTAACAAGCATATCTTCTAATAAGCATAACTTCAATACTTCAACACATTTCAACAACATCTCAACAACATCTTAACAAGCTTATCTTCTATGTCAAAACCATAAAAATAAACAAGAGGGAAAGGAAAATACCCACTTTGATTTGTTTGTAAGCTTCAATCTATTGGTTGCTTCAAGTTGCTATCTTCTCCTCCTTGCACCTTTAGTCTTCTTGATCCAATAGTAGTAGTATAATAGTAGTAGTTGTAAAGTAGTAGAAGTAGGCAGTAGTAGTAGTAGTAGTAGTAGTAGTAGTAGTAGTAGTAGTAGTAAACAGCAGTAGTAGTGGTAGCAAACAGTAGTAGTAGTAGTAGTAAACAGCAGTAGAAGTAGTAGTAGGAGTAGTAGTAGGAGTAGTAGTAGTAGAAGTAGGTAGTAGTAGTAGTAGTAAGCAGCAGTAGCAGTAGTAGTATTAGGAGGAGTAGGCAGTAGTAGTAGTAGTAGTAGTAGTAGTAGTAGAAGTAGGCAGTAAGAGTAGTAGCATATATATAGAGTAAGGGGGGAAAGAGGGTTGGCGGCCATCTGCCAAAAGAAAGAAAGAAAGAGAGAAGTGGAGGGAAGTGTGGAAATCTCTAGGAATAGCTTAGGTGTCCTTATCTTTTACATTTAACCCCTCAAGCTTTAATGAATTACACTTAACCATGTTGGATTGGGCCTTAAGAAAAGAAATGTTGGGCCTTTAAAAAGAAAATATATTAGGCTTTAAAAAAATTAACCATATAGATATGTTAAACAAAACAAACATAGGATTAATAGTGTAGTGTATGATAAAAAAAAATAACAATGTCAATATATATATATATAAATATATATATATATATATATAGGAATATATATATATATAGGAATATATATATATAGGAATAATAGTGTTGTGTATGATATAAAAATATAATAGTGTAGTGTATGATAAAAAAATATAATAGTGTAGTGTATGATAAAAAAAATAACAATGTCAATATATATATATATATATATATATATATATATATATATATATATAGGAATATATATATATTAGGTTTGCCCGTTGACACGTGCCTACGGTACATCTTCGGACGGTGCACATTGTTTGATCATATAAAATAGTTTTGGAGGTCCAGCAAATTAATTGAAGTAACAAACATTATATGAGAAACTTTTGGGGGTCCAGAAAAAACATATATGATTTTTTGGATTTTTTTGAATTATTTTTAAAATTTTAAAATTTTTATTTATAATTTTTTTTGGTTTTTAATTTTTAATTTTTTAAAAAATTTAAAAATTTTTATTTTCTTAATTTTTTTGAATAGAAGAGGGAGGGAGAGAGAGAAAAAATAAATAAATAAATATAAGAGTTGTTTTGGGTGGGGGATTTGAATTTGAGTTTTGGGGGGAAACTTTTTGGGGGGAAAATATGTTTTGTGAGGTTAGATCTGGGCCTTTGATTTTTTGGGGATTGAAGGAGAGCCACTTGATAGCTTTCTTTGTGTTTTATTATATAGATAGGAATAATAGTGTAGTGTATGATAAAAAAAATAACAATGTCAATATATATATATATATATATATATATATATATATATATATAACAATGTATATATGTATATTTTTATTTTAAATAAAAGAAGAAAAAAATGTTATTAACCATGCATACTAGGGGTATTACAGGGGTGTTGTCGGCAATTGGGGGGGAGGCCGCAGTCGTCGGAGGTTGCAGAGGTGGACAGGTGGTGGTTGCGGCGGTGAGGGCGAATACGGGGAGGTAGCGAGGCGACGGGGTTGGGTGATCGCTGGCGTTCGAGGGCCAAGCAGTGAATGGGTTTCGGAGTGCAGGCGGAGGAAGAAGACGGAGGGGGAGTCGAGGTCGATGACAATGAGTGGGGTTGGTGGTGGCTGACGAGGTATTTGATCGACGAGAGGGCTGGCGGCGTTGCAGGGTGGTGGCGGTGCCGACGAGGGTTGGGGAAGAAGAGGGGCTAGGGTTTGGAGTTGGGGATTAGGGTTTAGGATTTTAATTTGGAAATTTGGGAGGTAGTTTTAGAGTTTATCACAAAGACACAAACCCTAAAATTGTATCTCAATTGTCTCACATAAAAAAGAGGATGAAGAGCAAAACTCAACACAATAATTTTTTTAATCAAGAATAACATTACTTCTCATTATTCTCAAGGCCTATATATAGGTTCAAAACAAATCTTGATACAAATCTTAAAATATTGTAAAATCTCAAAAATATTCTAATGCATAAAAGAAAATGGTGCAAATGGTAAAATTACTACATATGGCTATAATTGCCAAAAAAATATGATTACTAAATAAAATACTAAATTAATGAAGTAGCTGTCTTAGACGATATAGAAATGCCCAAATCGTCTTGAACCGATGTTCTCATCATTCTCCCCGGGTGGGAGATGGCTCGACCCAGTCAAGTCAAAACCAATCATTTTGTCGCTCCAAAATGTCTGGATCCAAGCGCTGATGCTCTTCATGATCTATCCACATATTCTCCGACTTCGGCTTATTTTTTTTCATCTTACCAAATACCTATGAATACCACCATCTCTAGTAGAGATTATCTGATCATCTAAAATATTATATATATTTTTTGTCGGTGGGTAAGTAGTATTAGGTAGTGGGGGTAATGTGGGAATCTCACCAGTAGGCTGCAGAGTAGGCTCATCTATAAGAGGATTTTCAGGGTTAAATTCTAGGCTTTCATAGAGTACTAGATCCTCAATATTGAAAGTCTTACTTATGCCAAAATTTTCATGAAGGTCAACGATATAGGCATTATCATTGATTTTATCAAGAATTTTAAATGGGCCTCCAGCATGTGCATTCAACTTCTTAATGGATTCAGCTGGAAACCGTTCCGGACGAATTCGAACCATCACTTCGTCACCGATATTAGAAGTTTTAAATTTTCTTCTATTATCTACTCTTAGCTTGTAGTTAAAATTATTCTCATTAATTTTCTTAGAAATTTCTTTATGCAAGTCATGAATGCTGGATGCAAATGTAGATGCAGAATCCGAGACTGTGATGTTCTAACATGGGGACAAGATCTATGGGCTGCCTAGGACGATAACCATGCACAACTTCGTGCGGACTCATGCCGGTAGTTCTATTTTTAGATGTGTTATAGGCAAATTCAGCAACAGTCAATTTCAAGTTCCAGGTTCCTAAGTTTTTACCTACAAGAGTACGTAAGAGATTGCCAAAACTCCGATTGATAACCTCAGTCTGTCCATCAGTCTATGGGTGGAAGGCTGAAGAGAACTTCTATTTCATACCCATCTTGTGTTATAGGGTCAAAATAACTGGTGAATTTCACATCCCTATCGAGTATCGAACACAATGGTTTTTGGCAACCCATGTTGCTTCACATTGTTATCAAAGAAGATCTGAGCTACACGAGATGCATCAAAAGTTTTCGAGCATGGAAGGAAGTGGGCCATTTTAGAAAAAACGGTCAACAACGACAAGAATGAAATCGTGTTTCTTTTGTGTTTTCGGTAAGCCTAACACGAAATTCATATTCACATCTTTCCAAGGGCGACTGGGAATAGGTAACAGAGGATACATGCCTGTGTTCTGCTTTTGTTGCTTGACGAGTTGACAAGTATGACATCCGTTAACAAGTTTCGCAACGTCTCTCTTTAGTTTAGGCCAATAAAACTTATGTCCCACAGCATTAATGGTCTTGCTATGTCCAAAGTGTCCAACAAGGCCACCAATGTGCAATTTTCAAACAAGATACTCTCGTAATGATGTACTAGGAATGCACAACTTGGAGTGATAGAAGAAATAATCACCTTTCAAAAAATAATTATCTATCACTCAAGTGATGTTATCCTTCAAAGAGGTGTAAATCTCGTAAAAATCTAGGCAGGAGGCATGCTCATCTTTTAATCTCTCAAAACCAATAATTTCGGTGTGCAGTGTAGATAATATCATGTGACAACGACTTAGCGCATTCGCGGCCTTATTATCAATCCCTTTTGTATGCCTAATGGTATACGAATATTCTTGTAGGAACTTTACCCATCGAGCATGTCTCGGATTCAACTTTTGTTGAGAATTAAGAAATCTTAAGGCCTCATTGCCTGAGAAAATGACGAATTCTTGTGGTAGGAGGTAATGTCGCCAATAGCGAAGTGACTGAATTACCGCATAGAACTCCTTGTCATAAATGGAGTATTTTTGTTTTGCTTCGTTCAGCTTTTTGCTAAAATAAGCAACAAGATGACTCTTTTGATTGAGGACTCCACCTATACCAATACCAGAAGCATCGCACGTTACTTCGAAGACTTTAGTGAAATCAGGCAACCTCATGTCCGAGTCATTCTTTTCTTGATCTCTTTGAAGGCTTTCGTGACTTCTTTCAACCAGATGAATTCACCTTTCTTCAAACAGTCGGTTATCAGAGCCATAATTGTGCTAAATTCTTGCACTAACCGATGATAAAAGATGACAAGACCATGACAACTCTGCACATCATGAATATTGCGGGGTTCAGGCCACTCAATAATAGCTCGTATCTTTTCTAGGTCAGCGAATACTTCTTTGGCAGAAACAATAAATTCTAGGAAGATAGTCTGATCGAAGAGGAAGGTACATTTGGTAGGATTAGCATAAAGTTGTTTCTTCTTCAAAACACCGCAAACCTGTCTCAAATGGTCAAGATGTTGCCCAACAGATCGGTTGTAAATGAGAATATCATCAAAGTACACCACAAGAAACTTGCCCATAAAGAGACGGAGTACTTGCATCATGATTCTCATAAATGTGCTTGGGGGCATTCGTCATTCCAAACGACATGACCATCCATTCGTACAGGCCATACTTTGTCTTGAAAGCGGTCTTCCATTCATCACCAGGACAAACACGAATTTGGTGGTAGCCACTTTTAAGATCAATTTTGGAAAAGATTGTGGCACCAGACATTATGTTCAACATGTCATCCAATCGGAGAATGGGTAGATACTTTACCATGATCTTATGGCACGACTGTCCACGCACATACGTCAGGTGCCATCTTTCTTTGGCTTCAATAGAGCGGGAACATCGATAGGACTTAAGCTTTCTATGATGAAGTCCTTTGCCAGTAACTCATCAACTTGCCTTTTCAACTCAGCGTGTTCGATAGTGTGGCAAGTTAGGAAGACTCGCTCGAATCAGATTAATAGCGTGTTGGATGTGACGCAGCAGGGGAAACTTTTTGGAGAGGTCAACAGGAAACACATCTGCAAATTCCTGTAGGACAGGAGTAACTTGAGGTGGGATGAGGGACTTAGGATCTTTAGGGACTTCTCTCGCTGTGAATAGAAGAATTGTAGCCCCTTTGTCAATTTCTTTCGTGAGTTCCTTTTCACCCATATACATTACTTCGATGTCCTTTCTTGGGGGAGCTGGTATTGTTTCAGCCGGACCAGTTCATGGTCTCACGAGTATAAGCTTTATTTTTAGTCCGTCGTGCTGGAACACACATTGGTTAGACCAACCATATATGGTCACATCGTGGTCGTACAACCAAGGTCTCTCTAAAATGACTTGATCCACATCCATTTTGAGCCCATCACACCAAATTTGTTCTTTGTAAGCTTTGAAGTCCACAGGGATCAGACATCGATGTGTTACTTGGAGGACTGTCTCATCAATCCAAGATACTTTATATGGGCGTGGATGAGGTTCAGCTTTAAGTCCGGTCTTAGCTAAGACTGCAGAAGAGACAATATTCATGCAGCTTCCACTGTCAACAACCACCTTGCAGTTTTTACCACCTATAGTCGTAAAGGTGTGAAATATAGCAGTGCGCTTCCAATCATCTTCTTCTTTTAGTTGGGACAAAGCACATCTAACTACATCTAAGTGAGGTGATTAGATCGACTGAATACAGTGGAGATACTGGTCATCCTCTTCTTCGCTGAAGTCATTGCTTTCAATAGGCTCATAGGAAAACTCATTGTTGGAATCATCAGCGATGATAGTGGTATCCTCTACTATATTGATCCTACTGGGGCTGGGACAGTTGCCAACAACATGGATGTATCCCTTATATTTATAGCATTAGTGAGAGGATCAACCATAGAGTAGTCTTTTTCAGTGCTATCCTTATTGTCATTTCTAGGTGGATAGGAATTTGAATTAGGCTTGCTGGGGTAAGATTTATTGGGGGTACTGAGAAGAGGGGGGTTAGGACTAGAGGGGTTAGTGGAGGTCATTTTAGATGAATGATCTCTCGAATCGCTAGACTTATAATGAGAACTTACTTTAAGGGAATCCATATCGAGGACAATGGCATAAACTGCGCCCAAGGAGTCCATGATTCTATGAATTAGCTCGTTCCTAAGATCGGCTCGTAATCCAGCTCTGAACCTAGAGAAAGTTTGTTCTTCGCTCTCTTTACCCAAGGCATTGCACCGAATGAGGAAGTCATCGAACTTATCCACATACTCTTGGGTGGATTTGCTTCCCTGGTAGAGTTGATTCAACGAGTCAAGCATTCGGGGCACATATCTCTCAGTGAGCTTTTCTTTCATGGCCTCCCAAGTAGTTATGGGTGTCAGGCCTCGGCCTCTACAAGCGTGTTCAAGATTGGTCTAGTGTTGCTAATCTTTTCCAGTCAATTTCATTGTGGCAAATCTGACCTTCAGGGCTTCGCTCATGTCAAACCACATGAAGTAGTGGTCCATGGCACAGATCCAATCGAGATATGCTTGGAGTTCCATACGGCCTTCAAAGTGGGGAACATCAGCCTTAACATTCTTATTGTATTGTTCGTCAGGGTCATGATCATTACCTTGAGGGATCTGACGATTAGCATGAAGCTCAGGGACAACATTTTGATTTAATTCAACTTTCTCAAGCTTCTGATTGATATTGATAAGAGTTGCTTGAATGACAGCGAGAGTAGTGAAAATATCAGAGTTGTCCATTTCAGTGCGAGGAGGGGCTAGCGGAAGTCTAGGGTTTCTAATTGGGTGGTTTGAGAGAGACAAGAAAGGCTCTTCGGGATTTGTGATGGTGCTGCGAAGATGCATTCACCAACGGTGGAGAACTAGGGGTTGTGGGGACGTGTGTTTGCTGAAATTTGGGGAAATGTGTCCTAAGTGTGCCTACTTTTTTTTTTAATTTGAAATAATCTAAAAGAAAGAAAGAAAAATAAATGACTCTAAAACGATCATAAATGAATGCAAAAATTATGACTAAATGATGCAAGAATTAGGGTTTTAAAAACCTTCACTCTGATACCAAAGTGATGTAAACTTAACCCTAAATAGAGAATTTCCAAGAATATTAAAAGATTTACCAACATGTAATGCAGATTAAGTTAGAAATTATAACTATTAATTGGTTTGATGGATTTTCAAGATATGAAATAGTTTAACAAGCTCAATTAAAAATTTAATCATAGCAATCAACAATAATACTTAATCGTTCTTAGCATGTAAGGTATTCAATAAAGATTCGTGCACTAATAGGCAAGTAGAAGACACACACTCTCAATATTTGTGGGCGATAGATAAATCAAATAATATTATAGAGATGATAAAGCAGCAACACAAATATTTGAGAAGAGAAAAGAGTTTACCGAGGTTGCAGATTGTGTGTAGCTGCGGTGGGAGAGCAAGAGGTTGTGCGACTTGGCGGTCGACTGCGTCGGCAGCGGCGGTTGACGGCAGCGCCGGTGGAAAAGTCGACGTGGGTGCTGTCGGCAAGTGGTGGGGGGAGGCCACAGTCGACGGAGATCTCAGAGGTGGATAGGCGGTAGTTGCGGCGGTGAGGGCGGCTACGGGGAGGCAGCGAGGCGACGGGGTTGGGTGGTTGCTGGCGTTCGGGGGGCGAGCAGTGAATGGGTTTTGGAGTGCATGCTGAGGAAGAAAACGGAGGAGTCGGGATCGATGGCAATGAGGAGTAGGCTTGGTGATGGCTGACGAGGTATTCGATCGACAAGGGGCTGGCGGCGGCGCCAATGAGGGTTGGGGAAGAAGAGGGAGGAGATGAAGAGGGACTAGGGTTTGGAGTTGGGGATTAGGGTTTAGGATTTTAATTTGGGGATTTGAAGGTAGTTTTAGAGTTTATCACAAACCCTAAAATTGTATCTGAACTGTCTCACACAAAAAAGAGGATGAAGAGCAAAACTCAACACAATAATTTTTTTAATCAAGAATAACATTACTTCTCATTATTCTCAAGGCTTATATATAGGCTCAAAATAAATTTTGGTACAAATCTTAAAATATTCTAAAATCTCAAAAATATTCTACTGCATAAAAGAAATGGGTGCAAATCGTAAAACTACTACATATAGCTATAATTGTCAAAAACAAATATGATTACTGAATAAAATACTAAACTAATGAAGCAGTTGTTCTAGACGATGCCTACGCTAATAGAAACGCCCGAATCGTCTTGAACCGATGCCCTCATCACTTTTCCAATAAGAAATGATTGATCATTAGATTGATTATTAATTAATCACTGCTTTGGTGGATAGATTATTAATCACATTCTTGCCAAATGTTGGATTTTCCTGATAAAAAGGTGGATAGGTTATTAATTGATAACCGACTTGGTTGACAAATTATATGTTCTGACAAACCATTCAAAATACTACATGCACAATTAGTTTTACTCAAATCCTGTCCTAATATTTGACTTTTCTGATAAGAAATAATTGTTTTCAAGGGGTTTGGAGTTGTTTAATGATTATAAGTCTGCTTTTCTAATTTTCTTATAAGCTGAAATAGATGCTGCAAGCTGCTTGCATTTCTTTTTGTTTCATTGTCCATATACTATATGTATTCTCTAATATTATAATTTTCAGGTAACCGTGCCATCACTTGCCTCAGTTTACAATGAGTATGCATTGAAAAGCCAGTTTGATACGAGTATTTACCTTCAGGTGACCCTACTTCAAAGAATATGATTGCTTGCTAATTTTGTCTTTAGAAGATAATCAAATAGACAGATCTTCCACTGCATAATTTACTGTCCTAATGACCAAATCCCAAACACTTAAAAAGAAAGGTCTAATGATTTCTTGCTTTAATATCTGCAGAACTTATTTTTATATGGTTATGGTGCTATATTCAACTTTCTTGCCATCATTGGGATTGCAATATTTAAAGGTACAAAAATTAGAGTCGATCCATCATTCCACAACTATTTGTTCGCTAGAAATCTATGTCAACAAGATTTTGCTAATTTTTATGATGAACTCCTTATTTGCGTTGTAGTATTACATCTTCAATCATGTTAATATAGGTAGCATAATATATCAAGTACAGTGCTTTAGATGAGCTCAAGCTGTATCTGTATAGTATTGCAACATGATTGCTGAAGTCTTTTAATTGTTGTCTTGGTTCCTCTCTATTTGAAAAGCGTAAAACTATGTTAGTCTGCATCATAGTTGCATCATAGTCGGTACGACTAAAATATGCTTAAACGTTTATCTTTGACTTCTTGTTAATGTTGTGCATAATAAATTTGACATAGAGTAGATGTTCTGGGGCTGCATGTCCATATTATTCTTGCTTGCATCTTACTTGCTCTAGACAAGTTAATTTAAACTTAATCATTGATTCCTTTCTGTTTGTAAATGCATAGAATGAGATTCCAAACAAGTCATCAGTATACCTTTTAAACCCACCAGGATCTGCATGAATGTAAAAATATACCAGAAGGGATATTTGGACCTACTGATATGTATAGTTTCATAATACAAGAGATATTTACTGGTTCTACAGACGTGTCGTGGTTTTTTGTGTGTTTTGGCTTCCCACTAAAGGCAATATACTCACCTTTAAGTTATTGTTAGGGTGTAATTGTATTTCTAATATTTTCTTATAAGCAAAAGTGCATATCATCATATTTTAGCATTCCATGTTTCTTTTATAATTTCTTTATAAGTCATCCAATTATAACACCTTATGGTAGTGATTTTATATACATGCTAATGTGATTCCTATTTTAGCTTTGAAGCACTGCAAGTTCATAGGATCAATGATTTTTATATAAAATTCGTTGAAACGTTAATATAACCATCATTAATTCTTAAAAATATGTCAAAATGGTAAAATAATAGTTGTCTGAGATGCATATCGATAAAGAGACCTCAAATATTGGTGTCTGAATCACTCTTTTGTAGTTTCCATTAAACATGCAGTTTCATTTAATAAAATATTCTCTACCAATTCACAATTGTGATTCGTTCAACATGGAGATTTATATGTAAAAGAAGACAAAAATGACAAGCATGTCTGGTGCATATCAGTGTTTTGCCATACTGAGGTCAACTTGGGTTTACTTGCAACATTATGTGTTCATGTCCCTAACTACATGTTGTACTCACTGTCTCGTCTACTGTTCTGAATGTTTGCAGGACCCAGCAGCTTTGATATTCTTCAAGGCCACTCAAAGGCTACAATGTTACTTATATTGAACAATGCGGCACAGGGCATACTCTCTTCTTTCTTTTTCAAATATGCAGGTATAGCGGATGTTGATTTGTTGTCGATAAGCATTTACTGTCAGCTATTTTTATTTTTTATTTTTTTATTTTTTTATTTTTTTGCTGACTCGAATGATGTATACAGATACAATTTTGAAGAAATATTCATCAACTGTTGCCACTATTTTTACTGGCATAGCATCGGCTGCATTATTTGGTCATAGTTTGACTATAAACTTTGTGCTGGGAATTTCAATAGTATTCATATCAATGCACCAGGTAGCTGCTGCAGTATAAAACCTCCCAATTATCAATGTTTTTTTTGTGTGTGATTAAATCCTAATTATCAATGTTGTCTATAGGATTTTAAAAACTTGTGTTTCTTTTATCAGTTCTTTTCACCACTTGCCAAAGTCAAAGACGAAGGGCCAAATGGAACATTAGAACTGTTAGATGCTCAAAATATCAGGTGTTTAACTTGTCTTATTTAATTCTGTTGATGCTTTAATTTGAGAGCATGATTGTATTATTGCCTAACAGAAGTAATTCCATTATGTAGAAAGTATTATTAGCCAATTGTTTTTTTCTGTAATCTATTTGTCAGTAAACCATTCATGCATTAGAACAAACTAAGTTTATCTTGCCTATTATTATTTGATTAGATCCGAATCATTTTGATTGCTGCTCCCATATGAATTAGCTTTGTCGGAGTATATTATTAGAGGTGTCATTTGAAGCGCAAACATAAATTATTTTACTAGTTTATTTTTCAATTCGTTGTTTTTAAGGGTATGACCTTCTCTTCTTTTGTGATAAAAGTTTTTTTACTTTTCAGGTCAAAAGATGCATCCTTTGTAAATATGACAGCTGGTGCAGCTGATGATGTAAGGAGTTCCCCCCTTTCATTTATATTTATATTGCTATATTTCAAATGAAACAAATCTGATTATATCCTTGCACATTACATTTTGTTTTCAGGCTAGCCATCGTATTGGACATGATGAGCAACAACCACTTTTGCCTACTTAAAGTACTTTGAAGGCATGATTTCTATCGTTGATATTTCTTTTCTATTTAAAAGCATATCATAATTGAGATGCATCTATGTCATATTTACTTATTTATTAACATTATAAGAATTTTATTTTAGGATTGTCAAGTGTCCAAGCAAGCTTTTGCAATTCTCACTTTCAAATTTGATTACCATGGAAGCATGCATCAGTATACAAAAAATTGAGATAAAAAGGATACAGATATTAACAAATTATATATTGTAATGACGAATTTTTCAAGAATATTAAAACTTCCATTTTTGGATCAGTAGGAATAGTGTATATATACTAGATTTGCCCATGGGCACGTGCCTACGGCACGTCTTCGAAACGATACAAAACACGAAAAGCCCTGTAAACAGTAAAACAACAATTATGTAGCTCAAGTTTGAATACTATGACAATAATTAGTTGTAAATAAAAGTCCATATTTCCATTAGTATATGTTAAAAAATAATTATAAATGGGGGTGTAAAATCTAACTTCTTAGAGCTTAAAGTGTGGAAAATGATGGAATTTAACTCTTGAAGAGATATTTGATATTTTCAGTATAACATGTGCAATAAAAAAACATAAAAATTCTAAAAATTTACAAATATGAAATCTTAAAATCTAAATTTCCATGTAAATAAAAAAAGAATGGGAGAGAGAGATAGAGAGAGAGAGAAAGAGAGAAATATGAAATAGTGAAGAGAGAAGAGAGAAGAGAGAGATAGTAATAAAGTAATGAGTTTTTTTTGTTTTGGAGGGAAAATTTGGTTTTGGGATTAAAAATTTTGGGTGGAAAAATGTGTTTTGTGAGGTTAGATCTGGACCTTTGATTTTGAGGGGGAATTGAATGTGAGCCACTTGATAGCTTTCTTTGTGTTTTATTATATAGATTTCCGTGAGAATAGTTTTGAAAAATGTTAGGATAAATCTAACCTGTAGCTTTTAATACCAATAAATTATTTAAAATCATGTCTTGTTAAAACAATTGGTGCATGAGTTGCAACAGTCTTTGATAATAAGAAGCACAAGATGCTTGATGCACTGATTAATAGAGGCTACAATATAGTTGGGTGATGTTAGAAGCCCCACAAACGACAGTGATCTAGTAAAACATAACTTTGATACACCGTAAAAGACAACTGAATAAATAGAGATGAAAAGAAACCCAAGAAGGAGAATATAAAGCATTAAAGAAAAAGTAGAGAAGTGACTTCATTCAGGATTGTAAGTCTGTTCAACAAATGTTTGTACTTCTGAACAATTTTTTTCCATTACCAGAAATTCTTGGATTTTAAACCTTAATGCAGTCTAATGTTTTTAAATCGAGAGATCCTTCAATAAACTATCAAAACCATATGGGTTCACTTTGAAAATTCTACTTCTTAAGCAGGTCTGTTAGAATTCAATCATATTGACGGTAACGCAGAATGGTACTACTAACTATAATCTATTCATCAAGCCACGAACCTTCGTTTATTGTTTGCTTGTATAGGACTACCTAATTCGAAATACAAATGTTGGAGGAATTTTATCAAGTGGGACGGTAGAGGAGGCCCGATTTATTAAAGCGATTCATTGTCTTTTACAGGGAATGTTTATGGAGATTCTTTACACTAAACACTGTACAGAGATGCAACATATTGTAAGGAGAATCAATACAAGATAATTTTGACATGGAAAGAGTACAAATTATATTCTTTTGGCCGAGCTTTCAGGTGCACATTTCAACGAAGATGGCTGACCGTGGAAAGCAGTTGTAACCAGGTCTGAGTTTTCAGGTTGAATTCATTCAGCTGGTGATGAGCTGATATATAAGTTGTTTCCTTCTTTTCTTCTTATTTTATTACTATCATCAACTTTTTCTCATATCAAAATTTGTTTCTTAAGCACTTAATTGATTCGGAACGTTCAGCTTGCCAAGTGTAATATTTGAAGTAGACTATGATTGTTATGTTGGATTTTCTTTAAAACTTAATCGTGAGCTGCGCAAAAGAAGTTCAACAAAGACTAATAGTATGATGATAAGCATGTTTGCGATAATAAATGTGATCTTGAAAAGCTTGAGAAATATGTTAGTATGATTAGGTTATTATTATTATTTTATTATTATTATTAAAAAGATGACTATACTCATCGCTTCATTAAAAAGTACTTAACGAAACAGAAATAAGTAATACATAAAAAGCCCGTGGGCGAACAACATCAACGACCATCTAGTTAGAACAATACATCCTCCTCGCTAGCAACTGTCCTAAACGAAACAAAGCTAGCAGAAATAAAATACATCAAAATAAGAGCATCTAAAGCAAAAGACCAAAAGCTGACTGTCCCAATCCCATGCAGAGAACAGTCCCCTCGCTAGCGAACTACTCATCCTCCTCACCTACTCGCTTCTTCTTCCGTGATCTGATGAGCCCTGTCCATTCATAACAACAAAGGTGAATTTTTTGCAACAACGAGGAAAGTGTATGACGAACGCTATTGAAATTACGATCTAGCCATAGGTTCCACAATACTGACGCCACAAGAATTTCCCAATCTAATTTGACCTCTTTTCTAATCGTGTTTGATCTGATGTCCCCCCAGACCTCAGCACTCGACCTAGGACACTGCGACACTCCAAACGTTGTACCCACTTCCCCCAAAACCATCTAGCTCTATGACAGTTGAATAAAATATGATTCGTATCTTCTTCCTCGGTCATACACGTACTACATATGACGTTGTCCACGATTCTCCGCTTCCTCAAGTTGACTCGCGATAGAATTGCATCGTTCTCCACCAACCATAAAAAAACTTTAACTTTGGAAGGCACACTGATACCCCAAATCACATCCGTGGTCTCGTTTCTAATCCCGCCATCGTTCAGCCTTTTGTATAAAGAAGCCACCGAGAACTTACCGTTTGCCTCCAAGATCCACCCTCTCTCATCTTCCGACTGGTGTGTATAGTTGGCTTCTATACGAATGTAATCATTAACCAGTTCTAACTGATTGATCGCTACCTGGTCAATGGAGTCTTTGACCTCCAATCTCAGTTTATTGTTCCTCCAGACGTCGTGCACCAGAGAATCTTGGTTCAATGTTGCGCCTGCCGCGGCGAGAAAAAGGCCCATGAGCGTGTTATTGCCGCACCACTTGTCTTTCCAAAATCTTGTGCTCCTGCCATCTTTCACCCTACATTTAGTGTTGTTGTGAAAAATCTCGCCCGTCTTGTAGACACCTTTCCAAAAGAACGATTTCCTACTATGGATTGCTTTCCCCCCAAATCTGAATTTCTTCCTTGTCCTATAGTTAGTCAGGGACTTACACCACCAATTATTACGTCGTGTAGCCATCTTCCACCACCACTTACTAAGGAGGGCCTGATTCATATCTCGGAGATTAATGATTCCCAAACCTCCGAACTCCTTCCTTTTGCATATCCTCCCCCAGCTAACCAGGTGAATTCCTTCCTCCCCCCCCCCCCCCCCCCCCTCGTTTGCTCCTTTCCAAAGAAATCTCCTTCTGAGCTTGTCTATCTTGTGAATTACCCAAGTCGGTAATTCGTAAATAGACATAAGATAAATAGGGATGCTGCTGATGACTGAATTAGGCAAAGTGATCCTGCCCCCCAACGTAAGAAAACTCCCTTTCCACCCTGCTAACCTTTTCTCAATCCTGTCGATTAACGCTTGCCAATCCTCCTTAGTGAGTTTCCCCGGTCTGATGGGGATCCCTAAATATGTTAGCGGGAACTCTCCTCCAATGCATCCTAACATAAGTTGTATCGAAGACAGCGGAACAGAGCACCGGTCACTCAGTTGTATGACACAGCTCTTTGCGAAATTGACCTTCATTCCGGACCAAGCCTCAAAACACTTCAAAACCGAACCCATAGAAATGATATCCTCCTTAGATGCCGACCCAAACAGTAACGTATCATCAGCGTATTGCAGAATAGATACTGGCTCTGAAAAGCCCTTGATATGAATGCCGAATTTGGCCCCCTCTCTATTCCCGTTAGCAATCATCTCCGACAACCCATCAGCTACAATTGCAAATAACAACGATGACAGGGGATCCCCTTGTCGGAGTCCTCTCTTGCATCTGATTTCTTTGCCCTGCGACCCGTTGACGATCGGGAATGATTTGCCTCCTCTGATGCATCGGAAAATCCACTTCCTCCACCTTTCCCCGAATCCTTTTAGAAGAAGAGCTTCATCCACCGAGTTCCATTCAACCGAATCGTAAGCCTTTTGAAAGTCCACTTTAAAGAGAAAGCCGTCCGCCTTGTCTCTGCATCCTCTGAATACAATTTCATGTGTTGACGCGACGCTATCCATGATGTCCCTGCCTTGAATGAAGCCACTTTGGGATTCTCCAATAATATCGTTTAAAAGAGGCCCCAATCTATTGGCCAGAACTTTGGTTATGATCTTGAAGGATCCGTTGAGAAGACTGATCGGTCTGAGGTCTCCTACCTCTTTTATCTCAGGCTTCTTTGGAATTAGAACAATATTCGCATAGTTCAGCCTATCTAAATCTATGTCACCCTTGTGAAAATCCCGGACAATGCGCATGAAGTCTGCTTTTATGATATGCCAATAAAACTTGTAGAAGAATAGCGGAAATCCGTCCGGCCCCGGCGCTTTGTCCATCCCCAGGTTGTTGATAGCTGCGATAACCTCATCTTCGGTGAAGATGCCTTCAATACTTTCTGATCCATCAATCATTGATTCCATCCACATATTGTGGTTCAGCGAACACCTGTGCTCTCTTCTTTTACCCACCAGCTCCCTGAAACTCTCATTGATGTGTTGCTTTATTCTATCCTCATCCTCGCACCAAACTCCATCCACCATCAGGCCAGAAATGTGATTTTTACGCCTCCTTCCGTTGGCCATCTTATGAAAAAATCTAGTATTTGCATCACCCTCCTTCAACCACTGAATTCTGGATTGTTGTTTCCAATAAAGTTCCTCCATCTTCCCAATATGGAGAATGTCTTGTTTGTTCCTATATAGCTCGTCTAGTTCAGTCTGTATTAAATCTCGTTCCTCCTCTATGAGTTCTAATTGCTCTATCCTCTCTCCTAACGTGTCTTTGACTCTTTGATTCTGTCCGAATTCCACCCTTGCCCACTGTTTCAATTTAGCTCTAAGCCTCCTAATCTTTTGAATCCAACAACATCCTACTGCTGAATCCGCCGTGGTCGGAGCGTTCCAGCTCTCCTCAATAATTCTCTTTGAATCTTCACACAACGTCCAAGACCTCTCAAACCGAAACTGATGTGAATTTCTTCTTTCTCCAACCCCGCAGTCCAGTGCTAGCGGAGTGTGATCAGATGTGAATCTGATCAACGCTTTGGCCTTAGCTAATGGGAAGTGGTCTTTCCATTCCGAGGATACAAGAATTCTATCTAACTTTGCCAGAATTGGAGCCGCTTGTAAATTCGACCAGGTGAACTTCCTATTCGTCGGATTGATTTCCGCTAGCTCTAAATCATCGATTAAATTGTTGAATTCCTCCCTGTCTCTCCTAGGCGCCCCTCTACCAAGATGTTCGAATTGAAATCTTGTAATATTGAAATCACCACTCACCACCCATGGCCCCCTGCATCTGCCCCTAATGCTCCTAATTTCGGCCCAGAACAAATCCCTTTGCGCAGACTCGTAAGGACCATAGATTGTAGTAACCGTGTGACTCCAACTATCAGCTCGTCTTCTGATAGTGACCGTTATCGAGTAAACCCCCGGCACTTCATCTATGATCTCGAACACCCTCGGATCTACCCCAATAGCTATACCCCCCGAAAATCCTCTAGATGGTTTAAACCTCAACTCAAATGATCCTATTCCTTTCATGCTTTGAAAGTCTACAATACTAGGACTTTCAACCCTAGTTTCCTGAAACGCACAAAAGGTCGGTCTATACCTCAAAATAGTATCACTAATTAACCTCTTTTTTGATTTCTGCCTCATCCCCCTCACATTCCAGAAAATGTATAACATAATTAACTATAGATTCTAACCCCTAGACTCTACAACCCAGTGCCCCTCGTTATTCTATCTTACGAAGTCCCTCCCCTCTAATAATATTCACATTGACCAATTGTTCCTCCCTGTTGGATCCCATGGCTAGACCGTACAGACTAGCAAAATAGATAAGAGCTCATCATTTAAAAGATCCAATACTGAAATAAAACCCGAAGAATTACCTTGACATGCAGAAGTTGGCTCTCTAGTCTTTGTCGCTGCTTTAATTAGATCTTCTTCACTAGGACCCGCCGATCCCCATTTATCCAACTGCCTTTTGCTCTTTCGCTTATAATCCACATTAGCTTTGATGACCCTGTCCCCTTCACTTTCTCCTACCCCACCTCCTGCCAGCTCCATAACTTGCCTCACTCATTTTTCATTCTCCGAGTCATTATTCCGTCCAATGCCCCTATCATACCGTTGATTTAATCTGAGTCAAAAGCATTCTGACTCTGCTCAATGGACTGCTCCGAATCCTTCTATACGGTAACGTTGGCATCAGCATTGTCTTCTCTAATCTCCTTCAATCTATTAGAGTTTTCCCCCATCTCCTCTTCCTCATGTGCATGCGGCGACTTCTCAGATGCTGGCTGCATACTTTCGTTCGTTGGATTGACCTGAGTCAAATTTTCCTCCATCATCGGCCCACTAGGCCCATCTAAATTAATTAGTTGAATTCTTTGATCCTCTACGACCTGCAGCCCAACGCCACTGACCCGGCCCACATCTTCCCTCCCCTGTTCTTCTTCTTTTCGAGAAATGGCGCCAAAACCGCCACTTCGAACGATGGCTTCTATAGCCTGCTGGATTGAGAGCTGTAGGTCGTCCTTTGACAGAAGCGCCATTTCAGGGACCAGCTTGGAAGCCTGCTCGGTTTTCTCGTTACCCACGCTCGAAGCCCCTTTCAGAATACCTGGCAATCGTACACCCATTCCTTCTTTCGCCGTCCCATCTTCCTGGTGTCCCTTCCCATCGCGCCGTTGCGGTACACTCTGCCCCATCACCGTCTCCCTAATTACCGCTGGCTGTACGAAAGATTTGAATTTTGAATTTAGATTCGAGCCGTACTGATCTACAATGCTGATCTTCTCCTGATGCTTCAGTGTCGATGAACGATCAGGATCTCGAGCTGCTGGATCGGATGGCCCACCGTCATCGTCTACCTTCCGCCTACGCTCATCACCCTCATTCTTTCGATCATCTGAAAACTCTTCTTCCTCCCTCATCGAGATTTTCCCAAAGGACACATTCTTCTTCTTCTTCACGATGAGTTTCACTTCATAATACTCCCCCTCGAACTCCACTTGAACCATGGACGGAATATCGGAGAAGTTCTCGCAACCCACTCTAATTCTTGCAAATTCCCTCCTCTCTTGAGTGATCGTCACTCTGTCTACCTCTTGCAGGAATCCAAATGCGCGAACAAGATTCTGAAATCCCGAACGTAACCAGCAATGGAAGGGAAAGTTGAACAGACGAATCCAAATCGACGGCAGCTCGTTCGCATTCAAAGCTCTGTACTTGCATGACCATTGTGAGAAAGTAACATAGAACTCATCTGAACCCATACCTCTTTTGCCAAGCACCTCATTCATCCTCTCCTCGTTGTGACAATGGACGAAGAAGGTGCCGGAATTAAGTCGCTGGAGCTTCCACTGAAGTGTCGCAGATGGAGTGGTATTGGCATGAAGCAAGCTCTCAATCTCCTCAGCCTCAGGGTTGCCACTTTGCACCTTGATGATGCAGCACAATCGAATACGGCGCTCGAACTCTGCAATGAGAGGGGTTGGGGAAATCACAGCCTTCACCATTGCTCTTCCACCTGCGAAACTTTCTTGAGTTTTGCTACTGTGGGAATTGATCGAAGTACCGCCTCTTGGAGCTGTGGACGAAGGGGTCGGAATCCTCTTGAGACTTGGGCAATCTCGAGAGATATGACCAGACCTACGGCAAGCGTAGCAAAACCAGTCTTTGGAGCAATTCGATAGCGTATGTCCCCATTGAGCACACTTATGACACCGCTGGCCTTCCCCCTCCGGCGCTGATCCTCCCCTCGTCTGCCTCTTCGATGCTGTGATGGATTTACGAGAACGCACCAGCAACCACTCTCCTTCTTCGTCTTTCTTGGTAATGGTCGGGGAGCTTTTTCTGGCTGATACTCTTCCTGGAGATCCCTTCCTCGGCGGCCCCTTGACGACGTCGGCATAGGAGCTATGGTTGCGCTCCCAACAATTATCAGCATCCCTATCCGTTGAACCATCCCTCTTAGCCAGTCCCTTACCTCTTTCCTCGTCACCTCTATGGTGATCACCCATCTTCCCTCTATGGGATGAGTGAGGAGCTCTGTAAAGGGAACGACCTCTCGATCTATTCGAGAGTTCGTAATCCCGTCGATCTTCTTCCCTTCTCCAGTCATTCCTGTCAATCGCCTCTTCCCTTCTTCTTTTCACCATGGCTTCTGACTTAGCTTGGTCTCTGTGTCTCCTGTGAGAGTTGAGATGTTGATAGGAACCAAAATAGTAAACGTCCTTCTGAGAAGGAAGAACTCTCTCCCCTCTCCCTCCTCTCTCGCATTTACCCTCTCTCGCTCTGTCGCTCATGTTACAGAATATGTTAACCTCGCCCCCAGCTGCACTCTTTGCCGCCTACAATACCTCAACCTTCATCGACTTCCGAGAATGCAACCTCTCCTTCAGTAATTGGTGGAACAATCAACGAATGAACCTAATTTCCTCTACCACTTCTTTCCTCTTTGGCTTCCTTGCAGCTCTCTTGAAATTCGCAGGCCTCTCCGAATCAGTCTTTGAAGTCACCCGGAAGGATCAAAATAACTCCTCCGAAGGTTTTGATTTAGATCCCCGGAAGTTCACTTTCGACTCATCTCCACTCTTTATCCCCGGAACTGCACTTACGCTGGTTCACGTTGCCGGACTTGCAGTAGGAGCAGTGACGTTGCTCGGTGGTGGAGGGAAGTGCATGTAGTTGGGGGGTTGGGGAGGTGGTTTGCAGTGTGTGGATGGTTATGAGTTTTTGGCCATTTGTAAATGGTCTTTTTGGAAAAGGAAGTTATGGGATTCCTTGGTCTGTAATTTGGAAAGCTGTGTTGTAATTTGGAAACCAACATTTGCTCATATATATATATATATATATATATATATATATATATATATATATATTGATAAAAGATGACGCGTGTCATCGTTCCATTAATAAGCTATAACGAAACAAAGTATTACAACAGAAATAAAAACACGTGCGCACCAGGCCACACGAGACAACAAAAGTACCCAGGTCTACCCGAGAACAAAAGAACACAACAACAACCAGACTACTCACACGTGAGCCTCTAGCTCCACGATACAACAAAAGTACTCGGACCAACCCGAGATCAACATAAAACAACAACCAACAAACCCTCTGCTGGCAGCTCCATCTAGAACGATCTCACAAGTCTCCTCCCTAGACTGACGACCTCGACTAATCACCTTCATTTGACCTCCTCCTCTTTGTAGCCTCCTGGTCCCCTGCCCAATCATGAATCAACAGAAAGATTTTACGCATGGAATTTGAAAAAGATAATGAAATGTTACGAAATATAAAATCATTTCTTTCAAGCCAAAGGTTCCACATAGATGCTGCTATAGCTATATCCCATGCATTTTTATCTCTTGATCTAATGTAACAGTCCCTAAATACCCCCCAAATGTCTGAAGTCGAGTTTGGTACCCTATCTACCCCAAAACCCCTATCTCTTGCTCAGATATTTGGCCATTAAGAAAATTGAAGTTTGTTGTTTTTTTTAAAAAAAAATTTAAAATTATAGATTACATATAGTTTGAGCTTGCTAATCCTCGCACTCTATGCTGCACAAGCTAAGCTCCACTGGCGTACAGATCTTTACTTGTATTGTTGGAAATGTATTGTTTTGCAGCCACATGAGCGTGCGTCGTTTAAATTGGACTAGTAATTTACACGTGCGATGCAAGTTGTAATAATTATATATTTTTTAAAGTAAAAATTTTGACGTAGTCTGATCTCGAATCTGAAACATTTTTTATATTAGTTATGTATGAACAATGTACGTAAGTAGACATCTTTTATATTAGTTATGTATGAACAATGTAAGTAAATTGCTAGATTTACAAAGGACAACTCCTATTCTTCCATTATAACAGTTATAGATGTTTATCCTTGAGGTTTAGATTCTATATCCAAATAAAGCAAAACTTTGTGTAATATAAATGATATGTTAAAAACAATGCCGTCATCATATAGTGGTCTTCGCTCTGCCTCTCAAATTTTTTTATTTTTTTATTTTTATTTTTTTATTTTTTTTTATTTTTTTGAGAATAAAGATGGTCCTGCCATCGTTTCATTAATGATTTGTTAATGAAACCAAGTAGTACAAATAAAGGACAGTAACAAAGTAGACGCGACACGCGTCAAGACTATCAATACATCTACAAACAAGAAACAACAACAACAGGAAATAAAAACAGACGCAAGCAACATCTAAGTCTTCGCTTCTATGAGTTGACCCTCGTACTGATACAGTAAGTTAGTAGTATCAGTACGTTATAATGTAAATATTGATACAGTAAGTTAGTAGTAGAGGCGAGTTAAATATAAATATTTGAACGAAATTACTCCAAGTCGGGTTATTATAGATCCCATCTTGTGTGTACAACAAATCTATACCGGTAAATCTCATCATATAAGTCCATGGAAGAACTCACCCAACAACTCCTACCAACCACCACCACCCAACTAACCAGACTGAGAGGAGCAACGATCACCACGCCTCGTCCATACAGAAGCGCTCGAGAGACGAAGCACACGAAAGGAGGAGGCCTGATGAAGAAGATCGTCACCGAAGCAAAGCAAGAGCGAGGAACTCGGAGCGCTCTCCGATTGGTCATAGAGACTGGTCGGCGGCGAGGGAGGCACGCGGAGCATTTCCAGGGAAGGAAAGGGAGGAGGCAACCAAGGAAAGAGCGACCCACTACAGACACAAAGAGAGATCTCGTCGCCCTTCCCCAGAGGCGCGTCACTTGGTAGCAAGAACGGCGGAGAGCAACAAAAAGACTTATGCGGAGGCCACTAGAGGAGGAAGAAGAGAAACGGCGGAGCATAGAGCTCGTCGACTCTCTCCGCCTGTGGAGTTGGACACACTTAGGAAAAGAGAGGACGAAGAAGGCGAGTGGTTTCTCGTCAAGACAAGAAAAGCGCCTAAGAAAGATCCTGCTCGGAGCTTCTCTGGCGAGAAAAAAGCGGAGAACAAACCAAATTGTCACAAATGCGCCCAACCAGGCCAATCAATCAACACGTACAAAAACGATTGGTTTTGCTACGTTTGCAGATTGTCCGGTCACATTTCGATGGCGTGCCCAAGAAACAAAGCTAGGTCGACGTCCAAGGATTCTCCAAGCTCACATGCGGCAACGCTGAACTCCGAGGCGAGTAGAACCCAAGTAAGCATTGCTGGGGATAGGAAGGTGATTAAAGCGTCGATCCTCTCGACGCCTCTAATGGCGGATTTCGAGAGAAGATATAATGGCGGCATGGTGGTCAAGGCGTAGACGGGAAACCCAACTCCAAAGATATAACAGATTTGCTTGCGGCAGCGGTATCGTCGACACCGTCGTGGGTAGCTGAAGAAATCTCCAATGGCACCTTCTTGGTTCACTGCAGCGACGAAAAGGAGACGCGCGCTGATCATGAAGGGACTGTTGGGAACAGACACTCATGGGATGGAGTTCTTCGCTACTCTAAAGCCTTGGTCGCGGGAGATAGGAGCCCTCAAAGCAGATTCGCTAAACACAGTTTGGATTCATCTCTTCAATCTACCTTTCCACTGTTGGGTCTCTTCAGGGTTCCAGAATGTGGTCCACAGCTTCGGAATGATGATCGAGGTCGACAAGGGGATGATCACACATGCATGTCACAAGTTCGCAAGGGTTCGTGTTGGAGTTGCAAGCACGTTAGATATCCCCCCCAACATTATCGTGGACTTCGAAAACAACTCCTATGAGGTGCTCGTCGTCGTCGATGCAAAAAAATCAGCGTCCTTTTGTGGAATGGAGTCGGCGAACAAAAAGGGAATGGACAGCCAGGATGGCTTGCTAGAGGTAGACGATGAGTCAAGACCACTCGATGGAGGAAGGATGAATCACGAGCGCTCATCAACGAATCTAATCAATCGTGACACAGAGCCGTTGATCTTCATGAAAGATGATCACAGCCATCCAATTCAAATAGCGCTCAAGCGGAACGGAGCGGAAGACGTGACAGACGACAAGATATCTAACAGCTGGCAGCGACACAGTGGGTAGCATGTGGATAGAGCAACAGTTGTACGTGATGGCGCAGGTGGTTCTTACCCAATGGGTTTTGTCGCGAACGAGGGTACAGGCTGTTTGACAGTGACATCTCACCATCACTCTGACACAAAAGATCAAGTCAAAAGTGAGATTCTTAAGAAGAGGGACTGTGCAGGTGTTGGAATCAAGGCAAGCAAAAAGATGGGCATTGGGAAAGAGGATTGGATTCATTTCACCAAAGAAGAAGTTGAAGAATCAATTAGATTGGCTATGACTTCACTAGTAAACCTGAGAACTTCGGGACAACAATTACATGTGCAAAAGTACACAGCTAAAGCGATAAAGGAGGGAGAGAAAGAGGAGCCACCAACCAAAGAAACGGACCCCATTACTCATGAAATTGAGATTCAAGAATTGCCCGATCAGGATACTCAGGGGGGTAGGATTGGGGCGCTAGACGGCGTTCGTGATGACAACATAATCTCAGATACTGAAACAGAGATAGGTGGCATGGAGACTAAGGGGAGTGTATGCAGCAGCAACAGCAAGAAGATTACGGAGTATCAGAGGAAAGAAAAGAGGCAGATAAATAAGGGAGAGGGGCAGCCAATTAGCTTGGAGAGGGCTCATAAAGGGTCGTCAAAAGACATGGACCAGGCTCCGACCAGTGGAGGTAGTATCAATCATGACTTCTCCATTTTAAATTCCTTGAATGATGATTCGCTTATTTATTTTGCTAGTCTTTACGGTTTAGCCATGGGCTCTAGCAGGGTAGAGCAACTAGAAAATGTAGCAATCATTAGAGGGGAGTCTAGGTTCACATGGGCTTAAGTCTGAGAGAGTCTCTTTCGGGGTAGAGGGTAGGTGTTTAGAATCTACTGTTGTTATGGTATACACATTTTGGAACGTTAGGGGGATGAGGCAAAATAGCAAAAGAAGATCGATCTCGCTATCTTTAAATAAAATCTGCCCAACCATTTGTGGGCTACAAGAGACTAGAATGGAGAATTCCATAGGCGATCTCAATAAACACAGATGGGCAAACAATTTTGATTGGAGATTTAAGGCGGCGGTGGGATTCTCGGGGGGCTTAGCTCTCGGGGTAGACGTCCGACACTTCGAGATTTTAGAGGACTTTATTGGAAACTTCACGGAGACCATTAGAATTAGACGGAGATGTGATGATTGGGAACACGTCGTTACGACTGTGTACGGTCCATATGACTCTAGGATGCGCAAAGATTTCTGGAAAGAGCTTAGAGATATCAGGAGTAGATGGGATCGACCTTGGGTGGTAGGAGGAGATTTCAATATTACTAGATACCGGGACGAGCATAGAGGTAGAGGCCACAGCTGTGGTGAGCAGGAGATGTTCAATAACGTTATTGACGAACTAGAATTGATGGAGCTAGAAATGACAGACAGAAAGTACACATGGTCCAACATGCAACAAGAGCCAATCCTAGCGAAACTAGGCAGAATCCTGGTGTCAAACGACTGGGAGGATAGGTTTCCACTAGCAAAAGTGAGATCCGCCGTTCGCTACACGTCAGACCACCTTCCGTTAATCATAGATTGCGATGGGGAAAGCAGGAGCAAGTTATTTCCATTTAGATTCGAGAAGTCTTGGACTACAATGGATGACACACGTCAGCTGATTCGAGAGTCCTGGCAACGCTCGACATCGCAAAGCACGGCCGTGGGAATATGGGTGGAAAAGACTAGAAGGCTTCGAAGGGAGCTAAAAGGGTGGGCTAGAATAAAACTTCAGAGGGTCAATGCAAGAAAGGAGATGCTAGGCAGCAGAATTCACGACTTGGAAGTGCTACAAGAGGTTAGAGATTTGACAAGCTCAGAGAAGGAAGAGCTAGCAAATGGGAGATTGGAAGTACAACACATACAGATAATGGAAGAAATGCATTGGAAACAAAGGTCGAGAATTCAGTGGCTAAAAGAAGGGGATGCGAACACAAGTTTCTTCCACAAGGTAGCAAATGGAAGAAGAAGAGAGAACCATATAGCAGGGCTCATCGTCGACGGAATCTGGACGGAGAATGAGGAGCTCATTAGAGGAAAACTAGACAATAAATATCGCGAGCTGCTAGGCAGAAGGAATAACGCCAGATGTGAGCTAATGAACGATATGTGGAGCTCGTCTAGGATTGACGGGAGCGAAGGAATTGAGAATATCTTCACGGAGGAAGAAGTGTACGAGGCAATCAAGAATCTGGGACAGGATAAGGCACCGAGACCGGATGGGCTATCGATATTTTTTTACAAGATATATTGGCAGACCGTTAAGGAGGATCTGATGAACATCTTCAAAGAAGTCTACGATGGAAGTGCACGCCTCGACAGGATCAATTACGCCTCAATCATACTGATCCCGAAGAAACAGGAAGCTCGGACGGCAGAGGACTTCAGACTAATCAGTCTTATAAATGGATCTTTCAAAATTATCACGAAAGTCCTAGCCAAAAGATTAGCCCTGTGTATGGAGGAGGTGGTGGCGCCATCACAAAGTGGTTTCATCCGCAGAATAGACATCATGGATAGTATAGCTGCAGCCCACGAAATTATCTTCAGGGGTAACAAGGAGAAAGCAGATGGATTCCTCCTCAAATTAGATTTCGAAAAAGCATATGACTCAGTTCATTGGGATTGTCTGGATGAAGCTCTCAAACTTAAAGGATTTGGAGCGAAATGGAGGTCATGGATCCAACTATGCATACAAGGGGGGAAATCATCTGTTCAGGTAAACGGATGGCAAGGCAAAGAAATCCGATGCAAAAGAGGCCTCAGACAGGGGTTCCACTTTCATCACTATTGTTCGCCATAGTAGCGGATGGATTGGCCGAGATGATCAAAAGAGCACAGGAAAACAATATCATTAAGGGGATCAAGATTAGGGAGATTGACAAGGCCATAACTATCCTGCAATACGCCGACGACACTCTACTATTTGGAAAGGCAGACGTCGAAGAGGTAGTAGCGATCAAGACGCCGTTGGATTGCTTCCAAGGATGGTCAGGACTGAAAGTAAACTTAAGAAAGAGTTGCGTTATCCCTATCAGTGACAATATATCAATCCCGACAAATAATATCACGGCTATTTTAGGGTGTGAGAGGGACGAATTCCCGCTCAAATATCTAGGGACGCCGATCAGGTCGGGCCCATTGTTAAGAGATGACTGGACACCACTCAAGATAAAATAGCTAAGAAGCTGAGCGGATGGAAGAGTAGATTCCTTTCTTTAGGCGGTAGGATTACCTTACTTAACTCGGTCATAAATGCAATTCCCCTAAATCTGATGTCAATATATGAACTGCCAAAGTGGGTAATCAACAAGATAGATAAGATGAGAAGGCGTTTCTTATGGAAAGGAACCGATGAGGGTAACAGAGGGTTCCACCTAGTTAAGTGGGGCAGAGTATGCAAGAGAAGGAAATTTGGAGGATTAGTGTCACGCCCCGCTTCCCAAAAACATGGAATATGAGCGCCTGACGAAGCCCAGCGGATGATTTTAACATCATCCATAAGCTATAGGATCGACTCAGCATCTCAACAAGAATATAACAAGATATATATACAACCAAGCATGCATGAATAATTTATTAAGCAACAGAAAATAATTGAAACAAATAATAATAATATTTAAATAGTTCTCATGTCTGGATCAAGACAAAACTCGGGAACATAAGCCCGTTACAAGTCTTAAGCAACAATAATTGAAATAACTCAATTACAAAACGAAATGATTAAAGAAAGCTTTTCTCAAGCAAGGCCTAGAACGTCTGCTCACCGATTCCAGCAGGTAGCACGTCTCCAAAGTCTGCTTAATAAATATAAAAGGAAAAAACAGGAAAAACCAAGAGAAAATGCCCTTAGTGCAAGTTAGGGCCACAAATAGTAAAAACGAGTACAAGTAATGTGGAACAAGAATTGGAAACAAGAATGTAACAGGGATACAACTAGTAGTGGAAACCCAAGAACTAGCTAGCAAGGAGGACATCTCAAGTGAACAGGCTGAATAACAAGTTCTAATAGTGGAGCACGTGACAAGTCTCAAGTCTAGTGTCAAGTAACAAGTGCTAAGTCTAGTGTCAAGTTGTCAGGTCTCAAGTATCAAGTATCAAGTTGTAACTGTCAAGTATTATTATTCAAGTATCAAGTCTCATGTAACAAGTCATCAAGCTTCAAGTAAACATGTATCAAGTTCGAGTTTTATGTATCAGGTTTCATGTATCATATTTCATGTATCATGCTTCATGTATCATGTAATCAAGTATCGAGTAAGCAGGTATCATGTTCAAGTCTTGTAGTTATTACTATCTAGGTAGCACTTCATGCATCCATCTTTTTACTATATGGTTGCTACAGACAAGGCAATTTCGTTTAGGCCTAGTAATGGAGTCTATAAGGCGGTGTACTCAGGCATTAAGTATCAAGCAAGTGATCAAACCATGGGCTCTAGAGGTGGCCCCCGTAGGCTCTAAAGGTGGCCCCCGTCACCATGACGTGGCACTTAGTTCTACGTGGCACTTAGTTCCATTTAACATAAAATTATGGAAAACACGGACCCCCTTCCGAGTACACTTACCTATATTGTCCACTACTATGGTCTTTCCCTTAAACTCCGGCTTGTTACTTTTATTAATTCTTATCAAGCAAGCATGCAAGTGTGTGAAATAAGTCAAGAAATCATGGTCATGGAAATGGGACAAGTCTGAGATATTTACATGGCATAATTCGAGGGTCAACATAAATAACAATATCACGAACAACGAAAATCCCAAATCTGGACAGCACGACGTTACTGTACAAAAACTGTGATTTCCGTTGCTACGAGATAGCAAATGTGGATCCGTCAGGAGGTCTAGAAACTAGACTCCTGCCCGGTTCCAACGCATATAATTAAGGTACGAGAAAGTGGTGGTAACAGGTGTCAAAACAGCGAACTACACTGCTAATGTGTTCAGGCAGAATTGTGTATTTAAGTTTATACATGTGAAACAGTGCTGAAATAGTGTTAAATAATTCTGAGAAAAATTGGGGATGTCCTATAGGGTGTCCAGCAACCGCATATAAAATTTCAAGTCAAACGCTTGCTGTTAACATAGTTAAATTAATTCACAAAGTAAAGGTGTGCAGCAGTTTTGCGAATCTGCATCTACCGACACAACTGCAATAAAAATGCAATAACTCCTAGATCGTAACTCGGAATTCGAAAATTCCGGAAGCTATCGACATCTAGACATCTAGAGCTACATTTACTGTTCAGGACTCGGATTCAGATTCTGATGATAAAGGGTTCAAAACTGCATAATAAGATCCAGGACAGCAACATGTGGAAATATCTTACGAGGATAGGTTACATGAAAATTGGTTATTAGGCGTCTAGGTTATTGTGTGATACAAATACAGGATAATGGTTATCAAAACAGCAAGTAATAATTGTTTTTCAAGCCAAATGGGTGCAAGTTCATCAACTACAAGATATAACATATATCTACGAATCTAGGGCTCCTTAATTTCATGTGTCCATGTGTTCAGGGGTAAAATGAGTCCAAGTGGTTGTAATATAATACAATGAATTTATTGTGACTCTTAAAATTATGAAATTGAGGATGTTTAATATTGATTAACAATGACAGTCAAGGAGGAGTCACAATTTCTAACTATTTGTAGTATTTTCAATGAATGCTTGTACTAGAATAAAAATATGTACAAGAGGAATACTTGCCTTGATTGAAGACGATTAGATCCGATTGTTGAAGAAAATGGGATCGAAAAACTCCAGGCACAATCTCCCAAAAGCACGTGTGAAGCACGTCCAAGAAATCAACCGTAGAGCGATTTTCCCCCACCGGATCAGCCCAAAACAGCGTACGGCGAATTTGGATCTGGCGTGGCAAAACACCGAAACACCGAATGCAGCCAATCAGACTTCTTCAAAGCGGCAGATCTGGCCAGAACAGGGGACGGCGAGCGGGATCCGGTGTGGCAAAACACGGGACAGCGATCAGATCGGCTCGATGGCACGGATCTTGAAGCGATCCAAGGGCTGGGATTAAATCCCGCCCAATCGGCTGCTTCCTCTTCCTTCTCTTCTTCGTTGAAACAGAGATCGAGCGAGAGGATGGAGACGGCGTGGTCTTCGACGTGGCGACATGACGGCATGACTGCAACAGCCGCGGAGAGGCGGCGACGACTGTGACGGCGCTGTCGTCGAGGGGCGTCGACAGCGACGGGAACGGTGCGACGCTCTGCTTGTAGGTTCGAACAGAGGAGCGAGCGGAAGAGTGGGTTCGGGGGTGATGACGATGATGATTGGAGGCAAGGGTGTTGACGAGGCAACGGAGGAGACTGGCGAAGATGGGTAGAGGTTGGTGGAGGTCAAAAATGGCGAAAATGGGTTCGGGGGTTGGGTTCGAGAGTTTTGGTGATGGCGAATGGTGGTTCTGAGGGTGATGATGGTGGAGGGGTGTTGGAGACGATGGAGTGGTGATGATGGCGAGATAGGAGGTGACAAGGGAGTGGCGGAGTGGGTTGGGAGTTGTGTGCGATCGAGCCTGGGGAAGAAGACGGAAGAGAAGGAGAGGGGCGGCGGGTTAGTTTAGGGTTGCACAGTAAAAATGGGGTTAGAGTTTAAATAGTGAGGGTTTGGTTTAATGGGTATTAGGGTATCCGTTTTGAGTGGGATCCAACTGGAGAATTGGTCAAATTGTATTAAAATGGGGGAATAAAGAGATGAATGAGAAGAAACAGCCAATTCTTCATGAAGAACGACACAAGGAGCACATACAATTGAATTAGATAAAAGGACCAAAAATTGAGTTGGGACGACAAAATGATTTTTATTCAAATGAAAACAAGATACAGGATCTCAAATAGATTAAAGAGTATAATGGGGCAAAAATACAGTATAAAAATACAAATACGTGAAATAGGAGTTACAATTAGGAATTCTAAACCTTCACGATATGAATCGTGCTCTCTTAAGTAAGTGGTGGTGGAAGATTAACAAGCGACAAAGAAGTTGGTGGTCACAATCTTTTGATCTATTTCGGAGGAGGAAGAAGTACCGATTCGGTGGGCGTAGTCCGTACGGAAGGGTATCATGTCTATGGAAAGGGGTAGCCAAGCAAGGGGATATCTTTAACACGAATACCAAGTGCAAAATTGGAAACGACAATAACACTAGATTTTGGAAGGATAAATGGTGCAGTAGCAGAACGCTACAGAACCTATTCCCCCAAGCGGCAGCAGCGACAGCCAACACAGACACTTTGGTGGCGGACGTTTGGAAAAGAGGAAAGCTCACACTGACGGTCTTAAATCGCTTGTCGCAAGAGAGCATCAGTCAGTTTGAAGAGCTTAATAGGTTCATACAGGCTGAAGGTGGACAATTGAACAACGAGAATGATGAAAGATGGTGGAACAATGAAGAGTCACAAACCTTCTCAGTAGCTTCAATGTACAAGTGGCTAAATGATGGAGGGTTAAGAGGCAAAGAGGAGATGATCATTTGGAGTTTACAGGGTCCTCTAAAAGTCAAAGTCTTTAGCTGGTTGGTGCTCAACGACGCCACTCTAACTAAAGTAAATCTTAGAAAAAGAAATATGCAAATCGATACCAGATGGAATATGTGCTTAAGCGAGGACGAAGACACATCACATTTATTTTTCAATTGTCCTAAGGCAGCACTCACGTGGAAAATAGTATGTAGGGGTTTCGGGTGTACACAGTGTCCAACTTCCTCTTTAGATGTGTGGGGTAGGTGGAGAGAAAGGTTCATTAGGAGAGAGGACACACGTGCTTGGGAGATAGCAATAGCGGCAATCCTGTGAAGTCTATGGCTAGACCGTAACGACTTGTGCTTTCGTAACATTAGTTATAGATTCGCAACTTAAATTTATAAAATTTTTCTTCTTATCCATGACTGGGCAGGGTTCGTGGGAGCAAGGAAGAAATTGAGGTTGACCGAGGACGAGTAGAGGAGGCGGTTTGTGGATGGAGAACACGTCGGTCAGGACAGTACAGGACGCGACCGATTGATGAGGGATATGTACTTTGTTATTTGGTTACTTTTGATGTATTTTGTGTTTTAGATGTTATTTGGCTGCTTCTTTAGGTTATCTACTCCGACACTTTGAGGAATTTGTATTTCGGAGCTTGGTAGGACCCTGGTTTGTATGGCTTTATGTACTACTTTGTTTCATTATTTTTCTTATTAATAAAACGATGAACGTGGTCATCTTTTTATCAAAAAAAAAAAAAAATCTCATCATATAAGTATAAGATCATCTCCAACCACGCTAGTCATTTCTTAATTTTAACCAAAATAGCTAATTTGGACACAAAAATATGCTCTAATCTAAACCACTAGCCAAAATAGATTTCTCAGATTTGTTTGATAGATCTGGCGAGTTTGTATCGTTCGCTAAAATTCTCTTCCGTTCTTTCCTCTTCTCAAAATCAATAAAATAAAATCATAAATAAAAAATTTAAAAAAAAAAACACGAACTGAGAACGTGAAAAAAAAAGGTCGCGAACAAAAAAAAAGAGATCGCCAAAAAAAAAAACTCAAATCACGGAAAAAAAAAAAAAACTAGATCGCGAACTGAGATCGCTAGAGAAAAAAAAAGCGAGATCAGAGGCTGTTTCTTTTTCCAAAAATATATTCTTCTAAACAAATAAAGTATATGATATGCTATAGAGATGAAAAAGGAACCATTGGATCTATCCAAACCATTGTTGGATCTATGTGATATCATACGGTATACATTTTTTTTTTTGATGAAAATATACCCTTTTTTTGATATAAAAGTATACAACCCCCTCCCGATCTCAGTAACCATTGCTGGATCTATGTGATATCATACGATATACCTTTTTTTAATAATAATAAATAAAAAATAAAAAAATCACCTCCCGATCTCATTTTTTTTCCCTTTAAAAAATGGGCTACGTTATTTTTTTATATAAATATTCGGCCTTTAATTATTTCAATTGCTTGATATTTTTTGGGCTTTAATGAATTAGTAAATAAAACTAATCTATACAATATATTATGCTAAATACACTTTTGTCAGTGGTTTTTCTCCAATTTTCTTTTAAAAATCTCAAAAGGAGAGTAAAAGTAGGAGACTTAAATTAATAAATAAAAAAAATAATTATACGTAAATAGATAAATATTAAATAAGCAATCTATACAATATATTATGCTAAATAAATTTTGTCTATGATTTTTCTCATTTTTTCTTTTTAAATAAAAAATAGAGAGCAAAATGTAGGAGAAACTCCCCACTTTTGTTTTATCCAAATTTTAAATTGAATTCTCTTCTCCTAATCAAACTGCAAAAATTGTGCAATAATGAATAAATGATATTAGATGAATTTTTCAATGATAGTTTTATTAATTTTTTATTTTTAAAAATTAAGTGCAATATTGTACAGAGTTATACTATTTATATGCTATATACATTTGCTCGTAAAAAAAAATTACGGAAAACAAAATATATTTTTTTGATGCAAAACGGAAAACAAAATATAGATTAAAGTGATTTAACATAATATATTAATATATTGTATAGACTCCATATTCTACTATTTTTCTCAATAAGATGTTCAAATTTTTGTGTAAATATTATATTGTTTTGAGTGAAATGCATAAATAACCATTAGTCAGCAAAAAAAAATGTAACAGAAGTGGTCAATGAGGGGCCTAAACTGAAATTGTCCCTATTTGCCGTCATAATCTTTACTGACAAGTTCCTAAACTTTTCTTGATCCCTTAACCAATCCTCTAATGTACGCCGCCACTTCGCCGGCGATCTCCTCCCTCTTCACCATCCACAGCCGCCGTTCAGTCTCCAGACAAACCCAAACCCTAAACTCTTTCCGCCGCCCCCGCCCCCGCCCCCGCCGCAGCCTCAACCCCTTCCGAAAAAGCCCTAACCCTAAACCCTCCGATGAGCGCGATTTCAGCCTCTCCGTCGACCTTCAACACCTCGCCGATCGCGCGTCCTCTGCCGTAACCGGCGCCGTCCGCTCATCCTCCGCTAACCTGCGCCGCTTCCTCACCTCCGGCGCCGACGCCGTCAAAGACCTCTCCACCTCCGTTTCCGTCGATACCGATCGTCGATTTGTGTCCTTCTCGTGCCGCCGATCGACGGCTCGCTTCGTAGGTTATGCTCTGGTGTGGAGTGTGATTGCCGTGGTGACGGTTAGGGTTTTGATGTGGTTAAGGTCGGGGTTGGGGTTTGGGGATGACGTTGGGGTTAGGGTACGGAGGAGGGATCGGAGTCTGGGAGGGAGAGAGGTGGTGGTTGGGACGATGAGGAGGGGGAGAGAAGAGGATAAGAAGGGGGGTGGGGTTTTGAGGAGTCCGTTGTCGGATGTTAAGGAGATTGAGATGAGAGTTAAAGGGGTACGAGTGGCAAAGAAGGAGGAGAGGTTGCCGGAGTGGTGGGTGGAGGAGGGTAAGGTGGGGGAAGGGGTTATTGGGGATGGAGAGTTGAAGAGGGAAGCAGATCGGTTGGTAAGAGGTTCGTTAGCTTTCTTAGAATTTTGATTTCTTTTCCATTTACTTCATGTGAGCTATCTATGATTGGTTAATAAAGATATAGGATCAACTGTATAGACCTCTTTGGCCTTTTATGATACAAGGAGATATTTTACATCCAAACATGGTATCGAATATATCAGAGGTATTTTACATCCAAACATGGTATCGAATATATCAGAGGTAGAAAGATAGCAGTATCATAGCACATGTATCTTAAATACGTTGACTTAAATCCTTTACTTTCATTAATAAACATTGCCTTTGCATTAGAATTGTAAACAAGAGGGCTTTTAGCCTGGATATGTATTTTTAATAAAATGACGCATAATAAGCGTATTGAAGCTATTAGTGCGTCTTAATGGTGTGTTTGATATTTTGGTTGCTTGTAATTGTAGCATATGTTGGCCAGTTGGGACAAAGGTTTGTCTCTTGTTGTGGTTGTCATTGATGTTACTTTGGTAGTATCATTTGTGCATATCCAACTGCACGCAGATGCAGGTTTGATGGTCGAACCTGTGTTATTGTTTTGTTTATGCAGTTTTTGTTGTAATAGTGCTTGCAGCTGCAATCCTAGGATATCTTTTCTTAACGTGCATCTCACTGACAACATTAGGTACCATTTTTTATTCCTATTGTGGATGCAGTTCCAAATTATGGTCCCAATTAGGTTATAGCATGTTGCTATTGTATCATTGTATGCATGTTTAACTATACTATGAGTCGAGGTCAAGAATTTCGCACAATCAGAGATTCAGAGTTTTAAAGGTGTTGAACTTTGACACTTTAAGCATCTAGATAGGCGATTTTAATGCCTGACATCCTATAATGCGTAGCCATACCGATTATAACTGCTTAAACTTCTCAAGGCGATAGGCAAGGTGTTAAAAGGCATTGCCTCAGTGAAAAATGTAGTGAACTTTACTTTTTGTTGTTTAGTACCCATTTTCTACTTTTTCTTTCATATGCTGCAATGAGTTGGGCATAAAAGTAAACAATAAGTTAAATTGGGGTGGATTTATAATTTGGGGGATTTTGTTCATCACTTTTTCATTATTGCTTGGTAGAACTAAAGCATCACTATTTCCTGTTGCCCTCCCAAAATCTTGTTTGCTTGTAGAGAATCTCATTGACTGCCAATCACTCTTGATATGCTCAACATCCATTGGCGAGGCTTGGACCAGTAAGGAGGGGTTAGATTTTGTTTTATATCTCCAACTGCAATGTGCAATCTGCAGCTTTATCATTAGTGGCCTCTCATTTTATAATCGTATGTAGGTTGCACTTTGGCATTGCTTTGGACGGTTGATTCTATCATATTCTTATGGTCATTTGAAAATTATATGAAAATTTTGTCCATTTCCCCTATTAACAGGGAAAGGTTTTTCTTTGTTAGATCATCTTGTCTTATAATATAAATAAAGTACAGGTATTCCTAGAGTGAAGATTCAAAAATTTATCTTTTGATAGTTCATCCTGTTCTTTTTCTTTCTTTTTGTTTGTGTTTTGCAAAATGTATGCTTAAGCACTTAAGCAGTCGTACTGGGAAAGTAAGACACTTGATTTTTGCAATAAATAGCTCTTAGATACCCCATCTCATGATTATAAGATTTTATCACATAGGGATACATAAAATGAAAAGGATGCGATGTCAAGATTTTTTTTTAAGGAACCCTGCCTGTGCTTTGTTCTTATGACTACTAATGGCCCTTCTAGAAGATATAATGTTCACTGGATACATAAAATGAAAAGGGTGCAATGTCAAGATTTTTTTTTTTAAGGAACCCTGCCTGTGCTTTGTTCTTATGACTACTAATAGCCCTTCTAGAAGATATAATGTTCACTGGATCCTTAATGACTTCCATAACTAATATCGATGTTTTGTTTGTTAGTTTGTCCAATGTACTTAGGTGCCTATAAAGCTTCTTAAGCAGTTCTCATTCCAGCTCTTTCAAAAATTATACTTTAAAGACACTAATTTCAGTTTTCCAAATTGGCATCATTATCGTGGAAGCTAATTAAGTATCACAAAGTTGATAAGAATCTAAATCATGAACTACTCTGTTTACCTACAGGTTTAGTACTTTGTTTATTGAGGTTAAGATTGAACCATGCTATTGGCCTTTCTATTATTTTAATATTTGTTGGTGAAAATTTCCATACTACAATTTTTGTTCTTCTTATACATTGGAATTGTTTGACTCACTTCCTTTATATTCAATTTCTTTTTATTTGTAGGTAAAAAATACACATCTCTCTGTCTTCACATTGATTTTGTAGCTGGTTTTCTCATGCTCTTCTTCCTCAGACCATTGTTAATTGACTTGATTACCAGCAATTGTTGATAAAAGAATGAGAGGAATGGATTATAAGGATGATGATATAATTCAAGTCAGTGAATTCTTGATTTACTTGTTCTTTCATTTGACTACTTTTCACTTGTGATTATGATGGCATAATTGTTTAATTTTGTTGCTTAGTCAAATGTTGATATGATATCCATTCAAATGATTGCACATCAATATAACCTGATTCCCTTAGGTAGATGGAGGTCTAGAACTTATTGTGATCCTGATCCCCTATGCACCTTAATTTGATGGATTTTGGACTGTTTATCAGTTGAAATTATAGTCTCTATTCCTTTCCTATTTTCAGTTTTAAATAATGATAATTGGAAAACATGTTGCAATATTACAGTTTTAATAACTAGATATGTTTGAGTGACCCTTTTTAATATTATGCAAGTATAAACTTTCCGCATTATATCTTTGTAACCTAAACCTATGAATAACAACTTTGTAAAGCGATTTGACACAGAGTTGTGACAATGTGATATGTTTCATGTATTGCATATCAGCATATGTTGAAAGGCTTTAAACATTTTTAGCTTGCTTTTTATTCCAGTTCAATTGAGGAATTGTATCTAAGGTTTGAAGATCTGAAACTGCATTGATCTTTGTGACTAAGAAAAAGTGAGGACTTCAAGGAATATTAAAAGATCATGTCAGTGTACTGAAACTTGCCCCTAGTTGCATGCTGTCTTAAACAAAAAGAAGTGTCCAAGTGAGTAGAAACAGTGATACTGAAATTATTTTTGCTTGAGGTTTCTAACACCTAGCTGCATCTAATTTAGAAAAGTCATAGCCAATTTTTTCTCGATAGAAACTAAAATCTTATAAATAAGATTAGAAATTTAGCATTTGAAACTCCATGAATTGTTGACTCACTTGACTGTAACCACATGTTGTTAGCCTCGTTAACAGGCAATAGAGTAAGGACATCTGCTCCCTCTCCTCTACTCTACAAATCTTTCACTGACTCACTTATGCCCTCTTCCTACTAATAAATTTACTTCTCACAAGCACCAACCAACCCTATGGCCCAAATCCTAATGTATTCACTTCTTTGCCACCCACTTTACTTCCCCCTTGTCTTTTTCCTTCCTCCACCATTTGTCAACTGTTCACTACAACCATTGAAGATTTAAACCAATCATCCTACACTACCTCTAACTCCTAACTAATTAATTCTTTTTCTAGTTCCTTTCTCTTGGTTTTCCTCTTCATCAGCGAGCACTGCTTCCCATCCCCTTCTGCTCATCCTCGGCATGCTGTCCTCTGTGAGGTTATCTGAATTCTGACACTTACCCTTGCATCACTCACTTCAGCTCAGCAGCTTCCAATTCTCCTCCCGCCTGCTGCCATCTGCCTTTTTACCTTCTGAAAGTTGTCATTATTCCTCAATCCAAACTCTCTCTTTCTCCGTGCTTCTTGGATCTCGTTGATGAAGTTGGAAATTGAGCTAAGATGGTTTTACAGAATGAATGGAAGATTAAAATGAAAAGTAGGGGAAATGAGTAGATTAAGTGAGTCTTGAGTTTAGCAATTGATATCATAGTCTTCTTTTATGAGTTCCATTAAGATGAAAGTGCTATTTTCTTGAACAATAAGGGAGCAAATATTGACAAATAAACTTCAGAAGTGGGTGGGCCAGTGCTTACAATCGGTGAAAGGGAATTTTATTTCTTCACCATTTAAAAAAAAACCCAACATAGGCAGATGGTCAACAAAGTTGCATTGTACATGGCTACATGATCATGTATTCAATTGTTTAGCATAGAGCATGTGAGTTGCATTATTACCTGATGCGTCTACAATTCATTTGTTCTAATGCACGCAGTCTATGTAGACCTTGAGTCTTAATGTAGTTTCTTTGTTAAAATATTTATACTTTATAGAAAGAAAGGAATGATAGAAGCATTCTTATTTTTTGAAGTTTACTTCACTGTTATAGGGCTTGATAACAAGGATTAATCTTTTTGCGCTTTCTGTGCCCCCTAAATGGCACATCTGCAGTTAAAATTCTAGGATCGTGGTTTCTTACAGAATTTAAGCTCTTGTTTAAAAGACGTTGATTGAATATATAAGTTCTGTATCATTTATTTAACTACATCTAAAATGATATCAAAGAAATATCCTGTGAAATATCACTTAAAGTTTAGTTTTTAATTTTTCTTTAGGTTGCAGTGGTCCTTAAAGCTGACAGTAGTTATTCTCACTTATACACAGTTCATGCTCATAAAACTGAACTCTGAACATGATGTTTATTTTATAATTGGATCGAATTCGAACTGCTGTTAAAAGATGATCTGAATAATCTTCTGAATGGAGTGCAGCTTCGTCATTTATGTAGAATTTCTGGTGCGAAGGTCTCATTCGGAACAGATAATGCACGTGATTCTTTTTATCGGGCATCAGTAAACTTTGTTCTCAGTGTTTGTAGCAGGTGCTATCACATAGCATTTATGCTTGCCTCTTTTCTTTTTTATTTATTTTTTACTTCACTTTTGTCTTCTCACTTTGTATGTTTCTTTTGTTCCTCTAACCTTTCTGTAAAAACTTCAGAGTTACACAGCCTGCTGGCGCTGTTCAAATTGATGGCGAGAAACCGACAAAATTCATTTCTGGGCTTGCTGACAATATTGGACTGAAGAGTATCCGTGCAGCTAGAATTATATGTGCCGCTGTTGCTGCCCGGACAAGATCATGTTTCTTGCAGGCATGGGTAGGGTTTTCTGTTTCCTATATAATTAGGCCTGCAATCTGTTTATTTAAGATCTCTGCTGGATGTGTTGATGCATATTGACTTATCTGATCATGGTGCCCCTCTGATTCAGGCTTTAGAAGTTCAAGGCAAAAGACCTGAAGTATTAGAGGAGATGTCAAAGATTTGCCAAATTTTTGAGATATTCCCTCCTGAAGAATACTCTGTATGTATATGGTTGAGTACTTGAGTTCCTTCTTATACTTGATAGTATTGTTTATTTGCGTGCATAATATCCTTCAACTTTTATTATCTTTATTTTTGTGCATGTATGTGTGTTTTATTTATCACTTGAGTGACCATATAATTACTGATTTTATTGATTTCTAGTAGGTGGAGAGTGCAGCTATATTGATGTACACACTATACCGTGATAAATTGCATTTATACTTAAAAACTTTATAGCAGTAAGATCTTGTTGATTTAAAATAACTGCATTAATCATCCATGTATATCCAACAATTTGTGGTCAGCTGCAGAGCAGAACAATTAAGGTGACATGTCCTTTATGTACGAGGAATTGATAATAATATGAGATTTGGCTCTCAGCCACATAAACATGCATAATATACGAGATGTGCATGATAGCATATTGCGAACTTTCCATTCTGGAAATTAGAATGTTAGGCAAGGATGTGTGAACATGTTGGCGTGTGAATGGATGTAAAATTTCTTTGTTCATAGCAAGAATTAATATTGCAAACAGTTAAATAGAGCACTGTAATTTGGGTATACTAAATTACTTTTAAGGAATTAGTATTGCTTATCAATTGTTAATCTATTATAATATTAGTGTATTAACTTTTAACACTTTGGTCTGACCGTGTGAATACATTATAATACGACTTTTAACTCTTTTTTTGAAGTATTTAGCACTAGCAGTATATGATTAATCGTTTATGCAGTGGGGTTATATACATCTTGCTTTCTTAGTAAGGGCAAATTAGTTGATAGGAGATTTCCATAAAACCCTGCTGGCCCATTTTGTTGGTTGATGAGACAGCTCTTGGTAACAGTCTTAAGTTAATGCAATCAGGGAAATCATCCTTTGACCATGAATTAAATGCAAGTGAGCGCAACTGAGAATGACTTCCATGTCTTAGGCATAAAACAGACTAAAAGGCAACAATTGAAACAAGTTCCTATGGTTAACTACTTTATGCCCTTTGTTAGCTGATAAAAAAATAGTTGTTAAGCTGAACTACTTTATGCCCTTGCCTAGTGATTATGGAAGAATTGGCTAATCACCTAAATACCTTGTTAAGTATATGTGATGGTGGTTCTCATTGTAGAAACTAGATGACTTTTCCAAGCTCATCAGACAGAAACCAAATGTAGTAGCATGTAGCTTTAGTTATTTTCTACTTGCCTTCCTTCTCTGGTACTTTCGTTTTTCTTTATGAGTATGATTTTGTCATAAAGAACCTCATAGCCGCATATACTTTTGGTGTACTGCCGATGGGGTCAGAGATGTCCTTTCTCGTGATGATGGTAGTTATTACTTATTAAGTGGGGAGGTTGGGAATCTTTTTGAGGGTATTGCTGATGATAAATTTGAATGTCCAGCTTTCTATCTGATTTTGCTAATTAAGTTTGTATTCTGTCTTTTAGTCTTTATTACATTCATTTTCTTCATTTAGTGATTCAGTAATTATTCTTACAGCCAGAAATGGAAATGGTGGCTAGTGGTCTGAAGAAGACATTACAAATAGAACAAAGGAAACATCTGCTTACTCTGTTTGTGGAGGCCTGTAGTTCTAAGTGTAAGAGAACTGCTGAAGAAGCGCTTGGTCTGGTAAGCAACTAGGCACTCTCTTCATTCTTATTTTTGCCTTCAGCCACCCCAACCTAAAGTAAATTATGCATACATTTTATAAGAGAAAGAAGGGACAAAGAATGTGAATTTATTTGATACTCGTGCATGTGTACCTACCTATTGGGTCAGGACGGAGAGATTAAATGAGACTTAACATGAAATTTGTATATAGCTGGCAAGTTTCGGCATCTGCCATCCAACCTGAAATTTTTAACCTGCATGCTCTCGACATCTGTTATTTGGAATCATGTACATATCACCAGGAACTGTTTTAAGTGCATGCTTTTCTTGCTAATGTAAACACATTTTACTGTTTCCTAACTAACCTTTCTTCCTTTAAATGCTTGAGTTTCCCATCTTTTTAATTTTATCTAGTGACAGTGAGGTTATTCTTATCGATACTTCATTTGAGTTACTCTGTTTTTGTGTTATCTTGTAGATTTACCATGATGGACATGAAGGCGGTCGATAGATTCCTCTCTGGAAAGTTTCATCAATGATGATTTTTCCCCCTGTTCTTTTCATGATGTAATTCCGTCGTAGATTACATTGAAGTCAATTACGGGTAACATCTGATTCATCAGATAACTTGGGAAGATGAATGTTCATATTATGTGTAGACTGATTCTTTTTTCACAGATTACATGTTCCGTAACAATTACATCTTGTATAGTTGTATGTGGTTCTTTTAGAAATCAAAATTCCCGCCTTCATATTTCCAGTACCTTTGATGACTGTTCATTGTAATCTTGTGATTCTCATTGTTTATCATGCAATCAAATTAGAAGGCAATGCATAAGAACAAAATGTTGTCGTTACAGCAAAATTATGAATTTTGATGAAAACTTGAGGAAATGTTACTTCGAACTTACATGCATATAAAACTTCTTTTGTTCCCCCGCAAATTTGTTGTTATAACAGGCATATGGATGAAGGAAAATTGGAGAAATGATAGAATGTCACTTTTTTTTTTGGGGATAAAAGATGACCACGGTCATCGTTTCATTAATAATCATTAAGGAAACAAAGTAGGACCTAATACAGAAAATTAAAGATACAGATACATGTGCTACTAGGAGGCACGAACGAAACAGCCCAAACTACAAAAGATTACATCAGCTAAACAAAGAAGAACAACAGTAACGATACAGGAACTCCCTAGTCAGAAGAAGACAAGCCTGTGTGAGTTCCTGACTCTGCATACGTCCCCGACTATTCTCCCTCGTCAATCCTCAGTCTTTTCACCGATTCCTGGGCACCTGCCCAATCGACAATTGTAGCAAAAATGTCATTTTATTAGCCACTCTCCCACATAATTGATTTATTTTAAATTAAAAAATTGAAAGTGTGGTTAATTGGAACGGATTTTGATCGCTCCCTATTATTAAAAATCACCAAATGATTCAGTGGAAATACACCATCCATCTATGAATAGACGGTTTAATTATATTTAAAATTTTAAAAATGAGATTGGTTACCAATTTAAAATTCTTCTATGGCTAAATTGCAAAAAAAACCCCTTGGATTATTGCCTTTATGTAAAAAATTCTCCCAATCTTTTTTTATGCAAAAAAACCTCTCCTACAGTATTTTTGTAAAAAATCCACCCCGCTGGCGTGAGACTTTCTGCTAAAATTGAGGGAGGTTTTTGACAATAATGAGAAAGATATATGATGCTTTTTTAAACAACTTGCAAAGATGAATGAGGTTATCTGATACAAGTAGAAAAGTTAGATGTGATTTTTTTTGAAATACTTCAGGATTTTTTTTTGCAACAATCATACTTTAGGGGGTTTTCTGCATTAAAAAGATTATGGAATTTTTCTGCACAAAGGCCGTAGTCTAAGGTTGTAAAGGAAAAAGTTGTAGATTTGGTAGTAGGTGTAGCATTACCTTTTTTTTTTTTTTTTTTTTTTTTTGCAATTTAGCCTTCTTGCACATGGGTAATTACTACCAAATCTACTACTTTTCTTATTACTATCTTAAGTGGCACAAAATTATTGGATATTTCTACCACCTACTCTACAATAACCTTCACTAATATTGTACTACCAAGATAGTAAAGAGAAAGTAGGAGATTTGGTAGTAGATGTAACATTACCCAATTTTGTTAAAAGACCTCACACTAATGTAATATTTGTTATCATGCCCACAATCTTTACAAGGATGCTTTATTTTTACTTTCTCATATCTTCTTCACAAGGAAAAGATAGTTGATACAAACATCTAATAATAGTGTGCCACCTAATAATAGTGTGCCACCTAACAAGGAAAAGGTAGTTGGTACAAACATCTAATAATAGTGTGCTACCTGAGGTAGTCAAGAGAAAGGTAGTAGATTTGGTAGTAGGTGTAGCATTACCCTACTATTATTAGATGTTTGTACCAACTACTCTACAATAATCTCTACTAATAATGTGCCACCTAAGATTGTAAAGGAAAATATAGTATATTTGATAGTAGGTGTAGCATTATCCTTGACTATATATACTTTCAATTTTACTAAGAGGTTAATTTGTCAAGCTTAAAAAGATTGCCATAAAATTTATAAAACAATCACTCACCATTAATTAAAATGTGTGTGGGGGTATGTCAGATGATTCAACATCATTTCTCTCTAAAATATGAACCGTTCCAAAGATTTGCAAAGTGTGAACTGAAGCATCTCAACAAATGATAATATATTATATAATGTTGTTTCCAAATATTTACAAAGTGTGAACTGAACCGTTCCAAATATTTATCCTTTGGGCCGAGATTGTTTCCAGGCCCGATATAATGGATTGTAAGGCCCATAAACTGCAAATAGAAAATTGGGCTTGCTGAGATCCAACAGGCGAAAAAATAAATAAATGAAAATAGGATAAAAACTTTAGAAAGAACTGAAAATAGCATTTATAGGAGGGAGATTTCAAATGATCGAGAGCTAGGTCAGACTTTCTTAGGCTATGTTTGATATAAGGGCCGGCCAAATTTATATTTCTCTTATAAATATTAGCACGCATTTTGCACATAAAAAAATATATTGCTATTAGAGACCCCAAAAATAAAAAAAATATATTGCTATTAGAGGCCCCAAAAATAATTGTTCTCTCGCCTCGGCCCGGGAACTCAGGATCAGCTCTGATTATTGTGAACCAAAAGTTATTTCTTTGAAAAGTACTGCTACCGCAGGTACTATTAGAAAAAGAATTATATTTAACTTGAAATTTTTTTTTTTTTTTTTTGATTCAAAAGATGGTCGAAGCCATCGTTTCATTAATGATCAATTAAGGAAACAAAGTAGAGCTTACACAATAGTTAAGTAAATAGAGATTACATAACATTACAAAAAGCTAGATAATAGAAACTAGATCTAATCCCTCGAGGATAACCACCCCACCGAAATCCTGAAGCAAGCCAAAAGAAGCTCCACAAGGAAGCTCCACAATGCTGTCATAACCTCCAAAATGCAGTCATAAAGATGGACGAAATTCCAGAATGCCAAAAGAAGCTCCCAATCGCGAACATAACCTCCAAAATGCGCAAAACAACACCTCCAAAATGCGATCAACGCTCCCCGTCAAGCATGGATCTGCTTGCCGAAGAACTCTAAACCCTCTGAGGCTACTCTCCTTCAGTATACCTCATCTTCTTTGTTGCCTCCACAGCACCTGCCCAGTCATGGATAAGCATAAATATTTTAGTCATAAAGTGAGGAAATCTATACGAAATATTGCGGAAAACAAGATCGTTTCTTTGAATCCATAAAGACCAAATTAAAGCAGCTATAGTTAAATCCCATGCCCCTCTATCATCTTTTTTAATATTGGCTTCTCTATATGACCCCCAGATCTCTGTTGTTGACTTAGGACTCTGGTTACACCCAAACCCTCTACTGACAACCTCCCAGGACAGCCTAGCACTAGGACACTGGAATAGTATATGATTGACGTCTTCTTCCACTACAGAGCAGCTCCCACATCTCGTATCTATCTGCATGCCTCTCTTTTTAAGATTGGCTTTTGAAAGAATCGCGTTTTTATTGGCCAACCAACAAAACACCTTGACCCTGAACGGCGCTTTGGTTCCCCAAATGATCGATTGAGCCTGGCATCTAGTCCCTCCGTCGTTGATCCATTTATACATGGATGAGACCAAGAAAACTTTAGAATTGTCTCTGTCCCACCACCTCTCATCTTCCGACGAGTTTCCTCTTCCATCAGTCTGCAGAACTAGATCGTTTAAACCCTCGAATTGTACCAAACTTTCCGGGGAGATATTCTGTCGTACTATAAAGTTTAGTTTACCCCTCTTCCGCACATCTGCAACCGTGAGATCTAAGTTTGTAGTAGCATCAGCTGCTAGAGGGAATTGGTTTTGAAGGGTTGTCGCTCCGCACCATTTGTCTTTCCAGAACCTGGTTTGCTTCCCATTTCCTACTTTGCACCTAGTGTTGGAGTGAAATAGAATCCCTTGCTTGGATATGCCTTTCCACATAGGTGAAACTTTTGCCGTTGGGCTCTTCCCTCCAAAACGGAATTTGCGACACTTCCGATATCGTGCAAAAGAATGGCTCCACCACCCTCTGTGGTTATTATTAATCTTCCACCACCATTTGCTTAGTAACGCTCTGTTCATATCCTGCAGACACATGATCCCCAAGCCCCCGAATTCCTTTCTCTTGCAAACTCTGCCCCAGCTTACGAGATTGAATCCTTTGTTCCCTTCGTCCGCTCCTCTCCATAAGAATCTCCGCCTAAGTTTATCGATTCTGTTGATTACCCACTTTGGCAATTCAAAGGCAGACATGAGGTACAACGGTATTGCACTAATCACCGAATTGAGCAGGATGATCCTTCCTCCGAGGGAAAGGTATCTGCTCTGCCATCCCGATAGCTTTTTATGGATCTTATCGATGAGAGGAGTCCAATCTTCTCTCAGCAGAGCACCTGGCCTAATTGGGGTACCCAGGTATTTGATGGGGTACGCCCCCGAATTGCATTGAAAGATATCTTCTAAATCCCTGATCAGATTGGTAGGAAGATCCGACAGTGGAATAATGCTAGTTTTTCTCAAGTTTACTTTGAGGCCAGACCACCCTTGGAAGCAGGCTAACACCGCCTTCATAGCCACTGCTTCATTTACCGTTGCTTTTCCGAACAGCATTGTATCATCTGCGTATTGCAGAATCGCCATTGGGAAAGAGATGCCCTTGATCTGAATCCCATTTATGGTACTGTTACTCATAGCCCTACTAATCATTTCTGCAAGTCCGTCCGCAACAATTGCGAACAATAGAGATGATAGTGGGTCACCCTGTCGCAGGCCTCTCTTGCAGTTAATCACTTTCCCCTGCCACCCGTTAACCTGGATATTCGATTTGCCTCCTCGTATACACTTGCTCATCCAAGATCTCCATTTGGTACCAAAGCCTTTAAGGGCTAGTACCTCCTCCACGCACTCCCAGGAGACTGAATCGTAAGCCTTTTGGAAGTCGAGATTCAAAATGAACCCGTCAGCTTTGGAGCTGTGACCTCTATAGACAACCTCATGGGCGGAGGCGATGCTATCCAAGATATCCCTTCCCCTAATGAACCCGCTCTGTGATTGAGCGATAATCTCATTTAAATGCGGGGAAAGTCGTTGAGCTAGAACTTTCGTGATAATTTTGAACGACCCGTTGAGGAGACTTATAGGTCTTAGATCTTCGTGTGATCTAACTTCGCTTTTCTTGGGAACCAAAATGATGGCGGCATAATTTAATCTATCCAGGGGAGCACTGCCCTCATAGACCTCGTGAAATATGTCCATCAAGTCTTTCTTGATAATACTCCAGTAATAGGCATAGAAAAAGATCGGTAGGCCGTTCGGGCCTGGTGCCTTGTCCTGTCCTAGGCTTTTGATCGCATCTAATACTTCTGATTCGTCGAACCTCCCTTCGATGTCCTTGCTCCCGTCTAATCTAGATGCGCTCCACATGTCCTTAGACAAGGAGCATCTTGCCTCCTGCGTTCGCCCTAACAGGTTGTGATAAAAGTCATCTAAGTGTTCCCTGACCTGATCTTCGTCTTCGGTCCAGGTCCCGTTAACCGAGATACCTGTGATATGGTTGTGTCTTCGCCTACCGCTAGCCATCTTGTGGAAATATTTCGTATTAGCGTCTCCTTCTCTCAGCCATTGAACCCTTGCTCTCTGTTGCCAATAGATTTCCTCCATCTTAACTATCCGTTGCAGCTCAAGTCTTTTATTCGCTAGCTCGTCTTTCTCTGCCTCTTGAAGATCAGTCTCCTCTTGAGTTGCTTCCAGGCTGGCTATTCTGCCTGCTAGCTGATCTCTATGCTGAGAGATGTTGTGTGCTTTCTCTCTAGCCCAAACTTTAAGGCACCTTCTTAAACGACTAGTCTTCTCGACCCACCTTCCGACTGCCGTCCCCTGAGAAGTGTCAGCACCCCAAGACTCAGCTATAATTAGTCGGGTCTCCTCGCACAAGGTCCAGGCTTTCTCGAATTTGAAGCTGAAAAAGTTCTTCCTTTTGCTAGCTCCACAATCGATAATCAGGGGTAGGTGGTCCGAGGTGTAACGTATCGACGTCTTAACCTTAGCAAGAGGGTGAACATGCTCCCAGTCAATCGACACCAATACTCGATCCAGTTTTGCTAATGTCGGATTCCGCTGCATATTCGTCCAAGTGAATTTCCTATCGGCCATCTCTAATTCCAATAACTCTAGCGCGTCTATCGTCTCGTTGAAAGCGTCTTGTTCCGACTGACTTTGTCCTCTACCTCTATGCTCGTCCCAAAATCTGGTGATGTTGAAGTCCCCACCAACAATCCAGGCTCCTCCCCATTTGTTTCTGATGTCCCTTAATTCCGACCACAAATCTTTGCGCAGTCTGCTGACGTACGGTCCGTAGACACTTGATACCGTCTGGATCCAATTATCGTGTCTACGTCTATAACTTGAAATTTTTATAGCAAGTAGATGAACCTTTTGAACAGCTAAGCGCACCATTTTAGGTTATTTATAAAAAGAGAACAAAACAACAGAAGCTAAATTTAGTAGTTTGTATTATTTTTTTTAATTAAACAGTTTGCCTAACACCTATTTTTAACCTAAACCCAGAAACACCCTAAAAACATCCTTTAAACATAGCCTTATTTGGTTTGTGAGGCTCCAAGTAAAGAAAGAACCAATATATATATATATATATATACGATCTAGTTCACAACGTGCTCATCTCGTTCTAAACAGGATAGGACAATATTCAAAATATACAAATCCTTCAGATTTTCAGACAACCTAATGTGAACTCTCCAGTTGCCCGAAAAACTTGCCCGATATAGTAATCAGAATGCTCAGCATAGCCACTTCCTCATCGCGTTCCGCTTTCAAAGCAAGTAATCCTGAGCACTTTCGGAGCAGGCATCGCAGTGAAGCACAAGTGCCTCCATGAAGAGGCATGTCCACAGCTGCACACAGCGAGTACAGCCATATGCAGTCGTTCCTTGACAAACTGCTAGCAGTCTCCAAATCTCTTATGGTATTCCTTAGAGTTGCAGCTCGAGAAACGGCGTCCATTGCGAGAATTGTTGATAACGCTGGGTCTTGGTTCTTGTTCTTGAGATGCTGGATATAATCAGATTGTTTGCAAGGAGGGTCTGTGAGAGATGATTGGTTGCGTGTATCGTCCAGCTCAGAAATTGCCTGAAGAGAAATAGGTATTCATTATATTATACTGAACTAGATGATTCACACGTGCATTCCACCAGTGTCCAAATTATGATCAGTATCTATTATCACATACCAATTTTCATGTTGAAGAGTTGAGTTTAGAAAAAAACAATATGAGAAGATGAAACAACTCAAATTAGAAAATCCCAACCATAGTTATAGAGAGGCTCAGCCAAATTAGATGTCTTTTTTTAATCTCTAAACTTTAAACCGAAAAACAAAGGGACATATCCCCGGTCATCAAGTTATAATACTTGATTAGATAATATAACTAGCGCGAAAATTTTGTCAAGTCTAGCCGAAGATAGATGGTAAGTAGGTTATGATTAATGAAAGATAACAATATAGTATATAAGGATAGTTTATTCTAAGCGACTCATTTAATTGTGATTTATATTAAGGTTCTTAGAATTTTCCTATACAATATAAGCCCAAGACCATCCAAATTGGAAAACCAATACATCAGACTTTGGTTTTCTTACAAAATACTCAGTTAAGAGTAGCATATTGGAATTACAACCACATAAGTTGATTAACGAAAAAATTATAGCACCAACTTATGTGTCACTAGCAATGGGATTACAGATGGTTGAAAATAGAAGACTTACTTACGGGGGTTTATATATTTTGAGGTAATGCTTCATAAAAGACCCGATTTCGATGAGAAAGGCTTTCGCAGGCCATGACATTAAGCCAAAAAACTAGTTTGCAGAACTTACCTGTCTTAACTCTAAAAAATCAGCTAAGAAAGCTTTCTCCCAAGCTTCTGATGGTAATAGGTTCAACGGGCACTTGGGAATCTCAGGAATATTGGGCATATAGGGGGTCTGTTCATTGCTACGCTTTCTTGCATTGAGCTTGACCATCTTCACTTTTGGAATTTTTGCAGCTTCCCACCTATGCACTTGAAATATCAATAAATAAATGCAATTGAAAAAGATAAAAGATGAGGGGGAGGAAGGATAAAAATCAGAACAAATTTAATAACAATGAATTTCACCAGACGAACCATGAAGGCATGATTCAAAAGTGAGCACAACAAGCAATAGTGATTAGTGAGTCATCCATATGAATCTATGACATGCTAATAAGAAAATAGAACTTGTAAACAATCTAACTCAGAATTTAAAGTTGCTATAAATCAAGTGCGAAGATTCTGAAGAAGCATGTTTATTAATATAGCAAAATTGTGCATATGTCAATCTATTGATTACGCAATATGGGAAAGAGAAAGTGTCTTCTCGACATGGTTGGGAATGAAAAGTAGCAACAAGATTGAGAGGCCAGATGGAAGCATATTTTGCACGTGAGATAATGTCAATGAATTAAAGACCATGATAAAGATCTTCATATCGCTAGAAATCAATGACACAAAAATCAAATAGGAATAGAGAAACCCAGCACAACATTACTTTTGGAGAAATAATTAACAAAGAAGAGGTACATGCCTAGACAAGTTGATCTGATTAAATTATGTTACTCCTTCTCAATGAATAGATAGGCTAATGCAGACAAAACTAACAAATGCAAGTTGTTTACCGAATATTCATTAACCGGTTTGTGTATATAACAGATAGTGAAAAGTTGCAAGTAACATCGGCATGGAAATGCAAGTTGCACATTGTTACCGAATATTCATAATCGGCTAGAGTATACAACAGATAGTGAAAAGTTGCAAGTAACATCAGCATGGAATGTATAGCAAAGATGTCAGCAATAAATAATCTGTATAAATAAGTTCATGGACATAAATACATTCAATGAAAAAGTACAATATTTTCTCAGATGTGCCAAAAAAACAATGAACAGGACATAATACATTCACCACAAAGTAACAAAGGATTAAATTGATTTACCTGACACGTCTAAGATACTCCAAGCCATCTAAAGGAGGCCCAGATGCAAAATCTGGTTCTCCTTCCACAAAAAAGGCAGGCCTCTGAATACTTTCATACTCGTCGCTGCTGCTGTCATCTTCATCATTGACGCTATCATACTCCTCAGGTAGTTCTTCAATATCCGTTTCATTTCCATTACGGACTAGAGTGTCACCAGAAACAAGTTGATCTGTATCACTGGTAGTATTTACAACTGACGTTTCACCTGTAAGATAATAACAACTGATCGGTAAGCCAATATTTAACACTTAACTTTGCCATGTTTAGTAGGTGGACAGAACGTCCCAGCTATACCGAGAGATTTAGGGAGGTATATAGAGATTGGTGGATGCAAGGAATCTATCTACTCTTCTTAATTTTAATTCCATCTCCAGTAATCCACATACCTCCTATCCAGACAAGAACTTAATGACAAAACTGTTTCAGTACACCACTTAGTTAGGTCTCACTTCTTTGTTAAAGGGTAGCTCTCTTGATCTAGCGGTGAAGTTTAGTACATAGCATCAAGATTCTTATAATGTTTATCCACTAAACTTTCCAAGACAGCCATTTTGCACACCACCTGTCATTTACATTTAACTGGTATCACACCGCAGTACTAATTTTAAGATTCTTTATTAATTAAATATGAGTAAAACTCAATAAAATTTGTTCTTTGCTCATTGGTTAATTGTGAAAAGCATAAAGCTCAGCTCCAAAAGGAAGGCTCCAGGTTTTAATTATAATAAATAAATTTAAAAAGGGGAAATATTTCTAAATCTATGTTTTGAATATCTTTCCTGAATTTCAAAATCTGATGTCCTTTTGTTTTTCGCTTCTATCAGTGCAATAATGCGAAAAAGGGGCTTTCATTTCCAGTCTCCAACATTTAACATTTAATTTAGGGGAGGCAAAAGAATACCTATTTTTGTTTGTTTGACCTGTTATAAGATACATTCTGGAATATGAATCAGAGGACAATTCTAATGCTTTTTCTTACATAGGTTTCAGACAATTGTAACAGGGAGAATGTTTACAACTGGATACATATATCACCCTTCCTAAACTACAAGAATTCATGAACATCCCTCAGTATTTTCTTAACTTTTTTAAGAGAATCTGAATAGATATTAGGTCACACAGTTCACTGACAAAACGTTTATGTTCATCAGTGATATTCCCCAAATAAAGAGGAAACTTAATTCACTTTAAAACACTAAATTGACTACTAGTTATCATGAATGTGTGATTTTTTTATTAGAATAATCTTCATTACAGAATTTAAGTTCATTAAATAAGAAATTTAGCATTGGCTGCATCCAAGTATGACGTGTACTTTCAAATATAAATATTTCTAGACCATAACAATAGTGTATTAAATCTGCGAAGAAAATTGTGCTCGTGCCATGAATTACTTGCGTAAATCCTAGGATGCTCAAGAGAATTCTTTAGCTTAAAAAAAAAAAGATTTCATCCATGTAACTACAAACAGTTTGGATGAGTTTACCAGTCAAAATAATGTGAATAAATCAAACATATAAGAACTAAATAAAAGAGCCACAATAATTTAGAAAGAAATGGAATACCCATAGTTCTGGACCCACCCTCGTTCTTTTCTGGGGATTGCTGCCTGCTAACATTCCCAGAATGTTGCTGCTTCCCATTGTTGGCCACCCAAAGCCCATCAAACACCTCAACATCTGAGCTGAGCTTATGGTACACCTCCTTCCACATCCTTTGTTGATGCTCAACATTGGTGAATCTCAAAGCCATCATCTCACTCTTCGAATAACTCCTTGCACTCAAAGCTTGAATTTCTGACACTCCGTCCTCAACAAAGACAGGAACTGACTGCACACTCCCCTGAATGGAATCTAGTTGCAATCCCATCTCCTCAATCTGAGCACAGTTGCCTCCATGTAGCACCTCTACACCCAAATGAATTCATCCCAATAAGCAATATCCATCAAACTTGTGTTTTATTTCTAATTACTAACTTAAGGAATGTCAAGGAATTCATGTTTTTTGAATGGTTAGATTTTTTTTAACATCAACAATTAAAATTCAACCCAGTTAGAAAATTAACTGAATTTTCAATAAATTGTTAACGAAGATGAGTATCCAATAATAATAAGAAACAATCATACCAAAAATTGTTCTGCAACAAATGAGTTCACTGCCTTCCAAAGCACAAATAACACCTAAAATCAGAAGGAAGATATTCAAAAGAGATAGACCTGTGATTTTGGGAGCAACATTCTTGTTCTTCTTTTTTTGTTGCTTCTTTTTCTTTTGATTATTAAGAGCTTGAAGCCCATCATACTCCTTAGCAATTTCCGCTTCAAAACTCCGATAGACTTTTTCCCATTGTCTCTGTTGCTCCTTGATGTTTGCAAACCTCAATGCTTCCAATTCTTTGGTTGAGTATACGTGAAGATGTGGTTCACAAGTTTTTGTCCCGAACTCCTCATGATTTTCAGTCATGATCTCCGTAATCACACAGAACATCAAAATCTGAAATGATTAAAATTTGATTTTCAATGATACATCATACAGATAGAAAGTAGTAAATTAATAAATGATTAAATTTTGATTTAGAATTATACATCAATAAGTACTATACAATATTAAAACTATTGTACCCTGATCTAACTATAATAGCTACAAGCAAAGAAATAGAAGTGCAGCAGTTCAAAAAAATTTGACCAGCCGAAGATCACAATCAAGAAAGATAAATTCCTTAAACCCTCTTTTCAAAATTTATGGTCTAAATTCGATAACCTAATTGAGCACATAATCATAAACCTGAATCCATCGAAGCATGAAACTCCATAGGTTTAATTATGCACCGATTTCCAGTGCAACTTTTTAAGCATTGAGTTTGATTTGTTTCTTGTATGAACATCTTACAATCATCTCCGCTATTATAACTATAGAGTCAGCATCATGTATTTTGTCAGCAACCAGCCCACTTAAATCGATCTCAATTACACATTTCTAAGCCGCAGTTACACCAACCATTCCCTTAAAATCAATCACCCAAATAACTAACCAACTAGTGTATATAATCACCATGTACCATTATCTTGGATTATTCTATAACAATTGTCTTTGTGGCATTTTAACAAACACCTTATGCGCTTGGAAATGATTAGATACAACAACATTAACAACAGCAACAACAAAGCCTTTTTCCCAACTAGTTGGGGTCGGCTACATGAATTCTGGTTTTCCATTCTGCTCAGTTTAGCGCAATATCTTCTGTAAGGCCACATGCTATCATATATTTTCTCACCATTTCCATCCAAGTAAGTTTAGGTATTCCCCTGTCTCTAACTCTACCCTCAATACTTATGCGATTGGAAATGATTAGATAATCATTAAAATGATAATAACTTTCAATTGCTAATTATCAAAATGGAAGAAATTATTGAGATTATTATATTTAATTTTGTATGGCAACAAATTAGGGGAAGATGGTATTAGTAAAACTAGGGCAATGAGTATTTAGTACCAGTCCTCTTTCGAGCTACCCCGCTAACTTGCGCCTTGCTGCCGCTATCGTGCGCCGGAGAGAGCGGCAGTGGAGGAGTGATGGCGGTGCGATTGTGAGGAAGAGGGAGAGAGGGTTTTAGTCTTTTAGAGAGGGAATTTTTGACCAAAATGACCCACTTTTTGAAAGTTTTAACCAAACTGGCCCACTTCCGAAAGTATTTACCAAAATAACCCACTTGCTAAGTCAGTAAACGGCCCTCGTGAAAAAACAGAGCAGCGGAGTGTACACTTGGCATTTTTCTTCGGTTCTTTTTTTCAAATGGTAAAACCTGAAGAAAAAAATCAAATATAAACCCATATTTGGGCACGTCTTCGGGTAGGTAATTAAGTAGGTATGTGAAGTTGTACTATTGATATATATTTGCAAAAAATATATGATGTTAAACGGAGGTTTATTTAACATCGCACAACTTGTTATCTCATTTTTTTTTTTTTTGAATAAAGATGACCCCGTCATCGTTTCTTTAATGATAATTAACGAAACCAACATTACAACATATTAAAATCAAAAGCGATAATGGAACTACAGAAGTCTAGCATCTCATCAGTATAATGCATCGACCCTCAAAAGAAGAAGCAAAATACATGAACTTGATGTACATAATAAACTTTCTCGTCGACGATACTATCTCTACAGCCGCAGTTTCTTCCTGTTATCTCATATTTGATACGGTATTCATTTGTTTAGATATTTATTTAAATTTGTACCGTTATTTGTAGAACTAGTGTAGTTTTACAAACTCTTCTAGTGCATTTGATGAGGTGATTAAGATGATGGGGATTGAGGTTGTACAAGGAGAACTTTGGCATTGACAAAATCTGTTGCATAAGAAGAACTTTGGCATTGATTAAGAATAATGTTTTTTTGTACTTATAATGTACTCCATAACACAAGAATATGAAACATATCTGAAATCTCATCATTATTAATTACCTGTGGGCTCCATTTTTGCAGTTTTTTCTCTTTCACAACTCGATTGTAATTTGTTACAAAAAAAAACTTTAGAAGGGTTATATTTTTCTTAAATAATCTTAAAAATCTGCATAATTAGTAGAAGAAAAAAATATTCACAATTTGTATGAGACTGCTCCTAGAGGATCCAACCTAGACTCCTATATATACTGCTCCAAACGTTCCAAACCAATTTACCTCCAAAAACTATTATGAAACCCCTCCCTCCATCTCCTCACCTAAAGCCCAAACTCCACACCCTCCTCCAAACCCCAACCACCCCGCAATCCTTCACCCAAATTTACTCCCTCCTCCTCACTTCCGGCCTCGTTACGCACCACCCCATTGCCCTCAAACTCACCCACAACCTTGCCCTCTCCTTCACCCACACCCCGTCCTTCGCCTACCAAACCCTCAAACAATTCCACCTCCCCCACCAGCCCCCATTCCTCTTCAACACCCTCATCTCCGGCTTCGCCCAATCCAAACACCCACATTCGTCCCTCGCAATCTTCAAACACATGCTCTTTGACTGCATTCATCCCGATAAGTACACATTCCCCATAATCTTGAAATCGTGCGCGAAATTCAAGGGTGCCCGCGAGGCAAAACAGCTCCATGGGGTTATAACTAAGATGGGTTTTGCGTCGGATGTGTTTGTGCTCAATGCCATGGTCAGTGTGTATGGTGTTTGTGGGGAGTTTGGGAATGCGAGGGAGGTGTTTGATGGAATGGGTGTTAGGGATGTGGTTTCTTGGACAGGGTTGATTTCCGGGTATGTTAAGGGTGGGATGTTTGGAACAGCGTTGGGGTTGTTTGGTTCGATGGATGTGGAGCCGAATTTGTCGACGGTTGTGAGTGTGCTTGTTGCGTGCGGGAGGATGGGGGAGGTTAAGATTGGGAGGAAGTTACATGGGTTGGTTTTGAAGAAGGATGAGATGGGTGTAATTGTTGGGAATGCTCTTGTTGATATGTATGTGAAGTGTGAGAGGTTGGAAGAGGCGAGGATGGTTTTTGAGGAAATGCCTCAAAAGGATTTTGTTTCTTGGACTTGTATTATAAGTGGATTGGTACAGTGCAAACAGGCAAAGAATGCGATTGAGGTTTTTCATGAGATGCAAGAATCTGGGGTTGAGGCCGATAAGGTTGTGCTGTCAAGTGTGCTCTCTGCTTGTGCGAGCATGGGTGCGTTGGAGTTAGGGAGATGGGTTCATGAGTACATTGTTCGGAAAGGGATTGAGTGGGATGTCCACATAGGAACTGCCATGATTGACATGTATGCTAAATGTGGGTGCTTAGAGACCGCAGTGAGTACATTTCACGAGATTCCCATCAAGAACATCTTCTCGTGGAATGCATTGCTCGGGGGGCTAGCATTACACGGGCATGGTGCAGAAGCTCTGGATTACTTCGATCAACTAATTAGAACCGGTATCATCCCTGATGAGGTGACGTTCATAGCTATCCTTAGTGCATGCTCTCATTCTGGATTAGTAGACGAAGGCAGACATTTCTTTAGTTCAATGACCAAATGCTACAATATCACACCAAGAATAGAGCACTATGGTTGCATGGTGGATCTTCTCTGTAGGGCCGGGCTCTTAGATGAAGCTAACGAGCTCGTCAAATCCATGCCGATGAAACTTGATGTGCTTATCTGGGGAGCAATGCTAAGTGCTTGGAAAGCTCACAAGAACGCCGAGTTTTCACAAGTAATTTTGAACAAACTTGTTCAGTTAAAGTCCTCCTCTGATAGTGGGGTGTATGTTCTCCTCTCAAACATATTCGCCATGAAGGATAGGTGGAGAGATGCAACCATGGTGAGGAGATTGATGAAGGAGAAAGGTATAAAGAAGGAGCCTGGATCGAGCGCTATACAGGTGAACGGTAAAATTCACGAGTTTTTGGTTGGTGAGTCTACTACTCACCCGGAAGAGGAGAACATTTGGATGATGTCGAACATTCTAGCAAGACAAATTCAACTCGATGCATAGTAATTTTCTCTGGTGCGTTCTTGCACATTACAGTTGATATATCGCTAATTTGCCCCCATTTGTACATTGTCTACCATTAAGTCCCGGTCAGTTCTATCAACCAGACTAGCAATGTTCTGGAATTAGTTTAAGTCGACACTCCATGGATATGCGGAAACTAAGATACAGGTAAAACTATTGTGATAGTTGTGCTTTGATTCGGCCTCTAAGATGAACTGATAGCAAAATTTGAATTAAATTTCTTGCAACAATGGCAGTTCAATTGGAGAAATTGGTGGTTCTGATAAGAGTTTTAGTTGTATGACAGTAACCGTGTATCATTCGATTTTATTTATTTTTTGAATATCAGAAGAATAGTTCTGCGAAAAGATCATCAAGGTTAAGCAAGTGCCTCTGTTGTAGGAAGATCAAAAGGAGGCTACAAAAAGAATAAAGATCGATTTATTAAACCACGACCATGTTGACCTGAAAATCACTTCAGCTTCTCGAATAGCTTGGGCGCAACCTGTTAGTTCGAGCAGTAGCACTTAATTAATGATTGATTGTCTTGAAGTTGTTCAAATAGAAAACAAATCAAAGAGCAGCATAAACTTACACATGCATCAACACAGGACCAGTAATCAAAGTATTGTCCAGTGCAGTGGTTGTGCCCATTCTCATCTCTTTTGATTCTCTCAGTACATGCCTGTAGAAATGCCAACTGCTCATCATAATGCGATATAAGAATAGAAAAGAAAAGAACGACAAGGGTTTGTTAGTTAGTTAGTTCTCTATCAAGAGGTTTAAGAATCCTCTGCACTTTAGGTGTTAAAATCATTTTTAACCCTTTCAAAGGGGTAAACTAAACACTTCTATATCTTTTTGCGTTTCGCAGGTTAAAGATGGGGCATTACATTGCCATCTATTGTATCTAGTAGTTTTAGGGTGAGGTTTAATCTCCATAGCCTGTTAGCTAACCCTTGCCAAAGTTTTCTCAAGTGCAATGAAGGATTGGACTCGGCTATGCCCTAAACCGAATATCACAACTCCGTTTCAGGATGGTTTCGCTAAAGGGGTTGGTTAGCATCAGCATTTACAGTTTTGAAAAGCAATAAGACAACTATAAGACAAACTTGTGTTATGTGCTAGGAACTTGAAAAAAAAACTTGTACTGAAGAGGGCAGAAATGATGGTGGAGCAACCAAGACATATTCCGTAATTCATCCTCAGGTGATTATTAAGTAGCCAATCATGAAATTTGAGAATGGCCTTGTTAACATCACTTGATATGTCATTTTTGGAAGGTTTCCACCACCAATACGGCCTTTAACATCTGATGTCCTTTTTAGGAATTGAGTCCGATATGTCCACTGCAATATCAGCCTGCATGTTTCCAACATGTTGTGTTACAAGTTCTGGAAGCCGTCTAAAATATGGTAATTGCATTTCTGTTTTTCCACAGACAGGATCCTCTATCAACCTGATAACTTTCTACACTGATTACGCTAATGGGTTCAAATTGCCTTTTTAGTTATATTCTTTGTTATTGTGTTTGTCTTTCTCTGTGTCTTACAATGATAAAGAGAACTAGACAAAAAGGGACAAAAAGGATACTAGGAGATGAGAATCTCATCCTATGGTACTTTAGACACATAATGGAGATACATTATCCAACATGACAATTTGATAATTAACGTATGTGCCTGATATGTGACATATGTCCCTGGCATAAGCCATCCGATATGAAACTTTTAGACCAAACACGATACTAACATTCGGCAGTTACAACCTTGAGAGGAAGGCTCTTGGGTCACATAATTGAAGAAAGAGTTGCAGCGCCAGCTTCATCTGCATTATTGACACTAACACTTAGTTGTATTCAAGATGAAAAAGAAATTTGGCTTGCACTCTATCAAATTGCCCAATTTTTCAGTCAAAATTATTACGGAAGTCATGGCCAACAGGCTAGGTTTTGTTACAGACCATCATCTCGTCGAAAAAGGGCAATCAGGTGAGTGTAACATTCTAGTTTGTCATACGAGTGCAGGAGATTATTCCACCACTGTCATCAGAACAACAATAATTACCTACTCTAGTTTGATTTCAGGAGAGCCTATGACTTGGTGAAATATGAAAGTGTGTATGATGCACTTAGCTGAGAGAGATTTGGTTCCAGATGGACAATCGGGTCGACAAGTGCCTATCTACATTCCAGAGGATTGTCGGATCTTTAAGTTCTGGTTTGTTTATTATTTTACTACAGAGAAGACGGGGAATTAGAGCCACCGAAAATTAGAAGCAATTCAGGACCAGCTGAAATGGTTGAAAAAGGCAGCAGGAGAAGGAAAATATCTTGCCAGTCAAAAGTTTAAGCTCATGGCCATGATAGTTATGGATACTAACCACAACAGGCCAAAGACGGTCATAGCAGAACAATTAAAAATTAATATTTAAGGTGGAACAAATAGATAAATAAGAATCAAACAAGGAATTGATAAATATAGTAGATACCTGATATTGTCGTAAAGGCCTTACGCATTTTGGCTTGCAAGAATCCTCAAGGTATTTCTTTGGATCAACAGGTTCCTCATCCGCCCTAGATCATAAAGAGAAGTATAGTTGTAATCATACAGAAAAAGTAGAAAAACTTTCCTCAAACGAAAACTTATAGACGTTATCACCACTATGCTGAAAACATATATAGCAATGAAGACCAACAATCAGCACAGTATTGATCCATTTGATGCTAACTATCAGTTCAGGATCCAAAATGTACAGGTTTAAATTAGAAAAAGGAATTGAAACTCATGGTCATTAATAATCATAAGTTTTATTGTAAGAAGCTTATCAACTCTCAATACACAACACGCCTAAGAGCAAAGTGGTGATGCTGGGAGTGTGACTAGACCTTCAACAGGACTTCTGGAGTTGAAATGAGTTAAGATATGTTGAGAGGAATTACTAGACTTCATACTCACATTGTAGACAGGGAAAAGATATAACAGATGGCACCTGCATAAGAAAATTATTGTACTTATATTAGGAATGTTGATGAAGAAAAAGGCAACATATACTGCAATTGTTTGGGCATAAAGGAACCACGAGCAATTAAAAATTCAACCATTCAAAACAACAGCGTACATTACATTCTTTTTAGCACAAAGGAAGACCACAACTAATACAAATTTCTTGTATATCAGTTAACATTCAAAACTGGAGCAAAATAACTGCACGAAAGGCCTTCCAAAAAACTAAATATTAATAAATAGTTAACTAATTGATTGATAAATATAAAGCAAATAAATAAAATATCCCTATTAGACAGAACTAGAGACCAGCAAGTTATTGGCCCATTCGACACCATGAACATATCTACTAATTAAAGTTCAAACATCAAGGCAGCAATAAGTACATGAAGTAAATCATCTTCAACTAAAATCTAACTGTAAGTAATACATAAGGTTATAGTTGTAGACCAGAAGTTTGGTAAGTGTCAGCTCCAAAGAATGAAATATGTCAATTTCATACAATTTTGAACATTACTTTATCTTTTTTTTTTTATCAATAACGATGGGTCGAGGCCCTGCGTTCCATTAATAAGAGTTTAACGAAACAAATAACCAAAAATAGGGCATGTAGCTCACATTCCCCAAGGGGAACCTGAAACTCCACCCCCACCAGAGAACCCACCCACAATAGTTCCCTCGCCCCAAAAACAAAACACAATTACGCTAATTACAGCCAATCGGCTCCAAGTACACCGACCATACCCAAAAAATACTGACTACAAAATACATACAAACTGACCCAAAAAACCAAAAGCTAGCAAGTGCGCTCAGTCCATCGCCGCCTGCCGATCACTTCCCCTCAAAAGTCCCCAACCTATCTTCGGTATCCATCTCAGCTATCGGTGTCCCAACATCTGCATACATATCCTTGATTTTTTTGTCGTTTCCGCACCTGTTGTTTGAGCCCAGAAATTGATGTTAGCAATTATGGAGTACTTAAGATGTTGAAGCATGCGGTGTTTGTGTTGTGGTGAAAAAATTCTACTGTTCCTTTCTAGCCATATAGCCCAACATATAGCCGCTACCCCAATACCCCATATTTCCCTATAACTAATTTGCACATTTCTATTCCCCCACCCTCCCCAGGCACCTTGGACCATTATCGGAGTCGTTTCAACGATACCTAACCTGTGAAGCAGATCCACCCATATTGGCGCCACGTACAAGCAGTTAACGAAGAGATGGTCCACCGTTTCGTTATCCATTTTACACATTACACAGTAACCTGGCCCTTGCCATTTTCGTCATACCAGATTGTCCCAAGTCAGGATGGCATTTCTGCCAGCAAGCCAGCTGAACACGGGAATCTTTAACGGCACTTTAACCCTCTGGACATGGTCCTTAACTCGCATGCCCCCGCCATTTAGCCACCATCCTTTTCCGCCTCCCATGTGACATTGTCCTGATACTCCTCTCTTGCCGGCTTCCAGCTCTCTAAGTACTGTAACAGCTTAGTTTTATCTCTTCGAGCTTCCCTACTCAGCCTGCCCACCAATCTTGGCCTCCATCCGTTGTTCCTCCACTACCTAGCAACCCAGTCATTCTTGTCTGCTGCATACTTGTATGCTTCCGGGAATCTACTTTTCAGAGTAATAAGGCCGCACCATCTGTCTTTCCAGAAACTAATGGACCTTCCGTTACCAATAACAAATGTAAAACCGGCCAAGAATATGTCCTTCGTATGTGAAACACCCCTCCAAAATCCCGACATAGATGTCGTATTCTTATGTTTCATGCTCATACCACCCTTCCTGATGTATGCCGCCCTCACCAGAGTACCCCACTTGGCCTTTGGCTTATGTTTGAGTTTCCACCACCACTTACAAAGTAGTGCCTGGTTCATTTGCCTAAGACTGACAACTCCCAATCCACCGAATTCCTTTCGTCTACATACCACCCCCCACTTGATTAGTGAAAATCCTTTCCCTTCTGACCCCGCCCCTTGCCAAAGGAACCGCCGCCTCAGTGTATCAATCTTCTTAATTGCCCAAGCAGGGATCTCAAAGAACGACAACAAGTATAGTGGGATCGAGTTAACAACCGAATTTAGTAGAACAAGTCTTCCTCCTAGCTATAAGGACCTTCCCTTCAATCGCTGGAGTTTGCCTTCGATCTTCTCGATGAGTTCATTCCAATCGATCCTCCTGACCTTTTCTAATAGTCATACCGAGGTATTTGATTGGCAGTTTCTGGATTGGGCAACTTAGGATTCCAGCCACATTTTGTTCATTATCCCCCATTTCCCCTAAAAATGTAATAGTACTTTTTTGGAAGTTGACCTTAAGCCCCGACCAATCCTCAAACAGATAAAAAGGCCCCACTTTAAGTATGTCACCTGAGCAGTGTCACACTCCCCGAATATGACCGTGCCATCTGCGTATTGCACGTTCATGATCGCTGATACCCCCTTCTCATACCCAAACCATTGATGAGACTGATAACCCTGTACTTTTTAAGCATTCTATGCAATCCATCTGCCACCAACGTGAATAACAGGGGTGATAACGGGTCCCCTTGCCGTAGACCCCGTCTACACCTAATTTCTTTTTCCGGAACCCCGTTAACAATAACCGAAACTTTGGCCGTTTCCAACCACACCGATTCATTTGTTCCTAACTCCCCGCCTTCTTAGAATATCTATCAAACAATTCCATTCTACTTTATCGTAAGCCTTTTCAAAGTCCAATTTTAACAGGACCCCCCCTTCTTACGCCTTTTGCAATCTTGTACGACCTCTTGTACTAGCGCCACCCCTTCAAGTATATCTCTGCCTACGATAAAACCAGTCTGGTAATCGTCTACTAAGTCCCCAATAAGTTCCCTCAGCCTGTTGGCCAGGACCTTGGATATAATCTTAACCGAGGAGTTTAACAGGCTAATAGGACGAATGTCCCCAACCTCCTTCACGATTTTCTTCTTCGGAATCAGGCAAACATAGGCATAGTTTATTCTCCCCATTTCCAGTTTTCCCTCATGGAAGGCACGCATTACATCCATAACATCAATCTTAACAATTTCCCAGAAATGCTTGTAAAAGAATATCGGAAACTCATCCGGACCAGGAGCCTTATCTTGACCTAGCCCTCCCACCGCCATCTTGATCTCTTCCATGGTGAATGGATCTTGCAAAGCATTAATTCTTCCTTGGATATTCCCGTCTACCACCTCCCACAGGTCCTCAATCGATTCGCAACTACCGCCCTTAGTGCTGCCAAAAAGCTCCTTGTAAGTATCATGGACATGTAACGCAATGCTATGCTCATCGACCACCGTTGGCCCTGCAATATCCAAGGCATGAATGAAGTTTTTCCTACGGCACATGTTGGCAACCATGTGAAACAATTTGGTATTGGCGTCCCCTTCAACCAGCCATTTTACCCTAGATCGTTGTCGCCACATGACCTCCTCCTTGTTATGTGTCTAGTATCTCATGTCTACATTTGGCCAATCTATCAAATTGGCTAAAAATTAGACCCTCTCCCTCCTCTCTTTTTTCCAACCCCTCAATTTCTTTAAGAATGGAATCCTTTTTTGCATGATGTTCCCAAAATTTACATTGTTCCATTTCTTCAATCTTTTCATTAGTCTTGCTAGTTTCCTCATTAACCTATTAGCTGGTTCAATCTGAGTAGTTCCCCCTTCCCAGCTATCCTTTACGAGTTCATGGCACTCGTTGTTGATCAGCCACATCTTTTCAAATATGAAGATTTTGTTTCTTCGCTTTCCCTATTCTCTTGTGCTAATGATAATAGGGACATGATCCGAAGTATTGCGAATGCAGGACCTAGCCGGTGCCAATGGGAACTTAAGCTCCCAATCCATAGAAACCAATATTCTATCCAATTTTGCAAGAACTGGGGATCTACATCGATTAGACCATGTGAAACACCGATCGTTCACCGGAATCTCAATCAACAGAAGACTGGCGATCACCTGATTGAACATGGTCCTGTCATGACCATTGCCAGCCCCACCCTTCCTTTCATGTGTGTAACGTATGATGTTAAAATCCCCTCTACTATCCATGGCCAGTTCCATCTACTTCTAATATGCAGTAGCTCATCCTAGAATGCTTGTCTATCCCTCCTGTCGTTAGGGCCATATACCGCTGTGACAGTCTCCTTCCATCCGTGTCTTCGTCGTTGAACCACCACCGAGATAGAAAATCTCCCTACCCAACTCTCCAGTAAGTCAAAATTACTAGAGTTGACCCCTACCATAACCCCCCTGACGCTCCTTGAGCGTCCCTACATCGTCATTCCCTAGTGTGATGCAGCTTAAAACCCCTTATAACCTTTTCCATTGGTTGAGACAATTTGTCTCCTCCAAGCACACAATATCTATGTTGTTGTTCAAAATGACCTCACCCACCATCCTATGCTTGGCCGCCTGCCCAAGCCCTCTAACGTTCCAAAATATGACGTTACACATTAACACTACCAATTCCCGCCTCCCTAACCGCCTTATAATGGGACAATGCACTATCCAGCAAGTTTTGGGAGACGCAGTCATTCGTCTCCTCATCAAAACCTTGCTGAGCCTTTTGAATATTATCCAACTCCCTGGCCCTAATAATGTCAATAGTGCTACCTTGTGTACAATGATCATTATGCAAGTTGATACCATAAACATTGGCTAATTGAATTAACATGGAATTAGAAATTGAGCCAAAAATTGAAAAAGGTGTGTGAATACCTGCAATGTTTTCATAGCTCTTTCTCTTCCCCACCCGTTGGTAAATTTCATTAACCGTCATCGGCTTCTCCCCCCTGCTCCGCTGTCTGTCACTTCGCTTGTGACCCTCCAGACTTTTCTTGTCCTTTCCTTTTGGATGAAGCTCCTCTCTTGTGGCAATCCTAAGATCTGTAGCAATCCCTGCTCCGTGTCTTGTCTCTGGCTCCCTATATTTGATGGACTCAACGTCTGAATCAGATGATTCCTCAGATTTCTTGCTTTTTGCCGTCAACCAGCTCCCCATCAAGACCTTCATCCTCTTTTTTACTTCCCTCTGAACTCTATTTTCAACCTCAACTTTCATCATCTCCTCTAAGTCACCTTCAGAATCTTCATGACTAGGTCCCTGTACCATACGAGTTAAAAAATCAGGTTTGCCTTCCATTAAATTCTCCTTGCCCGACTTGTTGATCAAATCCCCCACTTGTTTCCCTTGTACATTATCCAATCCCACAGTTGACGGGCTTTCAACAGCAATATGGCCCATTACATTCAAAATTTCCCCCACTATATTTCCCTCCATTGTAGCCTTCTCAATCCCTGTGCCCATTACTGCGACCCTACCCCTGCCCTCTGTGCATGCCTCCCCTATTCTTGCCGCCCTCGAACTTGGTCCACATCCCTCTGCCCCCTTGTTTTGCGTGAGAGCAATGTCGACTCCCACTCCAGAAGCTGAAAACTCACTTGCATTGGGCCCCACCCCGCTAATCAGTTGTCCCATCTTGATAGGCTGGATTTTCTGAGCTGCCAGCTGACCTGGTGCCTCAGTGGACCCCACGCTCACATGTAGCAGCCTGGTGCTTTTCCCAAATGAGAACTCCCTAACCACTCGATCGCCTCCTGATTCCCGTGTTGCTTTGATTGAAGGCAGATGGGGCTCACTGTTCATCTTATCCACCAATCCACCTCCACTAACGATCTGCGACCACTTCATCGGCACCCCTTCATTGTTCTCTTCTCCAAATAGCCTCTTTTTCACTGTTAGACTACCTTGCCCCTTCTCCCCTGACCTGCTGGCTCCCTCTTCGACCTCCAGTGTAATGTCGACGGTGAAGACCTGGTTCTCGACCATGTTTGAACCGAAGTTGACAAACTACCGCAGTCATGGCAGATTATCTTAACCCTAGCGAAACCACCTCTGCGCTTCGCCATCATCGCATCCATTTCCACCACGTTGCCGAACTTCCTCACGACGTCCTGAAAACCTCCAGTTTCTCAACATTGCAACGGCAGCCCCACGATTTTGATCCAAATCGCTGCTGACGTTACTTACTCGACAGCTCCTTCATTACCCGTCCACTGTTTGATATTGATATCATATCTCCCGCCAACGATCCTTATAATATCCCTTCTTGCTAGCGCCGCTACTCTTTCGACGGTCGGGAACTCCTCTATCCAATAATCTCACTTTGTATAGCTCCCAAGCTCGTCGACTAAAGGACTCCGACAAATTCCTCAACCTGACCACCACTTCCGTCGTCGATGGCCAGCCAGACACAGCACTTATAACTCCCAACCTATTTTTCAATGTTTCCTGGCTAGCTAGAACACAGCCCTTATAACTCCCAACCCGAACATTACTTTATCAGTTATTAGAATTAGAAGATAATGGTTATTTCAAACTGAAAGTAAAAACTTTTTCCTTCTCTGAAGTTAATTAGTTTTAAAATTATAATAGAAGAAATAAAATATGCACCCGACTCACCAACACACAACCAACAATTCCCAATTCCCATACCTAACCTGACTTGGGCCACCCATTTGTCTGGTCTAGGCCACCCAAAAAGCCAGTGAGGGATTCTCTACATGGTGGGGCAAAATTATAGTAACTTTTTCCTTATTCATATAGAAAATGATGGTGAAGAACCCAATAATACAATAACAATGACACGAAAATCCCGCATATTTCATTAAAAAAACACGAAAAATGAGAGTTCATTAGAATTCACATTAAGTTTAACACAAAAAATTAATATAAGTTTCAGTGATCATTCCTCACAAAAGATCACCTACACACAAAGAAACCACTATTTTGTATAACATTTGAAGCCTTCCTCGACAACATGTTGATACTTCATATTATGAAAGAATGCATAATTGTCTCAACATTTATGAATTTAAACGAGTGTATCTACATATGTGATCAAATCCCACCGTCTTTTCTGACCGAAATATTTTTTCACATTTGAACTCATTAAGTGGTGACTACTATTCCTGTTTTAATTCATTACTCCTCAGTCTCTTCTTTTTCACAGTAGTTGAGATAGATACAGGAGATCCAACCCCACTGCCAAATCTTTTCCTTTATTTTATGTTATAAGGTGAGCAAATTGACTCGAAGTTTGCATTTGCCTATATACAATAGTACTGTTCCTTCATTTTTCCAAAAGCTAAGGTGGTCAGTTGACCACCTTACCACCTTAGCTTACATGTGCATCCGTCCCTGCTAAAAGCAACTGGCGAGATTATTTTAGCTCGGAATAATTTTTATAATGTCGTCGAGTGTAACTTTATAAGTAAAAGGTAATACAAGTCTACATACGCTTCTTAGTCATTTCTTTCCTCTGAGTTTAAATATTTATTTTGCTCAACTACACGAGTAGTGAACAAATCTGTAGTATTATTGTCCGTTCACATAATAGTGTACCTTGTTAACATTTTTAAGTAACTTCTATTGTTAAGGTTTGGAGGTCTGAAATGAAATGATTAAGTAGGAACCAAGAAGAAGAAATCGTTATTGTCATCTGCAAGCTGAAAGACTAACGCCGATTTTGATGCTCATTTCTCAAAAAGTGATATCGTTCTCTTACTTAATCAATATGGGGTTTTTGAATGTTGATGAGAAGATGATATACAAAAGAAATAAACCGTCACATATACAAAAAAAAAGTGATCCATGGAAACAAAAATCTATGAAGACCACATCGAAGCAACATTTGGGAATTACCTCGAATAAGTATTGTAAAGTTTTCGCAGCCTGCTAAATCACATTGGGGTTTCAACGAGAACAACCACATGTAGGTTTTTACAGCAGGGCGTTGCAAAATTATCTTCAGTACATCCAAATTCCATAATCATGCAGTAGCTGGTAACGGAAACCCTACAAGTACTTTTTCAAGAGTATATGTCTACATTGTCTGCATAAAACATTGTCTTTGCAGATCATTCCTTCCTTGGTATGTGACTGTTTAGTTCCTTCATATGCTACTATCTCATCAACACTCCAAAAACCCATATCAATTAACTAAGAGAACACCGTCCATTTTGTAAACATAGGGATCCAAATTGGGATCAGTCTCTTTATAATTTCCAGGTTGCAAATGACAAAAGACTGCATCATCTCTCTGGTTCCATTAAAGCATTTCAGTTCAGATATCAAATTGTAACAGAATAAATCATTTAAAACTTGTAACCAGGTATATGCAGACAATGTAGACTCAGAGGAGAGATATGAATAAGAAGCATATATATAAAAAAAGATGTCTATGAAACTAAGGTTTGGCCATGTTTCACAATGGTGGGTCCCATATGTCTACAAAGGTTAGTGTCACAGAATGGGTTTCACTTTTTCTATTGAAAGCTACTGAAACCTCTTATTATTATTACTCTAATGGGTTAGAAGTGAAATATTTCTTTATGTAACCCTGCACTTAAATCTTTAAATTTTGAGGGCTTTCACTGTTCAAGGCTTTTAAATTCCAAATAAGATTTGCAACTTCACACAAAGTGTTTTAAAAGGTTCATTAATCGTTATGAACCTTGGGTTTTATGGTTGCAAGAGATTCCGATCAGTTTGTGTAGTTGAGAGACTCCCACACTTCAAACTGGATGCGATTAGACCTTAATCCAGCCACCCAAATATCTCATTGAACAAACATGTACAGGAACAACGACAAGCCTTCATCTTAGAATTTTGGGACCTCCTTCTCCACTTAACTCTATTGAAGATCACCTCATTATGCTAATTAACACTTTTCAAATCCTGTTACTTGCTTCAACCCAAGTTCTTTTGGGTCTACCCACAGTCCTTTTTATTTCCTTAACTACTATCCTATCAATTATCCTAACTTGGATGATTTTGTCTTTGGTGAATGTGCCGAATACAGCTCAATCAGTTTCGTGCATTTTATCTTCAACTAGGGTAATCCTTACTTTCTTCCGTCAGCATTCACCTCTTAATTTGCATTTTAGTGTTCTTGCACTCATCCACCTTAGAATCCTCATTTCAGCAGCTACAGTCTTTTTGAACATTAGAGCATCTGTAGTCGTCTGCTAAATATGCATATTATGCATATTTTGTAAAAAAACTCGCTGCAGTCGTCTGCTAAATATGCATATTATGCATATTCTGCTACAGGAGATTGCTATATATGGGAGAGGATATGAGAATTATGCATATTATACAGGACCAAACCCGAACTTGCGTCCGACGAAAAAAATAATTTTTTAATTCGTCTGACGACTTTAAAAAAAAAAAACATTTAATAACTTAAAACCAACAACAACTACATTTAATAAATTGAAACCAAAAGGGGGAACTCCTTGGACGCAACATGAAGTTGCGTCCAACGGAGGGGGCCCACCTTTTTTTGTTTTGTTTTTTTAAAACTTAAATCGTTGTTTTTAATTAATAAAAAAATCTTTAAAATCCTAAATATTCGTCCGACGCAAAGTGAAGTTCCGTCTGAATTTTTTAAATATTAAATAGGTAAAAATAGCAATCTACGACTGCAGCACTGCACAATAGCCAAATGTTATATGCATTTATCCATATATGCATATTTTACACATTGACGACTGTGGATGCTCTTATGTTGTTTCCCAACCGCCCAACACGTTGATCCATAACCCAAATGTCTCATCGTATTTTCTAAGACTCCTTATATTCAACACCCGATTTTACACCAGAAAGAGGCTGTAATATACTAATATTCTGTACCACTTATGACCAACTCTGTCATTTCTCAAGATAAGCAATGGATTAAACCACCCACATCGAGAACCCTCTTTGGGAGCTTTCGCTTGACGTCAAGAACATACCCCCCCCCCCCCCCCCCCCCCCCCCCCCCCCCAAAAAAAAAATTGTTTTATAAGCCTCATCGGGCCCTTTAATCTCCAAATATTTGGAGCCTAAACTAAACATACCAAACAATAAAATCTACCCATCCAAAATGAAGTAATGGAGACATTCTAATAATGAGTACAAAAATTTCAGAATGTGGACAGTAATAAACAACAAGAAATGCGTACAATTTTAAAGCTATAACATGATAAGTAGAGAATTCAAATTCTCACACCTTTTATATATATAAAAAAAAACCCACATAACCAAACCTCAAAGCTAATAACCGATCTATAAACTAATAAACTCATTGGAAAAACAAAATATTATGTGAAATTGAGGGATCAAAGTGGGTAAAAATACGATCTTGAAAGTAAAATAAAATTAGAAATGAGAGAGAGAGAGAGACCTTTGTCCCTTTGGAGAAGAGAGGAGGCTAACAAATTCTTGGAACTGAGAGCATCCACAGTCGTTTTTCTCATTTGCTATAATATGGCAGCTACAGTAATAGCAAATACGATCGTTGGCTGCAGTCGTGGTTTGCTATATTTTTTTTATTTTTTAGAGAGACGGGGTATCATACCCCGTCCGATCGTTTCAAATAAATTAAAAAAAATTAATTACTTAAACTACTCCTAATTAATATACTAAAACTAATTATATATACTAAAACTACTCCTAATTAATATACTACACAGCATAAACCTAATTAGTTAACTAAAACTACTCCTAATTAATATACTACACAGCATTTATGGCTCCTTCATATCCGGACGGGGTATGTGTCCCGTCCCAACTTTTTTTTTTTTTTTTTTTTCCTATCGCTCAATCCTGAGCGTTCGTTTTATTAAAAAAAAAAAAAAAAAAAACAAATAAAAACAAAGGGAGAGACGGGGTTTGATACCCCGTCCGGGGTATCATTCCCCGTCCGACCTTAAAAAAAAAAAATTAAGAAAATAGGAGAGACGGTATATCATCCTACGTCTGATTCGATTAAAAAAATATTATATAGAAGAGACGGGGTATCATACCCCGTCCTTTATAATTTGAGAAAGCTCAGATCGTTTCTCATATTTCAGAAATGGAAATAGCAACTTTGCCATAATATGCAAATTTGAGAAACGACTGCAGCGATCTTTTTGGGTTCGTTTGCTATAATTTGGAGATATGGAAATTTTAGAAAACGACTGTGGATGCTCTGAGTAACGAAAATATCACTTCTTTTGGAATTTTTGCCGTACTAGGCCACTTTTTGAAACTATTTGTGATTTTAGTCCAGTTCCCAAACTATTAGCGTTCGTGGGCTAGCCAGCGCCACGCCAGCAGAGGCCGTTATTTTCAATAGCGGCCTCTTCATTTACGATGCCGCTATTGAGAATAGTGACCAAGATTATAAATGTTATGGGATTTTTATAACTCTGTCGTTATTCCTATGTTTTTTTTTATAATGAACACTTAAACTGAGGTCGCTATTGGGAATAATGATCTAGTATTACTGCGGTCGCTATTCCCAATAGCGGCCGCTACTGGGACCCGACCTCTAATGAGGCTGCTATTCCCACTGTCTCTCTCCCTCTCGATCTACACATCGTTTCCCCCTCTTCTTCGTTCTCAAAACCCTAATCCTGTAGGTCCCGCCACAAAAGAGCATGCACTCATGCATGCAACGTTTGGTGCATGCTGATGCATGATAACGTTTGATGCAAGCATGGTGTCTCTTCCGAAGCATGGTGTCTTTTCCGAAGCATGGTGTCTTTTCCGAAGCATGGTGTCTCTTCTGAAGCATGGTGTCTTTTCCGAAGCATGGTGTTTCTTCCGAAGCATGGTGTCTTTTCCGAAGCATGGTGTCTCTTCCGAAGCATGGTGTCTTTTCCGAAAGCATGGTGTCTCTTCCCCTCCTATAAATTCTCACTATTTTCTTCATTTGAAGACACACTCAACTGAAGAGAAAAATAGAGATTGATAGCCACAGAGAGCTTATAAAGATTGAGAGTTTTTATTGTAATCTTTCGAGATTGAGAAATAATATTTGTGTTGTTTTCTTCTCAAATTTATCTCTGTTATTTTTCTCTCGAGCCTAACAAGTGGTATCAGAGCGAGGTTGAGTTGTTGAGTGTCAAAAGCCTTTGCAGATCAAGATGTCGATGGAGGAATCAATATCATCATCATCATTTGGAGCCATGATCAAGCTTACTACCACCAACTATACACTTTGGAGACCTCGGATGGAAGATCTCCTAAGTTGTAAAGATCTCTTTGATCCTATTGAGGAGAAGGGAGAGAGACCTGAAGCTACCAATGAGGCGGACTGGAAGAAGATGAACAGGAAAACGATCGGTCAGATTCGACAGTGGATCGATCACAGTGTCTTCCATCATGTTGCCCAGGAGACGGATGCTTTTGCCCTTTGGAAAAAGCTGGCGGATATGTACCAGGCCAAGACAGCTCGAAATAAGGCCCTGCTGATGAGACGGTTGGTGAACCTGAAGCTACAGGGAGGAACTTCTGTAGCAGAACACACCAGCGAGTTTCAGAGCCTGGTGAATCAGCTATCTTCAGTGGAGTTACCACATGAAGATGAGTTACAGGCACTTCTACTTCTCAGCTCTCTTCCAGACAGTTGGGAGACATTGGTGGTCTCCCTCAGCAACTCGGCTTCGACTGGCAATCTTACCATGTCTATGGTTAAGGATGCCCTATTCAATGAGGAAGCTCGGAGAAAGGATGTTGGCACAGAAGCACAAGCCTGCGTCACAGAAGTTCGTGGGAGACAGTGAGAGGAAGATCGAGGCAGGTGGAGAGGCAGGAGCCAAAGCAGAGGCAGATCGAGAGGCAAATCAAGTGATGGGAGGAGGCCTGCATACAACTGCCATCACTGTGGCAAACCAGGCCACATGAAAAGAAATTGTTGGAAGTTACAAAAACAAGGCGGTCAGGGAAGGTCACAACCAAAGAAGGAAGGAGATGCACAAGTCACAGTACTAGAAGATGTGGCTCTTTGCTCTCATGAGGATGAGACATGCCTCCATGTGTCGAATCAGGGCGTAGAATGGGTGGTAGATACTGCAGCATCTTGCCATGCCACTCCTCGAAAGGACATCTTCACGACGTACAAAGCTGGGGACTTTGGCTCGGATGTTCGCCATGTACCTGAACTTCGACAAAATCTTCTTTCGGTGAGAGCCCTAGATGAAAAGGGCTATGATAACCGTTTTCGCAATGGCTCGTGGAGGATGCTGAAAGGTGTAATGGTGATCGCTCGTGGACATCTCTGCAGCACTTTGTACAAGACTCATGTGAAGATCAATGTGGAGAGTCTCAATATTGTTGAACATGAAGCTTCGCAGAAACTGTGGCACCAGAAACTCGGTCACATGAGTGAGAAAGGTTTATCAACCTTGATGAAGGAAAATCTTATCTCCATTACCAAGAATGCAGAGCTTCAACCTTGCAGCAGCTGTTTATTTGGCAAGCAGCGAAGAGTCTCTTTTAGTTCCTCTTCGACAAGGAGATCAGAGTTGCTCAGTCTGATACATTCTGATGTTTGCGGTCCCATGGAGGTGGAGTCGCTAGGCGGTAACAAATACTTTCTGACATTTATTGATGATGCTTCTCGGAAGGTGTGGGTGTATTTTCTGAAGACAAAAGATCAGGTCTTGGAAATCTTCAAATCATTTCATGCCATGGTAGAGCGTGAAATGGGGAAGAAGCTGAAGTGCCTTCGCTCAGATAACGGAGGCGAGTATACATCCAGGAGTTTTGATGCCTATTGCAAGAGTCAGGGCATTCGGCACGAGAAGACGGTTCCACGTACCCCGCAACACAATGGGGTAGCAGAAAGAATGAACCGAACAATCATGGAAAGAGTCAGAAGTATGCTCAGCACAGCAAAGTTGCCAAAGCCATTTTGGGGAGAAGCTGTTCGCACCGCCTGCTACTTGATCAATCATTCTCCATCAGTCCCGCTGAATTTCAACATCCCGGAGAAGAAATGGACCGGCAAAAACCCCTCTTACTCTCACCTGAGGACATTTGGATGTCTGGCTTATGCACATGTCTCAAAGGAGCTCAGGCAGAAGCTTGATGCGAGAACCACTCCATGCATTTTCATAGGCTATGGAGACGAGGAGTTTGGATACAGGCTATGGGATCTAAAGACGAAGAAGCCCATCAGAAGTAGAGACGTGGTGTTCCATGAAAATCAGACATATGGGGACACTGAAAAGCCTACAATTGCTAAAAGTCCTGTCAGTTCTCAGGACTTTGTTCCAGATACAGTACCAGTACAAGCTGCCGCAGATGATGATGTGTCTGATCAAGAACTAGAAGCAGAACCAGAGGAGAAGGAAGAAGGGATTGATGAGCCTGGGGAGCCGCAACCTTTCACAGCTGCAGAACCAGTACAAGATAATGATACACCGCCTGAGACGAGTGAGCCTCAGCTACGTAGATCTGAAAGATGCCATGTTCCGTCTACTAAATATCCAGAATCAGAGTACATTCTTCTTACTGATGAAGGGGAGCAAGAGAATTTCCAGGAAGCATTGTCTCATCCAAACAAAGACATCTGGCTGCACGCTATGCGGGATGAGATGGACTCTTTAGAGAAGAACCAAACCTACGATTTGGTTAAGCTTCCAGGAGGGAAGAAGGCACTAAAGAACAAGTGGGTATTCAAGCTCAAGAAAGATAGCAGCGGAAAGGTGGTGAAGCACAAAGCTCGGCTAGTGGTCAAAGGATTCCTTTAGAAGAAAGGCATCGATTTTGGTGAGATTTTTTCTCCAGTTGTAAAGATGACTTCAATCCGAGTCATGCTCGGATTAGCAGCTAGCCTAGACTTGGAGCTTGAACAAATGGATGTAAAGACTGCATTTCTTCACGGTGATCTGCATGAAGAAATTTACATGGAGCAGCCAGAGGGATACGAGGTTCCAGGGAAAGAGAATCTCGTATGTAAGCTGAAGAAGAGTTTGTATGGCCTCAAGCAAGCACCAAGGCAATGGTACAAGAAGTTTGATTCATTCATGGTGAGTCAAGGCTACAAGAGGACTGCTGCAGATCAATGCGTCTACATTCAAAGGTCCCCTGATGGAAATTTCATTGCACTGTTACTATATGTCGATGACATGTTGATCGTCGGACAAGATGCAGTGAAGATCAGACAGCTGAAGATAGAACTTTCTAAGGTCTTTGATATGAAGGACCTTGGGTCAGCTCAGCAGATTTTAGGTATGAACATCTCTCGAGACAGAAAGGCCCGAAGATTGTGGTTATCTCAAGAGAAATATGTTGAACGGGTGATCAAGCGATTCAACATGGAGGGTGCCAAGCCAGTTAGCATCCCACTGGCTAATCATTTCAAGTTGAGCAAGAGTTCGTGTCCCTCATCCAGGAAAGAGATCGAGGAAATGGAAGTTGTGCCTTATTCTTCAGCAGTTGGAAGTCTGATGTATGCAATGGTGTGTACGAGGCCGGATATTGCACATGCAGTGGGTGTGGCAAGCAGATTTCTCTCCAATCCAGGAAATGAGCATTGGGAGGCTGTTAAGTGGATTCTCAGGTATCTTAAGGGTACTTCAAAGATATGTTTGTGTTACGGGGGAGCTGATCCGGTTTTGGAAGGCTATACAGATGCAGATATGGCCGGAGATTTTGATGGTAGAAAATCGACTTCTGGTTTTATCTACACTTTTGCAGGGGGAGCTGTGTCATGGCAGTCAAGGTTGCAGAAGTGCGTTGCACTATCTACGACAGAAGCAGAGTACATTGTTACCGCTGAAGCTGGCAAGGAGATGTTGTGGTTAAAGTGATTTCTACAAGAACTCAGGATCAAACAGAATGACTACAAGGTACATTGTGACAGTCAGAGTGCTCTGGATTTGAGCAAGAATTCAATGTACCATTCCCGAACAAAACATATTGATATTCGCTATCACTGGATACGCGAGGTGATGGATCAACAATTGTTGAAACTGATGAAGATCCACACGAAGGAGAATCCAGCAGATATGTTGACAAAGATTGTGTCTCGGGAGAAACTAGAGTTATGCAGAGACATAACTGGAATGGATGAGAGATGACGATTGGTGCAGATGTGGCGTGAGGGGAGAATTGTAGGTCCCGCCACAAAAGAGCATGCACTCATGCATGCAACGTTTGGTGCATGCTGATGCATGACAACGTTTGATGCAAGCATGGTGTCTCTTCCGAAGCATGGTGTCTTTTCCGAAGCATGGTGTCTTTTCCGAAGCATGGTGTCTCTTCCGAAGCATGGTGTCTTTTCCGAAGCATGGTGTCTCTTCTGAAGCATGGTGTCTTTTCCGAAGCATGGTGTCTCTTCCGAAGCATGGTGTCTTTTCCGAAAGCATGGTGTCTCTTCCCCTCCTATAAATTCTCACTATTTTCTTCATTTGAAGACACACTCAACTGAAGAGAAAAATAGAGATTGATAGCCACAGAGAGCTTATAAAGATTGAGAGTTTTTATTGTAATCTTTCGAGATTGAGAAATAATATTTGTGTTGTTTTCTTCTCAAATTTATCTCTGTTATTTTTCTCTCGAGCCTAACAAATCCCCCATTCCTCCCCAAATCATCATACACTTCCGTAGATCCCAAAGATTCCTCAAAAGGACTCGTCTCGCTACATCTCTCCACCAACTAGCGACCACCATCAACATTTGGAAATTTGGGATTTCGAAATCCGAAACCCTAGATAGGTATGCACAATGTTTACTACTTGTCGTTTGATTCTTATTGTAGGTTACATTTACTTGACATGTTGTTGAAATAATGGGTTAAGATTGTGTATGATTCATGCTTGAGAGTTGAATATTGTTAAACCCCATAGACTATCAAATACGGGACTTATTATGTATGCTTGTTAATTGTTATGATTGTTATATTGTTCACAATAGATAGTTAGTAAAGATAGCATCTTCTTTGTGGTGGTTATAGGCAAGGAGGAATGTTTGCAATATACTTGTGATGCTTTTGGGTGTAATTGGGTGATTGTGATTTTATCATGGTTCTTCGATTTAGTTGTTGTATAATGTGAATCATCAACAACATTACAGTTATGATTGTGATTTTATTCGTTGATATTGGGAATGTTAGAAGTATATCTTGTTATTGGAGAACTTTTAAATATTTACGATTATGTTTTGCAGTTGTAATCAACGGATAAATGATTCGGACGAAGAATGTTGTAGCGGGTGGTAGACCCCAAGTAAGTAGTATTTTTATGTTTGGATAAGATAATATACTTGTTTCAATGCAGTGTTCACTAAACATTACTGTATTTTTGTAGCGCTCCGATGAAAGTCCAGAATACTCTCTTGAATATCTCCTCACCTAGTCCGGCCGGAACTTTATCCCATTTGACTTATGTGCCGGGATTTGAATCTTGTAGTGCAGATAAGAGATAGGGCAACTCCGTATATGCTTCCGCAAACCCACCGTAGAGCCTCTCAATAGCTCTTTGTTTCACTCGCCAAGCCTTGTTGTAAGAAATCTTGTAATTGACTTGTAACAACACTATCTCAATGATCGCCTTTGGTGTTATTCCTATTTATGCCCTCACAACATTCAAAATCAGATTTGAAACTAATTTGGAATCAACTTTCCTTTGGTCTTGTGTCAATGTTGGATTGATGCAAGTATGAGACCCTTTCAATTTCTTCATAACAAAATATGTCTGTCCAGTTGGAATTATTGCACGAAATCTCAATGTACAACCAGCCTCTACCACATCAAGATTTGCTAATTGTTCCTCCATTGTTCCCACCCTTGGTGCCATTTTACATTTAACGGCAAATATGGTTTTGTTCGACCTAACCGTGACAAACTCTTGATGTTCCTTGATGGAGAACATTTTCACGGCATGTATCACGGCTTCTTTGCTTGTAAACTTCTGGCCAATGTGCAAGTCACGTGGGTCATATGAGGTTAAAGACTCTTCACCAAAGTGGTATACTCTAGCAATGTTAGCCAAGCCCACCGGTCCAACATCATGAACGGTTGAAGAGGCCAATTGATTCATGGGGACGGCCCGTTCAACATTTCGTTCCAAATCATGAACATCGTTAACGAGATTAACATTAACATTCACATCATTGACGTGCACATTTTCTTCATCTTCATCGTCACCGTCCTCTACATCTTCCACCTCTTCTTCATATTCTTCATCTTCTATCAAGCCATTGTTAACTAAAGCATGCTCAAAAGTTTCAATAATATTTTCATTTTCCACAAGATTGCGTATCGAAATGGAAGGATTTGGGAATTCATCTTGTGCAGAACTAGATGTACTTGGATTTGTGAATATGTCATCATGTGGAGGAGACAAGCTTACATGCAACTGAATCAGATCGTTGGGAATCATCGGAGAGGTCGGTACTTCAGGTATTGGAGTTGACACGCGACCAACCTGTGGACTACGTACGTATATCTTGGTTTTCTCTATATATAATTCCATTGCACACCAACTACTGTACGGATCAATTGATCCTGCTATCATAGCAACAAGTGAGTCATCATCAACTATAGGTACCACCATAAAATATGGGCCCCCTCTGCCTTTTCCAGCTACATACCTAACTTTAATTTGAAAACTCCTTTCACCTTTATCCCATTTAGTTACTTCGTATACATTTTCAACTAATTCTTGCATTTTTATATTACGATTTGCCCATACTATCTCCAGTTCAACACCTTTATAGCAAAAATCTATTTTTGGGTCTCGAACTATTTCTCCCCCGTAATACAACCAAATAGGAATTTTATAGTCCATACCTATACATTAGTAAAAATTGTTGCATTCAATATACAATCATGAACAAAAAATTAAATACATATTAACAAAGATTAACCATGGCATTTAACCAATTTATATTATATTATTTCATGGATCCATGTTTGAAATGAATATTTATACTGTGGTGTGAAAAACATCTCCGAATGTTTGCTAATCCTCAAAATTCACAATATTATTACAAGAGAAAGTAGATGTAATATGAATCACTACTCAGGATTTCATTTCAAGTGTCACATCCCATACTACATTTTAAATTTTTGTATACGACCCCTAAATCACACTAATCTATCTATATAATATATTTAATGGATCCATGTCTAAAATAACTGGTATATGTCTAAAATAATGGTTCATGCAAATCCAACGCAAACTAAGCCATATGCAAAATTTATAAAACTCCCTCTTCGCATCAAGTCCGCACAACCACAATATATGATACAGAAGGTATATTTTATGACACGCTTTTTGCCAACAGTGCAAAAACGAGTTCCTAAATGAAATGAACCATAAAAGTTTGTATAGGTGTCTGCATATATAATAATTGAAATTAGTGTACATTTCTTGATAAAAGTATAGTTATATCCATGAAGCCGTAGGTAACGTGGTCACGGGACTACGTAGAATAAATTTAATTGTGGTACACATGATCACATCCCATTAACAAGAGAGTTCACAACATGCCAAACTAACACCATTCACCTCGAATTAACCAGAAATAGTTGAATGTACATATATCATAATATTTAAGTTCCAATATAACACCTACAATACGAGTTTCAACAATATTCATGAATCAATCAATCAATAAACATTCATCAATCAATCACAAATGCAAGATACTAGGCATATCTTTTTAGGGTTTCCAAATTGGGGATTTCCGAAATCTGTAGTGAGGAGAGTAATCAGGTAGAGATGAAGTGTGAGGAGAGAGATTAGGTGGAGAATGTAACTCAAATTAATGGGGTTTTTGGGGGAGAAATTAGGGGTTAGGGTTTTGGGAGATAGAGAAGAAGAAAAACGAAATAAGAGAAAAAGAGAGAGACACAGTGGGGACGCGCTGAGTCTTAAAAGCGGTTGGGCCCACTTGGGGACGCTATCGGGAATAGCGACCTCAGTTAGACGACACTGCTATTTCCAATAGCGACCTCAGATAGTCGGAAGTCGTTTACCAATTTTACAAAAGCCTCTCTAAAATCTGCCAAGTGTGGGAGATTGAGTACAATGTGTTGGTCGCTATTCTCAATAGCGGCATCATAAATGAAGATGTCGCTATTGTGAATAGCGACCGCTGCTGACGTGGCGCTGGCTAACCCACGAACGCTAATAGTTTGGGAACTGGCCTAAAATCGCAAATAGTTTCAAAAAGTGGCCTAGTACGGCAAAAATTCCTTCTTTTGCTTCCGAAATATATGCACGCGCGCAGCACGTGCTACTAATGTCATGGTTGAATGATGGGCATGGATTTTTTTGTCGGGGGGGTTGTAAATTGTCAGTAAACACCCTGAACAAAAATATGATGTACTTCTGTTACATCACTTTGTACCGATAAACACCCTTCAAGATGTGCTTGTTCTGCGCAAGGCAAGCAACTTTCGAAGCCTTTGCCTAAGTATACTGATGGTGAACATGGGTCGTAAAGATTGTTATGAAGTGACAAGTCTCGGGTCAACAGCATAAGGAAATCGGGAAAAGATAACCCTCTTTGGGCTAGTAATCTCAACAAGTATCATTCTTCTATTTTGAGACATCTAAAACAAAGTTTACAATATGATCAGATATTTTGGTTGGTTGGTTGGTTTTTTAGAGACTTGAGATTCTGTGAGATTCTGTGAAAAACAAAATTATGAATAAAATTTGACAAAATAAGTAGAAAGATGGCGCAGTAGATATGAAGAAACAAGAACATAGTCAATAATTTGGAGATTTCAGGCATCTCAATTCATCAGAAAGAAATACCCTTGAATACCAGTCAATTTGCTTTTTGTTGTGTATATCTAATTAACCATAGCAACAAGAGAGTTATTTATTAGGATTACTTGGGAATCTATATAATAAATCACAAGGAAATTTTAAAAAAAAACTATCAAGTGACTATCCTTCAGTTGAAACAAAATCAATGGCTCATCCTCACTTTATTACTCTCTCTCTCTCTCTCTCTTATATCTTTTCATTTTTCAAAAAATGAAGAGCTTCAAAATCATATATTCTTCAACACTTGAATGGTTAGTAATAACACTAGCATGCTGAATTTTTTTTAACTTCTTTATGTGCTTTGCCTATATATATATATTTTTTATGTGTTTTGCTTTATTTGGATTATCTTTATATGTTTACGGGGCTTTTGATATGATCGCAGCAACATGAACAAGAATTCTTTTTGGAAATTTGGACTTTGAGATTTGGGAAAGAACAAAGAAGAATATTGGAGAAGATCATATTGAGAGAGGAATATTGATCCAGATATTTTACATCTCCTTCATTAACAATCCTGCTATTTATAATAGCCACAAGACAAAAATAGTTTGTTACACCCCCTTCTTATTTCCCTGCCAAATTGTTCTCTCAATATTTCACGCGCTTTACATGTAAAAAGCTGATACAACTGATACCGCGCCATATCTGAAATCCCACAACCTATATGTAATCTTTCAAGTATCCTGACCTCTTCTTCAACCTTGTCGACCTCTCTAGCATCGACTCTGCATCATTCTGCACCGCAATTCCCTGCATTCCCGACTCTTCATGCTCAACAGATTCAGCTTCTTCAGTTTGAACAATAGCAACTCCAGCATGAACAATGGTCGTATCAATACTTCCCCCCTTATATAGAACCTTGTCCTCAAGGTTCCAATCAGGAAATGCCTTAGCTACAACATATGCCCTCTCCCAAGTTGAATCCTCCTCAGGCAAGTCCTCCCACTTTATTAATATCTCGTTCACAAATTGATTTCCAGATTTGATGCTCCTTCTTCCAATTATTTCAGCTAGCTGAAACACCCATTTTTAGTTTTCATTCACCAGAGGTAGCTCCTCTAATGCTCTTGGTAATGGAGTACTTGTACACTTTTTAAGCAGTGATACATGGAACAAGGATGGATATAACTACCCTGAGGTGACTGCAACTTATTAGCAACTGACTCAACTCTTTTAATGATCTGATAAGGCCCAAAATACCTCTTCGATAGTTTTTGACTGCCTCTATGGATTAGTGAGTGTTGCTTATATGGTTTTAACTTTAAGAACACCCAATCGCACACTTGAAATTGCTTATCCGTTTTCGCTGCGTCAGCTTTACTTTTCATTCTGTACTGAGCCTCTGCCAAATAACATTTCAGCTTCTGCAACAGCTCCTTCCTCCTTGACAAAGAGCTACTTCATTATTGATGGCAGTATCTTTTATGTAGTCAGGAATTTTTTGAAGGTGTCTCCCATATACGACCTTAAATGGAGTCAAATTAATAGCAGAATGCCAAGAAGTGTTGTACCATAGCTCTGCCAATGCTAAATATTTGCACCACTGAACAGGATCCTCACTTACAAAGGATCCATATATTGCTCAATTATCCTATTAGTTACTTCCGTCTGGCCATCTGACTGAGGTGGTATGCCGTACTCATCTGCATAGAAGTCCCCTGGCTCTTAAAGAGTTGTTGCTATAATTGACTCAAGAAGATGGGATCCCTATCAGATATAATAGATCTAGGCAGTCCATGGAGCTTCATTACATTATAAGAGAAAACCTCCGCAACCTTCATTGTCGTAAACCCACTTACTAATGGAAAAAAAAGAGAGCATATTGTTAGGATTGTGGCCTCAAATACACTTAGGCACGGAGTACTTGAAGTTGGAGAAGAAGAAGAGGAGACGAAGACAATAAGAGAAGACAACATCAAGTAGAAGATGTGCAGTTGTGGTCGACTGTCCTGTGGTGCGGTCGACCGACCACCTGACCGCAACTAGGCTGCTAGGTATCTTCAAGTGTACATGGCTCAACAGAGAAGGGGACGGTTGACCGTGTAGTCGACCGGTCATGTCTCAGGTGTGTATACGTTGCGATCGACCGACCTGGGGTTGCGGTTGATCGACAACAGCACTGTGTGTTTTGGGCTGACGAGTTTAAGGCCCAATAAGCTGGATTTGTGTTTATCTTTTAGGTTTACTTGGGGGCTATATATATGGCTATAGACTCTAGAGTTTGAATAACTGATTAGAGAGATTTAGTGAGCCGTTATCACTGTTCAACTTCAATAGGGGATTGTGCCAGGTGTTTCAAAAGTAAGGGAGAGAGATTGAGAGTTGTAATCTCTTTTGTAATCTTTGTATTTCTTAAGAATTATTTGGTTATCTCTACATGTTGATTGTGTTCTTGTGAGATCATGCATATATTGTGGTGGCTTGTTCTTGATTCATCTAAGTCTTGGTAGTTTCTATTGCTTGTGTGTACTTCCACTATTAGCACTACAAGTTGTGGTAGATTCTTCAACACATATTTGGATAGTCGATCAATAACCACCATAATAACTGACTTCCCCTGAGATATGGGTAGTCCAGTTATAAAATCCATAGCCACATCTTCCCAAATTTGCTCTGGGATTGGAAAAGGTTGCATTAACTGTAGGATAATGGCTCGATTCTGGTTCAAATTGTTTTGGAGTATCTGCAGCAAATGAAAGTTACAGTATATCAGTCGACTGAATTGGAGGATCAGGCGACTGTCCAGAGAAGTTTCAAAGGCTTGTGATACAGCAGCAGCAGTCGACTGCCCAGTCGACTGTCCTGAACAAGACCAGTCGACTGCTTAGGTGACCAGTCGACTGTGTACGGGATTTTGAACTAGAAAAGGCCCAATTCGAAAAGGCCCAGTAGTTTTCCTATAAATACACTTGTTAGGGTTTTGTAATTAGTGACGAAAATTAGAAACCTCTTTTCGGATTTTGCAGCCGTTATCTCTTGTAAGCTTTGTTTGCCCATTGGAGATCATAGTAAAGAAACCCCAATCGCCCCTTGTGGATGTAGGCATCGTTTTGCCGAACCACGTAAATCTTGTGTTCTTGTGTTGCTTGCTTTTCTGTGTTTTCTCGCTGTTTCTCTCGTTTGATTGTTGGTTTGATTTGTATTCCGCACAACAAGTGGTATCAGAGCTTTCGGTTCGACCTAGAGGGAGATGGCGAGTGATGCAGATGCAACCAAGGATGTTGTGGGATCAAGTTCGTCCAGAACAACGATTCACAATGCAAAATTTGAAGTTGAAAAATTTGATGGGACAAACAATTTTGAGATGTGGCAATGTGAGGTGTTGGATGTTCTTGTTCAACAAGAACAAGATGTTGCTTTGGAAGTAGAAAAACCAAAGGATATGTCCGAAGCAGATTGGAAGAAGTTGAATCGAGTTGCGTGTGGGACTATTCGGCTCTTTATTGCGAAGGCTCAGAAGTACGATTTGATGAGGGATACCATTGCTGCGGTGTTGTGGAAGAAGCTCGAAGACAAATACATGAGGAAAAGTTTGGAGAATCGGCTGTATTTGAAGAAGAGACTTTTTCGCTTCACCTATACGGAAGGTATGTCTATGAATGCTCATGTTGAATCATTTAATAAATTATTGGCTGATTTGTTAAATTTGGATGAGCAAATTAAGGATGAAGATAAAGCCCTAATTCTGTTGAATTCATTACCTGAAAGTTATGATCATTTAGCAACTACTTTATTATATGGAAAAGATACTGTGAAATATGAAGATGTTGCAAATGCTCTGTTGAATAATGAAACTAGGAGAAGGGATAAAATGGTTGATAGAGAAACTTCTGAAGCTTTAATTGTAAGGGGCAGGACTGAGACCAGATCTGAGTCCAAATCTGGAAAAAAGGGAAACAAATCTCGTTCCAAATCGAGAGGAGTTTCGAAGGACAGGAAAATACCGGCCAAAGATGAATGTGCTTTCTGTCATGAAAGGGGGCATTGGAAAAAGGATTGTCCAAAGCTACGAAATAAAGAAAATTCGACTGCAAATGTGACTGTTGATAATTTAGAAAGTGGCGAGGATTTTTCTTTTGCACTTGCTTCTAGTCCCTCACTTTATCAAGAAGTATGGTTTCTTGATACAGCAGCCTCCTATCATATGTCTTGGAAAAAGGAGTGGTTTACTTCTTTGGAGTATATGGATGGTGGTGTAGTTTTGATGGGAAATGATGCACCTTGTAAGAAGGTAGGAATCGGGAAGATTGAATTGCTAATGCACGATGGTCTTATTAGAGAGCTTTCAGATGTATGGTATGTTCCAGATTTGAAAAAGAATTTGATTTCACTTGGTGCTTTGGAGGCCAGTGGATTGAAATTTGCTAGTGAAGGTGGCATTCTGAAGGTGACTAGCGGATCGCTCGTGGTGATGAAAGGGCAAAGAAAAAGAAACTTGTTTTTCTTGCAGGGAAAAACATATTTGGGTGAGGCTGCCAGTGTAACTGAAAGGCCTAAACAGGTTGTTCCCGACTCTACTAGGTTGTGGCATATGCGACTCGGGCATGCAGGAGAAAGGGCCTTGCAGGGGCTTGTGAAGCAAGGGTTGCTTAAAGATGCTAAAGGATGCAAGTTGGAATTTTGTGAACATTGTGTTTTGGGTAAGCAAACTAGGATGAAATTTGGTACAGCTGTACATCAGACAAAGGGTATCCTCGATTATGTGCACACAGATGTTTGGGGCCCTACTCAGACACCTTCTATGAGTGGTAGACACTGGTTTGTTACTTTTGTTGATGATTACTCCAGACGAGTTTGGGTATATACCATGAAGCACAAAGATGAAGTTTTGACATTGTTCACAAGTTGGAAGAAGAAAGTTGAAAATCAGACTGGTAGGAAGATTAAGGTTCCGAGGTCAGATAATGGAGGGGAATATAAGAATGATCCGTTTCTGAAATTGTGTGAAGATGAAGGGATCCAAAGGCACTTCACAGTTAGGAAGACTCCACAGCAAAATGGGGTTGCAGAAAGGATGAACAGAACCTTACTTGAGAAGGTGAGATGTATGCTAGCACAGTCTGGATTGAAGAAGACATTTTGGGCAGAAGCTGTTATATATGCAAGCCACATTGTCAACCGTTTACCATCAGCAGCACTTGAAGGCAAAACGCCTATTGAGGTATGGAGTGGTAAACCTGCATCTGATTATAGTTTTTTGCATATATTTGGTTGTCCTGCTTATTTTCATGTAACTGAAACTAAACTTGATGCAAGAGCCAAAAAGGCTATATTTGTTGGTTTTAGTACTGGTGTCAAAGGTTACAGGTTGTGGTGTCCAGAACAGAAAAAGTTAGTAATCAGCAGGGATGTGACCTTTGATGAGACCAGCATGATAGGCTCGGGACAGTCGACTGGTGGTCGAGAATAGTCGACTGGTGAGCAGCAGAATAGCGGGAAAGTTCTCCAACAGGTGAGCAGCAGAAGCTCGGGACAGTCGACTGGTGTACAGTATCAGTCGACTGATGATCGACAGCAGCAGCAGAATGGGAGAGTTCTCCAACAGGTGGAGTTAGAAAAGCTTTCAGTTGAAAGTCCTGCCCAAAATGATGATGATGTGGTTGATACTGAGGATGATGAAGAAGTTCCTACCCAGCAGGAAGAATCAATTGCAGTAAGAAGGCTAAGAAGAGATATCAAACGACCGTCTCGCTTTACAGATACAGTTGCATTTGCTCTTCCCATTGTGGATGATGAAGTTTCCTCCAACTTCAAAGAAGCCACTAGAAGTTCAGAAAATGCAGATTGGAAAGTTGCTATGGATGAAGAGATGAACTCTCTTCATAAGAATAAGACTTGGGATCTAGTGCAACTACCAAAGGGGAAGAAAGCAATTGGTTGCAAGTGGGTGTATACGAAGAAAGAAGGTCCAAAAGGCAGTGTTCGGTTCAAGGCTAGACTAGTTGCAAAGGGGTATGCTCAACAGGAAGGTATTGACTATAATGAAGTGTTCTCTCCGGTTGTTAAGCATCCTTCTATTCGGATTTTGTTAGCATTGGTAGCACAGTTTGATCTTGAATTGACACAGATGGATGTGAAGACTGCATTCTTACATGGGGATCTAGATGAAGAAATATATATGTTGCAGCCAGATGGGTTTAAGACAGCTGGGAAGGAAAATTGTGTTTGCAGGTTGAAGAAGTCTCTCTATGGGTTGAAGCAATCTCCAAGGCAGTGGTATTTGAGGTTTGACCAGTTTATGAAAGTGCAGGGATATTCCAGAAGTGAGTATGATCATTGTGTCTACTTCAGGAAGTTGCAGAATGGTTCTTTTATATATCTGTTATTATATGTGGATGATATGTTGATTGCCTCTAAAAATGCTAAGGAGATTCAAAATTTGAAGAATCAGTTGAGTTCTGAGTTCGAGATGAAGGATCTTGGTAAAGCCAAGAAGATACTTGGGATGGAGATAGCTAGAGACAGGGCAAAAGGCATAGTAAGTTTGACACAGAAGCAATATCTTTTGAAGGTGCTGAAACGGTTTGGTATAGATGAGAAAACTAAACCAGTCAGTACACCCTTAGCCACTCATTTCAGAATTAGTGCTTCTCAGTCTCCAAGTACAGATGAAGAGAGACAGTATATGGCTAATGTACCTTACACTAGTATGGTTGGCAGTTTGATGTATGCTATGGTTTGTACTCGACCAGACATCTCTCAGGCGGTGAGTATGGTTAGTCGATATATGCATGATCCAGGCAAAGAGCATTGGCAAGCAGCTAAATGGATTTTGAGGTACATAAGCGGCACCACAGATGTGGGTTTGAAATTTGAAAGGGATGACAATATTAGCAGGTTATTGGTTGGATATGTTGATTCTGACTATGCAGGTGATCTAGATAAGAGGCGGTCTACTACAGGCTATTTGTTTACTATGGCTAGAGCACCTATAAGTTGGAGGTCAAATTTGCAGTCCACTGTAGCGTTGTCTACTACTGAGGCTGAATACATGGCGGTTGCTGAGGCCATGAAGGAAGCCATTTGGATACATGGACTTTTGAAGAGCTTGGGAATTCATCGGGAGAAGGTGGAGGTACACTGTGACAGTCAGAGTGCTATTCATTTAGCGAAGAACCAAGTTCATCATTCGAGGACCAAACATATTGATGTCCGTTATCATTTTGTGCGTGATTTGATAAAGGATGGTGATATTCATTTGGTGAAGATTGGAACAGCTGATAATCCTGCTGATATGTTGACCAAAGTTGTTGGGGTAGCCAAGTTCAAGCATTGCATGAACCTGGCTAATATTTTGCATGTTTGATAATTTGGCATGGGCGGTTGGGATAGTGCTTTGCTATTGGTTTGTTTAGTATGTGATATCATACAAAGGTGGAGTTTGGTTTTTTGTTGCATTTGGTGATGAGCAGTTGTTTTGGAGTATTTGTGGAGATTGCTTGGGCTACTTGGAAGATTTCACCAAGGTGGAGATTGTTGGATACTTGGAAGATCTCGCCAAGGTGGAGATTGTAGGATAATGGCTCGATTCTGGTTCAGATTGTTTTGGAGTATCTGCAGCAAATGAAAGTTACAGTATATCAGTCGACTGAATTAGAGGATCAGGCGACTGTCCAGAGAAGTTTCAAAGGCTTGTGATACAGCAGCAGCAGTCGACTGTCCTGAACAAGACCAGTCGACTGCTTAGGTGACCAGTCGACTGTGTACGGGATTTTGAACTAGAAAAGGCCCAATTCGAAAAGGCCCAGTAGTTTCCCTATAAATACACTTGTTAGGGTTTTGTAATTAGTGACGAAAATTAGAAACCTCTTTTCGGATTTTGCAGCCGTCATCTCTTGTAAGCTTTGTTTGCCCATTGGAGATCATAGTAAAGAAACCCCAACCGCCCCTTGTGGATGTAGGCATCGTTTTGCCGAACCACGTAAATCTTGTGTTCTTGTGTTGCTTGCTTTTCTGTGTTTTCTCGCTGTTTCTCTCGTTTGATTGTTGGTTTGATTTGTATTCCGCACAACATTAACCCCCTAACTTTGAAGTATCATATTTCGTCTGTTGACACTTTGTGCATTTGCTAACATATTGTTGGACTGATTTGTGCATATTTTCCCAGTAAAATGAAGCTTTCAATCTAGCTAAAGTCTTAGCTATCCCTGCATGACCACCAACTGGAGATGAGTGCATCTCATACAAAATCTCTTGCTCCAGGTTGACAGGAATGATAACTTTGCCTTTAAAGAATAATATCCCATCTCTTACTCGAAATTTAGGTCTCAAAGCAGGAAACTCCCTTATCTCCGCTATCAATTCTTTGTACACATTATGTTTGAGGAGTTCCTCCTTCAACATATCTTTCACACCACTTAAGGCACTGATACCAGAGTATTCAAGGAATCTTCGTCATAAGGAAATCTTGACAGCCCATTCATTGCTGCATTTTTAACTCCAGATTTGTACAAGATTTTGAACTTATATCCTGCTAATTTATAATGCCACCTTTGTTTCTTCAGAGTTTGAATAACCTGGTTGAAGAGGTGATGGAGTGTTTGGTGATGTGTAGATAGTAAATTCCCTGCCTAATAGATACTGCTGCCACTTCTTAATGGCCTCAGCTATAGCATATAACTCCCTCACATAAGCTGATGATGCCTGCACTCGTTTATGCATCTTCTTGCTAAAATAAGCTATTGGATGCCCGTCCTATTGAGGCACCGCACCAATGCCTACACCCGAGGCATCAGTCTCCACCACAAATGCTTTTGAAAAATTAGGCAATGCAAGAACATGTGTATGCTGGAGCACTCTCTTCAATTCATCAAATGCCAATTCAGCATTAGCATTCCATGCAAATGTCTCCTTTCTTAGTAAATCAGTCAACCCGCAATAGAAGCATAATGCTTCACAAATCTCTGATAATAACCAGTTAGGCCAAGAAAAGCTCTAACATGTTTAACACACCTTGGCATTGGCCAATCCTTAATAACTTGAACTTTACTCTCATCCACTTACAGTCTTCTAGCTGATACAATATGAACCAAATAATCAATGGATGTCTTGCCAAATGCGCACTTCGACAGCTTCCCATAAAAGAAATTTTGCTCCAGGATTCTCAAAACTGCTGATAAATGTTTGAAGTGCATATCTCAGTCTTCACTGTACACCAAGATGTCATCGAAGAACACCAATACAAACTTTCTTAAACATGGTCTAAAAATGGAGTTCATAACGGCTAGAAAAGTCGACGGTGCATTAGTAAGACCAAATGGCATGACCAAGAACTCAAAATGACCATCATGTGTTCGAAATGCAGTTTCATATACATCACTTGTTTGCACTCTAATTTGATGATATCCCTCTCGCAAATCAGGCTTTGAAAAATATTTTGCTCCACATAATTCATTAAATAACTCCTCCGCAGTAGGAATTGGAAACTTGTCCTTGATTATGATAGCATTTAAGGCCCGATAGTCTACATAAAATCTCCATGTACCATCTTTTTAACTAATAATACAGGTGATGAAAATGGGCTTTGGCTTTGTTGAATAATACCTTCCTTCAACTTCTTGGCAACCTGTTGCTCAATCTCACACTTTTGGAAATGAAGGTATCTATTAGGCTTCACATTCGTTGGTGAATGACCAGGGATCAAATGCAACGGATGAACAAACTTCCTACTTGGTGGTAACCCCACTGGTTCTGTAAAAACACTAGAATGTTTCCTTAATAGCTGCTGCAATTCATCAACATGCTGCTCCTTTTGCTTGTCTTCTTGTAGTGTTAAATGGAAAAATTCACTTACAGCTTTGGTTGAGGGGTCTCGCCGCAGATAATGCAAGTATATTTGCACAGGAACTTGACCATCACCACCTCTCAGCACCATTCTATGATTATTTAGATCAAAGCTCATAGTCATTTTACTATAGTCGCTCCTTTTGCTTGTCTTCTTGTAGTGTTAAATGGAAAAATTCACTTACAGCTTTGGTTGAGGGGTCTCTCCGCAGATAATGCAAGTATATTTGCACAGGAACTTGACCATCACCACCTCTCAGCACCATTCTATGATTATTTAGATCAAAGCTCATAGTCATTTTACTATAGTCAGTTATGATTGGGCCCAACAGCTTAAGCCACTGCACTCCCAAAACCACATCGGTTCATTATAACGATAACACATAAAAATCAATCTCGAATGGGTATCCCTGCAACTTGATTGATACAACTTTACATAATCCTTCACATTTCATAGTTTCAACATTCCCCACCAAAACATTAAAGTGTGCTGAAGGAAATACTGGTAAGTTCAGGAATTTCACTAATTTTTCTTGTATGAAGTTATTGGTACTACCTCCATCGATTAAAACTTGCACGTCAGTATTCTGGATACTGCCCTGCACCCTTAGAGTGCGCAGAGTTGACTATCCTGGTAAGGCCTGAAATGAAATCTCAGGTGTACAATCACTCTCCTGTGCCAGGTTCTCAGGTTGTTCCTCATACAAAGCAATCGAAGCACTGCTATTCTCTTCTATCTCATCGCATAACAATAAGAAATACTGCCTCTTGCACTTATGGCCAGGAATAAACTTTTCATCACAATTAAAACAGAACCCCATATTCTTTCTAGCAACCCATTCTGCATGTGGAATTCTCCTTATAGGCATTCTATTTGACACCGTACTATTAGAGCTACTAGAATTAGTTTGTTATGTAGCTTTTGATGGAGTGGCTAATAGAAGGGGTAAGGTGCTTGGTGGTGGCTGTCATGGGGGTCGATAACCTCCTCCTTTAATACTAAGGCCTCTCAAATCATGGAATTTCTCATCATGCAACCTTGCTAAGTAGATTGCATCAGCTAAAGAAGTAGGTCTGTAAGCCAGGACTTCTCTACGAATCTCTAGTTTAAAGCCTGAAACATAGCAGCTTAAAATTGCCTCATCTGAAAGACCTCTAGTTTTATTCACAAGAACATCAAATTCGTCTTGATCAGCAGACAGAGATGTGGTCTGAGTCAATTTAAATAATAGGCCTGCATGATCTACACAAGCCGAGAGACCAAATCTCACATCCAATTGATGAACAAAATCCCCCTAATTTCGAAAACCACCATTATCAAACTTATGCTGAAACCAGGCAAGTGTTCTTCCATCCATATGGAACGAAGCACTATGAATCTTTTGATCAATAGGGGTCTTGTGATGTTGAAAAAACTGGTTTGCTTTAAAAAGCCACCCTGTAGGATCTTCCACTTCAAACCTCGGAAAATATAATCTAAGGTTCTTAATGAAATACTGTGAGTTAGGGTTAGGATTTCTCACATTGCTTGTTGTATCCAAAGAGAGCTGCGATCGACTGATGTTGATCCATCTTCGTATCCATCACCGTGAATCGATGCATCAGCTTGTTAGGAACCTAGGAGAACTCACCCTTAAAAGCTAGCTGTTAAAGGGAAAGAGCCCAAGTCCGTAACCCACCGACCTCGGCGGTATTCACTCTAGCGACACTGGCCCGGCCGGCTTTCACTCTAGCGACACTGGCCCGACCCAGGTCTACCAGTAATTTTAATCTAGCCTCTAGAGCGAATTAAGAAGTATGGGGTTGGCTTTGATACCAATTGTTAGGAACCTAGGAGAACTCACCCTTAAAAGCTAGCTGTTAAAGGGAGGGAGCCCAAGTTTATAACTACCCAATATTGGTTCCCCATATAACCGATGTGGGACTAAATTTGGATCATAACACAACTTAGTCAACATTCCCTACTATTCCTGGATTTGATGGCCTTGAGTACTCGCTATCTCCTTCAATCCTAGAATTGCCTATTTTAACGACGTAATCGAGTTCGAGCGAGTTCTTGGATTATCAGCCATTTTTGAATTCGAATTGGTGAAAACACCAAATTGATACGATCACAACAACAAGAACAAGAATTCTTTTCGGAAATTTGGACTTTGAGATTTGGGAAAGAACCAAGAAGAATATTGGAGAAGATCAGATTGAGAGAGAAATATTGATCCAGATATTTTCCATCTCCTTCATTAGCAATCCTACTATATATAATAGCTACAAGACAAAAATAGTTTGTTACACCCCCTTCTTATTTTTCCCGCCAAATCCTTCTCTAAAAATTTCATGCGCTTTACATGTAAAATGCTGATACAACTGATACCGCGCCATATCTGAAATCCCACAACCTATATGTAATCTTTTGAGTATCCTGACCTCTTCTTCAACCTAGTCGATCTCTCTAGCATCAACTCTGCATCATTCTGCACCGCAACTCCTTGCATTCCCGACTCTTCATGCTCAACTGATTGAGTTTCTTCAGTTTGAACAGTAGTAACTCCATCAGCATGAACAATGGTCGTATCAGCTTTTCATATGCTGTATTGTTCACAAAGACGTGCCGTAAACACGTCCACGGTCAAGCCTAGTTATTCTATAACTTGTGAGATTTACCTTGACAAGTTTATTGCAATATCACGTAATTAAATTTAATTAGCGCGATTTCTTCTTACCTGTAGTAAAACAAAATGTAAACACATTATAATCAGTCAACCAGTGATATATATATATATATTATATATCTATATAATAAAACACAAAGAAAGCTATCAAGTGGCTCTCCTTTAATCACCCCAAAACCAAAGACCCAGATCTAACCTCACAAAACACATTTCCCCCCCAAAACTCAAATTCAAATCCCCCACCCAAAACAACTCCTTTATTTATTTAATTATTTCTCTCTCTCTTCTATTCAAAAAATTAAGAAAATAATTTTTTTAAAAAAATTTAAAATTTAAAAAAATTTTAAAAACTAGAAAATTTAAAAACTTTAAAAACTTTAAAAATAATTCAAAAAAATCAAAAACTGATAAAAAAAAATTTACAAATTTTTATAAAATTTTTATTTATTTTGAATTTTTTAAAATTTTTAAAATTTTGGAAATTTTAGAAATTTTCTTAAAATTGAAAAATAAAAAAAATAAAAAAAAATTTAAAAATTTAAAAATTATTTTTTAAAAAAAAATTTAAAATTTTGAAAATTTGAAACATTTTAAATTTTGAAAATTTGAAAATCTCAAAGCAAATCCAAATCCAATCCAATGTCGAACCCCAATCAAGAGGTCGTCGCCGATATCTGGTCCACTGCTGATTCCGTATTGGTGACTCACCTCCACCAAATCGAGCACGAATATCAAGCGACTCTGTATCGGTGACTCCCCTCCACCAAATCAAGCGCGAATATCAAGCGACTCTGTATCGGTGACTCCCCTCCACCAAATCGAGAGGCTCTATATGCGATGCAACGACTCTAATTTCATCTCATTAACTGAATTCTCATTCTAATTTTTAATTTTTTGTGTGCAGGCGATTACTCAATTTTTTGCTGACTTGAATTTTTTGTGTGCATGGGATTTAAGTTCAGAGGGGTATGATTGTTTTATTTTTGGGTTTAGAAAATTTTAATTTGGTGATTTATTTGATGAGTTTTCTTTATTGGTTTTGATTTAAAGTATATGCAAGTGAAAGATGGATTATTTGGTGGCCTCAATTTGGACTTCCAAATAATAGCAGGACAGGTAAGCTGTCTAGTAACCTAAAATAACTTGGCAAATATGCAACATTAATTTCTTTACTACAAGAGAAAATACTATCGAGAAGTGTTCCCTTCACTGGTTATTAGAAACCATGGATAACATAACATAAAAGAACTTTTAGTGTATGTTTGGATATATAGGATTGGGATGACTGGGTTTACCAATGAAGGATGCAAACTCTCCACTCAAGAAAGATAGTTAAAGTAAATTTGTTATGTATCCATTCTGATTTTTTTTTATAAAGGTGCAATGAGGAGACAAAGTGGAGACAAAAGAAATGATTAGCTTGGATTAGAGTTTTGAGAACTTCATGTATTTCATTTTGGTTGAAATTATAACAAGAGATATTTCAATTCCAAACTGAGTCTCAGACAAACAAATGTTTAGATTATTGGTATTGTAGATACCTTCACACATTCACTTGTATTACCATTGTATTTAGACATGCTCATATTGGTTATAGGATTAGAGTAAGCTCTATAAAACTTATATGATAATGTCCTTGCATAACTGTTACAAGTATCTAAAAGTGATGCTAAAGTTAAAAAAAACTCTATGCAGTGTTTCTAACAAATTATATGCATTCCAGGTAAGTTCAAGCTAATGATCAAGAAGGCGATGATTGAGTTTAAAAGTAGATATACTGCTTTTTCATATGATATGTTTATTAATTAAATTAATTTGCGGGACCTCTAAAACTATTTTATATAAGGGTAAAAGGGATATGAGCAACTTGCTCATTTAGTAAATGAGCAATTGATTATGTGGCATGCATGTGATACATTGGACAACTAACCCTTTTAAGGCTTTTCCAATCACATGTATGCCACATCATCAATTGCTTATTTACTAAATGAGCAGGTTGCTCATACCCCTTTTTCCCTTTATATAATCAAACCAGGTGCACCGTTCCGAAGACGTACCATGTGCCGTAGGCACGTGTCAACGGGCAAACCTAGTATATATATATAAACCGGAAACTAATGAATTACCTGGTTTCTTTATTTTATTTAAAATTCATGATTTGAGGAGACGAACTCCACGGATTTTCCGTGAGAAAGAGAAATTGGAAATACAAAATTGATAGATAAGAGCATCTGTAGTCGTTCTAAGCTAAATTTTGGGCATTTGGCTTTTGGAAATAGAAAATATGGCTGCGCGCTGCAGTCGCTGAAAGCTAAAATATGGCTGGACGATCGATTATCTCTCGTCCCAAATTTTTTTTTTTAAAAAAAATTTCTTTTTTTTTTAAAGCACTAAAAGACAAAAAAAAAATAAAAAATGGAAACATGCCTGGGACGGTAGATAATCTACCGTCCTAAAATTGAGTTTGATTGCGGAATAGAATTGACGATGTATAATGCTTCGTCTCTGACAATTTTTTTTTATTATTATTTTTATAATAAACGACGCCCCATTGTTTATCGTCCGTTTCAAAAAAAATCAAAGCAACGGGATATATTCCTTCGTCAATTTTCAGGGACGAAAGAAAATTGACCGTTAGCTATATTTTGCATTTGGCCAAATTGTCTGCTATATTTGGCAAGACACTATTCATCGTACACCCAAATTTTGCAAATTTGGACGACGACTGCAGCTATTTTTTTCGAAATTTTTCCAAAATTTGGGTATTTAGCCCACGACTGCAGATGCTCTAATGGATGTTGCACACAATTTCATTCCGATTCATGCCATTGCTGTAGTAGGTAGCTAGTTTAGTTATAGCTAGCAAAGAATCATCTCCTTTCTCACCAAAGAGAAAGGATGGTCCCAAACTCTATGTATCGATACTTAAATGCACACACAAAAGAGAAAGAGAAACCTATGTCTGTTTGAATTCTTTAGTTTAATGACTTTGGGGTTCCATTTAAGGTCAAACAATGTAAAGGTCACCTACTAATGCTTTGATGCTCATGCTTTTGAGTCAGTTTCCTACAACAATAGCTTGGCTTTTGGAATGTATTTTGCATATATTTTATTTTAATTTTATGTGTGTATACCCAAACATGGAAATGGAAATGGAATCTTCTTGTTGAGTTAACCTATTAATGGGCTTTTGCATTGTTCCTTACCACTTTGGATAAAGCGATCCCTTTCTCATATTAAAAAAGGATCCACATACAACCAAAATACAACACCACACATAGGTGATGTAGAAGCCTCAAAATACATTAGAGTTGAAAGAATTAGAAAGCTCAAAATACACAAAGCTCAAAATACATAAGGATTCGGAATAGTAATAAAAAAAGGCCCCAAAAAAAGGGTATGAACACCGTCCATTATCCCGAAATTCGCTCCTTGCCAGCACCCTAACTGATCACTCCTGCTTAACTGAAACTCCCCTCTGTAGTGAACAGAGGGCCCACTCGAGCTTTCTTCCTGAGACCTGAAATAGAGATCCAAGATGTAGTGAAGAAAAGATACTATAAATCAAATGTCTAAAAGTAGAAGATTGATTTCTGAAGCATAAATCATTTCTATTTAGCCAAATGACCCATAAAGACGCCGCAACCACACAATCCCAATCCCTCCGTCTCTCCGGACCCACCTCATCTTCTCTAAAATCTCCCCATAACTGGGAAACATTAAGGGGGAATTTACTGCAACCAAACCCAAATAGGATGAAATCCCATATACATCTAATGACACAGCATTCCGAAAACAGATGACGAATAGATTCGACATGGAGACTACATATCGGGCACAAAGCCATTGTAATCAAACCTTTCTTAAGAAGATTCTCTCTAGTTAAGATCGCATTTTTGGAAACAAGCCACATGAAGGCCTGAACTTTATGTGGAGCACTCAACCTCCAAATGACTTTACTTTCCGCACATCTCATGTCTCCATCGGAAAGAGCCCGAGACATGGAGTGTACCGAGAACTGACCGTTGGATGCTAGTCTCCAACTTCTCTTGTCCTGATAGTTGGAATCGATAACAACCGAAGTCTCTAAGATTGTAAGAAGTGGTGCACACAAACTCTGGTCATTAAATAAAGTGGGAGAAGACAACTGGATATGCCACGTCCTATTGACCCAATAATCGGCTACCAAGACAAATTTGTTACGAACAGCCTGATAAAGTGATCCACTTGCTATTTTTTTCTAGATTATTTGAGAAAAACAAAACTAACTTCCTGGTAGAATACATATGCCATTTTCATCAGCTCTTCTACAACTTTGAAGATTTAGTCTGGCAAAATTTTTTACAGTTCTCTTTTGGAATCAAGTGAGATCACATATGTATGAATATATTTCCATGTTCCTTGTTGGAATTGAGGTGTGTTTGTCTCGAAGAGTACTGAGTTCGTAATGAACCATGTTAAATTTGGTATGCTTTATAGTCTATATTGAGTTTTTGTTTTTTTTTGTTTTTTGAGAAAAAAGGTGACCGCGTCACCGCTTCATTAATAAATAATTAACGAAACATGTATTACAAATAATATTCATCTATCTGTTCCTAAAACGGAACAACGGAAAACAATTATATAGCTAAGCCTACAACATAAACTAATCCATCCCCTAGCTAAACTTGTAGACGAAAGCATCTGCCCATGTTCTCCCACCCATCCCTCCCAGCAGTGGCGGATCTAGGAATTTAGTTCAGTGGGGTCCTTATACAAAAATAAATACGATAACAATTAAGAATTTAGTTCACTGGCCAGGAATTTAGTTCAGTGGGGTCCTTATACAAAAATAAATACGATAACAATTAAGAATTTAGTTCACTGGGTTCATATAATGCTTAAGAATTTAGTTCACTGGGTTCCTATAATGCTTATATAAAAAAAAATTACACTGTAGCAAGCTACACTATATAATTTTTTTTTCTTTTCAGTGGGGTCCGTGCCCCCCACTGGTTGCAAGCTAGATCCGCCCCTGCCTCCCAGATGTAAATCGAATTTCAAACAAATTTAATTTGAAATTCGAATTCCATCAAAAAATTCTCTCCACCCCAGAAACTCCTTCTACTTTCTTCCGAACGCTCACCTTGGCAACAACCACAGCTACCATCTCTTGGCGGCATGCATCCTCTTCACCCGAAAAATCACCAATATATTGAGTTCTTGTTATATTGCAAGATGTGACTGAGTAGTTTGTTTATCGAGTTTATGAAACCCCATTACCACATATACTAGACTTCTTTTCTTTCTTTTCTTTTTATAACTTACTTCCACTAGAGTCAAGAATTTAGGTTTGTACTATCGCTGGACGTGTCTTCATGCACTGTAGAATTAGTAAAACTAATATACTAGTTGAATTTAGGCTTCATTATTAACTCTTCAATGAAATGTGTGATGACAGTAGGGAAATTTTGCCGTACTGCCCCACTTTTTGAAAATATTTGGCACTCTGCCAGACTTCCGAAAAAAATTAGCGATCTGCCTCTGTTTAGGACACGTCATCATAAATCGTTATTGGAAAGAACGGCATAGGTTATTTATGTGACGTTATTTCCAATAACGGTATCTACATTTAAAAAAAGTGTCATGTCATTATTTGGAGTAACGGCATAGGTTAATTATTTTGTTTTTCGACAGCTTGTAGTCTCCATGAAAAGAAAAAATTGTAAGTGTGAAAACCTTATAACAGATGCCGTTATTTCAAATAACGGCATTCTCAATACTGATGCCGTTATTTGGAATAACGGCATCAGTTATAATTTTTTTATGTAAAAAAAGTAACTTATTATTCATCATCTCTGACGAATAAGTTAAAAAAAAAAAAAAATTATAATTGATGCTGTTATTCCAAATAACGGCATCAATTATAATTTTTTTAAAATTTTTTTAAAAACTTATTATTCATTCTCTCTGTTTTCAAACAACGACAAGAGTTCATTTATATATAACTGATGTCGTTATCTCCAATAACGGCATCAGTCATACGAATGCTGTTATTCAGGATAACGACATTATTTATAAGTTTTTTTCACACTTAGAATTTTTTAAAGTTAGAAGATTCACACTTGTAAGAGAAATATACTGATGCCGTTATTCTAAATAACGACATGAAAAAAAATGTAAAATAGATGCCGTTATTTCCATAACGGCACGTAAATAACCTATGCCGTTATTTTCAATAACGGTTTATGCTGATGTGTTCTAAACAGGGGCAGATCGCTAATTGTTTTCGGAAGTGGGGCAGAGCGCCAAATATTTTCAAAAAGTGGGGCAGTTGTACGGCAAAATTTTCTGACAGTAGTCGTCTTTGAGTCAAAAAAAAGTCAAAGGTGCAAGTCATTAGTTAAAGTGTCAAGTCCAGTCAAAGTTGGTTAGTTGTTTTTCCCACAAGCCATTATTACAGATATAGTTGGATTGATTACTAGTGTTATCCTTACAAATTGCCTAAGATAATTTTGAGATCTTCATAAAATTATATAGAGCATCAAAAAAGTTGGAGAAATTTGGGAGAAAATTATAAATATCATCTCTACCATAATTACTAAATCTTCATTATCATTCTCATATAAGCAGATGGTTTAAAGAATTACTGTCAAAATATAATGCTATAAAATTGAATATTACTAAAGCTAAAAAATACATGTAATGAAAAGATGTCACAAATTCAACTAATTTATGTAGTTATATTATAACATCATTATTACAGATATAGTTGTATTGGTTTCGTATTAGTTAGTCTCATATTATGTAAAAGATTCGTGATTAACATTTTTATTTTTTTTTAAGAATAAAAGTGACATCGTCATCGTTTCATTAATGAAAAGTTAATGAAAAGTTAATGAAACAAGTAGAGTGAAATATAACAAACATCAAGTCTTAATATGTTACATCAACATAACATCAAAAACAAAACTATATCTATCAATATCTAAGTCAAAATAACTAGAGACGACGGAAGTCGGTAGATCCCTCCCTTCCCTTCCCTTCCCAGGCACCACATAGCTCCCATCAGACTCCTCCTCCTCTTCCAATCATAGCCTCTTCTTCGATCCAATTATTGATAAATGAAAACACTTAATGTATGAAAACTTGAAATCTATTATTAATTTGACGAAAGCACAAATTATTACGGTCTAGCCATAAATTTCACATGATTGTAGCGACGGAGATGTCCCAAATTTTCTTTCATAATCTCTCTTCCTCTAATTGATTAACATAATTACAAAGCATTGAATTAGGAGAGAATATATCAAAATGATATTTGCTAATTAAAAAGAAAAGAATTAGGAAGAATGCAATAACTTATTCTAATATATACTAAATTTTCATACTATTCACAATCTTCAAAAATGTTATAGAATTACATATTACTTATTAACAAAACAAAAGTACCACTATAACTACATAGACCCTTTAAGATGAGTCATTATTCTTCAAAACGCCTCTCATTTTACTTTACATTACCTTCGGTCCTTATTTCCCAACACAAAAGTGATCAAAAGTGCTTTCCAAAAGTTTCTTTAGTAAACCACACAAAAAAGGAGGGAATCTATTAGGGTTTGTACTGCACTTAGTTTGATTTGATATCATGGAAAAACTCCAACCTAACCTTAACTTTTTGGGTTCTATTCCTCTCATTATCATTGGCCAGTCAAATGATATTGCTAACCATATGTGCAAAACGCTTTGGAGCTGCAATGAATACGGGGATTCTGTCTCATACATTGTTGTTCTGATTGCTTTGGTTACCATGTCCAGTAGTCAGTACATTTGTTGTGGATTTAGTACTGCATGAATCATGTTCGATGAAATGCCTCTTTGAGGAGAGATGTGAATTCTCGTTATGTTAATGGTGGGATCTTCAACATGGAATTGGAGGTTTTTCTTTTAGAATCTTTGTTGTAGTCACAAACATTGCGATCCACGTGTTGTTCGCTATGATTGTTGAGGGAGAAGGGGATAGATATCATAGGGAGCTGATTCTATTGCCATAAAGGTGAATAAGGCTGTAGTGGAGATTTATCTAATTAACATCGGTCGTTCTTCAATGTTAAGTTGATGATTTGATATACTGCACGCGGTTACTTTTGGCCCGTCTCGAATGGGTTCTTCAACTTGAATAGCCTACGTACGACAAAGACAATGTCAGGAAGGTAGCGTCTTCTTTCCAGCTGAAGATGTAGGACATTTGTGGAGATAAAGAGAGAAGAAAGTAGCAATAGGTGAGCATATTAGAGTTGAGATACCTCTTATTATGGAAATTTGAATCCCTGTTTATCAGCGTTAGATCTGTCCTAAACTTGTTGAATTAACATGTGTTTTAAATGTTCAACTAGGGATGACCGTAGCCAGCTGGATAACTAACTCCACATTGTTTCCAACTATCTACCGAGCATTCATTTACCCAGTGGAAAGGGCCACAGCGGACCGGCCAAATGGGTAAATTATGCACAAGGGCGGAATGAAGCTTTCGTCAAATGAAGCGATCATAAGTGATTGATCATAGTCGAGATGCATTTTAGCAGGCTGGGGGTTGTCCATTTCTATTTGTGAGCTCAATCAGATGTATTTTGCTCCTAGGTAAGTTTTCAATACTATGCCTTTGAGAAAAGATTTTTATTCAATTTTCTCTAGTGTACACTTTCTATAACATTTAACTTTATTAGTTGTTTATTCAATTTATACGAGTAAAATTTGAAGGCAGGGACATAACCTATATATATCATGAAAGCTGATTTTGTATTATTACTATGCTGCTTCAATATCTAATTATAAATGATGGATACTTTTCTGTTCAGCAGCTCTAATATTGAAACTGCAAAGACATGTTCATGTTATGTGATAATCCTAAATTTCTGAAGCTTTCTGGTAATTTTAATAGCTTGTAGTCATAGGTATCAGTTGGCAGGGCCGGCCCTGAGTTTCCGGAGGCCCAAGGCGAAAGGCTCAAATAATTATTTTTGGGGCCCCCTAATTACAATATAATTTTTTTACGCGCAAAATACGTACCTATATTTACAGGGAGAGTACAAATTTGAGGGCCCCTAAAAGTACAGAAAAATCGGGGGCCTGAGGCGGCCGCCTCACCGGCCTCAAGGTGGGGGCCGGCCTTGTCAGTTGGTAAGGACCTTTATTTTATCCAACCAACCATTATGAAAGTCTGAGATATTTGAATTAAGAGTATTCTAGTTATGCTTAGACTTTACTCGATTCAGTTGTTCTGTTGTCTTTTGGATAAAAGGCTAATCTAGTATTCTAGTTATTGTAAGGTGAAGGTGGATTATCTACTCCATTTTTTCCATTTTGATATTTAAAACTTTACCTTTCTAAAACTTCCATTTTTGCTACTAAGAATTTGAAAAAACATATATAAAAAATATAAGCTAGGAGAGAAAATTGACATTTCTAACTTTTGACCTTCGTTGCACCGGACTCGTGTCTTAGGATCTCTCCTTATTTAGTTATGCCACTTTAGTTGCCTAAAAAGAAGTGGAATAATCATTGATTTAATCCCTTTTACAATCAAACAAATATTTATTATAATGAGTGGGATTAAATGCGTTCATTACATCTATCAGAAAAGTGACTAAACCATATTCCTTATTCTGTTTCTAGACGGAGCATTAGTTCAGGGGGATCATACCATATATGGGCACTAAAGAGCAAACAACAAAACCTAAAGAACACGTGTAGTTTGAAATACATACGAATATACGATCAAAATATGCAGGAAATAAGTACATTTACATTCCTCAAGACATGACTAGTAGTTGTTCTTATTTATCTATTTATTTTGTATATAAACAGTAACTCCTTGGAACACACTTCACTTTATGAAACTGAAAACGACATGTCTGTTACAACTTACAAACATTCCCTTGAAGTACTAAAAACTTGTCTAAGAAAAACATACATGATTTTAGGCACACAAGCAGATGCAAAAGGAAAATCAGAAGGAAAAAATCCCAAAGAAAAAAAGACGAATTTCTTCCGAGTAGCCTGCAATCTTTTTAGTTATATTAAGTAATTGGATGCCCTAACAGTTGGAACATCATAGCTTATCATCAGAGCCATCCGCTTCCAGATCGGTACCTATCATCCAAAGAAACAGAGAGGAAGAAGAGAAAATGAGTTTTCCAAATTCTAATCATCGATAGCCTATATACTAACATGTTTAGCACCCTGCAATGCATGAGAGATATGTAGTTCAGTTTAACTTTTTAATGTCAAGAGAATATATGCATTGTTTTCTCATAGTGGCTAATAGTATTTCAAAGTGTTAAGATGTCTCCGTTTTAGTGACGATAAAATATAATGTTCAAACATTAGGGATTGTTTGGATCAAAAGAACCGAAACAAACTGGAAGAGGTGTCAAAATTCAAAGAGGGATTCGGATGATGGTAAACCCACTCTATAAATCATGTCCCATCTATCTTCTTCCTTCGGTCTGTTTGAAATGGAAAAATGACAAAATGGACCCCACCAACTGCGTTAAAGTTCCATAAGCTATCTTACTTTAGAAAGATGTTTTACCTTCTACCACCACAACCATTCTCTCTCTGGCAGTTGAAGAACACTGCAGCAACTGGAGCTCCAAGGTTATAATAGTCTGCAAAGTCTCTGGTACTGAAGTTTTGGCGCCATCCAGGTGCAATAACGTTTTGTCGGTTAGTCTGTCTGAATAGGACAAATACAAACCGGTGTATCCCAGCCGTCGGTAGTGGGCTTTCATACGAGACAATTTCATTTCCTTGATATATCATGGTGAAACTCAAGTGTCAGAATCGTCATAGGAACATTTCAATAGTCATGCGTGAAAAACGTATTTGAGAATTTAACTGCATACCGAAACTTGCGCCAGTTGTTTCTGGAATGTCCGTCACCAACCTATAATAGTGGTCAAATGAAAAATTAATGGTTGCTAACTGAAATGTATTAACTAAAGTTACTTATATTGTTGCTTATAATGAACTTTTTTATACTTAACTAATTGGCCATAGAAATAATTTTCATCATGGTTTATAAATACATTAACAGAAGCATAGGTGCTAACAGTGTGAATATGATTTCTATAAATGTTGCTAAACACATTCCAGTTTTGGAGGTAAGTTAACTTCAAACTTTCTGGATTTTGTCTGTCATGATCTTGTCAACGAATATATTAGATTTATCACATCTTAAGCAATGTAAATTAATAATTGTTCTATATGGTTTTAACAGTTCATGAATCATCATCATCATCATCATTATAAATATAAACTAAAAGTATGCGCTTAGCCGCTTACCAGTGCAGGTGTTCCCGGTTTGTTGGATTACTTGGGCTGGGTGAATCAGGATCGATCATTGCCTTTTGGAATATTAGAACCAGACAATTGAAGGTTAGAAATTGAAGAGGCTGAAGAAAGTAAAACAACTAAAGCTATTACCTTGATCTTAAACTCAGGTCAGTATTTCTATTCTTTACATTGAAGCAATTTTCAAACTCAAATTATGACAATACTATTTTCACTTTCCTAGTTTTCTTGTCTATACACTTAATAAGTTTTTACCTGCAAACAAGTACGTAAACTATGTTACACAGCTGTGATTAAAAAAGAACGTCTATCTTACAAAATTATGCTCCATTTTATTTTTCTTCTAAATGATATTTGCACTAGTAGATTGTCAATCATTATATTAATGCAAAGAAAAGTGAAAGGATCCCTAACATGTGGAGGAAACTATTAAATTCTCTTTTGGATGGAAATCTGTTACTTCGCTATTTCGGTTGCCAAGTTATGAACAAATCATGGTGCAGAAGTCAAATTTATTAACCATATTTTTGATTGCTTTGCTTCTAGTTATGAAAACTTACGATATGTTTGATAATGCACAAACACATCTGTTACACAATGATAATTTAATTAAATTTAAGGAAGAGTCTATAATAATGGGTTTAAATAATTTAGTAGTACTGTAGGCCTCAAATTTTGATAAAGAAACCCAGGTGAAAATGTGTGTGACGTCATCAGGCTTGTTTCTTTATTCCTCCAATTATTTTATGCCCCGATATCTCCCTCATCACTTTCAGTTCGAGGCAAAAGATGAATTCAATCTATTCTCAATAGAAAAGAGAGGGATTCAATGCTTGCACTTGATCTAGTTATCCATAAAAGCTTATACAAAAGTACATTTTGGATTCCTAATCCAGTTGAAGGAGCTATGATGGTTTGACGAACATTAGACTCTAAAGGTCTGTTTCTTTATTGACGAAAAGAATTTTGGAAAAGATTGGTGAGGTGGAGCCTGTACTAATACATCAAGTGGATATATATGATTACTCTCCCATCACAGACTTTTCCCATACAGTGAAGTCAGAATCAAATATATATAACATATTCATGGATTGATTCTTAGATTGATTCCTTCAATATAAGTTCATTTACCTCTTAATTCTCATAAAACTAATATCTACACGTTAAATAGATTTTGGTTAGATTTCCTTAACAATGAACAAAGTAAATTTGTTAGCTACTCATAGTGAGTAAATTTTTATCATATACTTAGGACTATCTATGATGATACACGGGATACCACTCCCTGAAAACTTCACTATATTTGTTTCATTTATTTATATATGCACGTCTTTATGCATTTATCTATTTGAGTGTTTCTGTCTTATATCAATGCTTTCACATGTTGTCTTCTTCATCTCTTTGCTGCACTTCACACTCAAGTAAAAGAACCATTCTGTCCCTTCTATTTTAACATATAATCAAATTAAATCAATATGCTCATATTTAACTTACAAGAGTGTAGAGTGTTCTCATATCGTGCCCTCCAATCTCCACTCTCGGTTCCTTCTCCACCATGGATGGCTTGAGTTCGGACCCATTTATAACCTCCCTGTTGCTGTAAATAATTCTTACAGAAGCCGACCTGACAAATGGATCCAACACATCACCTACAACATTACCCACAACAAGAGGGTCTCTCGACATTTTTGTGTTACTTGATAGGAAGGTTGAGTAGGGATGAATACTGAGAAAGCTTTCGAGCTTAAGAAAAATGAGGAAGAATCGGCGGCTATATATAGAGTCCAGAAATGAGAAAGAATCCTACTTTTGCTCCATAGAGAGAATGTGTAAATGTAATTGAACCTCTTGGCTCTTTGAGCCCACACAAAAGGCAGTTAGTGAATATAATCTTAGTACCGGCCTCTGCTCAATCTTATTATTCTCTTGAAATCTGGTAGGATACAATGAAAAGCAAGAAGCCTTTTTGACCTGCTGATCTCGTAGGGCTAGCACCGGGCTACCTCTCCTTAATTTCCGTGCTTTAGAATCTTACCGGATTTTATTTGCTTGCATGGGGGCAAAGTGGCAAGCCATCACTCTTGAAGGGTGAGAGGGGAACGGTCTTGACTTAATTTAGCAATGACATACAGGTCATGACTGTTCAAGATGCACTTGAGGGAGTGAGTATTATTTCTTCATTGTAACTTTTTTCTTTGAGCATGACATGGCATCTGGTGCCTATTATCCTGAAACTGATTAAACCGGGAACAAGTTGAAGGGAGCTGAATGTGAATGGTAGAATACAGTTTTATTGTTTGTGCTCAACTTTGTCCTATTCAGATCAAAGTGAGGGCTGCCTACGATCTTTCTCATGTCAAGGGGCTTGGATGGGGTGGTGGCGTTTGTTCAGCAGTCAGGAGACTGGACAACCTACGTTGCGAGGGGCTAGTGAGAGTCAACGAAGGTCAAGCGAGGGAATGAGAACCAGGACTCAATCTGTACAGGGAGTTGTCAGATTGGTGGAGTGTCTGCGGTCTCTCATATGGTGCTTGAAGTTGACGCGTGAGTCATTAATGGTAGCGACAGAGGTGTCCGTGCGAGCAGTCACGGGAGAGAACATCCTTCATTGCGAGGTGCCAGTGAGAATCAACGAGGGTCAAGCGAGGGGAGGAGAACCAGAACTCAATCTATACAGGGAGTTGTCAGATTGGTGGAGTGTCAGCGGTCTATCATATGGTGCTTGAAGTTGACGTATGAATCACTGCTGGGGGCGACGGAGGTGTCCGTGCGAGCGACGGAGCGAATAAACGATGTACAAGTAAGGGACAGAGAGAGAATGAGCTCAAATTGGCACGAGAAATTGACTTGGACGAGGTCACCCGATCAGTAGGATTAGATTTCCTTGTATTTTTATTTGTTGGTTGGGGTGTATGAATTTCATAACCCAGCCTGTTGGGATCTGAACTTTATAAGCCTTATTTTTGGTTGTTTGTTTTGTTAAATTTTTTAATGAAATATGGGGGGCCAAGGCCAACCTTTTACGATAAAAAAAAAGAATGGTAGGATACAGTAGTGAGATGAGTAGTATTTTTTTTTTTATTTTTTATTTGAGTTATGAGATGGGTAGTTGAGTAATGCTTATTCTAATTTAGGAGAGTTTTTGTCAAGTTTGTGCTGATTTAAACTTCTTAGGCATGCTTGTTTAGTTTGATTTTCAGGTTTTAGGTAATATTTTAAGGGGGGCTAACACCAGCTTCTGAAAATTATATTGTTGGGAAAATAGTGACAGAAACTTTGATAAGTTGCTAAGAAAAGGAGGGTTTCCATAATTTTTCTCTACCTACATGGCAAAAGCTAATGAAGTACTGACTTTTTTCCACTTGTCTGTCGAATATGAAACTTGGTTTGCCTCTATTTTTATCAATTATTAGTTAATATTTCTATAGAAGTATTTCATAGAAATCTATGACATAATAGAATGCCGAAAAAATCTGTGAATGGACAGAAATTTTATTTCAGAGCTTAAGGATCAATCTCATATATGGAACTGAAGGTCTTCTATCACTGAATTTATTTCAAATGTCACAATCATTCACTTTATTTCAGGCCTCTATTTTTATAAATTTTCAAGTAGTTACTAAATTTCTGCCCATCCTTGTTGTACCTCAGTACATCTCATCTTTTCTAATTCTACTAATTTTGTCTTATTTGCAGGATCCTCTGCTTTGTCTATCAATATAATACTTACCCGCATCCTGAAGTTAACAAAGGTATTCTTCAATTTATTTCAACTGTTTAGTAAGCAATTCTGTCCGTTGCATCTTCATTTATACCTCTTTTTTATAAAGTGTAGAAGAATGATATGAAGAAATAGTTGAACTGCAGACAATCTGTAGCTTAGATTTTGAAATTGATCAAGAAAAGTGTGTTCAGGATTCTAACAAAAAACCAATGTGAAGATTTAACAACAAAGTGAGCATGGCATCTTTGCATTTTTATATCTCCACTTGACAAACTTCTCCAAGTTCTGCACGTGTTGCTTATTTGTTTCTAATTTCTCCGAAGTTGCTGCTTTCAGATGTGCGACGCCCATAGTTTCTCTAGTATTATTCATATTCTCCCATTTATTCCCATAAGCACATTAGAAATCAGACTAATAATATTTTAATTGAATCATTATCCATCAGCCATTATGCGTATCATAGGCTGTAGGAACAGTATTCATCTAGGCGTCCGTACAAGCAGAGCTCATACTTTTGTCTCAGATTTAGTGACTGAGAGATTTTATTTGATTTGCTAGCAACGTTGCTCTTTTTTTGATCTTACATATCCCTTTCATCTCTAAAGGCCCTGGATTCCTTTCTTCTTCATTTGTTATGCAATTGTTAAAGAGTGAGTAAGAGAGAGAGAGAGAGACGGGGGGGGGGGGGGGGGGGGGGGGGGGGGGGGGGGGGGATAAAAACTAGGTGTAGCCTAATTTTAAATAGACTACAATGTAGCTTCTAGAAAAATTCCTAGAAAGCCATGATTAGATTCTCATACTCTTAAAATTATCCTTTTAGAAAGAATGTAGCTGTTGTTTATTGTTCATTCTCATTCCTGACAACAAACATTATTCAATTTAAACATGGCATAACGGCAGATTCTCTCTTGTAGCTGTCAAAGTTCATTCACACTAGACCTCAATCAGCTAAGGCATTGGATTTGGAGTCTTACTTGGCTCATGCAAAAGAAAGATTCAATCAATCACACTATGCATAAACTATGACCATAACTCACCACTCATTGAATTTCACTGATTGCTACCAATGAAAATGGTGTCCCTAAAGCTGAAAACAACTACAATTAATATTTAAGCATAGTAATAGTTGAGATGCATGTAACTAGATGCTAACCCTAGTTGTACAATGCTGAAAGTTAGGGTGAGGACCTGTCAATGAAGCACATCTTTGATTATATTATATTGTATACATGTATGTGCATTTTAGAATAAAGGTTTGCATTGTATGGACTACATCCATTGGCGTGGACTAAGAGAGCCCCTTCATTATAATCAATTTATTCTATGGTTTTGATTGTATTCTTTCTTGGATTGGTATATTTTTTTATATATATATGGGTTAGGTGGAATTTAGTTGATTCTTAATTATTTTATTAGTTTTGTTTACGAGGGATTGCATTTTGCGAGAAAAGTTTGGTAGAGTTTGTTATCCATTCTGAATCTTCAGTCGAATTGAGTCCAGGGTGGGTCAGTGAAGAGCCCAAAGTAATCCAAACATTCGTCTTAATTTAGTGAATTTGTCTTGTCCATGTATGCAGTCACATTACATTAGAAATGATTGTAGAGAACATTTTCTTTTCAGCACCTAACTAAAATGCGCCTCAACTTTGGATGTGGTAGCTCAAATGTGTGACATTTGTCCTTCTTAATTAGACATGTGAAGAATCTGATCTCTGTTTTGATAATTAGAGAAAATTTTGATCTTGATACCCACTATCCAATGATTTAGATTTATAGAACTCTGATTCGGTTTCTAAAATAAGCGGAGATCTGTCAGTCAAGTAAGAGGCACAGTCAATTGACTGAAGTCATTTTCCAGGGAATTATAAGAGCAAAAATAAGTCAGTTAATCTAATTTTGGCATAATGATTCTACTATCGATTGGTGCTGTGGGCATCTAATAACCTGAGCTATTTGTGGGCATCTTCTCTGATGGCAACGAACCTCTAATTGTGTGTTGATCGAGCTTTCTTGGATTTGTGGTTGATTTTTGAATTTTGTGTCGCATGTTGCATGTGTTTTAAGATTTGATATGGCTTTATATATTATTTTATTTCCAAGAAGTGGTATTCTAGTTGAAAGTATGTTCGAGGCTATCATGACACGTAATGTAAATAGCGTGAAGTTCAAGGTAGAAAAATTCGTTGAATAGAATGTTCTCATTGTTACAGCGAGAGGGTAAACGACTTTTGATGAAGGAGAGTTTTCACAAGGCAGTAATTGCTAAGACTCCTGCAATGGGAATATGAGTGAAACTTCAGTGCTTACAGATGACTAGAGGTATATCCTAGTAGTTTATTTCTCAAGAAATACAGTTAATGATTTGATAGTTATTTTCTGTACCTATTAGAATATATGCGAGTTGTCATGCAAAACTTCACCAGATTTGGGACACGATATGCATGCCTAAAGATGAAGGCTGCTTCGGAATCAGGAAGCCAAATGACATTTGTGAGGCAGCCATGGAGCAAGTTTGGAAACTTCTCCTATATCCTTCTTTATGCTCAATGTGAAAGGATAAGGACCTCCAAAATAAGATCGGTTGACCTAAAGCATTGGAATCAACTATGAATGGAGGCTGCAAAAGGCATGAGAAATGTCATTAGTTTTTTTTTTGTGAAGATAAAGGTGACCTTGTTACCGTTTCATTAATAAAACATTAATGATACAAAGTAGTACATGATACGCTACTTAGACCGAAATAACTCGGTCAAAGTACAAAAACATCATAATCGACAATTACTACCACAACAAAACGTAGAGATACAACTAGACTCAACCCTACATCATTGAAAATAGGGCAGCCACCCAGCAGCCGCAATCCACTCGAAAGAGCTACTCCTCCTTCAAGCATAGCCTCTTCTTCGTCCCTGCTTGACTTGCCCATGAGTAAATGAAGGCAAAGATTTTATGCATCATAGTTGGAAATCTATTGTTAGTTTGACGAAAACACTACTCGTTTCGATCTAGCCATAGACCCCACATAGTAGCTGCAACTGCAATATCCCAAGCTATTCTATTATCTTTCCGAACAACTCTCTCACTCCACTCTCCCCATATATCTCTTGTAGAACTAGGAGTATCCCAAATCCCAAATCCTAGGCATACTACCTCCCATGCTAGCCTCGACTTAGTACACAAAAATAAGATATGATTGGTGTCTTCGTCATGTACTAAACATCTAGAACACTTCACATCAACCGGAATATTGCGTTTGTGTAAGTTTATCTTGGACAAAATTGCATCGTTAGCCGCCAACCATAGAAAAATCCTCACTTTTGTTGGAGCATATGTTTTCCACAATCTGTTTGCCTCCCAGCTCCTAGTCCCTCCATCATTTAGCCACTTGTACATAGATCTAATAGTGAAAGTGTTACTAATGTCTAGTTTCCATATCCGGATGTCCTCCATGCCGTTCAAAGGCCGACGCTCTGTAAGTACGTATTCCTTTAACCTCTGTAGTTCCTCAGTACAATCCTGCGATGGATTATTCTTAAAAGATATTGTAATTCTGCCTCGTCTTAAAACATTCGCCACTAGCGAATCCTCACAATTTGTTTCACTGACCACCAACGGGAAAGGGCTTGTAGGGTATTGTTTCCGCACCATTTATCTTTCCAAAATCTAATATTCTTTCCGTTTCCCAATACACACGTTGTATTTGTGTGAAACATCTCGCCAACCTTTGCCACTCCTTTCCATAAGTATGAGGTCTTTCCATAAATGCTTCTTCCCCCATTACGAAATTTTTTCCTTCTCTGATATAACACAAACGATTTACCCCACCGGTGTGTACGTCTTGTATGCATTTTCTACCACTATTTACTCATAAACGCTTAATTCATATCTCTCAAGTTCAGTATCCTCAACCCCCCAAACTCTTTCCTTTTGCACACTCTGCCCCAATTCAGCAGATATAAACCTTTGTCACCTTCGTTAGCTCATTTCCACAGAAATCTTCTTTTACTTTTATCAATTCTTTTAATGACCCATTTCGGAAGTTCATAGAGAGACATGAGATATGTTGGTAAACTGCTAAGCACTACATTGATTAGCGTTATTCTGCCACCGATCGATAAGAATCGTTCCTTCCATCCTGCAAATCTTTTCTCCACTTTTTTCACTAATGGCATCCAATCTTCCTTCCGCAATCCTCCTGGTCTAATAGGTGTGCCCAAATATTTCAAAGGAAAATCCCCGACATCGCATCCTAAGTAATCTTTATGGCCCCAATTGGGGTCGATAAAACATCTCCAAATTGTGTGACCGAGCTCTTGTCAAGGTTCACCCGCAGACCGGACCATCCCTCAAAACATTTTAAAACAATGTTTAATGCCACTATTTCTTCTTCCTTTGCTCTTCCGAACATTAGAGTGTCATCAGCATACTGTAGAATCGAAATTCTTCCCTCTATTCCTTTGATTGGCACCCCGCCGATAATGTTTTAGTCTCTTCCTCTCTTGATCATTTCAGCCAATCCGTCTGCAATCAATGTGAATAATAGTGGAGATAACGGATCTCCTTGCCTGAGACCCCTATAACACCGTATTTTCTAGACCTAGCTTTCCATTGACCTAGTTTGAATGATTTTCCACCTCTGATGCACATTTTCATCCACATTCTCCATTTTTGGCTAAAACCTTTGAGTTCTAGAGCCTCATCAACGCTGTCCCATTCTACAGTATCATATGCCTTTTCGAAGTCCAATTTTAACAGGAAACAGTCAGTTTTTCTCTTGCATCTGTAAATAATTTCATGTGCCGACCCGATGCTATCCATGATGCCCATCCCTTTAACAAATCCACTTTGAGATTCCCCCACTACATCTTTGAGGTGTGGTGACAATCTCTTCGCAAACAGTTTTGTGATGATCTTAAAAGAACCATTAAGAAGACTAATAGGCCTCAACTCCGATACTCTTAGAACCTCTGCTTTCTTTGGTATAAGAATAACGTTTGCGTAATTTAGTCTATCGATATCTGCCGAACCATTGTAAATCTCGTGGAAGACTTCCATCAAATCTCCTTTAATGATATTCCAATACATATTGTAGAAGAAAATTGGGAAACCGTCTGGGCCCGGAGACTTGTCTTGTCCTAAACTGTTGATGGCCTATAGAACTTCTTCTGAGAACACTCCTTCTAATCCTTCGCTTCCTATTATCCCTGGATTCAATCCACATATCATGGGATAGATGACATCTTTGAGGGTTCCTGTTACCCAGTAGCTCTCTGAATTTACCATCTATATGTTGTCGAATTATACCTTCATCTTCGCTCCAAACTTCTTCCACATACATTCCAGATATATGGCTATGTCTCTTTCTACCATTTACCACCTTGTGGAAGAATTTTGTATTCTCATCGCCCTCCTTGAGCCACTGTATACTTGATCACTGCCTCCAGTATAGTTCTTCAATCTCTCCGATACGTTGTATATCCTGTCTGTTATTCGCAAGTTCTTCGTATTCTATATCCAGAAGATCCCTTTCCTCTTCTAATAATTCCAGATTTTGAATATTATCTCCAAGTATATCTTTCTTTCTTTTCATCTCTCCAAATTCTTCCTTTGCCCAGTTTTTCAGCCTTTTCCTCAGCCTCCTAACCTTACTGATCCAAGTATTCAAAGCTCATACTCCCTCCACAGGACTGTTCCAAGATTCAAGAATAGTTTCCCTACATTTATTGTTAATGGTCCATGCTTTTTCAAAGCGAAACGGTCATTAGTTATGTAAGTGATACAACACTATGGTTTAACCTTACTTAGGGAATAAGATCATTTGACCTAAGCATTGGAATCAACTATGAATGGCTAGTGAGAGTGCAAAAGGCATGAGAAATGTCATTAGTTATGTAAGTGGTACATCGCTATGGTTTAACCTTTGGTTCTGAGGGGAAATATTGTCGAGCATTTAGGACGAGGGGTGCTCTGAGGTGGGGGTTCTAGCAAATGAAGGGTTAACAAGCTGATTCACGAAGGGAATTGGTCCATTCATATTAGTAGTCTTCTTCAGATTAGTTGTCAAATACTTGCAACTCCTTTATGAAATTGAGCTCAACAAGAGGGCTTTTGTCTTTGGGTACTGTGAAAGTGCCTACCACTAAGCTAAAACTTGGAAGTTGTAGAAGAGTTGAGAGAATTGCACTTGTATTCTAAAACGACCCACAGGTCAAGCGCCCACTTTTTTTTTTTAATGGGCCAAAGAAACGATATTGTGGGTCGAGACCTAGATGTGCACAATGAGATAACAATTGTTCTCTTCTTTTTTTAATTCCGAAATAAACAAATGCACCCAACAAGATTCGAACCTGGGGTGCTCTGATACCATGTGAAAGTCCCTGCCACTAGGCTAAAACTTTGAAGTTGTTGAAGGGCTGAGGGAATCACAGTTGTAACCAGTACTAATTCTCATTTTTTTCGGTAATTTTTTTCCCGGTTTGGGATCTAAATCAAAGGAAATATACCAAAGTAGACGGGTACAATGAGGTATGGATACCTGGCTGCCAATCCCAAAACAGCGATATGCTTGGTTAGGGCTCTATGTTTGGGATCTAAATCAAAGGAAATATACCAAAGTAGACGGGTACAATGAGGTATGGATACCTGGCTGCCAATCCCAAAACAGCGATATGCTTGGTTAGGGCTCTATGTGATAGACTCCTAACAACTTCTAGGCCGATGGGCATTGACATCAGTTATTCAAATGTTCGCTTCTGTTCAAGTGTTTGAAACTTATGCTGATGGAAGCTTTTATTATCTCAAGTCACTACAGCTACAAGCCGTGATCAAATTGTTAGCATTCAATTGTCTTTTAGCACTCAGGGAATGTTGGATACGTTGAAGCCAATGATAGTTACCTGTAGAATATAAATATTAAACCCTCGTCCTTACCACAACTTCTGATTTATGGTCTATCGGTAGGTTCTTTCACATGGTATCAGAGCAACCCAGGCATCAAATTTTACCTGATGCTCTTAAAATGCAGATTAATTTTTTTTTTAAAAAAAAATACCGCTACGAACATCTCAGGTCTTGGCCCACAAAGATAGCCCTCAACTTGCGGGGGCATGTTAAAATATAAATATTAAACTCCCCCCTTACCACAACTTCGGGATTATGGTCTATCGGTAGAGTCTTTCACATTACCTACAACATGAAATTAAGTAAAACAGTCTATTGGGCTAAGGGAAGACGTCCACTGGAGGTACAAACACTTGTTTACTATTATCCCTTGCATGCAAGACCATAAATATGAGTTGACCCTAAGACTGAAAGCTAGAGTAGGCTCAATTGGGTAATGTCATGTGCACAAACTTTACTTCACAAACCCATATAGCACAATGTCCACAATATAAATCATGTCATTAGTTTTATTTTCTATTCTTTAGATTACATTCATGAAACCCAACCTTTTCATCTACATGTTTATTGCTAATTGTTCCTAGCCTACTGCTTTCTCATGCCTTGTATGGATGATCAATAGGAGGAACGATATGCACATTACTCAAGTCAAGTGTTTAATCAAAAATTGGTTGAACATGCGTTTTATGTTGATAATTAATCTGTGAGCAATTTGGGTTTGATCCAACACAGCTACAAATTCGGAAAATGTTCCCTTGGAACTACTGCTACAAATGCGTTGAAAGATGCAATTTTATCTAAAATTTGAACTTTAACATCCCAACTGACGCACCATCATAAGAGATGTAGTAGAGAGTGAGACAACTTCACATATTTTGTTTCATTGTGATAGAGCTAGGTTCATTTGGGAGGTTGTGCGCACGGTTTTTTGTGGTGGTTGACCCCCAGTTCTCTTTAGGATGTTTAGAGAATGAAATGGAAAGATAGGTTCACAAGGGAGAGTGATAGACGAGCATAGGGCATTACAGTTACGGGCTATGTTTTGGGGCCTATGGTTAGATCATAATGAGTTATGCTTTCAACAAAAATGTGCTTCTGTTTCTAGTTCTGTTGCTCAAAGATTGTACTTTATCCTCTCCCATACAGGTAATGCAAATGCCTGGAAGAAGCTGAACCTTGGGGACTAGATGTCAATGGAGCATCAGTTTCCCTTCTGGGCATGAAACAGTGGAAGAAGCTGCGCCTTCGGGACTATGTGCAGATGGAGCCTTAGTTACCATTATGGGCGTCACTAGCTACGCCATGCTGCTTGCAGGCGTAGTAGATTCATCAGTTGTGCTCTGATTATCTTCTTGTTTTTCAACTATGTGTTGTTGGTTGTAGAAACTCTTTTTATCTAGATTTTCCGGGAGTATATAGGTTGTCTCTTCTCTTAATTTCAGTCGAAGATGGTTGTAGTATGACTGCGAGAGCTCCTTGTTTCGTTATTTCAACTGTATGAAACTTTTGTGGCAAGGCCACTTTTTATTCAAAAAGAAATTGAGTTATTTACATATTTTTTTCAAGGTGGACAAAATGCTTGATAAGCTTATCCAACTATAGTTCACAGATTTCGTTCAATTTCGAGAAATTGTAGGTGTCATTGTTTTGGCAACGATTTTGTGGGTTATATAGTCCACAATTTTCGGACTATTTCGTGAAATCTTGAATTTCGCTTTTTTGGCCAGGTTTTGGGCTATAAGCCCACAGCTTTTGGCAGATTTCGTGAAATTCTAGATTTTACTATTTTGGCAATGTTTTAGGGGGTTATATAGTCCATAGTTTTTAGTTGATTTATTGGTCTTCTGAATTTCATTGTTTTTGGCCATGTTTTTTGGACTATACTCCACAATTTTATGCCGATTTTGAGAAGATCTTAATATCATTGTTTTAGTCATATTTTATTGGCTATGAGCACACAATTTTTTGCCGATTTCGTGCATTTCTGGATTTTACTTTTTAGGCGAGATTTTGTGGGTTATACAGTTTTCGATAGATTTTGAGATGTTCTTACTATTTTGGTCAGATTTTATGAACTATAATTTAATGTTTCCAGCCAATTTTGAGATATTTTGAATTTTGCTGTTTTTGCAAATTTGTGCCCACAATTTTCGATTGATTTCATGAAATTCTGGATTTCCACTGTTTTTAACAGTTTTTTTTTTTTTTTTTTTTTTTTTTTGGGGGGGGGGGGGGGGGAGGGGGGATTGTCCACAGTTTGGTTTTGTGAAATTTTGAATATTAAATTTTTAGACAAATTTTGGGGGATATAGTCCATAGTTTCCGGTCGATTTCGAGATATTTCTTGAATAAGACTGAAAGCTAGAATATGTGCATTTGGGTAATACTGTGTGTGCAAAATTTACTTCAGGAACTAATATAGCACAATTTCCACAAACTAAATCATGTCATTAGTTTTATGTTCTCTTTCTGAATTACATTCCTAGAAAGCCAACCTTGGACTGCTTTCTCATTCCTAGAAAGCCAACCTTGGACTGCTTGTGGCTAGACCGAAACAACTAGTGTTTTCGTAATAGCAATCATAGATTTACTGTTCTTATGTATCAAATTTACAGCTTCATTTATGTATGGACAGGTCAGGCAGGTCAGAGAAGGAAGCTGCGCATGGCGAGGGAGTAGATGGGCTGACCGAGCAAGAATGAGGGGACGGCTTTTATTTTGTGGATCTTGCACTTGTATTTTCTTTTGATCTCAGTCAACTAAAATGCTAGGTTGAGAGATGTTAGTATTTTATTTTGCTATGTATTAAGTTCTACTATGTTTCGTTAATCTATCATTAATGGAACGATGACGAGGTCATCTTTATTCTCAAAAAAAATAGAAGGAACGCTATGTACTTTACTAAAGTGTTTCGTCAAAATTTTACTGAACTTGGGTTGGATGTTGATAATCAATTTGTGAGCAATTAGGGTTTGATCCGACACAGCTACAAATTTGGAAAATGTACACTTAGAGTTATTGCTACGAACGTGTCAAAAGATGGATTTTATAAAAGTTGACAACACTCAAAAGAGATGTAGTGAGGAGAGACAACTTCATATTTTTTCTTTAGTTGTGATAAAGCTAGGGGGATGTCGAAGGCTGCGTGCTTTGTGGTCAACCCTCCATCCTCTTTAGGATGTTCAGGGAGGGAAATGGAGGAAGGGAAGTTCATCATGGAGAGTGATAGACGAGCGTAGGACATTTTGGTTATGGCTATGTTTGGGGCCTATGGTTAGAACCGTAATGAGTTATGCTTTCAATAAAAACATGCATCCGATTTCTAGTTCTCTGTTGTTAATGTTAGATGATAAATATTAGTTTAGTCTCATATCGAATAATGTATTGATTTAATCTTTCATTCTCTCCTATATATATGAGACATATTGTACTCGGTTAAATTAATCCAACAAGTCAATAAATTGTTTATTCATATCCTCAAATCTAACATGGTATCAGAGTCTACATGGTATCAGAGCCTATATTCCTATAAGGTATGTACTATTTTTCTCCTCGTCATCGGGATGGAGTGGTTCCCGCCTTCATCGGAATCACTCCACCTCCCGTTGACAACATCCCTCTCCCGATCAAGCCCCAACTCCCAAAACCCTAACTCAAGTCCCCTACGTCTAATCAAACCCTAATTATCATTAACCCTAATCTCCTTTCTTCACCGCCGCCAAACCCATCTGCCTCATCTTCCCGATGCTACTCCAACAATAGCTCCACCTCTTCTCCGATGCCATCGGATCCATACCCGAAAAGAAGGCCAACCTCAAACAAGCCTTCGAAGCCCTCCAATACCACTCCTCCTTCACCCTGCAATGACGCAACCTCGAACCCCCCCCCCCCCCCAAGGGATCGCATCAAATCCCTGCCATGGCGTAAATTCACATTCGACCGCATCTTCTTCGTCGACAAAGCATGTTGCTTCGTCCACGTCACCTATAGGCACCGACGCGCAGTGCCGTGGGGCCCACACATGCTCCCCACCTTCAACCTCACCAGCGACCGCGTTTTCATTGATCGTCTCTCCCTTCGTTGGATCCCCGTCTTCACAGAAGCCACCTCCATCATCATCCCTGTCAACACATCTTTCCCTTTCCCGAAAAACTAGCCGCCTCCACTATTCCTACCTCAAAACCCTAATCCTAACCCCCATATTCCTATAGCACTTCAAACTCAACCCATATACCAGTTCAAACCCAACCCAACATCATCCCACTTCAGATCCACTGCATTCTCGACCTGCTCCAAACCCTAACCCTACCCACTTCCAATCAATACCTGAATATCCATACCCGAATCTCCTACTATCTAAAACCCTAACCCACTTCAACCCTAAACCCGCAACTCGAAACCCTTACTATCTAAAACCCTAACCCACTTCAACGCTAAACCCACAACCCGAAACCCCAACCCATTTTCTGTTTCCAAAAACAAAAAAAAACGGAAAAAAAATCCCAAAAAAATAAAATTCTTGCAGGTTCTTCAAGTTTCTACAATCATCATGATCCTCAGAGCTTCTGATACTTTGCAGCAATCTCACACTGAGTTTGAGAGGGGGCAAACTCACACTGATTGATCCATCGTGCGTTTGAGATGGGGAGTTTCCGACATCACCCACTACTTTCGACGGCTGCCACAACCCATCTTCAACAGCAGTAAACAATTCCCGTTCAACACCCCCTTTAATAACAGCAACAAACAACTCCCGTTCAACACCCTCTTCAACAGCAACAACACCGACGTCCATCCTTACTACTTCCACTTTTACTACTTCTAATTCTCAGTTCGGGGGTGAGATCCCAACTTGCGCCGCTACCGTGCGCCACCACTTCTTTTACTACTTCTCAGTCAGGGTGAGATCCCAACTCAGTTCGTCATCTATCGTGCGCAACTCCTTATACAACTTCCTAGTTCTACACCTTTTAAGATCCGAGAGCCGGATCGTCCATGCGCCATAGTGTGCCATCTACTTGAGCGTCTTCCCTACGCCATGCTTCTTCACCAAGTACATCACCGTGTGCCGTCCCTGCCATATGAATATTAGTTTAGTCTCATATCGAATAATGAATTGATTTAGTCTTTTCTTCTCTCCTATATATAGGAGACATATTGTGCTCAGTTGAATCAATCCAACTACTTAATAAATTATATATTCATATCCCTAAATCTGACAGTTCAAGCCTTCTTCTTTATCCTGTCCCTCGCAGGTAGTGCAAATGCCTGGAAGAACCAACGCCTTCAAGACTACTGCTCTGGTTATCTTTTTGTATTTTTCACTTTATGTTAGTTCGTTGTAGAATATGTTAGCGTTTTGAGTCGGCAGAATGAATTGTTCTCTCATTCTTTTCATCTGGGTCGAAGATGGTTGTAGAGTGACCCACAAGAACTCTTTTGTTTCGCTATTTCAATTCTCTAAATGAAATTGTCGTCTTTTAGTTCCTTCAAAAACCATTTCTATACACGCAGTAAGAAACCAGCAAGCCAAAACCTAAACCTACATAAATAACAAAAATCTAAAGACTTGAGGAATCTTGACCCATTGCACGATTAAGTGTAGATCACATGATCCCTCGATAGCTAATTAATAAAGCTCGAAAAATGGGTCAGGATATCTATCAGTCGTCGGACAGTAGTTCATGCTCTAATTACAAATATTTGTTATGGTGCTCAAGTTTCATATATTCACATAAGGTAAACCTCTAAAGTTGGTTCACTAATTTTAGCTCTCAATGCATAAAATTTTCCTTCTTATTCATGACTGGACAGGTGCGGTGGAGGCTAGGAAGAGGTTGAAGATCGACGAAGGGGACTAGTGAGACAGAGAGCTAAGAGAGAGGATCCTCCCCCAGGTTGAAGGGGGGAGTCGATGATAGTTTGCTTTTGCTGCTCTTTTATATTTGTGTTGTTTTGATGCACGGCTTTTCTAAGTTGTAATAGTTGAGGTATTAGGAACTGGTAGGGTATGCTTCTCAGTCGTTATTGTACTTCTTTGTTTTTTTATTTATCATTAATGAAACGATGACTAAGGTCATCTTTTATCAAAAAAATTAAAATTAGAATATACAAACTTTTGAAGTTCAGCTGATGAGTTATGTATATGTCTTCCTCCTTTCTCTCAGGCGTAACTTAGGAAAATGATTTGTGTACTACTGGTAGTCAGCGAACTACTGAGTATGAGACGGTATTCAAGGCCCACTATGTCACACTATATATATACTTCGCAGACTAATAGCATGCAGTCTCCAAATCGTTACTCTGTACCAGTTAACGTTGCTTTACTTTTCATCATCCCCTCCAAACTGTGTAGAGTTTCCGTTCCAAAACGTACGTATTTCTATCACTCGATGGAAAATCATCTTCATCATGTCGTACTTTGGGTGTGGATATTGCTACCAAAAGGTCTCAATGCTCTTCTTCTCATTTCGCCAGCATTCTGACCCAAGGAAGGATTCTGCCGATTCTGACCCAAGGAAGGAACAAAGGAAGAGTATGAAATACCAAATGTGATCTGAGAAGACATCATTGATGATAACAAGCAACTATAAAAAAAGATTTGCCGACGGGCGGGAGGAGGAGGATGGGGTGTCAAGGGAGATTAGGTTGGGATTGGAGGATTTTGTATCTGAGGTTTTATGGCCGAAATTGCATTTCTTATGCTAATTTCATGGCTACTAGGTGTGCAAGAGACAAGATCGACGACATGGGGTACCGGACGTCGGACGGCATCGACTTGGGTCATATAGTCGGTCACAGGGGTCCTCGTCGGACTGTGGTGGGTCGTGATCTTGTCGGGTGTGTCCCTTATCGTCAACAAAGAGATAGCTGTGGCTAGTTATGGACAGGAATTGGTGGTAAGCAACTGTGAGGGTGATTCTTTCTGAATGGGTGTTCAATGTACCGTCATTGGTGTTTACGGTTCCTCGAACGCGCAGTTCCAATATGCGGCTAGCTATGAGAAATTCTACATCACTGATGCATATCAATAATATAACAAATAAGTAGTGCACTATTCAATGTAGGCAATTTTAAAATGTAGCCCTAGATGACCTACACCAAAACTGTACCACAGACAGAAGCATTTACAATGTGATTCTTTACTGCAAGATATAACATCAGCTGTGATTATTATTATTTTTAAAATAATTATTTTTATATTTAAATATTTTAAATATATTTATTTATTTTGAGAATAGGCCGTAGCCTTAGAAGCGGGACTTGAACACCAAACATCTTAGCCCACTGCTATGAGGCTTTACCACTGTGCAATAGTAGCACTTGCACATCAAATCAATCTGTACAATACAAAGTTGAAATCCAATTATTAGGATCATATAAGATTCCCCTATACGAGGCATGCATGCAGTTGGCAAGAGTTCTCACTCTCTCTTAAGTGAGAGGTGACAAGTTCGAGGTTCGATCTTAGACAGAATTAATTAGGGATTTAATTAGGAATGTTGGAAAATCCCTCTTGAGATAGTCTGTTGGTATTATCGTCTTGAGGTGTCCATTAATCCTGGAGGAAGCCAACCTTATCTTGTCCTTGATCCTGTGTCCGGGGCTGCCAATGGTTCCACAACTCATGTGTCATTTGATCAAGAGCACGAATTTTTTTCCAAAATGACCCTTTTTGCAAAAGTATTGCCACAAACGACCTGTTTTTTTTTATTTCCACAAACGCCCTACTCGCTTTTTGAAAAAGCGAGTGTGGTACAAACCCTCGCGCTTTTTCAAAAAGCGAGTCTTAGGTTTCAGAAAATTGAAAACCTAAGACTCGCTTTTCGAAAAAGCGGGATGGTTTATACCACACTCGCTTTTTCCAAAAGCGAGTCTTGGGCTTATTTGCCCAGCAACACTCGCTTTTTGAAAAAGCGGGGGTAATTATACCACACTCGCTTTTTCAAAAAGCGAGTGTCGTTTGGGACTTAAACCCCCCGCCCCCAAAACAGATCTCACTTCTTCTCTTTTTCCTCAAGACTCGCTTTCGAAACCCTAACCCAATCCTCGTATTCTTCGATTTCTGGCCTATTTCATCAAATTACCAGTCGATTAGCTCCTAAAAACTTCGCTTTCTCATCCCAATCTAGTTGCCCACGTTGTGTTTGAGTTTTCTTTTCGAATTTTTGGGTGATTGCGGTGGATTGAAGAATAAGGGGTGGAGCTCGGTGACGCTCGCGATTTGTTGGTGGTTCTTTTTTGTTTGTGGTGATTGCGGTGGTTCAATTCTTGCGTGAAGATTGAGGTATATTTCTAGAACTCAATATTTTCTAATGTTGTATATATATTGTGTGTAATATGTGGTGGTGTGTGTAGAATTTGTGAACGATTTGCTGAATATATAACTGTATATCTCTGATTTGAACGATTTGTTTGTAATGTGTGTAGAATTTGGGATTTGTGAGTAAAAGTATAATTGTGCATATGTGAGTTGTATTTGTGCATATGTGCATATGTGAGTAAAAGTAATTCCAGTGCATATGTGATTTTGTAAAAGTATAATTTGGGATTTGAACGATTCTAGAACTCAATTTTTGATTTTACTTAAATCAAGAATTGTAGATTTGTGCATATGTGAGTTGTATTTGTGATTTGTATTTGTGAGTTGTGAGTTTGGGATTTGTGATCAGGAGAAATTTACTGCAATTCTAAGTATATAGTTGGGATTTGTAATCAGGAGAAATTTACTGCAATTCTAAGTATATATTTACTGCAATTCACAGACCAACTATTTGAATTTAGGATATGTGAGTTGTATTTGTGAGTTGTAGATTTTGTGAGTAAAATTAGGATAATATCTCCACCTATAGATTTTGTGAGTTGTAGATTTTGTAGATTAGTAATATCTCCACCTATAATTTGTGACTTTTTGTGAGTTGTATTTGCATTTCAATTCTCTTTTGCTTCCGTGATTATTTAAATTGCTAAAATGATTTTGGTATTGTTAATAATGATTGCTCGTTCATCATTGTAGGATACTCTTTTTTTTTGAAAAAATACCACGGAATAAGGGACGTGTGGAGGCTGGCACTAGTAGTAGAGCCAATCGTGGCGATGGACCACGTACATCTTTTGGCCCACCTCCACGCAGTGGACGTGTTGGTGGTCGTCGTGGTGGCAACGAACGAAGTAATGTAAGTTATATTTTTTTTTTGCATTCGATTTGTTTCATTGTCATATAATTGATAGATATATTTATTTGCTGATGTAAATGCTGTTTTGCAGGTCCCAACTAACGAAAATGTGGCTGGTACTTCGTCGCCTGCCCCTTCTTCATCTACGGTTCCCCTTGTTGGTCCAGGTCCACTCGACCCCACTCTTCTAACGCTTCAGTCGCACCATCGCTCCAAAGATGTGTGGGAGGGGGATTCGAAAGAGTGTACCTTCCGTGGGGGGCATCCACTCCCTATGCACCCACGGATTCACCAAATATTACGGGATTGCGGTCTATATGGTATTGCACTGATGAGCGGCATCAAGTGCGATCGGCCTCTACTACCAGCACTCCTCGAGAGATGGCGTCCTGAGACCCACCGCTTCCACTTGTCAGTTGGGGAGATGACTGTTACGTTGCAGGACGTTTCAGTCATCACAGGCCTTCCGGTAGATGGGCAGGCGGTGACCGGCTCTATGGACTTCGACGCCCCATACTTAGTAGAACAATACCTAGGTGTCGAAGTGAAGACTGGTGCAGTAGTTAGGAAACAAATTCGTCTGAAGTGGTTGAAGGAAAAATTTAGAGACCGACTGACAGATGATTCGACCGAAGAGGAGGTCCAGATGTACTGCAGGGCGTACATCCTTACTCTTTTTGGAGGGGTACTATTCTCTAACTCAAGCGGCCATTCCGTCCCCCTCATGTACCTCCCGCTTATTGCAGACCTTGGACGAGTCGGCCAGTATAGTTGGGGTAGTGCTGCCCTAGCAGCCCTCTACAGGAGTTTGTGCCTGTGTGCCCTCGGGTCCGTGCAGATGAATGGCCCGATGATTTTGCTTCAAGTGTGGAGCTGGGAGCGTATCCACGTTGGGCGTCCCGTAGTTAGAAAACAATCACCCAGCTGGATCCATCTCCCTGAAGACCCGTACATGCTTCCTCCTCTAGGTGTGTACTGGTCGGGTAACCTAACCTGGACTGCCAACCCGAACAGATGCCTGACCTACTACCGTGATGAGTTGGACAGGTTGGCAGATAACTGCGTTGTATGGATGCCCTACACGGAGGAGCGTCTAGCTCGATTACCGCCCAATGCCCTGTATAGGCGAGACCTTTGGCTGACAAAAGCACCGCTCATCAACTTCAGCACTGTCGAGTTCTATTTTGTTAGCAGAGTACTACGACAGTTTGGTCTCCAGCAGTTGATTCCAGTAGCCGAGCCTTTCAATGCAGATATCCATAAAATTATCGGAATGGGTCGTACGCCAGGTCACAATTGGGCGGAAAGCTTCTCCACATATGTCGAGAGATGGAACTTACAAAGGTTTGATGAAATCATCCGCAACATACCTCCATTCGAATTAGCAAACCACGACAACTATATGAATTGGTATCGGAGGATGACAAGGCGGTACATCTCTCCGACAGGGCAGACTCCAGCTGGTGTGGTGATGCCTATACGTCGACCGACAGCAGAACCGGTAGATTTACACTCCATGCATTTGCCTATGTTTCAACCAAAGGCATCGGCTGTTCGCACGATTGTAAGTTCTTTAGAAATTTTTAAGTCTTTTATTTTTTTTTTGAACTCTAACTACAAAAAACAACTTATTATATTTTGTAGATGGCCCAGACTTGGAGTATGGGCAAGAAATGTGCAGCGGTATTGAGTAGTAACGTAGCCGATGCGGTGAAGGACTTCGCACGCGATATGCTGAAGTCCTGTCGAGCACATGCAGATGCTGTGGGGGAGGGGGCGACCTTGGATGCAATCTTAAACACTCCCGCCCATCGGACTAATACACGCAATAGACGAATAAAGAAAACCGCCAGTAAACCACCGCGTCGTAACATAATTGAAGAACCGGATGAGGAACAAGTAGAGGAGGAGGAGCAAGAAGAGGAGGGCGAGCCATTAGAGGGTATTACACAGCAAACTCCATCTCCCCGAGCGAAGAGGCAACGAAAACGAACCCATGTTTTTACACCGGACCCGTGATCAGCGGTGTTGTGTAGTTGTATGTTGTTAGATTTTGTTTAGTCGACTATTGTAATTAACTTTTGAATAGTGCAATGAATGAAATTCGAATTTTAGAATGGGGTGTGTGCGTGGTGGCGATCTTGATTGTTTAAGTTTTACTTTTTTTTTGTTTTGTTCCTAGATTTTATTTTGTTTTTGTGCGTGTGGTGATCTTGAGAATGTAGATGGATTGAATGTGATTTTGGTTGGGATTGTGGTGATATTGAATGGCTTCAATGTTAATGGTACGTTTATGGAGATGGTGGAGATGTTTGTCGTGTAATTGTCCCACCAAGAGTTGATGCTCAGGTTGTTATTGCATACAGAGCAAGACTCGCTTTCTGAGAAAGCGAGTCTAGCTAAAATGACCCCGCTTTCTCAGAAAGCGAGTCTATCACTTGGGAATTCCAGAGCTGTCGAAGCCTCTGGGATTCAAGCACCATAAACAGTCACTTTCTCAAAACGCGCAATGTTTATTACTAAACTCGCTTTCTGAGAAAGCGAGTCTTCGTTCTGTTTCTTTTTTATCTAGCAGATCCAAGACTCGCTTTCTGAGAAAGCGAGTCTAGTAATTTCATCCACGGGATCTGAAAAAGCGACTGTTAAACCAGAGAATTTTGATTCTCTGGTTTTCTACAGATCGAAGACACGCTTTCTCAAAAACCGCGATGTTTATGACTAGACTCGCTTTCTCAGAAAGCGAGTCTTGGAGCTGTATCATTTTTATCTAGCAGATCCAAGACTCGCTTGTTATTTCATCTACGGGATCTGAAAAAGCGACTGTTAAACCAGAGAATTTTGATTCTCTGGTTTTCTACAGATCGAAGACACGCTTTCTCAAAAACCGCAGTTATTTACACCAGACTCGCTTTCTCAGAAAGCGAGTCTTTGGCTTGTTGAAAAACAATTCCAGGTGTGAGACTCGCTTTCTGAGAAAGCGGGATAGTTTGTATAAGACTCGGTTTCGGAGAAAGCGAGTCTTACCTATGTTAATGAAATTTATTTTTTAGATAACAATACTCATAACGCAACAAACACACAAGGACATCAAAAACAAAAAAAACGAAATTTCCAAAATAAAACTTCATCGTTTGTATCAACATAATCTAGTACAATAACAAAGTCCAAATTAATAATTACAAGCATACAATATTTAAGTGTGCTGAGTTCCACTATTAGTGCATCGTCGCTTATTGTGTCCTTGTAAACCACATTTTGAACATCTCATCCCCGTACCACGACTTGTCCTATCTCTCACATCCATGTCATTGCGGAATCTGGTAGTTCTAGGCCTGCCCTTCCTTTTACGTCGCAAAGTGGCATCGGGTACTAGTTTTGGTCCATCAATAATAGGCCAATATGCTGGATCTAGTATAGGCTGAAACACTGGACCGTATGTTTGTGCTAATGAAGCAACGGTGTAAAATTTATCAACGAGATGCTTGTGATCGATTGCACGATATGCACAAGCTGCCAGTACATGAGAACATGGGATATGGTATAGATGAAATTTCATACATGTGCACGTCTTCGTTCCCAAATTCACAGTGTGCAAGTTCCCACCCTTCCTTTCTCCACCCACCATGCGTATACCCGTTCTCACGGAAAAAACTCCCGGTTGATGATGGAACATTGTCACCCCATGTCCGTTAGCTCTCTCACGGCGACTATCAAGCAGTTCATGTACTTTTCGAGAAAAAATCCTTCCTTCGGATAAAAGTTGAGTTGCTTCTTGTCGACGAGTAGTAAAATAATTGTTCAGACGTTCGAAGATCGTCTCAACAATCGCTGTCACTGGCAAACTACGGACTCCTTTCAAGACAGAGTTGAACACTTCTGACAAGTTCGTAGTCATTATCCCGTATCTTCGACCTTCATCTGCATAAAGTGCCCATTTCTCAACCGGCTTCTCTTTTAACCAATTAGCCGCCTCCACATTTACGTTCTCAAGCTCAGCAAGTTTGGCTATGAACTTTTTGGGTTGGTGTTCACACGCTATAATTTTCGCCTTCTTACGCAATGCCTTGCTACCAAATTTAGTAAAGAAATTTGTAGCAAAATGGCGCATACAATAACGGTGATATCCACTTGGTTCGTTCCAAGCTCCATTTTGTAACTCCATAGCATGCATTATACCAGTGTGACGATCAGAAATAACACACAACTCAGTGCGATCGGTGACATAATATCGGATGCAACTCATGAACCATGTCCACGTATTTATACTCTCTCCATCAACCAATGCAAATGCAAACAGAAATAAACAATCATTCGCATCTGGGGAAACAGCAATTAACAAGCAACCCTTGTACTTACCGTACAAGTGAGTTCCGTCAACACTGATCACCGGTCTGCAGGATTTGAAACCTTCAATTGAAGGACCAAATGCCCAGAATACACCCTTGAATGTTTCCTCGCCAGGGCCAGACTCATACTTATCCCAGTGAACAACGGTTCCTGTATTTGCAGCTTGAATTGCTGTGAGTAGAGCAGGCAACTTTGTGTATGCTTCTTCGAAGGTACCATACAACCTCTCGATCGCTTTTTGTTTTGCTCGCCAAGCTTTCTTATAGGAAATCTGATAATTATATTGTATTTTAACAATCTCAATAATTGACCTCGGCGATAAAGCGGTATCTTTTTTCACCACATCAACAATCAGATTACAAACAATATTGTAATCAATTTTAAGGTGATCTTGATTCAGCGTTGGATTCATACAAGTGTGTGGCCCAACTATCTTCTTCACCACAAAATTCGTCCCGCCTTTTGGAACCATTGCTCGTAATCTCCAAGGGCAGCCACCATCACTTACTCCGGGGGGCCCTTGCACGATCTCCTCAATGGTACGTTTTCTAGGTGTCATTTTGCATTTAACAGTGTACAGTGACGGTGTAGATTTCAAAGTTACGAATTCACGATGTTTTTTGATAGAATACAACTTCACTGCCTGTTGAATCGACTGCTTACTTATAAACTCCTGTCCAACGTACAATTCGTCTACATTGGACGAACCAGACGACTCTTGTGGAACTAGGTGTACTCTAGCACCTTCAGCCATCTCCTCAGTAACATGCCCGTCAACATTGCCGTAGCTATAAGTACCTCTGGCTTCATTAGAACTGTTGTTCGTGGGATTTACATTTGCACCACTGTCAACATCTTCATCATCGTCTACGTCATCAGTCACACCACTATCAACATCTTCATCGTCTGTTTCTTCATCTTCTTCATCATCTTCTAATAAGCTGTTGTTACAGACTGCATTTTGAAAGAGTTCAAACATGCTGTTATTTGGAACAGAGTCAGGAACCGGGCTAGGTTGGCGTGGCAGCTCAACATTTATAGAATCCGGAATTGTTGTATTTGTGAAGGTGTTTTCTTGTGAGGATACCGGATTTGGTTGTGAAGATTGATCGGGGTTAGGCCTCGACTGCTGTGTAGGTACTACCCGTATGAAGCTTGCACTGGGGATATCATGTGGCTGAGCATTCACAACTCGGATTTGCTGAATATATAACTCTACTACAGACCAAGCACAATTGGGATCAAATGTCCTAGCAATCAATGGCTTCAGCGCATTATCAGTAGGTACGGGCACTGTCATAAAATACTGACCATCTCCTCTTCCTGCTGCGTATCGAGCTAAAATTTTCAAATTCCATTCATTCCTATCCCAATTAGTAACTTCATAGATTTTCTCAACTAATTCTTCAAATGTGATGGTACGGGGTACCCAAACTATTTCCGGATCCAAATGACTATAACAACAACCAATCTTTGGATCACGAATTATTTCACCACCAAAATATAACCAAATAGGAATCTCCAAATCCATACCTACGTTAATTTATACCAATAATCGAGTTATTATCTACCCATAAAGAAAACCTATTTAAATTAACAAAATAATGGGGGAATAAACATCATACCTTCACAATAAAGTTGCTTTCCTTTTGAAGTATACCCAAATTCCAACAAATTAAACCTCTAACGGAAGATGGGTTTAAGTTGTCTAAAGCAATTTTGTGGGTTATTCAACAAATTACGAGGGTATTTTGACGAATTTGAGATGAGAGATGGGTTAGGGTTTCGCGAGCGAAGAGGAAGAGAAAGAATAGAGAGAGAAGTGAGATCTGTTTTGGGGGCGGGGGGTTTAAGTCCCAAACGACACTCGCTTTTTGAAAAAGCAAGTGTGGTATAAACCATCCCGCTTTTTCGAAAAGCGAGTCTTAGGTTTTCAATTTTCTGAAACCTAAGACTCGCTTTTTGAAAAAGCGCGAGGGTTTGTACCACACTCGCTTTTTCAAAAAGCGAGTAGGGCATTTGTGGAAATAAAAAAAAACAGGTCGTTTGTGGCAATACTTTTGCAAAAAGGGTCATTTTGGGAAAAAATTCCAAGAGCACCTTCAAATAGAGGCGGGAAGCGGGAGGCTAGGGAATTAAGTAGATCCACACCAATTGTCCTTCCTTTCAAAAGCTAATGGATCGACTTCATGTTGCCGATAGTGAAGTGAAGGAAGCGCTTGCTAGAAAGACCTCTCGATTATTATTAGTAATCATCCCTTTCCAAAAGCCTGACTACATACCCGGCCCCCAAAAGCTTCCAAGTCCATTTCCGTAATAACACGTGGTTCATATCTTTGAGATTGAGAATTGCGAGACCCCTGAATTCCTTGCATTTGCATATGCAGTCCTAATTGACCAGTGGATATCCTTTAGCATCCCCTCTTGTCCCTCTCCAGAGGAACCATCGCCGTGATCTGTCGATCCTTTTATGAACCTACCTAGGCCTTAGTGTCATTTGTCAAAATCTACCAACACGTGTACCGCACGTGCATAACTAATAAGAAGCAAGTCTCAGGTTCGAGTCCTCAGTATGTCAGATTTTTTACTAAAATTATATATATATATATATATATATATATATATATATATATATATATATATATATAGAGTCCTCTTCCGTTGCAAACGGGCCGGAACGGGTCTGTTCGCACAGACCCGTGCGAACTTCGATCTGGACCGTTGGATCAAATCAGATTTTTTTTAATAAAATCCTGCCTTAACCCGTCGTTGGGAAGGACGGGTTAAGGCAAAATTTTATTAAAAAACATAGCCTTAACCCGTCCTTACCAAGAACGGGTTAAGGCTATCTACATTCATTTTTATTTCCATTCTGTTCGTCTTCTTCGGCGATTGCTCTCGCGCTTTTCTTCTTTCTTCGACGAACCCAATGGAAAAAAAACCCAAATCCTTCGTCGAAAACCCAAATCGATCCACTTACCCACGCTCCCCCCTCCTCCCAATTACAAAATCGAAACCCTAGCTTCTCTTCCCCTCTTCGATACAAAATCGAAACCCTAGTTCTCTTCCAAATCGATTGTTGGGCTTGATTTGGACCTATCTTGTAAGGTATACACTATTTCTTTACCCCGATAATCTACATTTGTATTATTTTTTTGAATTTGTGTGTAGTAAATTATTTAGAAATTGAGAAAAAATTTATATGCGTTAGTAGATTTTAGATGTAGAATCGGGTTGACTTCAAGTATATTTAATTGCCGAATTATGTTGCTTGCATTAGTAATTTGTAGAATTAGAATTGTATATACGAAATTAGTTAGAAACTTTTCAGTGCGGTTATGGTTGAAAACCCTGCAAACGACCGTAAAAAAATACGAAACTTTCCGAGTAGGTTCATCTCACGTAGTACAAGCCACACCAACTTGTAGAAGCGAGTTTCGACTCACGGTTCGAGAGATACGGCCGCGTATCGCTTTCGGTTGAAAAAAACCAAGTATAGCGGTGCACGGCCGTATATCGTAAACCGTGACTCGAAACTCGCTTCTACAAGTTCGGGTGGCTTGCCCTACGTGAATTCGACCAAGTCGGAAAGTTTTATAATTTTCGGATGCCGTTTGTGCGGTTTTGCTCAACTTCTTCGCATGATAGTTTTTTGACTTAGAATTTTGTAAGTGCGGTTAGATTAGATTAGAAAACCTTTCAAACGATATCCAAAAATTTTAAAACTTTGCTAGTTGGTTGGTGTCCCCTATGAGAAGCCAACCCAAGTTGTAGAAGTGAGTTTCGACTCACGGTTCGAGAGATACGGCCGCATATCGCTTTTGGTTGGAAAAAAATCAAGCAAAGCGGTAGACGGCCGTATCTCGCAAATCGTGACTCGAAACTCGCTTCTACAAGTTCGGGTGGCTTGCCTTACGTGAATTCGACCAAGTCGGAAAGTTTTAAAATTTTCGGATGCCGTTTGTGCGGTTTTCTCAACTTCCTTGCATTACAAGTTTTAGACTTAGAATTTTCTAAGTGCGGGTAGATTAGAAAACCCTTCAAACGACCTCTAAAAAATACGAAACCTTGCGAGTTAGTTGGTGTCACCTACGAGAAGCCAAACCAACTTGTAGAAGTGAGTTTCGACTCACGGTTCGAGAGATACGGCCGCGTATCGCTTTTGGTTGGAAAAAAACCAAGTAAAGCGGTAGACGGCCGTATCTCGCAAACCGTGACTCGAAACTCGTTTCTACAAGTTCGGGTGGCTTACCCTACGTGAAGCCGACCAAGTCAGAAAGTTTTAAAATTTCCGGATGCCGTTTGTGCGGTTTTCTCAACTTCCTCGCATTACAAGTTTTGGACTTAGAATTTTCTAAGTGCGGGTAGATTAGAAAACCCTTCAAACGACCTCCAAAAAATACGAAACCTTGCAAGTTGGTTGGTGTCACCTACGAGAAGCCAAACCAACTTGTAGAAGTGAGTTTCGACTCACGGTTCGAGAGATACGGCCGTGTATCGCTTTTAGTTGGAAAAAAACCAAGTAAAGCGGTAGACGGTCGTACCTCGCAAACCGTGACTCGAAACTCGCTTCTACAAGTTCGGGTGGCTTGCCCTACGTGAATCCGACCAAGTCGGAAAGTTTTAAAATTTTTTTATGCCGTTTGTGCGGTTTTCTCAACTTCCTCGCATTACAAGTTTTAGACTTAGAATTTTCTAAGTGCGGGTAGATTAGAAAACCCTTCAAACGATCTCCAAAAAATACGAAACCTTGCGAGTTGGTTGGTGTCACCTACGAGAAGCCAAACCAACTTGTAGAAGTGAGTTTCGACTCACGGTTCGAGAGATACGGCCGCGTATCGCTTACGGTTGGAAAAAAACCAAGTTTAGCGGTAGACGGCCGTATCTCGCAAACCGTGACTTGAAACTCGCTTCTACAAGTTCGGGTGGCTTGCCCTACGTGAATCCGACCAAGTCGGAAAGTTTTAAAATTTTCGGATGTCGTTTGTGCGGTTTTCTCAACTTCCTCGCATTACAAGTTTTAGACTTTCAATATTTTGGTGCGGTTAGAGTTGAAAACACTTCAAACGTCGTCCAAAAAATACAAAACTTTGCGTGTTGGTTGATCTCACTTAAACACAACCCACCTCAACATGTAGAAGTGGGTTTGGTATTACGGTTCGAGATATACGGCCGTGTATCGGTTTATTTGGATTTTTTACCACCTAAACCATCTTACACACCCGTATCTCTTCAACCGAGATTTGAAACTCACTTTCACAATTTGGGGTGACTTATGCTACGTGAATTCAACCAATTTCACATTCAGCCCTTTTTTCGTTTTCATTCGTGTGTTTTTCCCCACAATCTCGGTATGTTTGTTTTGTTGTCATTCGTACCAACCATATTTTAAATTTTTTGGCAGATAGATAAATGGCAAGAACAAGGCAACTGAGAATCCCGTCCGAAAGCACTAGTGGCGCACCAACTACTGAGGTAAGATTGATTACTATTATTGGTTTTAAATACGAACATGTAACATTATCTCAATAATAACATTTGTTATATTTATTCGTGTAGGTTGGTGGCCGTCAATCCACATCTGCTGAGGCAGGTCCATCGTCCTCAGTTACATCACCCGGACCCGTGGACACAAGCGTACTCACCCTGCAACCCAAACACCGATCGGAAGCCGTGTGGAATGAGTCCGATAAAAAATGTAATTTCCGGAAGCACACAGTTCTTCCTTTTGACCCCCGTATCACGCCGTATGTGGTGGAGGCCGGTTTCTACGGAGCAAGATTCATTCACTCAGTGAAGCTAGATCGGCCACTCCTTACAGCTCTAGTCGAGCGATGGAGGCCGGAGACCCACACATTCTACCTACCAGTGGGTGAGATGACTGTGACCCTACAGGATGTGGCAATGATAACTGGACTACCAATCGATGGGGTTACCGTGACGGGGAACATGGACTTCGATCGAGTTGAAGTTGTTCGTGACTTACTCGGTATTGACCTGCAGTCGGTAGTTCTCCAAAGGAAAGAGGCCGCTGAAAAAGATATCCGCGAAAATGTCTCCGCAGATTCTGATGAAGATTTATTGTATGAACAAATAGAAGCTGCGAAAGATAAAGCGGAGGAAGAAGTGATGGCTGACGCTTTCGATGGTAAATCACTGTACATCAGCTGGTTAAAATTTCAGTTCGAGGAGGAATATTTGGACGCCGATTCGGACGAGCAAACCCTGACGTACTATGCACGTGCATACATTTTTAGTTTGATAGGGGGACTTATCTTCTCGAACTCATCCGGATCAACCGTGCCGCTAATGTACCTACGGTTGTTGGAGGATTTCCGGTATGCGGGTCATTTTAGTTGGGGGAGTGCGGCACTTGCGCTACTATATAGGAATTTGTGCACATGTTCTTTAGGTGGCGTACAGATGGGTGGCCCAATGGTGCTACTACAGATCTGGAGTTGGGAATGCATCCACATCGAACGTCCCCGTATTGTTGAGGTTACACCGGATTGGTTAGCCGCTCTGGGGGCAGCAGAGTTGTTACCTCCTCTAGGAGCATATTGGGCGGGCCGGCACACGTGGGTCGATAACCCACGCCAATCTTTAACCTACTATAGAGATGAGTTAGACAACCTGCAGGACGAGTTCGTCAATTGGGAACCGTACTCGGCCGACAGGTTGCAACAGGTTCCTCAAGTCTGCGTAGACAGATCCCTTTGGTTGACGGCTGCACCTCTTGTGAATTTTGGAGTCGTCGAGTTCCAGTATCCTGATAGAGTCTTGCAGCAATTCGGATATCAACAGAAGATTCCTGAGGTCAGGTCTTATGATAAAAAGTTGCACGAGGTCAGGGAAACGGGACGGGTGCCCAACTTCGATTGGGCTGATTACCATCGTTACCATGTAGCCAACTGGAACACCATGCGGCGACAAATGACACCGAATATGATGTACGTCGCGATACCATACGATGGCTCCCTCCAGCAAGCATACATGATGTGGTACAAGCGAATAACCCGGTTGTATGTTTTTCCAACGGCCGCCGTACCAGCCGGTGTGCAACTTCCCATTCCCCCTACCCAGGCAGAACCAGCTCCAGCATACTCCTCCTCCCAGCCAATGTACCAACCAAGGGCTGAGACATATCGAAAAACGGTCAGTCAAATTTCATATAGTTTGTACACATGTACTGTATTTAATTGATGCCGCTAATTATGAATGATGTTTATAAATTGGAATTTTTCACCAACTGTAGATTGAAAATGCATGGGAGGTTGTTCGAATAGCTGCTCGCATCCTGAAGACTAGGATACCCGAGAGCTTCAAGGCGGTAATCCGGGAGATGCTAGTCCCGTGCCGTCGCACTCTGGAGGATGCGGGTGAAGGTCCACAAGTTGAGGCCTATTTGAAAGCCAACTTGCCATCAACAGGTTTTAGGCGAAAACAAACTGTGAGTAGGGGAATTCGCATGATCGAGCCACAACAACTACAACCCCAACAACCACAAATTGAAGATGAGCCGGAGCCTTGGGAAGATGATGACCCTCAAGTTCCCGAAACCGAGGGTAGACGACGGAATCCTCAACGAAAGAGGAACCCACCTGAACATCTATCACCAAGTGGTCGCAAACTGCGTGGTCGTAAAAGGTAGTATCTAACAATAGGTTGGTTAAGCGGTATTTTATTGCTTGGTTTTTTATTTTATCCCCTTCAAATAACTAAGAACCAGTGTTTGTTTCTCTATTTGTAAATGTTGTAGATAATTATCGGGCATCCGCGGAACTCAGCCATGACGATAGTTGAAGGGATCCAGAAATGTTGTAAATGTTTCTCTATTTGTATATCAATTGTTTGTTTATATTTTTTGGTAGTGAATGACTTGTAATAGGTAGTTGTAAACAATACAGAAATGAAGTCGAACGATTTGGTGAGATTAGTATTGGCCAATGAATGTCCTATTTTTGAACTTCACATATATATTGTTGGGAACATGGATTTCTGAGTTGTTGTGGTTACCGCTATATATATGTAGTTGTATTGTTGTGAACTGAGTTCTCAATTCTTGTGCTATGAATTGTTGTTGTGAGGTTGTATTGTTGTGAACTCAGTTTCAGTATTCTTGTGAGTTATTGTGAGGTTGTATTTTTCACCAAGACACCTGTACTGATTGGGCCGAAATATCCCTCCCTAACCCGTCATTGTAGATAACGGATTCCCACACCTAATCCGTCATCGACAATAACGGGTTAAGAAGACATATATTGGCCGAAGATTTTTAATGTCAAGTCTGTACATGATATAGCTCTGCCAAAATAGGTAAACTTACCCCGTTATTGTCAATAACGGATTAGGATACCTTAACCTGTTATCCACAATAACGGGTTAAGAACACATATAATGGCAGACGATTTTTAATCCCAGGTTTTTAGTTTGACAGAGTTCTGCCAAAATAACTCAGCTTAACCCGTTATTGAGAATAACGGGTTAAAAACAATTAACCCGTCACCCTTAATGACCGGTTAAGTAGATATATATTGGCAGAAGAATTTTCATATCAGCTTTGTAGGTGATCAAGTTCAGTAAAAATTGTTTTACTTAGCCCGTTATTGTTAATAACGTGTTAGGATACCTTAACCCGTTATCCTCAATAACGGGTTAAGTAAGAAGATATTTTTATCCTTTCTACAAATTTATCTTCACTCTTTGCGAGAATTGTCTCCTGAACTGTGCAAGGTGACATTAATATGCCCATAAATTGTTTATAATTTTTATTAATTTCCATTTACTACCTCGTAACTAACCACTGTAAATTTGTTACCATAATAAGTGTTGTGAAAGTTAAAAATTTAAATTAAGAGATTTTTGTACCAAGGGTTAGGGTTAGGGTTAGGGTTAGGTTAAGATAGGGTTAGTGTCGGGTTAGGGTTAGGGTTAGGTTAAGATAGGGTTATTGGTGAGTTAATGTTTTTTGTTTTGATTAATTAGGTTCATATTTGTGGATCCCCACATTTATATTTGACTTTGCAATATATGGAACCACATGTAAAACATGGCAAGTATCTTAATTTGTGGTACAAGTCGTTAACTTGTAGTACATTAACGAGCCGTTCTAAATTTCCAGACTAATGAATCCATCCATCCATCAGTCAATCAAATTAAAGGTTCAAATCAGGGCTAATCAAATATATCTTCCCCCACATGTCTTTATTGTGCTACTACATGTGAACTTGTGCCCCCACATGTGATCAGATCCAGTTCTTGTTAGCCAAGTAATTAGATCTGGTGGCGTGGCGCCCTAATAACGCGTTCATGCTTTTCCATTAGGAATACCATCATCATCATAGTTGATCCAAATTTGTATTGGTCTTTTTGTACATGGATGTGGGGATCTACATGTGGGTTTTCCCACATATAGGCTACATGTGAGGATCTACATGTGGTTTTTCCCCATATAGGCTACATGTGGGAATCTACATGTGGGAATCTACATATTATTGCAGACACTTCAATATGGGAAAAACCCTAACCCACATAACCACATGTACATCCCCACATGTAGCTTATAAATGGGCCGAAAAATCCTATGTACAGATCCATTTTTTGATGGCCAATTAATCTCATCTGATGACGAGATGCGGATCACGTGATGCATCTGGTTAGGCTTTTCCATTAGGGATCTCAGCATGTGGGGATGTACATGTGTTTTTTCCTTGTAGATTTTACTTTGCAACATGTGGAACCACATGTACAACATGTCAATAATCTTAACTTGTTCTACAAGTCGTTAACTTGTTGTACATTAACGGACCGTCCTAAATTCTCAGATTAATGAATCTTAACATGTAGTTTTTTTTGGCCAAGTAATTAGATCTATCCCGCTGAAGGGCATTATAAGATATATGGAACACTAACAGGTTTATCAGTCTCACAAATTGTAAGTTGTAGCAGAGATTCTACCATTTCATGCCTCTCTATCAACGGCAAATTAGAATGAGGACCAGCAAGAAAGCCTAAAATGATTCTTATCAGTCCTTCCACAATAAGTGCATCTCTCATGTACCCACATTAGGGAATCTACATATGGTTTTTCCCATACATAGGCTACATGTGGGGATCTACATGTGATTTTTCTCCATATAGACTACATGTGGGATCTACATGTGGTTTTTCCCCCATATAGACTACATGTGGGATCTACATGTGGTTTTTCCCCCATATAGGGTACATGTGGGATCTACATGTGGTTTTTTCTCCCATAACAAGCTAAACAAGTAGAACTCAATCTCAAAGCAGACACTTCGGTCAGTCAAAAGAGTGGAGACTCTACATTTGGGGATCTACATGTGGATGTAGCCAATATATAGGCTACATGTGGGGATCTACATTTGGCTATGTACTTTAGGTTTTTCCCATATTGAAGTGTCTGCTACGAAGAGAAAAAGAGTGGAGACTCCAACCCTAACCCTAACCCTAACCCTAACCCTACTAACCCTAGACTAACCCTAACCCTAACCTACAACATTTTTTTTATTGTTTTTTATGAACCAAAATACAAATTAATTTGTGTTAATTTTAATATTCGTTTGATGATATCAATTTTATATTGGTTAGTTATGTGGCTAGGAATGGAATTAAAAAATATATATAACAAAACAGGGAACATACATATGACTGTCTATTTTGTAGAGTTCAGAAGACAATGTACGTGAAGAGTAGAGAGGCGTATGTGATTAATGATAGAACTTAAATATCTATAAACTCTTTACTGGAAACTTATTACCTATCACCTCCCAGCTACAAATATTAACGTATTTAATGAATAATTTATCATAAATTGTTTTCATTAATTTATCATATATTTACAAACTTGTTTACACATTTTTTACATGCGATTTAATAATTATGAGTACTACCGATTTAGGTACACTTAATCCATTATTGACGATAACGGGTTACAAGTACTTAACCCGTTATCGTCTATAACGGATTACGTTAACATATATTTCGCCATCTACTTATGCAAGTAGCCATAAACTTCTGCAAATATAAGTGTGCTTAATCCGTCGTTGGTGATAACGATCTTCGTTAACGTAACCCGTTATCCGTAACAACGGGTTAAGTTGACAAAGATTGGCAGTGGTTCATCATGTACAAACCAAGTTCTGGAACATGATCAAGTACACTTAACCCGTTCTTGGTACCAACGGGTTAAGTGCAATTAATCCGTTGTCACCAACAACGGGTTAACCAGGTGTAATTTACAGACATCGATTGTACATTTTGAGACAATTGCTGTCCTTGCTGCTCTTTTTTCGAGACTTGTATCATGTCTTTGTTGACTAACAGGTTTATCCTTATTGTCTTCTTCTTCTTCATGTTTGAGTATTCCTTGTCTTCTCCTTCTCCTTGTGTTGATCCAGATCCATTTCCTATTGATGAGCAGTGAGAAACCCAAGTGGGCTATCATATCATGCTCCCCTCTTCCTTTTTCCTAGCCTATAACTGAGAGAGTTGGACTCATAACTCAAATGAGTCTTCTCTTCTTCTCTTCAAGAGAACTCAAATGTGAGGCTTCAATTTTCTCTTCTTCTCTTCAAAAATATGAGGAATCAATGTTCTCTTCTTATCTTCAAGACCTCTTTTTTCTTCCTAATAGGGAGGAAAAAGTTTGAGTTGTAGAAGAAATTTGAGTTCAAGGATGGTCGCCTACAATTGTTCTTGTGTATGAAGATGCAGGAGTAGAGAGACTTGTTTCAGTGTACAAGTGCATGCTCGGTTTCTCTCAAGGGGTAGGGAGGGCCGCCAGCTCTGCCTTTTTTTTCCACAGTGTTTCTCTTAGTCTTCTATTTTTTTAGCTTTTAGATGTGTTTGCATAAGTAGCAATTGTCCGCCTTTCATACACGTTCGTTCTTTATTGTTACACAGAGTGTAAAAATTCTCTGCTTTCGTCGGACAGAGTAGTGGTGGGTGTCACAGTGTATTCATGGTACTTTTCAGCTTCTTGGCATGCACACCTCACAATCGTGCAACAAATAGTACGAATATGAGGAGTGCGTGTCAAGAAGTTGTTAAGTACTTTGAATATACGGTTACACCCACTACTACTCTATCCGACAAAGCGGAGAATTTTTACCTCTGTGTAATAGTGGTGAACGAAATTGTATGCAGGGGGTACAACTGGCTACTTATGCATTCAAAAAAAGGCAGAGTCAGCAGTCCTTCCTTCCACTTCGAGAAGAAAGCGAGCATGTACTTGTATACTAAATTAATTTCAATTTAGGAGTAGAGTATCAAAGGACGACTTTGTAATGTCAACTAGCATGCGGATCATGTACAATTTTCTATGTTTCTTCAAACAATATGTTATTGCCAGTTTGTAATGTTCCTTTATATGAATAAATTTGGTTTTGCAAATGGCTTGTTGTGAATGAATAGATTTGTATATGTATCAACAGAAGAAGATATATCCAACACCCGTGAAAGTTAACATACATATTTTAAGCGGAGAATGAACAAATATGTATATGTATCAACAAAAGAAGATATAGTCCACAAAGTTGAAAGCACTGTAAGAAATTCTTAACCTAACCCGTCATCCCCAATAACGGTTTATGGGATATAAATCGTCAACGCCAATGACAGGTTAAGTGGAGAGATATTGGCCGAACTAAAACCCCTATATGTGAAGTATTGGTTAAGGACTGCCAATATCTATCTCTTTAACCCGTTATTGAGGATGACGTGTTACGTTATCTTAACCCGTTATCCCCAATAACGGGTTAAGGTATACAGTATCTGGCAGCATCTCTTCTTGTGAATACTGCATACATTTTCACAATTTTTCACAATATAGATATATCATCCACAAAATACACAATCTCCAACACAAATAACAAATCTGTTCACATCGGCATGCAGACAATTTTCATTAACACAAAATTCACAAACAGAACGAGTTCCCCAAATTGCACACATCTACCAATTTCACATTTTTTAACATAAATAAGCATTCGCTACCCAAATACCTGGTCAAAATCCATAGTAACATATTTTTGTTCACAAATACACAAAATAAACTGACATACAGAGATTACATTCTGATTAAATACATCATTAATTTACTTGTACCAAACATGCCTACGTCAATTATCCACATATATATACAATCCAAAAGCAACGAATTTTTCAACGCATTGCTTCTTTCCATTGGGCGCATTTTTTTTTGTTTCATTCCGGACCTATACCAGAAAAAAAAAAACAAAGTTAACAATCCAGTCGAAATTAATAAATATCTGGACGAATAAATATAAAATTCAGCAATTATTCGGTGATTATTTTGAAAGTTTGATATGACATACATATTTAAGTACTTAAAACCCCCTAGCACGAACCTTCGCTTTCGTCATCATCACTCTTTACAGCGTTTGGAGCTTCTTCATTCCCCACCGATCCACTAAATAAGGAAGAAGAATGAGTTAGTACCGACCAAATTAACATTCATTGAGTCCAATTAACAAATACAAAATCTCTGATAAAATACCTTGCTACATTTTTTTGGCAATTCTGTGAATCGTGACCTACGACACGAAGGCATGTCCTGCAAAGTCTTGACATCTTCGTTTTTTGACCTTCTCTTACAGACTTCAACTGTTTCCCTTTAGGCCTCCCCTTTGTGGTACACTGTACAGGGTCACCTACATGTGCATGTGCATGTGCATGTCCACCACTCTCAGGTTGTGCACTACCTTCGTGTGGTGTGCTGTTCACTGACTCAATCTTAGCAAAGCCTTCAATTCCCTTCAGCATGTGGTCGAGCATGTACTTGTATCCTCGCTCTGAAGAACAACCAAGATCGACCAAATGTCTTGATTGCATACTCAGTTCACAATAACGCGAGGCAAAATTGTCGCCCATACTATTGGAAACCGCTGTACTGCTTCTCCTCAGTTGATCCCTGGTCCATCGCCTACAAATATATTGCTCGGGTAGTGCGGTGTGATCTGTGAACCGAATAACTGCCAGTAGATGTTTGCAGGGAATGCCTACGAAGTAGTACATGGAACAAGGGCATTTAGCAATTTCAGTGATTTTACAATAAGAAATCACCCTCCCCGGTTCTGAATTTCCACAAACTGTTACAGAATAAGCTGTACTATCCGGTGTATCCATACTCGCAATTAAACTCACATTAAGTAATAAGCTTTTGACAACTTCTTGTTGAAATTTGTAGAAAATCTTCAAAGTGTATGTCCCTGCCATTTGTGACTCCAATGCCCATTCGGTCTTCAATTTTGGCCACTCCTCGCGATTACGATGTGTTTCTTTAAGTTCATCGTGTCTTTGTTTTACTAAGAGTCGGTCAAAGATGACAACAAATTCATGTAGTGAGTACTTTTTATGAGTATGGTGCTTCAAGGATGAATGTAGCGATTCGCTACGTTGGGTACTCAACATGCCCCTCCAAAATGAGTCTCTTGCATACACAGGGGCCCATTTTTCGCGGATCTCAAATTTTTCCTTCAACCATTTGTTATTCTCCAGTTTGTACTGGGAGATCAAATTTTTCCACTTCTGTTCGAATTCTGTTTTAAATTCTGCCATATAAATGATAGTCTTCAAAGCATCTCGGAACTCATCAACGTTATTCGGCATTCGAACTTCATGCGGTAGCTTATCCAAAATATGCCAAATGCAATATCTATGTGACGTGATTGGAAAAATTTTGGAAATTACAGAAGTTATCCCACGATCCTCATCTGTCACGATGTTGATCGGATCACATGGCATTGCAGCATGCCACTTTTCAAAGAACCACTCAAATGAGGATGTCTTCTCATTGGGGATGAACCCACAACCTAGGAATATTGATTGCCAATGATGGTTGAATCCAACAAATGGTACGAACAACATCCCGTATCGGTTTGTGTTGTAGGTAGCGTCAAAGCAGAGAACATCCCCAAATACTTCGTAATTCTTTCTAGCGATACCATCCACCCAGATACAATGTGACAATCGCCCTTCGAGATCACATTGGTAATCAAAATAGAATAAGGGATCAGTCTCGTTTTTTGATTCAAAAAACTCAAGTAGCATTTGTCCGTCGTGTCCTTTTAAACCCTCCATCTCGTCTCTCCTGAGATTTCTTACATCGGTTTCGGTGAATCCAATTTTCTCATTACCTCCACTTGCACCTTCAAAGAATAGCATTTGTTTGCATACAGGGACATTAGCTTCGGTAAGTTGACCAATTACATTTTTATCTGTCTTAGTCAATTCACGGTTTCGAGGTAGCAAGTGACGTCTACCGGGTGAAGTAAATTCGTGATTATGTGCTTCATTTAACGAATAAAGAATCCACGAATTACTTTGTGAATTACTTTGTGGGTTTAGTTTGACACGGACGAAAGCTTTGCAACTCGTTCTAGAAGTTGTACCTCGTTTAGTTTCATTATGGCTATTCGGTGACTCCCCGGCTTTATTACAAACGTATGATTTATCCACTACATCGTTTCCCTTATATTTATTTCCACCCTTACGCATAAAGAATCCCGCACATTTGCAATATGATGAATAAAATTTTTCTGCATCCTCAAGAGTGGGAAATGTCATACCAATCTTCGGTTTTAGGTGCTCGTCAACATGAGGAAGATACTCGCCAATTTGTTGTGCACGAACAAATTTATCTCCGACAACAGAACTTCCTTCGAAACTGTCCATACCTAAGAAACCGTGAAAAGGAGAACAGTTAGGGGTACTAAACCGTTGTATTTGGTGTTTTTATAAGTGCGCAAGCCACCACAACTTGTTCAAGTCAGTTTCTACTAACGGTTCCAGAAATACGGCCGTGTATCACTTAATTTTGAGTTTTTTTCAACCGAAAGCGATACGCGGCCGTATCTCTCGAATCGTGAGTCGAAACTCGCTTCTACAACTTGGGTTGGCTACTCATAGGGGACACCAACCAACTCGCAAAGTTTCGTATTTTTTGGAGGTGGTTTGAAGTGTTTTAAACTCTAACCGCACTTACAAAATTCTAAGTCAAAAAATTCACATGCAGGGAAGTTGAGAAAACTGCACAAACGGCACCCAAAAATTATAAAACTTTCCAACTAGGTCGGATTCATGTAGGGCAAGCCACCCGAACTTGTAGAAGCGAGTTTCGAGTCACGGTTTGCGAGATACGGCCGTGTATCGGCTTTAATTGTTTTTTTCCAACCAAAACCGATACGCGGCCGAATCTCTCGGACCGTGAGTCGAAATTCACTTCTACAACTTCGGGTCACTTCTCATAGGGAACACCAACCAACTCGCAAAGTTTCGTATTTTTTGGAGGTCGTTTGAAGTGTTTTCTAATCGGCCCGTTTTTTAAAAAATTCTAAGTCAAAAACTTCTCATTTCAGCAATTGAAGCAAAACCACACAAACGACATCCGAAAATTTTAAAACTTTCCGACTTGGTCGAATTCACGTAGGGCAAGACACCCGAACTTGTAGAAGTGAGTATCGACTCCCGGTTTGCGAGATACGACTGTATACCGCTTTATAATGATTTTTTCCAACCGAAAGCGATACGCGGCCATATCTCTCGAACCGTGAGTCGAAACTCAATTCTACAAGTTGGTTTGGCTTCTCATAGGGAACACCAACCAACTCGCAAAGTTTCGTATTTTTTGGAGGTCGTTTGAAGGGTTTTCTAATCTACCCGCAGTTAGAAAATTCTAAGTCTAAAACTTATAATGCGAGGAAGTTGAGAAAACTGCACAAACGGCATCCGAAAATTTTAAAACTTCCCGACTTGGTCGGATTCACGTAGGGCAAGCCACCCGAACTTGTAGAAGTGAGTTTCGACTCCCGGTTTGCGAGATACGACCGTATACCGCTTTGTAATGATTTTTTTCAACCGAAAGCGATACGCGGCCGTATCTCTCGAACTGTGAGTCGAAACTCACTTCTACAAGTTGGGTTGGCTTCTCCTAGGGGACACCAACCAACTCGCAAAGTTTCGTAATTTTTGGAGGTGGTTTGAAGTGTTTTAAACTCTAAACGCACTTACAAAATTCTAAGTCAAAAAATTCACATTCGAGGAAGTAGAGAAAACCGCACAAACGGCATCCGAAAATTATAAAACTTTCCGACTAGGCCGGATTCACGTAGGGCAAGCCACCCGAACTTGTAGAAGCGAGTTTCGAGTCACGGTTCGGGAGATACGTCCGTGTAACGCTTTACTTGATTTTTTTCAACCGAAAGCGATACGCGGCCGTATCTCTCGAACCGTGAGTTGAAACTCGCTTCTACAAATTGGGGTGGCTTGTACTACGTGAGACGAACCTATCGCAAAGTTTCGTATTTTTTTACAGTCGTTTGCAGGATTTTCATCCATAACCGCACTGAAAAGTTTTAACTAATTTCGTATATACAGTTGTAATTCTACAAATTACTAACGCAAGCAACAGAATTCGGCAATTCAATATACTTGAAGTCAACGCGATTGTACATCTAAAATCTACTAATGCATATAAATTTTTTCCCAATTTGTAAAATATTTACTACACACAAATTGAAAAAAATACACAAATATAGATTATTGAGGTAAAAAATTAGTCTATACCTTACAAAATAGGTCCAAATCAAGCCAAACGATCGATTCGGAGGAGTAGGGTTTCGATCAAAGCTCGACTTCGGAGCTAGGGTTTCGATCGTCGGAGTTCGACTTCCACAAAGAGTAGGGTTTCGATCTTCGGAGTTGGGAGAGAAGAGGGAGAGCGGACGGAGATGTCGGAGCTAGGGTTTTTTTTTCCCGTTGGGTTGGGTTCGTCGAAGAAAGAAGAAGAGCGCGAGAGCAATCGCCGAAGAAGACGAACAGAATGGAAATAAAAATGAATATAGATAGCCTTAACCCGTTCTTGGTAAGGATGGGTTAAGGCTATGTTTTTTAATAAAATTTTGCCTTAACCCGTCCTTCCCAACGACGGGTTAAGGCAAGATTTTATTAAAAAAAATCTGAACCGTCCTGATCGAAGTTCGCACGGGTCTGTGCGAACAGGCCCGTTCCGGCCCGTTTGCAACGGAAGAAGACTCATATATATATATATATATATATATATATATATATATATATAATGTTTGTTTGGTGACAAAAGTGGTAAACATGCATCACAAGTGTAAATTACTATGCATCTATCTATCTATAATATAATATATTTACTTACTATTTAATGAAAGAGTTTGTCACAAATAAAGAATTTTTAATATTTTTTTTCACAAAAGCAACACCACTTTTGTCACCAAACAAACATGTGCATCGCACGTGCAAACTCCAAATCTATTTTTAACACGTGCATCGTACGTACACATCAAAGTTTTTCCTTCTTAATTTTTTTAAAATACGTGTATCGCCCGTTCAGCTCCATTTTCTAAAATTAAGGCATTCATCGCACGTGCTAATTAATCTTGACTTAAGTGTATCGCACGTTTAACTCCAACTCTTCATCTCTAATCTAATCTAATCTAATCTAATCTAAGCTAATCTAAGCTAATATTATAATGGGAGAGTTGGAGTTGTCATTTGTAAACAAACAAACCCGTGCATCGCCCGTACGTAACTATTATAACGGAGGTCTAAGGTTCAAGTCCAGAATTCTGTCGAAATTTTTACTTTTAAAAAACTATATTTATTAAGATGTGCATCGCACGTGTAAATTTCTAGTAAAAGATAGAGAGAAAGTACAACTGGATAGCCGGTAGTACCGAGTTGATCAACATAATGTGAATAAGAGTTTCCCTTTCCACCCATCTAGTCTTTTCTCAACTTTCCCAATCATCTCGTACCAGTCGACTTTGTAAAGGAATCCTGGCCTGATTGGGAGGCCTAAGTACTTGATCGATAAGCAAGTAATTGGGCAGTTGAGGATTGCTGTTGTCACAAGAGCGTTAGCATTAAGCAGCCCCGTGAGTGAAGTGGCACTTTTGTGGAAATTGACCTTGAGTCCCCACCACTGCTCAAAACAGTATAGACACCATTTAAAAGTGGCGGCCTTAGCCGGTTCACATTTTCCAAAGAGAAGGGTGTCGTCAACATAATGTAGATTCACCACCGAACCAGTTCTTCTTGTATCTCCAAGTCCTTCCAATAGGTCATTAGACCCCATTATGGAGCATAAGGCTTAGGCCATCAGCCACTATAGTGAATAACATTGGTGAAAATGTGCAACATCCCGAATTTCATTTACATGTAATTCGTAGCTCAACAGGATCTTTTACTTCGATTCGTACAATTTTACAAGGATATAAAAAAAAAATTATTACACAATAATGTTTATTACAGAGTTATACAGCGGAATAAAATACAATAAGAAATACAACTCTAATATCAACAGCTTAAATCATGAATATAATCTTTATCATCAACCGTCTTTAAATCATTGCCAATCCAATCAAGCCATGCACTGAAAATCTGTGGGCACGTCAGTTGCTTACAACCGATGTAATGTTATAAACAGCGATCCTCTAAATGTTGTATTATAACGAAATCTCTTACTTTAACAAACACAAACTTGAATGCATATAAAAGTGTAAAGAGTGACTATCCTAAACATGTCAGTGTATGATATGACTTAATGCCTAATGCAGATATTATACTACAATGACACTAATTGTAATATCCTGAATTTTTATTTAATGAGAATTGTTGATTTTTACGTGTTGTGCACGTACAAATTTTGTATGTATATTTTCTCACACAATTATCTCTTATAACATGAACAAATAAACATTTTTTTTCTTTCTCTTTATTTTCTTAAAGCCCATTTTGAAAGCATAAGATTGTTTTTCTAATTTAAGCCCACCCTAATTAATTAAAAATTTTATTTTGACCCATGAGCCTAATGCCCACTATTTTTTAAGCCCACAAATTAATTAATCTTTTAATTATCACAACTTGTCATGTAGAAACAATTAGTAGATGATTAATTAATTAATTTTGGTACAACTTGATAATGGGGGGTACTAGAAAGGGCATGTGCACACACTAGAGTGTGCATTGCACACCCTTCTAGGGGTGGCCGGATTGTGGAGAGAGAGAGGGGGGGAGTGTGGGATGAAATTGAGGGGTGGTTATGTGATCATGGACGTTACTACAACTTCCCAATTTATCTTGGTCCTTAATCTCTAACTCCTTGATTAAATCCTAGCCATCTATTCTCATCCTAAAAGTGTATAAATACCCTTATATTTCTTCTCATTAGTACATTACACAATTCATTAAGAGAGAAAAGATAAGAGAGCAAAACGTTGAGAGGCATTAGTGAGCAAAAGATTAGAGTGCAAAATTGTGTGTGTCAATCTAGAGGTGGCCAGCCAATCATCCAAGGAGTACAAGGAGGGCTTGGGTTCCATCAAGCTCAAGGAGGAGAAGGCAATTTGCAATACAATCTTGGAGGAGAAAACTACTTTCTTGCATTCTAGGAGCTTTCATTTCGTTTTCTCCAATAGGTGGGTGTTTCTCATGCTTCTAAAATCTAGATACCATGCTAGGAATGATTTGATAAAATTGTTAAAGAACAACTAGTTGGAATTGCTCATGTTTGCTTAATTAGAGATGAGATGGTAATTTAGAAAAATGTTTGTTAAAATGGTTGTTAGTTGACTATTTGTGAATTGAAGTGTTAGAAACTATCGTGATTGCCATGATAGATGTCTATGAATTATGCTATGTGAAGAAATTTATGATTATGAGACAAGGGATGAATTGAATGCTTCATGTGGAATTGTTTGTTTAAATTAGAGTAAACGCTATTGTAGGTAGGGGTGGACAACTATTATCCGAACCGACCAATCCGAACCAATCCAATTCGAACCGACCGGTTTTTAACCGAACCAATTGGGGGTTTGGATTGGTCCGGTTCTTGATCTTCAATAACCAACTGGACTGGTTCGGTTGTTGGATGGAGCTTTCAAATAACCGATGAAACCGAACCGACCGTACCTCTATGCATAAGTCCATAAAAAATCTAGTTCTCCTTTAATTTCCTGAATATACAAATAGTCATTTCTCATTTTCTTGGAGATACAAACAATCTTCTTTAGTTTCTTTAATACAAACCGAGCAGTTGTTCTACCTATGTTTTGATTCTTCATAATCCTGTGTGTTATTTTGTTGAGAAATGTTTGATTTACAGTGTGGCCCAGTTTAATAGAATCATGAAGTTGATATAACATTTAGTAGTTACTTTAATCAAGTCAATCAGAAATTGTTTTCTAAATCTTTTTTCATTAATTGTACCTGAAATTCAATTAGCTATGGTTATTGATGTTTCTTTTATGATAATAAACTAAAATTACAGAAGTATGCGAGTGAAAAAATAGTTTATCTCACCCATTTAAACGTCATCATCTCAAATAATTAATGCAAAATTCATTAACAACTTGTGATTTTATGAATCTTCATTTTAAATTCATTTCTGAATAAAAAATAGCAGGTTATTTCTTAAGTTTGATTGAAGCTGATCTTTTAAATTTCAACAAAATTATAAGTGATGTTGAAGGTGAAAAGTAACACGCCAAACCGACCATCCAATCCAATCCAAACTGAGCATAATCGACTTGGATGGAAACCGATCCAATTAAGGTTCGAATTGGCTGCGGATGAGAAAATTAAAAAACTGATCTTCTTTGGATCGGTAGTGGATGGTCCATATTAGGTCAGATATCGACCGATGCCCACCCCTAACTGTAGGAAAGAGGAGAATTTTGTGTTCTAAATTGATGTAGATGGTTAAATAATGAGAGAAGGAAGAAATAAAGTATTTTTTTTGTAGAAATTTATATTGTAAATTTTGTGAAAATGAAATTGTTCTAAATGTCGAAATTATGGACATAGAACACCAAATGAGATAAAAAATGCATGTGTTATTGGTAAATAATGATTTAAAAATACTAGTTTACCGTATTTGTATATACACTAAAATCTGGAGAGTTTTGACTCAAAAAGAGAAGAAAAAGAACTAAAAACATTTTGGGAATTTAAAAACCTAGTAGCACAATCGACCACCCTGACCATTTGTTTTCGAGTTCAAATCTTCGCCGAACAGTCGACCGATTATATTGAAACAGTCGACCGTCCTGATTATTTATTTTCGAGTTCAAATCTTTGCGGAACAATCGACCAACTACACTGTAACAATCGACTACCCTGACTATTGGTTTTCGAGTTGTAAATCCTCACAGAACAGCCGACTGTCCATGTTTTAACAGTCGATTGCCCTGAGGTTTCAAATAATATCTGGATTTTCGTAAGATAATTTTCTATAACCTGTGGCCTAGTATAAATAAGAATTTGAGGCTATTCTTGGCCACAAAAAAAAGAACTTATTATTTTATTAGTTTAAATTGTCTTTGAATAAAGAAAAATACATGCCTTGTTTAAAAGAGTTTTGAAATGAGTTTTGGCAATGAAAGTGTGAATTTTTGATAAAATGACAGTACAGTAATTTCATGGGAAGAATGAATTATGAATGTGACAAGCTAGAAAAAAGGAATTCTTTTGTTTATGCATGAGTTTGTACTTGAAAGTAAAATTGAATGTTATGATGAATTATTAAAGATTTTATGAGCATAAATACACATATGCTATGAACATGAAAGAAAAATTATTGTTAATCATGAAAAAGATTTTATAACTGTGAAAACTCGATTTTGTGATAGTGAATTGAAATTGAGAACTAGAGTGTAGTAAAGCATCATACCGGCATTGAAAAGAGATATGTTGAAATGAAATTTGAAATGAAAAGACCAAGATTGGGTCATGTTGAATAGATGATTAAGACCGGTATAGTGGAAAGGCTAACTCTAGAGAATTGATTTTGTTCATGATTCAAATAAGTAATAACTAAGGATTAGATACATAGTGAAGATGTGATGAAAATAAGAAAAAACACGAGTATGAGGGCCTCGGAGCCACGATGTGAGAGTATTCACAGGATGTTTTCACGATGCGTCGTGACATGACGTTGATATATCTTCAGGAGTCCGTACCGCAGGCAACGCTCGTGGGGTGTTTGGTGACTGCGGGTGGTGTCATGTCCTATGACGGAGGTTGAATTGTCCATAGGTTCTTCACGATGCGTCGTGACATGACGTAGGATTCCCCTCCAGGCTGTTTGGACATGAGCTCGTAACTCATAGAACATCTAAGATACTTATCGTAGTTACAGTAGTAGTTTAAGACATGACGAGGTATTGAACCCTAGAAGATGAAGAACGGTTAAGGGCTTACCCTCAGACCTATGTAGTATGGGATGTATAGAATCTGAACAAGTGCGCATTAGTGTCATCTAATATAAATAACTGCATTAAGGACTAAGTGCACCGCACAACATGACATCAATAGGATAGGCCCTTGTAGTTCTATTTGTGATCAAGCTTGTGTTTTGTTAAGCATTTGAGAATCATTATACTGTTTCGGCATAGAGAGGATAGCCGTGTATAATATTTTGTCGGATGTAAGCAACTGGCGCGCCCACAATTTTTATGCAGGGTAAAGTGATTAGCAAGACTAAAGAATGCATGCTGATTAAAGAATGATCCAAATGTTGTACATTTTAATTCATGTAATTTGTTGTAAATTGCTTCCGCTGTAAATATGTAATGAAAGTGTAAACTCTGATGTAACAAAAGTTTTTTTTTCCTTGTAAAATTGTACGAAAGAAGTGTAAAGATCCTGTGGAACTTCGAATTCAGTCAGTGTTGGAATTCGGGGTGTTACACTGATGCATACTTGATCAGATTCTATGCATCCCATACTACTGAGTCCGAGGGCAAGCACCTACGTACTCCACATTAAAGGGTTTTATCCCTCGCCTTGATAACTACCCAGTAATAAAACAAAGTTTAGACATTCCACGAGTACGAATTCCAGTTCCGGAGATCCACCGCTCGACTATACAGAATTCTCGTCGTGCGAACATCCCGCAAGTGTCCATCTAGCCCCGGTATATGCATATACACTGGAGTACGGCCTACTATCCGCCCGACTAATCATGATCCCGGAATCCACCACCCGATCAATTAAAATCCCGAATTTAAGGCTCGCCTTCATCGCAAGCAACCACAGCCCCGGAATCCACCGCCCGACTGGGTCTATAGTCCTGGAATCCACCGCCCGACTATATAGAGGCCCTCCACTTACGTTTGCCCGAGTTTACTACATCTTCACTTAGTACCTAATTCTTAAGTTTGAACATGAATAAATTATACTACCTAGAGCTAGTTTACCCTACTATCGATCTTACACAAAAATACCGAGAACGAAAGCCCATATTGGCCACTTCTCAAAAATCAATTATTCATTTCCATTACTTTTGCCGGTACCTGGGTATCACTAAGCCTCTAGAATCAACATCTTTCTATATTCAACAACTTGGGGTACTCATACCCTCATAACTCATGTTCATGTGTTCATAATTCATTAAAATTTTTTCATTCAATCTTATTTATTCATCAACAAGTACAATCTCGACCTATTTATTTTCACAATACACTTTTCATATTCATTAAAACCTTCTTAATACAAGTTAATGAAGATTAAAACATAATCTCTTAAAATTCATCATTGACAACTCATCTCATCCTTTTCCTTTGATTTATTTTATACCAATTCCTAACATCATTAACCATATATATATATATATATATATATATATATATATATATATATATATATATATATATATATATATATGTTTAAGTATCATTTGCAACACAGTAAATTCAAAGTCAGAAACTACATTTCATGCTATTTGTAAAAATCATAGAAAATCATATACTTCACAAAACTTTGCATTATTTATATCAAAATAAAGGTGTACAAGTCTGTTATAAGTTTCCTCAAAATACTGTATCTATAACCTTGAATTCTTCGAAATATATAGTAGGGTCGAAATACTGAAATACTGCCAGTGTACAGTCATGTAAAATTCATATAAAATTCAATTATTTGTGAAATTTTGATTTCTTAGATTTTTTAGAAAGGTTAAAGAGTCTACTACAATTTCTTAGTTCTGACTTTTCTCAAATTATTTCATTTACAATGCTAACTAAAATGTGTATAAATTTCCAGCAACCAGTTAGGGCTGCAAACGAATCGAGCTATTCGCGAGCTATTCGGCTCCAGCTCGGTCAAAGCTCGGCTCGAACCAGCTCGAGCCGAGCTCGAGCTCAAAACGGAGCTCATTTCCTTAATGAGCCGAGCTTGAGCTTGGGGTTTTTTTTTAAGAATAAGCTCGCGAGCTATTCTGCTCGAATACGGTCAAAGCTCGGCTCGAACCGAGCTTGGTGGCTCGAGTTCAAAACTGAGCTCGTTTCCTTAATAAGCCGAGCTCGGGCCAGAAGGTATTCGGCTCGGCTCGGCTCGATTGCAGCCCTACAACCAGTCAACTACTAACAAGTTCTGAGTTTAGATTTTATTAAAATAGTAAACGACCTCCAAATCTTATGAAACTTTAAAGGGATGTTTCTGATATATACAAGATGCACTCAAAAAAGTTTTAGCTCTAGATTCTAACTATTTTATTAAATAAAATTTTCTAATGGGCAAACAATACTCAAAACAGTAACTTTTCTTTGCATGAATTAGTAACTTTGTGTAAAAATCTATATTCATATCATTTAATCTAATAATGATGTACTACCATGCAATCAAACAACATCATTTCAACTTATTTACATGACAATATTAGCATGCATTTTCATTCTAAATATCATCATTACAATTTAACCACTACTCATATGTATAAACAATTTTAAATATCAATTTCCCTACACATGTAATCTATTTTACTTTAGAAAGCAAGAAAGAACACCCATCTCAATGAAGATTCGGATGTAGAAGAAAACTCCTAGAAGTTGGTCCTAGCTCCAAGAATGGGACTCCCTTCTCCTAGTAAGCTCTCCTTCCTCCAAGCAAGAACTCAAATAACTCTCTCTCTTTCTTTTCCTCTCTTTCTTTTCTTATCTTTCTTATCTTTTCTTTTCTTTGATTTTTGGTGCAAGATTTCATGAAGAAAGGTGGTGGTATTTATAAGGTTTGAGAAGACTCTTCTACTACCCAAATTAAGTGTTCAAATTCATAACCTACATAACCCCCTTCACTAATTGCCCACTCACCATTACTACACAAACTCCCAACTCTTCTTCTTCTTATGCATGGCAAAAATGCTTTGAATTTCCCACATGTGCACACTTCTAATTTAGTTAGTTGTTATTTATTTGATTGAACATGTTGTTGTGTGACAAGTGTAGGATTAAAAGTGTTTATTAAAAATGTAGATTAACTAATGAGCTTTTCTTTTAAATAATTTTTCTAATTGGCTTTAAGATGATTTTTAGGCCTGTGAGTTTTAATTAAAAATAAATAATACATTTGTGATCAGTGTAATGCCCTGAATTCCAAATAAGACCGAATTCGAGATTTCACAGGATCTTTACTTCACCTCGTACAATTTTACAAGGAAATTAAAACTTTTTAATAATACATCAGAGTTTATATACATTTTTTGTTTACACAGTGGAAGAATAAAAGATTACAATACTGTAAACAAAATACAACTTATACACTTTATCAAAATAAGTCATCGATTGCATCACATTATCTTTATTCCTTCATGAATAGTCCATTACCTGCATATTAAGCTGTGGACACGTCAGTCACTTACAAATGATGAAAATCTTATACTCGGCTATTCTTTCTATACCGTACATATACGATCTCATTACTTTAACAAAACACAAGAGTTGAATGAACAATAAAGTGTTAATTTGTGACTATGCTAAACATGTAAGTGTATGCGATGCCTTAATGCCTAATGCACACATTTTATACTAGGATGACATTAATGCACACTTGTTCGGTATCTATGCATCCCATACTACATAGGTCTGAGGGCAAGCGCCTACGTACTCATCAATAAAGGGCTCGATCCCTCACCATGATAACTACCCAGTAATGAAGCAAGATTTAGATCATTCCATGAATATGGACCCCGGCCACGGAGATCCACCGCCGACTGTTATAACAGATCCCTCATTGTGCGAATCATCCCGCAAGTGCCCTTCTAGCCCGGTATATATATATACGTAGGAGTATGGCAAACCCTCTGTCCGACTACGCTAAGTCCCGGATAAGGTCCATCTCCTACAGAGCAACCACAGTCACGGAGATCCACCGCCGACTGGGTCTATAGCCACGGAGATCTACCTCCGACTATATAGAAGCAACCCACTTACGTTTGCCCAGGTTCACTACAACTTCACTTACGTGCCTAATTTTTTAGTTCGAGGCATGAATAAATTCCAATCCTTGAATTAGTTTTACCTCCTACCGGACTTAATCAACATAAATGCGAGATAGCTCCACGGCCATATCTCAATTTATATCTCAACTCTTTTCAATTCAATAGTGCCGGTACCCGAGGTCTCACTAACTCTAAATCATAACTTTTTCATGTACAAGAAATATGGGTGCACCTACCCTTTCATAAATATGTCTTAAACATAGATAATTTCATCTTTCAACTTAGTCACAAAATAATCATAGTCTCGACACTTATTCATGATCTAGTTATTTATCCATATTCCTTTTAAACAACATTCCTTTTAAGAAACACAATTTCACTACATGAATTGTTATAACAAATCTAAGCTATCACAATGTCTTTATTCACTATAAAATATTTCTTGAACAAGTTACAAGTGTAATCTCTTTAAAATCACTTCACAAAAATATTACTTTCTTTTCTTCACTACAAAGTACCATACTCAAAATTTCATTTCTCTTTGTATCTAAAAATATACAAGAAATACTATCTATTTCATTTCATATTCATAATCAGGTTTTGATTAAAATTTCCTTTAAAAATCAATTTACTGAATGAAGAAGAAAACAATCAAATCAAAAAAAATAAAAGAGTGGGCCTGGGTTTCGAACCCACTACCTGTCGGCAAGACACAGCCAGTGCCCAGAACCGGTACCCACTAGTCGTTAAGTCCATTTGGACTTTTGTCCTAATTTGAGATGATTAACCCCTTATATGTTCAGTTTAGTTTCGGAAATATTAATGAGTGAAAAAAATAAAAGGGTGTCTATCAAGTTTCGAACTCATGACCTCTTATAAATAGTGTTCTGTAGTGCACTGGCTAACCAGTAAGTCCAAGTGTATTTTCTGTTTAGAAAATGTACAAATGTACTTTTGTTCAATTATTCAGAAAATATTTCTTTTTCCATGAAACTTGTTTATTCAAAAGATCAAAATCTTTCTAAAAATTTTGAAATAATCTTTTTCTGGATATTAGATTTAAAAATAGTAAACAACAAAATTTCAAATTCATTAAAACATTATTTCTACTCATTTAAATAATTCTCTTTCTCATTTTTCACATAGGCTTAGGTTTTTCTTTTAAAAACTTAAATTTACAAAAAAAAAGAAAACTAGTGTTCATGACAAATAGTTGTGTTCTCACTTTTACACAAATTTCACTTTTATAACAATACTAGTGTATCACTTGAACATGAAAATTTCACAAGAATACTCTTTCATGCAATAGTTTACATTCTTTTCAATTAGGACATACATATGTCGATACATTACAAAACACTAACTAAATTTACTTTCTTTCTTCTTTCTTAGTTATCAAAGCATGATGTGGTCAGCAATATCATAAACACAAAATGTTGCAAACATACTAACATGGTTTATAACATAAAAGAATTCTTCTCTTTAATTAGCATGGTATCCTTTTTCTACTTAATCACAACAAAACTACCTTCATACATGTCATTTTATACTAGCATGAATTTTATCTATAATTTTCACATCAAAATTCTTCTTATATTACTCATTTTAGCATGCATATCCTACATTAGAAAATAATGAAATCACCCACCTTAGTTGAAGATTGAACAAGGAAGGAAAAGATGGAACACCACTTCTAGCTCCAAGACAACTCCTAGCAATGACTTCTTCTCCTAGCAAGCTCTCCTAGCAAGAATTTCCTCCAAGCAATAGAACTCTCTTACTCTCTTTCTTTTCTTTCCTTCTCTTATTTTGTTATTGATTTTGGTGCAAAGAAGAATGAGAAATGAGAGCTCTATTTATAGGGTTTTGTGAGAGTCTAAAGTGCAAAAATCTCACCCTAATAACTCTTTCTTTTAATTCATACAACCCTCCATTTTCCTAACTCCTAAAACCTCCATCTCTTCACCTTTCCAAGCCTTCACCATCTCAACTCCCATAACCTCCCAAACTCTTCTCCTTTCCCTAGCCCAAACCCGGCCTAACCCCTAGTGTGTAATCCGGCCAAGTCTAGGTGTGTGCATGCACACATGCACAAACAAATTTAATACAATTCTATAACTCTAAATGTGTACAAAAAGTTGTAATTTTTCATGTATTAGTCCAAGCTCAACTAAAAATGTGATTTTATTAATGGGCTTAATTCATGGGCTCACTTCTAATTAATTAATTTAATTATCCTAGTGGGCTCTTCTTCTAATGGGCTAGATTTTAATCTTTAGGTCTATGGATCAAAAGAAGGCTAATTAAAAAAAATTTATACATGAAAAAAATTTGTAAATGAGAATAACAAAATGAGAATAAAAATTTGCACGTGCATCATACGTGCAAAAATCAAAAATGCATTTTTAATCAAAAAGAGGGGGAAATGAATTTCCGTTTTATAAAACGAGTTCGAACACGTAAAATAAATGGTCAATAAACATAGAAATATCACACTTAGTGATGGAAAAATACGCAATTGATACGTGCATCGAAAACACATAAAAAACACACAAAAAAATACGGAGATTGAAATATTATATTTTTTTTGACTCAAAGTAAGGTAAAATCAATGCAGGAAATGCATAAATAGCCGGTAATCAAAATACGTAGTGAAAACACGTTACAAAATACACGTGCGTAACACACGAGGGCAAAATTGTCATTTTCAATTTTGCGGGGTGTTACAATCAGAAAATGAGAAGAAAAGTTCTCATGACTTAATAAATTTTTTGGAATAAAATGTGCATGAAATTTTATGTGTAAAATACGTGCGAAAATAAATATTCGAATAAATTCGGGAGAATGGAAAATATTCATAAACAATAAAAATACAACATATGTAAAATATTCATATTGATAGTGTTACGGATATTTCACGAAACGGAAAAATATATGTAATCGGCACGTTTTTCGAAAACACGTGCAATACACGTAAAACATAAGGATTAAAATAAATGTTTGAGTTAGCTAAAGATAGGATTGAAATGGGTATTGAGAAAATGGAAAACATATAAATAATCAGAATAAAAGATACGTATGAAATTTTTATAAAAATATGTTACAAATATTACTCGTAACGGTACAAAATACACGTGCATAACACACAAATGCAAAATTGTCATTATACAATTTTGTGGGGTGTTACAAAATGTGTCTCCTTGTCTAAGGCCCCTTTGTCATCTAATATCCCGTCTGACCATTCCATTAACATGAACAATTTGCTGACTCCAACCATGCTCCAATCCAAGCAATCCATTTAGTCCCAAACTTTCTACACACGAGAGCACCTCCAATAGACAATCTCATTCAACCTTATCGTATGCTTTTTCAAAATATAGTTTCATGAGAAAGTCGGTGAGACCTCTCCTTTTGCATTCTTGTATCACCTTCTCGTGTGGTTGCAATCCTGTCAAGAATGTCTCTACCTTTTATGAACCCTGTATGGTACTCCCCGATCATGTTGTCAATCATGCTTCACAACCTATTGGCCAGAACCTTGGATATGATCTTCAGGGATGCATTAATGAGGCTAATAGGATGAAAGTCTCTAGCCGTGATGGCCTCTGTCTTCTTAGGAATGAGAACTACATACTCGTAGTTGAGCTTGTCAATGCATAGGTGTCCATCCTGGAATTCCTGCATGATAGTCATTAGATCATCTTCTTCCTTTGATGCTCATGTGCCTTATCTGCCCTCAATTCCCATACTGCCTCTTCACTTCTTCCTTTGAGAAAGGGTATTCACTAACAGTAATCTGATCCTGAAGTTCTAGAGAGTTATCCGGCCAAGCCATTTCCGCCAGGTTACATCGTTGGGGGTTGAAAGTCCCAAAGATCTGCCTGTACTAACCCATCATGTGTCTAACCCCTTCCTCATCTCAATCCACCTATTGTCTACTTTGATCCTATGGATACGGTTGTTGTGCCTCCTCATATTTTCCATTTTATGAAGAAAGCTGTGTTGTCTCCTTTTGTAGCCAGCGAATCCTAGACCTTTGCTTCCACATAACTAGCTATTTGCACGCATGCGATGCATGCCCTAATTTTTGTTTTCTTTTTCAAATCAAACACCAGAAAATTACAAAACAACACAGCATTAATTTTATAAAAATTTCTACAAAAACAAAAAATCAAACACTTACTGGGCATCTTGTTTAGACTCAAACGACTCACAGCTGTACTTCACCATCCATCAAACCTGTGTTCTTGCTACAAATGAATAAATTAACCCAATTAGAAACAAAACCCAATAATTTCCCCTATAAAAAACCCATGAATTTCCCCAATAATTTCCCCTATAAATAATCCGGATGGATATATAGGCAGCATCAGACATTTGAAAAGCCATGAGTTAAACAAATTCAAGATCCAGTTAATATACAAATAAAAGGCAGCATCAGAACTTTCTAACCAAAAGCCAAATAAAAAAAAGTAAAACCAAATCAAGATCCAGTTAATATACAAAATGACAGCGCACGATTTTCAACGCGAGAACACAAATCGTAAAGAGTACCTGCTTGTTGTAGATGTTGAAGTAGATGTTGAAGAGATACCACAACCCAAATAGCGCGCCGAGCTGCAGTGTCTGGAGCAAGCCGCCGCCGCTCTTCTCGGCCTTGATCTCGCCTGAGCTCTCTCTGACCACAAATCTGACGGCCACCTCGCGATCCGACGGCTGAGTTCGAGGGGAGCAGCTGATGCCATAGATTGAGATTGGCTTAGATTTGAACGACGAAGAGGATAACGATAATGACGGCGGTGGTGATGACGATGAGAAGGAGCCAGAGATTGGGGATTTAGGGTTAGGGTTTGCCAGTCGATATTTGGAAGGGGTTCGGAGGTTGAGGAGGGGAGTCGAAGGAGAGAGGGCGTACGCCGTGCTCTGCATTTTTTGCGGTTGTCGCGCGACGTGAGGGATGAGGGGAGAGAGAGACAGTGGGGATTTTGAGAGAGAGGGAGAGGAATCTACCCGGGGGTTTGAGATAGAGAGAGTTTGATTTGAGTGAGAGAGATCGAAGTAAATGTAAAGCGAAAATTATGCTTGTGCCCTCTGATTATTTAGGGATTAGGGGCAAAAATTGACAGAATTAACCCTATATTTTTTTAGCCTTTTATGTTTATGGGGGCATGATAGTAAAAAGCCGCCAAAATAGGGCTTTGCTTAATAATAGTATAGAGTTCGAGGGGAGCAGCCGATGTCATGGATTGAAATCGGCTTAGATTTGAACGGCGAAGAGGATAATGACAATGACGGCGGCGGTGATGACGATGAGAAGGAGGCAGAGATTGGAGATCTAGGGTTAGGGTTTGCTAGTCGATATCTGGAAGGGGTTTAGAGGTTGAGGATGGGAGTCAAAGGAGAAAGAGAGTAGGCCACGCTCTGCATTTTTCGTGGTGGTTGCGCGATGCGAGGGATCAGAAAAAAGAAAGGCGGTGGGGATTTTGATAGAGAGGGAGAGGAATCGACCGGGGTGGAGGGGTGAGATAGAGAGAGTTTGATTTGAGTGAGAGAGATTGAAGTAAATGTGAAGTGAAAATTACGCTTGTGCCTTCTGATTGTTTAGGGATCAGGGGCAAAAATTGACAGAATTAACCCTATATTCTTTTTTAGCCTTTTATGTTTATGGGGGCATGATAGTAAAAAGCCGCCAAAATGGGGCTTTGCTTAATAATAGTATAGATATCTTCTTTATCATATAAAACGAGGATCTCTTCCCATTCTACAAACAATTCCGCCATCTCCATGTTGTTCAGGTCCTTTTCCTCGTCCTTCTTCTCCAAAGCACTGATTCGTACTCTAGTTTCTGCCTTCCTTATTGTGATGTTACCAATGTTTCTTTTGCTCCATCGTTTTAACCTCCCCCTTAGTCTTCTTAGTTTGCGAAACAGGTTTCCAGCAGCCTCCTATGCATTTGTCCCCCCCCCCAAACTCTTTTTAACTAATTCATCCAATCCAGCAGACCCTAACGACCTAACCACATCTTCTCAAACATGAAGATCATCAAAGGATGAGTATCGTCCTTCCCAGTCCTAATTATAATAGGTATGTGATTCGAAGCATTTCTAATGCAACTCCTCCAAATTGGACGATACTAAGATCTTATCCAGTTTTGGCAAGTGAAGGATGGCGTTTCAGGTTAGACAAGTGAACTTCCTATCCATGATGAGGATCTTTACCTATTGCAAAATGCTAGACATACATGAATTTTTACCTCAAACATACATTATAAATGCATTGGGGCCCACTTATCACTAAAAGACAAGATTAAAACCTTGTCTTTTAGTGAGAAGTGGGCCCCAATGCATTTATAATGTATGTTTGAGGTAAAAACTCATGTATGTGTAGTTATCCTCTTACCTATTATAGATATCAAATCGTTGAAGATTCGACAATCTCTATCATTGCCATCCCCTCCTCGATGCTCGTTCCTTTATCTGACTGCATTGAAATTCCCTCCCCCCGCCAATAATTGTAACGCCCCGTAAGTTTTAATACAATATTTTGAATTAATAAATAATTTTTAAATCAATTTATTTAATTATTTTGAATTTTCATAAAATTGACTTTTTCACACGTTCAAATATTTTCGAAGTGTGAATTTAGAATTTTGAGTGATGAACAAATTCTATTATTTGTTATTGTTTATATTTGAATTTTTGTGATTTTTCTGAATAAAGAAAACTACTTTTGTACATTTTTGAAAGAAAGGGGTTTTTTTTGTAAAAAGTCGCTTAGGGGGTGAAAATTGAACTTAAAATTTTTTTGGTTGTATTTAGGGCCGGCTATTCAATAGAAGGCTCTAAGAATTAGATTATATCCATATTTGATTGATTTTTATTGATTTAATTGAATAAACATATAATTACGCAATTTTGAGATTATTGAGGACTTTATTGAAAATATTCTTCCTGAAGAATAAAAGTCAAAAAATTTATTTTGAAAATATAATATTTATTAGTAGATAATAATTCTATTTTTTATGGATTTTTACGAATATTTTATGCCTTGTTTGCAAATATTACAAAGAGAATAACTTTTGTGCAAAATTGCCACTTGGAGTAAAAACTCCAGATTTTGGTTTTTCTGGGTTGCACATGTTGGTCGGACAAATTAGGAGAGTTAGGGGATTTAACTTTATTCTATTTTAAATTGATTTGATTAACTAATAATTGGAAAGATCCATATATGTAAATAAATATTTTCTTGAGGAGTATTTTGTAAACTCTTGTAAAACCTAAAAACCCAAAATTTTGGCCTATATCAGAAGCTGCCTATTCCCTGTTGTGAACCCAAACTTTATTTTTTCATTATTTTCTTGGAGTTGGATCTTGGATTTCGCAAGAAGGAGGGGAAGGCTTTTTCTTTATTACTACTATTGTTCTTCAAGTTGATCTTCTTTGAGGTGAGTGATACTTCTCGTCTCTTGATGTGTTTTACTTAAATTATGCATGATGAATGAACTTCTAGAAGTTTACCTGAACTAAAGATGAAATTTTTATGAGAGATGATCATGTTTTATTAATTTTGAATGTTAAATATTAATGATGGATGAAAAATCTAACTTGGGATCTATAGATTTAATTGTAGATGATAAAGATATGTAGAGATAATTAGAACTTGTTATATGCTTTTAAATTCATGCTTGATTGATTATAAAGTTGAGATCTTTCTATGATATTCGTTGTTTTTAATCATCAAAAAATAAAACTAAATATTAAGGTTTGAATAATTGTTGTATGGATCAAAAATAATTTATTTTGAATGAAGTGGTTTATGCATGAAAGATTAATATTTGTCTAAAGAAATAAATCTAATAAGAATATATGTGATTATAGATGTTAGATCATGGTGCATGATTCAAGAAACATGTTTTGGATTATTAGAAGATGAGATTTTTCATTGTTTTACTATTAAAATAAAGTTGTTTGATCCTAGGCATTTGTTGTGTATGTAAAAAATATTTTTGGCAAGAAATATACATAAAAAGAAATAATAAAAATCCAATTTTTGGGTTAGATTTCGGTCTGGGGGTTGAATAGTAACCGAGGACTACTGTTCTGACCCAGTGGGGTTGAACAGTAATCCCAGGTTACTGTTCACCCGAGGCGTTTTTGTTTTTTTTTTTTGTTTTTTTTTTGTTTTTTTTTTCCGGCTGCTTTGGGTTAGATTTTTGGTGTGTTTTGAAGGGATTTTTTCGTGTAGCTTGTAAGCTATGTTAGGGGACTCTAGTACACATATATAAGCATCTGCATATGGGTTTACACAAATATATATGAGTAGTTTGATCGAGTTTTGATAAAATTTTAAAGACATTGTATGGTCTGGACTGTCGTCTGTTTCAGTTTGGAATAAGATTTCGACTAAGTTGCTGATGAAATTACCTAAAACTTATAAACTAGAAATTGTAGCTCACTGTGTCTAGTTTCCAGAACATCTAACGGATCCTCAATCCGACTTATAGATTGTAAGATATGCAATTTCTACCACTGTACTGTCGTAGTTTCAGATTTTTAAAATAAAGGTTAGTTTTCAGAATTTATTGAATATGAACCCTTTAAAATAATTCATTTGAGCCTAGATTTTTATGGTGAATTCCTCATTATGTGCTGAAATTAATTAGATTTTTCCAGAATTTAATATCGACTATAGAATGTACTATTTTGATGAACGAAACCATCTAACTTTCAGATTTTTGAATGAAATATAGTTTCCAGAATTTGTTGAATATCAACCATTTAAACTAATTTATTTAAGCCCATAATTTTATGGTGAATTCCTTGTTATGTGCTGGATTTAAGTGAATTTTTTCATAATTGAATATTGATTTTAGAGTGTATTGTTTTGAGTAACAAAATCGTGTAATTTTTAGATTTGGTAAAAATCTATATTTTCATAGATGAAATGTGCTTCCATACATATAAACAAATTGTCATGACAATATTGGTTGATTAAATACCATTGCTTTAGGATAGGCGATTTCAATGAGAGCTCCACAAAATCCGGAAAGCGATAGGATATGCGATTTCAAAGAAGGACAATCCAGCTGGGTTCGTCCTTCTCACTCCCGAAACCAGAACCATTACTCCTCTTCAACACAGCTTCATAACCAGCACCTAAAGGTCTCTTCTGGTCAACCAAGCAATGTGGAGAAACGTTCTAGAGATGAAGTGGACGTTCGTCGTTCAGCAAGGAGGACCGAGGTAGACTATCGCCACGACGACGGGGTGTACCGTCGTGACAATCAATCTCGACAGAGAGAGAGTCCTACTCGTAGAGAATACCGTACTGATCATAGAGATCATTCAAGGGAAGGCCATAGAGGCCGATATGATTCTAGAGATAGAGGACGAGAGCTGAGGACACCAATGGAGGGGAGTCGAGTTGACAGGAAGAGCAGAGATGAGATGAAACGATCATATGCTGAGGTTGCAAGGGGGGAGCTCGAGACTGCGGTGGAGCATAGAGCTCATCGCACAACTCAGCTGCCGGAGGCTGATCTGAAGAAGAAGGAAGACGAGGAGGGTGAGTGGGTGCTGGTTAAACCACGCAAGCTTCAATACGAAATTCAGAAACCCAGTAGAAGAGGCAGCATCTCTTCTTTGGAAGAGATTGTACCAGTGAGCAAGAAGAGGTGTCACAAATGTTCGAAGCTTGGGCACGCCATCAACAATTGCACTTTCGACTGGTTTTGCTACGCGTGTAAGGGGAATGGTCATATCTCTGTGGATTGTCCTAAGAGAAAGACACCGGTGCCTACGATGAGGAAGGTTGAGGGGCTCGAGACGCCGTCTTCTCCGGAGCTGAGCTTGACGAACGAGAGTAAGGCTAGTATGAGGAAAATTGCACGCGCAACGATAGTGCCAACTCCGATTATGGTAGAATTCGAGAAGCGATTTTCGTATTGTGTTATTGTCAAAGCTCAGACTGGGAATCCATCGAGCGAGGATATCGCAGAATTGCTGGCAGCAGTTATTGCTCCGACTCCGAGCTGGAAGTAGGTGGTTCAAAAGACGAGTTCGAATACTTTTTTCGTGCATTGCGCCACTGATGATCGGCTGAGAGAGGTGTTAGCGTTGAGAGGGATCGATGGAAGGAATTTTTATGTAACCTTTACGAGATGGCATAGAGCCATCAGAGCTACGAATGCAGAGAGTTTGTCAGCGATTTGGATTCGTATTTTCAATCTACCCTACCACTGTTGGGTTAGATCGGGTTTCCAGAATTTAGTTAGAGGTTTTGGAATGGTGTCAGACATTGACAAGAACACGATGCTTCAACAGCGCCGAGAATACGCACGCATTAGAGTCGGGGTAGAAAGAAAAGAGGACATTCCGTCTCTTATCAAAGTTGATTTCGAACAGGATGTGTTCGATGTTAAAATCGTCGTGGAGACGCAAAAAAATGTTTCGTTCAGACCAGCTAGCATTGCGGCAGGAAATGAACGGTTCAGATGGGTTCAGCGAGAGGTTGAAGATGAAGGGCATTCGTCGGATGCGAGGAGGGATTATTTTACCCGTCCAACTCAGCAGATCAAAGGTTCAAGTCTCCAACTGATGGATCAAGCAAGGAGCTCTGCCATTCGTCCCATCCAGAGCATCGAAGTTGTCGGGTCTACGAATGACGAGGTTAAGGAGAGACCGGGTATTGAGGAAGAGCTCAGAAGAAGTGATGTCGATAGATGTACTGTGCATGCAGATAAAAAGGGAGTTGGACTTGTTCAGACTCCGGGATTTGCGAGAGGAGACAAGGAAGTTGGAGCCGCTGGTTTGTCACCTCAGTTGTCGCGTATGGGTAAATCTGCAGGAGGTAATATTCAAGGGTTAACAGCCAGCTCTTTCTCTAAAAATCCAGCGGATTTAGATGGGGTTTTCGATGGAAGCAAGGGGGTTATTCCAACAGTAGGCAATAAGGTGATTTTGTATAAACCAGTGGGTGTTCGGGGGAAAAGATTAGAGAGTATATTGAAGAAACCAGTGGATGCGGGGTTTAAGGAGAATTGCGCAGCAGTTAAGATGAATAGCGATATACTGTCTCTAACTAGAGAAGAGTTTGACGCGGCAATTAAAGCAGCGGTGTCTAGAGCATTGGATGTTAGAAACTCAAGTAAGAATATACCCAAGACATTAGAGGGGTACGAAGCGTCAGGAGAAAAGATCTGCATTCAACAAAATCATCCAACACTCAAGTGGAAGACAACGAATTTAACTATCACGGTTGGGGAGGCAGCTAATTCGAAAGCAGATCATCCCAGTCCAACCGGTAGTCAAGAGCCTCAGGTGGATGTTGCTATGGTAGAATATCTTGGAGGAAATGCGCGCAATATCCCTGGACTAGATTATGGGGATCAGATGATAGAGGCACTTCAGGGAGTTGTAGATGAGGATCACATTTCTGATATGGATACACAGTTATGGGAAAAAAGGGTTGACGAGCTCGCAGGAGGAGATATCGGTGAGTCCAGTGCAGGGGTGAGTGCAAAGACAACTGTGGAATATCAGAGGAGGAGCAAAAGGCAGTTGGATATGTGGGGTTCGCAAGGCCCGAGCGAAGATGACTTAATCAAAGCAGCAGCCAGAGCCAAAGAACCGGCGTCAGCATGAGAAGGTATGATTATCAACAACACTTCCATATTCTATTTATTGAATGATGATTCTTTGATTTATTACGCAAGTCTTTATGGTATTGCATTAGGCTCTAATAGAATTGAACAGCTAAGGCAAATCAATTTCATCAGAAGGGTCATTAATGGGGTAGGGTGTTAGGAGAATCGCGGAGATAGATAGTCATGGATGGGTAGATGTCAAGTTGTTGCTAATGTTATACATTTTTTGGAACGTTAGGGGGATGAGACAGAAGATTAAGAAAAGGTTGATAGGGGAATCAATTGCTAGGAGAAAGCCAAGTATTTGTGCGTTTCAAGAAACCAGATTAATTAATCCCTCAGCCGACGATTTTTGCGATATTAAATATATAAGGGCCTTTGAGTGGAGATTTAAGACAGCCATCGGTTATTCGGGTGGCATTGCGATTGGAGTCGATAATAACTATTTTGAGATATTGAGCGAATTAATAGGATCCTTTTCAGTTACAGTACGAATTAGACATAGAGGTAATAACAAAGTTCAGATGGTGTCTTCTATTTACGGTCCATACGATTCAAGGATGCGGGAACAATTTTGGAAGGAATTAAAAGACATTAGGGAATCGTGGGCGGGTCCTTGGGTGATTGGAGGGGATTTTAATATTACTAGATTTGGGCACGAGCATAATGGCAGAGGAGCGAGTTGGGTTGATAGATGTAAGTTCAACTCCATCATAGAAGAATTAGAGTTGACGGAGTTAAGTAGTACCGATAGAAGATTCACGTGGTCGAATATGTAGACTAATCCCATTCTTGCTAAGCTAGACAGAATTCTAGTCTCGCCTGAATGGGAAGAGGAGTTTCCGACGGCTTTCGTCAAATCTTTGTCCCGTTTGACTTCGGATCACTGTCCCTTAGGGTTAGATTGTGGTATTGGGTATAAGGGTGCCCAATATCAATTCCGTTTCGAAAAGATCTGGACAACACACCAAGATTTACGATCGATCATTCAGGATTCTTGGAAGGAGGGGACCAACAATGAAGGAGCGGTTGGATTTTGGAACAAAAAAATCAGAAGGTTGCGCAGGTGTTTGAAGGTGTGGACTTATAAAGAATTTGGGGAAAGGAAAAGTCAGGTACAAAAGTTGGAAGCTAGAATTGTTGTAGCGCCCCAAATTTCTAATATGAGAGCTTAGAAAATAAGTGGCGAAATCCCAGCAATCCACTTCAATAGAACAATAAACACCAACAACACCACTAAAATTTTTCTTTCTTTATTACAACAATTATTACAAATCACAGCGGAAGTCTAAACATCTCAACCCAAATATTTCTTTACGTTTACAACTCAATAACCACACAATATGTCTTTACAAATTTTACACAAAACTAAATAGTCCAAATAGTCTCAAATGCAACATTAAACATCCAACCTCCCACTCTAAGCAGTAACCTGCAACCTCTAGAGACTCAAAACAAATATCTGAACAAATTCCACTTAACAAGTGGCTCAACAAAATATTTCCAAAATCATGTTCTTAATTGAACATCTCAAAAACCAATACTTAACTGAACATCTTAAAATTAAACACTGAACAAATATCTCAACATCAAGTACTGAACAATATCTCAGAATCAAGTACTAAACAAATGTCTCAAAATCAAACACTAAACAAAATATCTCAAATCAAACACAAAGATCCTACCGGACCAGTCGACTGTACAATGGACCAGTCGACTGTCCAGAGGACATATCCCAACATTTTACGAAAATGATCTAAGGCATGTCCAGTCGACTTACCCAAGAAGTCAGTCGACTGCCCCGAAAGAACTGAACAAAACCACAAGCAGAGGGTCAGTCGACTGACCACAGTCTAGGTCGACCGTCCCGAACAAATCTCAAGACTCAAAAGTACACTGTAAGCTCGTACCAGTCGACTGCACATCAGATCAGTCGACTGACGGCTACAGATCTGAACACAAAATCATCTTGAAGTTTTCTAAAGAATTACTGATCATAAAGTTAATTTATATTCGGGCAAATGAACAATTCTCAACCATCTCTATCATGGTTACATTACTCAATCAATCAATTTCTCCAATCTCATATTCTCATGATCTAAATTCTCAATTCTCCCATTAGGGTTTTCTCAACCTAACTAAATGTCTTCCTCAACACATAATCAAAATTGGCTTGCAATCACTAGATCCAGATGTTTAATATCCAAGTTTAACATAATCAGTTCTAAATTTGCTTTCTAACAACATGATCTCATAAATCAACATATCCTCAACAAATCTAAATCTTTTCTCATCATGGTCCAAATATCAAATAAAAGTTCTCATCATCCATATCGAATTAAAGATCCATGTCCTACATACAATGGGACTAACAAAGAATGGTATAATGATCACAAACAAACATAACAAGATCTCACGTCATCTTCCAATCAAAACAAACAAAACAAAGCAAAACAAACAAACCAACTCACCTGATTTGAAGAAAAGATCCACAAACTTTCTCCTTGCTAGATCCAAGAATTCTCCTCTTGTTCCTCAAAGAAATCTCAATATTCTAAATATTGTGAATGACGGCTGGGAAAGGGATTTCCCTTATATATGCCGGATTAAGATATTAGGGTTTTCACCCAATTTGCAAAATAATCTTTTTAAGAGTACATCTTACATATATAATTGTATCCTTGAAAACTAAATCAAATATAATTTAAATTAGGGTCTAATAGAAAAATATGTTTCTAAACTTCAACAAATACTGATCGGAATGCCCAGAAATTATAATTTGCATTTTAACCCTTGAAATTGTCAATTTTGCAAATAAGTCCTTCTTTTCTCAAAAATTGCAAATACGCATAATTAATTTCAGAAAAATCTGGAAAAATACTAAATAATTCTCAAATAATAAATAATGATTTTTCATAAAGAAAACTTAATTTTCCAAACTTCTAAAAAGTCATTTGCACGTGTTTTGCACGTGTACCAAAGAATAAATTTCTTAGAAAGCATTTATTAAATCCTCAAAAATCATTTAAATTCATTTTCAAATAATTAAAATAATATTTGAAAATACGGGGTTCTACAATTGTAGAGTTGGAGTTACTTCAGGAACATGGGAATCTACAATCACAGATGGATGAGGAGCTCAGTTCAAGCAGACAAGAAATTTTTCAGCTGGAGCTGATGGAAGAAATGTATTGGAAGCAACGGTCCAGAATACAGTGGTTGAAAGAAGGAGATGCGAATACAAAATTTTTTCATAAGGCAGCGAATGAGAGGAACAGGTATAACATGATAAAAGGGATGGACATTGATGGGGTTTGGGTGGAAGACGAGGATTTAATTAGGGGCCACATAGATGGTAAATACAAACGTCTGCTTGGGGGTCAAGCAACTTACAGATGTAAGTTTAATTCGGATATGTGGGAGACCTCTAGGATTGATGGCAGCGAGGGGATCGAAAGTTCCTTCACAGAGGAAGAGACGTTGGAGGCAATTGTTACCGCTGATTTCGGTGTGGGGGTAAACAGATAGAATTTGTGGATCCGAGGAAAACCTGAACAGCTGACTCGGCCTTCTTGCTCCCGCCGCAACCTGCAGGGAAGTGCGAGACACCGGGGTTGATTCCGGCGATGCACCCTCCGACGCTCTTGTCAGTAATCAGTAAAAGATTAAGAAAGAGCTTAAGTGGTGAAAAAGTGATTAACCTGGTCTTGGTGGTAGAGGGGCTGTATTTATAGTCGCCTTTGGAATGATTTGGGGCCTGATTTCCTGCCTAACAGTTAGGAGGAAAATCCTCTTATTCTGTTTTTGGGAAGTTAGCCCCTGATTCCCTGGTGAGAGCCAATCAGGTTTATTGATTTGATTTGATCAAATCAGTGGCCTGATTCTCCTCTCTTGGTGGATCGGGCTTGTATCGGGTCGGGACCCATGCCCGGTTGAAGCGGATCTGTTCGCGGGTGGTTGGTCCTGTGAGAAGGAGGCCCAATACCCGTTTTGGATCCATCTGTATGTGAAATTACTTTTTTACCCCCGTGCTTCAAGATTCGTGCTCGATCTGGACGGTCCCGATTTAACCCCAATTTTAGCCATATCACGAGCCCCCCACTCCTAAAGACTGAGCGTGATCAGACTTTGAAGAGTAGTTCAGCTGTTTCAGTGGCTGGTGGAGTTGTATCGGAGTCCAAATGTGGGATTTTGAATCTAGAAAGGGGGTAATGAGGTAATTTTTGATGCGGTGAGCTGCTCTTGAGCTGAGTCGGGTATCTGATAGTCTTTTATCTACTTTTTTCGAAGTACCTGTTTAATTCTGCGATGTGTTTGCTAATCATTCGGGGACTTTAGCGGTGCGTTCGGGGTAATAATTGTTCGCTCCGGGGTTCGAAAGCGTATCCCCGAATTTTCAATCATTTCCCAGAATTTTTAGCTAATTTTCCCGAATTTTTTAGCAATTTTTTCGCAAATTTTAAACAAATAAAACGATTAAAATAAATAAAAAATGATTTAAATACCGATTAACGGCGTGGCTTGATCTGAACCGTCGATCGTGGATGGGTGCGAATTTCGGAAAGATCTGACGGATGTTACCGCTCGGCAGCGTTTTTCTCCGTTTACGAGCTCGGAAAGGCGCTTGCTCGGCAGCCGACCGGAGGCAGGGGGTTCGGCAGGCCGAGCGACGTGGCGCTGTCTGAGCCGTCGGACGTTGGGCACGCATCTCGAGACGGGCGCAGTTCCCAAGAAAACGCTATCTTGTCTTTTAGCGCACGTGGCGCAATATGGGCCCTTCTTCATTGGGAGCACGAATTTTTGAGAGATCCAGTGGTCCACATAGCTCGGCGTCTTTTTTCTCCATTTACCAGCTCGGGAAGGCACTTGCTCGGATGCCGACCGAAGGCAGTGGTGTTCGGCAGGCCGAGCGACGTGGCGTTATCTGAGCTGTTGGATGTCGTCACGCATCTCGAGACGGGCGCAGTTCCCGAGAAAACACTATCTTGTCTTTTAGTGCTCTTGGCGAGATCTGGGCCGTCTGATTGAGATCAGACGCGAAAGTTGAGGGGAAAGTGATTTTTCCCCGTTTACACGCTCGGAAAGGTACTTGCTCGGCAGCCGACCGAGGGCCTGTGGTTTTTGGCAATCTTAGATGGCTCTGTTCCCAATGGTGTTAATGGCGCTTCGTGACCTGTGTGGCATTTCGCCTTCCCGATGTCATTGAGGATAATTCCTTTAATTAATGCATGGTGTTTCAACTTCCGAGGATCAGTAATTCCCTTCATTAAAACGCGGCGCTTCGATTTCCGAGGGTCATAATGGCTGGTTCTAGGAGGCAGGCTATAAGTACTCCACTCCCTTTGTCATTTTAGTCACAACCAAATTGAGTTCCAGACCTCGGAGGCATCTGCCTTGGGTAGCTTCTCTCTTGAAGTTCGGAGAGGTGGTCGCTCTTCTGCCTGGTTTTTCCTTTGTTCCTGACGGCCCCCAAGTGGATGTCAGGAGCGAGGGGGGACGAGGTAGTAGTGGTGACGACCGTAGTCCGAAACCGGGGGATGAGTTATCTCAGAAGGACGGGTGGTTGCTCTCTTACCTTTATCTTCTCCCGTTCCGGACGGTCCCTAAGTGGATGTCAGGAGCGGGGGAGAATAAGGCAAGAGTGGTGACGACCATAGTCCGGATCCGAGGGATGGGCTGTCTCGGGAGGACGGGTGGTCGTTTTCTCACCAAGATCTTCTGCCTTCTTTGGTTGCTCCGAAGTGAGTGCCGAAGTAGGCGGAGGTCTTGGTGGGAGAGTGACGATCCATGTCCGATGCCGATCTCCGGGCCATCCGAGTCCGTTTGTTGCAACTGTGAAGGCGCCGCTGTCAGAGTCCTCTGACAAACTGATCCTTCCAGTTGCAACCAACTAGCTCGGGATGGCGCGCTTCTCTATCATGAGTTGCAGCTCGGGCTTCTGGGCCGTCCGAGCCTGTTGTTTGCAACTGTGAAGGCGCTGCGGTTGGAGTCCTCTGACAAGCCGCGCCTTCCAGTTGTAAACAACTAGCTCGGAACGGCGTGTTTCTCCTGTTCTCTGAGTGTTGATGGGCCTTCTCTCATCTCTGTCTTCCTTCCGGGCTGATGGCTTCTGTTGGATGTCAGCCCGGGGGAGTTAGAGATGAGGGGAGCGCCGATCTGTTCCCGACCGGGGCCCGTGGTCGGTGGAATACCGACTGATGCACGGGACCTGGGGGGCTCTCGCCGAAGGCGGCGCCTCAAAACTGAATCAAAATTTTTCCAGGTTTCTTTAGGCATAGGTGAGGCGTCCGAGGGTTCAATCGTCCGAGCGACGTGGCGCATCTTGAGCCGCTGGATGATGGCACGCATCTCAAGACGGGCGCAGCTCCCAAGAAAACACTATCTTGTCGTCTAGTGCTCTCGGCGAGATCTGAGCCGTCTGATTGAGATCGGGCGCGAAAGTTGAGGGGAAAGTGAGTTTTCCCCGTTTACCAGCTCGGGAAGGCACTTGCTCGGATTCCGACCGGACCCTTCTGTCGGCGTGTTTGGGTCGCTCGTAGCTCGGATTTGGATCCGTCGGGGCCGAGCCAGTTGACTTGGTCAAAGGAGTAGTGGTGATGGGCCTTCGTGACGTTTCGAGAGTAGCCCAAAAGTCGCGAAGTTTCATTGGAAGTCCAAGGGACGTTCCAATTTTACTATAAATCTTCACCCCCCCAAGACCAAGTCTCCACTTTTCACTTTTACTCTCTCTCTTCCGTTTTTACTTTGCTTCGCAGTTTTTAGCTCCCTTGGTGGCGTTGCTAGCTGTCGCGGTAGCGTTCTTAGTTCCGGCGAACTTTCTGACCGCACCTGTCACTTCAAGGTTAGTTTCTTTCCCTTCTCTTTTTAGGAAAACATGGTTAAGATTTCGGCTGAGACCCCCGCCTCGGAGCAAGCCGTTGGCCGAGGGGATAAAGGGAAGGGAGTAATGGAGCCGAGCGAGCAAGACGTTGTACGTCCGGATAAAGAGGGTGAAGTGGCCGAAGTGCCCGAGGAAGTCGCGGCGGAGTCCCGAAAGGGTAAAGCCGTGATCACAATAGTGGAGACGCCGAAGAGAGCAGGGGCGTTCGGTCGGCAGCCCATCGCCGTATCGAGTGTGGGAGGCGTTCGGGACTACGCCGAGGATGCCTTGGAGAGGGTCACTCAAGGTACGGCAAAACTGGTGGAGGAGAACGAGCCTAGGGAGCTGTCCGAGGTCGACCACAGGATCTCGACTCTCACCGAGGCCGATCTCCGCATGATCCGAGAGGGTTTCCGGATCCCGCTTGAGTATGTGCTGCTTCTTCCTGGGCCGGGGTTCCGAGCCAACACAAAGTCCTCGCCGGACATATGCGTCTTCCCGGTCGATTCCCTCATCGCCGGGCTCCGCTTTCCCCTACACCCGTTCGTGGTCGAAGTCTTGGTCTGGTACGGTCTGAGTCCTGCCCAACTGATGCCGAACACTTGGAGGCATGTCGTGGCGTTTCTCCTCCGATGTCAAGAGATCGACGCCAAGCCGACTATGTTCCTCTTTCGGAGTCTTTTCCGACCTTGCCAGCCGAGGCGTGACGAGCAGAGGTTTTTCCTTTCTCCTCGGACGGGAGTTAAGTTGATCGAGAACCCGGACTCGATCAAACATTGGAAGGATAAATACTTCCTCGTCCGAAATCTGACGTCGTGGGTGATACCGACAGTCTGGGCGGACGGCTTGCCCAAGCGTACAAAGAAGGATGTCCCGCTGAATGCTGAGGAGGCTGAGGTCCAGAGGAAGCTTCTCGCCCTGCCAGTGCTAAGCTGGAAGGATATTATGGAGGAGCATCTGTTCCGTGGGGGTCTCAGTCCGATCGACCCTCGTATGCATCTGGTATTTATACTCCTTGTTTAAAGTTCATGAAAAATTTTCTAAGTTTTTCCATCCGGCTTTTGCAGAGACAATGAAGCTTGATTACAAGGCTCTGGTGGCGAAGGGCCGGGCAGAGCAGGAGAAGAAGAAGAGGCCGTCGGCAGTGCCTCAGGACAGCCGGGCTTCGAAGAAGCCCTCGGTCGCAAAGACTACCGACCAACCGAAGGTCGCGGTCCTCAAGGAGGGGGAGATTGAGGTCCTCGTCTCTCCGACGAAGGTCGTGGTCCCCGAGCAGGGGGAGGCCATTGTCTCCGATCCCCCTACCTCGGATGCACCTGTGCCGACCCCGGGGACGGACGCTCCGGGTTCGTCGAGCGGCGTGTTCGGGGTGAAGGATGCGCTGTCCATGCAGGTTCCGCCCCTTACTGCCGAGGCGGAGAAGATCTTGACCGAGCGTCACAAGCAGATCTTCGTCCCCGACTGGCAGGTGATGAACGCCGATGGTTTCCTGGGCGACGGGAACATCTGCATGGAGGCGATAAGGCACTTGCCGACCCCGAAGGATCGAGCGACCCTGAAGGCCGGGATGGCAGGGGACACCGTGATGCAGATCGCCCGGGATACCATGTCGGTAAGTAGGCTGATTTCTTCTTCATCTGAATTTCTTCCTTAGAAAATTTTCTAAGTTCTTGGATTCGGATTGTAACTCTGTTGTTCTCTTTCAGACCATCTGCCACTTCAATTTCCTGCTCGAGGAGATGGCGAAGAAGGATCAGGAGAAGGAGAAGGAGAGGGCGGAACGCGTCAAGGTCGCGAAGTGGCTTGATTCCGAGTTGCTTCTTTCGACGAAGAGGGCCATCGAAGTGGAGGGGCTGAAGAAGCAGCTGGCCGATGCTGTTCAGCTGTCAAAGGATATGGCGGCCAAGCTTGAGGCCTCGGAGAAGGAGGCGGCCGAGCTGAAGGATTCGGCGGCCAAGCTCGAGGCGTCGGTGAAGGAGGCTGCTGACCTGAGGGAGGAGCTGGCCAAGGCTCGGTCGGAGGCAGAGGACGCTCGGAAGAGGGCCGAGAAGATCAAGGCAAAACACCTCAGGAAGGTGAAGAGGGTGAAGAAAGCCGTGCAGGAGGAGGCCGCGATGCACATGATCCAGAACTTGCTGGACGCCTACGGCCGTGCCTTGCAACATGTGGTCACCAAGAACCCGGGCTTCGACACGTCCTCCTACAACTTCTATGACCTCGTGGAAGGGGAGGAGGTTGTCCCCGAGGGGTTGATCGGCCCCGAAGGGGAGACAGAACCCGTCGAGGACCCGTGGAAGGCCGCGGCCGAGGAGGAGAAGGAGGACGACTCCGAGGAGGAGAGCTGGAGCGAAGGAGGTGGCGGAGGCGAGGGCGAGGACAAGGCCGAGGGGTCGACGGACCCGAACGACAAAAAGGTCGACCCCTGACTTGGTTGTCTTCTTTTCTCCTTTTTTTTTTGTTTTTGTAAGCCTAACTGCGGACTGGCCACCGCTGTTGTAGAACTCTTCGAATTTTGAATGAAAAAATGTTTTGTTTGGCCAAAATTTGCCCAAGTGTTGAGTCTCGGACTTAGTGTTTGTTTTGGCGTAACTTTCTCCAAGTGTTGGGCCTCGGATTTATCTCTGCATTTCAGGTGAGATTCAGTCCGATCACGGAGGCTGAATACCTTCGGCAGGAGCTGGTGAAAACGAAGGACGAGCTCTCTCAGAGCCGGTATAAGCGATATCTCCTGCTCGGCAGGCTGGAGGATACGAAGGCGGCTCTGCGGAGGTATGGTCGCGAGCTGTACTAGTACCGGAAGCGCTCTTCAGCCCCCTATCCCGAAGGCGAAGTTGAGAACCTCCGTAGGGAGCTTACTGCCGCTGAGCAGAAGAATGACGACCTTTTGGCCGAGGTCCAATACTTGGAGCTAGCGGAAAAAGAGTGTTCGGTGGAGTGGGAGAAGCTGGCTTCCGAACTGGAGAAAGCGTCGACCGAGCACAAGAGGCTATCGGCCGAAATCGACAGGCTCAGAAGGATCACAATAGATAGGGGGATTGAAGTCACCCATTACCGACGGTTCGCGACTGATAACGCCAATGCCTCGGGCTCGTTGATGGCCCCGCGACCGAAGAAGTTGGCGAAGGACGATGTCTTGAGGGATAGGATTATCGAACTGGAGGAAGAGATCGCATCGCTCAAGCCGGCACCGGTCAGGGCTAACGTTCGCAGCACTTCGTGCACTCGCGAAGAAAGCGAGAGGGGGATTACGTTTCATGAACTTGCGATGCGCTCGCCGTTGACCAGGCAGAGTCCAGCCGACGCTCAGAGCAGTGCGGCCGCCTCGTCGAGCGGGGCTTCGGCTGGCGTCGCAGTTAGAGCTAGTAGCGAAGGGGGGTCGCGCTTCGTTGGTTTAGGGTCGGGTTCGGAGGGTAGACCTCTCCGTCCTCGTGTTTCCCTAAACCGAAGCATTCCCCTTCCGAAGAGGCTCTGATTCTGTCGTTTTCCTATTTTTGTTGACCGTTGTAACAACTTAGCTGTAGGGTCGACCGACCGTCTGTAACACTATCATGTCTGAATGCAAATAGTTCTGAAAAATTTTCAAGTGTTAGACTCCGGCAGTGTATTGAAACTGTGTTATTCGTTTACTCTTCTTTTCAGCTCGTTGTGACGATCCATGGCTCGGACTCCGAGCGTTCGAACGATGACTCTGAATCCGAGGCCACCTCTGGAACAGTGGTTCTGAGCCCTAGGAGCGCCGATATGAAGTTACGCCGAGCCGAGAGTGAGTGGGACCACCTTTCGTTGGTCCTCAGTCTCCGGGAAGCCGAGATCCAATGCTTGGAGAATAAGATCGTCGAGCTGAGCCTCGCAGGGGGAGGATGAAGACCCGCAGATCGCATTCAGCAACGCTCTTCGGGTCAAAAGCATTCGGCACATTCAGTCGAAGATCGTCGCCGAGCGGGATGACCTGCTCTCAGAGATGTGGCATCTGCGTGGTGTGATGGCGAGGCTCCGGGGGGAGAAGGAGGAGTTGTCAGCCGAGGAGGACGAACAGTTTAGTGAGGATGTTTTTATATGAGAGACAAGTGTAGTGGGTCGGGCATTGTGTGTTTTGTTTGCCAACACTTTGTAATGGAATGTTTTGTATTATGCGCCGACAATTAATAAAATTCCCTTTCGTTGCTTTGCATGTTTGTCTTTGCTTATAACCGTATCGGTCGTGCCGAGATCTTTGAACCGAGCGCGCCTGTTTAGCCGAATGGATCTCCAGGGGTGCGGCTTTTTGTCGTTTAGTGGATCTGACACGGTACGGCACGGCTCTGTACTCAAGAAAGCGTTATTTTGTCGCATAGAGTAGGTGGCGAGATCTGAGCCGTCGAACGTAGGCGAGAATCTCGATGCGGCTCAGTTCCCAAGAAAACGTTATCTTGTCGTTTTGCGCAGGTGGCTTGATATGAGCCGTCTGATCGAGATCACGTACGAAAGTTGAGGGGAAAGTGTGTTTTCCCCGTTTACACGCTCGGGAAGGCACTTGCTCGGGAACCGACCGAAGGTCTGGGTCTTCGGGCTTCGGCTAATAGTTAGGAGAGTTCGGATTATTTGTTCCGGACCTTGGGTAAAGTTCAATGGGTGTGGGAGCAATTCCGAACGGCGATCTACCCCTGGTTCGTCCGGAGACGAGCCGAGGAGGTAAAGTCGAGCCGAGTGTTGGACTCCGAACCATCGGTATAGTTCAACGGCTGTGGGAGCAATTCCGAACGGCGATCTACCCCTTGTTCGTCCGGAGACAAGCCGAGAAGGTAAAGTCGAGCCGAGTGTTGGACTCCGAGCCATCGGTGTTAGTTCAACGGCTGTGGGAGCAATTCCGAACGGCGATCTACCCCTTGTTCGTCCGGAGACGAGCCGAGGAGGTAAAGTCAAGCCGAGTGTTGGACTCCGAACCATCGGTGTTAGTTCAACGGCTGTGGGAGCAATTCCGAACGGCGATCTACCCCTTGTTCGTCCGGAGACGAGCCGAGGAGGTAAAGTCGAGCCGAGTGTTGGACTCCGAGCCATCGGTGTTAGTTCAACGGCTGTGGGAGCAATTCCGAACGGCGATCTACCCCTTGTTCGTCCGGAGACGAGCCGAGGAGGTAAAGTCGAGCCGAGTGTTGGACTCCGAACCATCGGTGTTAGTTCAACGGCTGTGGGAGCAATTCCGAACGGCGATCTACCCCTTGTTCGTCCGGAGACGAGCCGAGGAGGTAAAGTCGAGCCGAGTGTTGGACTCCGAACCATCGGTATAGTTCAACGGTTGTGGGAGCAGTTCCGAACGACGTTCTACCTCTGGCTCGTCCGGGGACGAACCGAGGTGGTGAAGTCGGGCCGAACGTGGACTCCGAGCCATCGGTGTTAGTTCAACGGCTGTGGGAGCAATTCCGAACGGCGATCTACCCATTGTTCGTCCGGAGACGAGCCGAGGAGGTAAAGTCGAGCCGAGTGTTGGACTCCGAACCATCGGTGTTAGTTCAATGGCTGTGGGAGCAATTCCGAACGGCGATCTACCCCTTGTTCGTTCGGAGACGAGCCGAGGAGGTAAAGTCGAGCCGAGTGTTGGACTCCGAACCATCGGTATAGTTCAACGGTTGTGGGAGCAGTTCCGAACGACGTTCTACCTCTGGCTCGTCCGGGGACGAACCGAGGTGGTGAAGTCGGGCCGAACGTGGACTCCGAACCATTGGTTAATCATCACACTGTAGAAATTACACGACAAGAGCAGGGAGAAGTATATAAATTCATAAGAATGAAGGGAGCTTTCTTTATTGATATTCGACGGCGAACCGTTTTACATAGTACGATTTATGAAAAAAAATGGGTTACAAGTTGGAGGAGAGGAATGGTTCGACACCTCGGATTACTTAGAGAGGCGCTGGAGCGCTCTCTTGGTATTTCAGGAGGCGGTCGGCATTCCAGGTCCTCGGAAGCTCTCTGCCATCCATGTCTTCAAGTCGGTATGTCCCAGGCCGAACAACTTTTGTGATCCGGTACGGCCCTTCCCAATTCGGAGCTAACTTGCTTTTCTGACTGGGGAGGAATATGGCTAGCTTTCTCAGTACTAAGTCTCCTTGCTTAAGGTTGGCGGGTCGGACCCTCTTGTTGTATGCTAGCTCGACCCTTCTTCTGTAATTCTGCTGCCGAATCGATGCCCTTTCCCTCAGTTCATCTATCAGGTCCAAGTTTCCTCTGAGGTCCCTGGCATTCTGCGCTTCGTCATAGGCGATGAGCCGAGGGGAAGGTATTCCGACTTCGAGGGGGATCACGGCCTCGGCCCCATAAGTAAGGTTGAAAGGGATTCTCCGGTGGGCGTCCGCTTGCTTGTGCGGTAGTTCCACAACACATTGGGGAGTTGGTCGACCCACAAACCTTTGGAGCACTTGTCCAACCTTTTCTTGATGCCTGCGAGGATCTGCTTATTAGCGTTCTCGGCCTGTCCGTTCGACTGAGGGTGTGAGACGGACGAGAAGCGCTGTTGAATGACGAGGTCGTCGCATAGGGCTCGGAACGCTGTGCCAGTGAACTGAGTCCCGTTGTCCGTCACGAGGACGCGGGGGATGCCGAATCTGCATATGATGTTCTTCCAGAAGAACTGCGCCACTTTGTTCTCGGTTATAGTGGCGAGGGGCTCGGCCTCGACCCATTTCGAGAAGTAGTCGATGGCTACGACTAAGAACCTGAGCTGACCCGGAGCTGGAGGGAAAGGCCCTAGTAAGTCCATTCCCCACATCGCGAAGGGGATAGGGCTCGATAGGGAGGTGAGGTTGGCCTGGGGGAGACGTCGGATGTTGGAGTGTCTCTGGCAGGAGCTGCATTGCCGAACATGCCGCTCGGCATCTTGAAGAAGGGTCGGCCAGAAGTACCCATAGTTCAAAGCTTTCCGGGCCAAAGACCTAAATCCGGAGTGCGCCCCTCCGATGCCTTCATGAAGCTCCTGTAGGGCATATTCGGCCTGATCCGGAGAGAGTCACCTTAGGTAAGGTCGGCCATCTATTTGAGAGAAGGAGCGTTTGTATAAGATGCCCTCGATCAAAACATAGCGCTCGGCTCGAGTTCTGACTCGGCGTGCTTCTTTGGGATCTGAGGGCAGAACTCCATCCCTTAAGAATTCTACCAGTGGCTTCATCCAATTGTCCTGCAGCATGACCGGCAATGACTCCACCGAGCTAGGTGTCTCGTCTTCGATGCTCGGTTTAGAGAGGACTTCAATCAGTACGGTCTGTTCGAGACCTTGTAGAGAAGACGAGGCCAACTTGGAGAGAGCGTCAGCTTGTGAGTTCTCCTCCCGGGGGACCCGTTGGACGATGGCTTCTTCGAAGCGGCCCATGAGGTCCCGGACCTTGGCGAGGTACTTCGCCATTCGCTCGTCCCTGGCCTCATATTCGCCCAAGACCTGGTTCACGACTAGTTGGGAGTCACTGTGAATCCGAAGGCGCTGCGCCCCAGCACTTCGTGCGAGTTCGAGACCAGCTATGAGAGCCTCATACTCCGCCTCGTTGTTCGAGGCCTTGAAGTTCATGCAGATCGCATACTGCAGGACGAAGTTGTCAGGGCCGTTCAGGATAATGCCGGCGCCGCTTCCTTCACTGCAAGAGGATCCGTCCACGAAGACTATCCAAATGGGGGGCCCATTTGGGACGTGGCCGACCTCAGGGATGGTGGACTCTACAATGAAGTCGGCGAGAGCTTGTGCCTTAATTGCCGTCCGAGGCTGATAGGAGATGTCATGCTGACTTAGCTCTATGGACCACTTCATCAGCCGGCCCGAGGTTTCGGGCTTGTGGAGGACTTGCTTGAGGGGTTGATCGGTGAGGACGACGACCGAGTGAGATTGGAAGTAGGGCCGAAGCTTTCTTGCTGCCATGACCAGAGCGTAGGCTATCTTCTCTATCCTCGGATAGCGGAGCTCGGCGTCCCGAAGCACCTTGCTCACGTAGTAAATGGGCCTTTGGGTCCGGTCCTCTTCTCTTACCAAGACAGCGCTCAAGGTCTGCTCGGAAGCGGCCAAGTAGATGAAGAGAGGCTCGCCTGGGACTGGCTTACTGAGCAGAAGGGGGTTCACCAGATAGGCTTTCAGCTGGTCGAACGATTCTTGCTGTGCTTGGCCCCATTCAAATCCTTTAGCCCCCCGGAGTGCTTTGAAGAAGGGGAGGCACTTTTCCCCTGACTTGGAGAGGAACCGACCGATGGCTGCGAGCCGACCGGTGAGCTTCTGCACCTCCTTGACGTTCCGAGGCGGGGCCATGTCTAATATGGCTTTAATCTTCTCGGGGTTAGCTTCAATTCCCCGCTGGCTCACCATGAAATCGAGGAACTTGCCAGAGGAGACTCCGAATGCACACTTGTTCGGGTTTAGCCGCATGTTGTACTTCCTCAACACGCCGAAGGCCTCCTAGAGGTCGGCTACGTGGTCAGTGCCACGGATGCTCTTGACGAGCATGTCATCAACGTACACCTCCATGTTTCGGCCGATCTGATGCTGGAAAACCTTGTTGACGAGGCGCTGGTAGGTGGCGCCTGCGTTCTTCAAACCGAACGGCATTACTCGGTAGCAATAGAGGCCTTGGTCGGTGACGAAGGAGGTCTTCGGGATGTCCGGAGGGAACATCCGGATTTGATTGTACCCCGAGAAGGCATCCATGAAGCTGAGGAGCTCATGGCCCGAGGTGGCGTCGATAAGGGTGTCGATGTTCGGGAGAGGGAAGGGATCCTTCGGACACGCCTTGTTGAGATCGGTGAAGTCGATGCATATCCTCCACGAGCCATTGGACTTCTTGACCATTACGACATTCGACAGCCACTCGGGATAATTTACCTCCTGGATGAACTTGGCCTTCAGCAGCTTATCCACTTCCTCCTTGATTGCCTGCTGTCGCTCGGGAGCGAACTTTTGCCTCTTCTGCTGAACCGGTTTGCACCCCGGTTCGACGCTTAGGCGGTGGACGAGCAAGTCCTCAGAGATGCCGGGCATATCCGCGGCCGACCAAGCAAATAGGTCGCGGTTATCCCGGATGCACCTCACCAAGTCGGAGAACAGCACGGTCGGCAAGGACTTGCTGACGAGGAATTTTCGGCTCGGATCCTCGTCGGAGAAGAGTACTTCTTCTAACTCGTCCGCCGGCTCGGACGTAGGACGGGCCTTCGGCTCGGGGATCTCTAATGTCTCGAGCGAGAGCACTGGTCCCCCGGTGGAAGTCATGTAGCACTTCCGAGCTGTTTCCTGGCTTCCCCTGACTTCCCCTACTCCCGAGCGAGTGGGGAATTTCATCTTCAAGTGGTATGCCGAGGGGACAGCCTCCAGAGCGGCTAGGCCGGGACGGCCTAGGATGACATTGTATGCTGCCGGGACGTCGACGACCATGAAGTCCATCGGCTCGGTCCGGGTAGTAGGGGTGCTTCCCGCAGTAACGTCTAGGGTTATCACCCCTTCGACGGTTACCGGGACCCCCGTGAACCCGTGGAGAGTATAACCGGCCGGCTTAAGACGGTCCCGGGACAGCTGCAGGCCTTGAAAGGCCGAGAGGAATAGGATGTTGACCGAACTCCCATTGTCCACCAAAATCCTCTGCACCTTGAAATTGGCCATGCGGAGGTCGATGACGAGGGCATCGCAATGGGGGGTTCGGACTCCTTCGAGGTCGGCATCGGAGAAAGACACAGGGACGCCGAGACCCTTCGGGGGAGGGGCACTGTGGACCGAGTTGACTTCCCGGACAAAGGCCTTTCGGGAGGAATTAGAGGAGCCCCCCATTGGGCCTCCGTGGATCAGGTGCAAAACCCGTTCTTCTTCGAACTCGGGTGTCTCCTCGCGCCGCTCGGAGCGCTTGTTAGCCCCCCGAGGGGGAGGTGAGTTCCGATCTGTTCGATCGTTAGCTTTCACGAACTTGGCCAACTGCCCCCTCCGAATGAGTGCTTCGATCTCATCTCTCAGAGCTCGGCAGTCGTTCGTGTCGTGCCCATGGTCTCGGTGGTAACGACACCACTTATCTTTGTTCCTCCTCTTCGCCTGAGTGTGCATCCTCGGGGCTGGAGGGATGATTCCCTCCTTCTCTACCTCCATGAGGATAGTAGAGACATTAGTGGTGAGGGGAGTGAACTTCTCGAACCTGGGGGGAGGGCGGCGCTGACCGCCCATGTCCTTCTGAGCTTTCTTGGACCCTTCTTCTCCCGTCGCCTTCCTCTTTGACCCGCGGTGCCCCCGAAGCTCGGAAGGGCTTCGGCCTCCTCCGCCCGGATGTACTTCTCGCACCTCAGGAGGAGGTCGGCGAAGTCATGCGGGGGCTTCTTGGCCAGGGATGATCGGAGGTTGGCGTTAAGGATGTTCGACTGGAACGCCACGGTAGCCACGGACTGGTCCAAGGAAGCAATTGACCTGACTTCCGCAGTAAACCTTTTCATATAGTCCCGTAACTTTTCTTGCTTCTCCTGCCGCAGGTTCAGCAAGGAAAGACTCGTCTTCTCGGCTCGTCGGCTACTCACGAAGTGAGTAATGAACAGTGTCTCAAACTGTTCGAATGAGAAGATGGACGAGGGGGCGAGCCTAGAATACCATTCCCGAGCTGACCCCCGGAGGGTGGCAGGGAAGGTCCTGCAGAGCACCGCGTCGGAAGCTTGGTGGATCAGCATCAGGGTCTTGAAGCTTTCGACGTGGTCGACCGGGTCGGATTCCCCAGAGTATGTTTCAAACTGCGTCGGTTTGAAACTCCTCGGTATGTGGGCCTCCATGATCGACCGCGAGAAGGGGGGTCGGCTGGGACGGAAGGTTCCTGCTCGGGACTCTTCCTCCCTGTCCATGCGGCCGATGCGCCTTTCCACCTCATGGATACGGCGGATGAGGGCGTCGTCCCTCCGCTGGTAGTCGTACGACCCCCCGGACTCCTCCCCATAGGAAGGGGAGCGTGGACTGCGGCGCCGGTACTCCTGGGACCGCCGAGGGCTCTGTTGCCGCTGCTGTCGGCTGGGAGTCGGGGAAGGACTCCGGGTTCGGTGCCGAGGACTAGGATCCCTGGGGGGGCGTCGGAACCCTCTGAGCATTCTGGGCGTTCTGTCGGAGATTGAGGGCCTGCAGAACGGTCTCCTGGAACTGGAGGAATTCGGCTCGGCTGATAGGCGCTTCCCGGTCCCTCGGATGACGCCGATCCCTGGGGGAACGGGACCTCCTCCTTCGGCGATCGGGTGACGCCGCTCGGCCTCTACGTTCCGGTGTCCTTCTGCCGTCCCGACGACGTGGTGACCGCTCACCTTGACGCTGGCGGGAGGCTCCCTCTCGGGCCCGCCTCTCGTCAAGATGGGTACGGAGGTCGTCGTCTTTCTGACGGTTCAGAAGTGTGATGCGGAGGTCGGGGTGATGAGAAGCCATCGAGTCCGAGGACCCGTTGTGGACCGAGACATGGCCCGGATTGAGAGGCTGCTTCTCCTTCCGACCGTTATGACCGGACGGACCGTTGTTGGGCTGCTGCTTGGGAGGAGGAGGAGGTGGGACCTGCTGGGTCAGCGGAGGGAGGTCGGACTGAAGGATAGGATTGACCGGAGCTTCATTTGCCGGGTTGGCGGGGTTGCCCCCACGGTTCGACCCTCTGGATCTGTTCTTCTTCGGCGGCATGGATGCAGAGGACGACGGAGAATGGGCTGAGACTGTTCATGTGGTGGTTCCCACAGACGGCGCCAATCTGTTACCGCTGATTTCGGTGTGGGGGTAAACAGATAGAATTTGTGAATCCGAGGAAAACCTGAACAGCTGACTCGGCCTTCTTGCTCCCGCCGCAACCTGCAGGGAAGTGCGAGACACCGGGGTTGATTCCGGCGACGCACCCTCCGACGCTCTTGTCAGTAATCAGTAAAAGATTAAGAAAGAGCTTAAGTGGTGAAAAAGTGATTAACCTGGTCTTGGTGGTAGAGGGGCTGTATTTATAGTCGCCTTTGGAATGATTTGGGGCCTGATTTCCTGCCTAACAGTTAGGAGGAAAATCCTCTTATTCTGTTTTTGGGAAGTTAGCCCCTGATTCCCTGGTGAGAGCCAATCAGGTTTATTGATTTGATTTGATCAAATCAGTGGCCTGATTCTCCTCTCTTGGTGGATCGGGCTTGTATCGGGTCGGGACCCATGCCCGGTTGAAGCGGATCTGTTCGCGGGTGGTTGGTCCTGTGAGAAGGAGGCCCAATACCCGTTTTGGATCCATCTGTATATGAAATTACTTTTTTACCCCCGTGCTTCAAGATTCGTGCTCGATCTGGACGGTCCCGATTTAACCCCAATTTTAGCCATATCAGCAATAAAAAAGCTAGGTCAAGATAAAGCGCCGGGCCCGGATGGTTTTCCTTTGCTTTTCTATAGCCTATTTTGGACCATTATTAAAGATGATCTCATGAATATTCTAAAAGAATTCTTCGAGGGCACTGCTCAGGTGGATAGACTTAATTACGCTAATATTGTCCTTATTCCAAAGAAGAAAGAGGTGCGTTCGATAGATGATTTGAGGCCGATTAGTCTTTTAAATGGGTTGTTTAAGATTATCACTAAAGTTCTTGAACGAAGGTTAGCCCCAAATCTCAGGGACGTGGTCGAGGAGTCTCATAGTGGATTCATTAAGGGTAGAGACATTATGGATAGTATCGCTTCCGCTCATGAGGTGGTCTATAGAGGACACCAAGATAAAGCTGACGGATTCGTGCTTAAGTTAGACTTTCAAAAAGCATACGACTCTGTTGAGTGGGAGGCGGTGGACGAGGCTCTATTGTTGAAAGGATTCGGGGTAAAATGGCGACAGTGGATTCAACTGTGCCTTAAGGGAGGAAAATCAAATGTGCAGATTAATGGGCGGAGTCGAAGAGGGCTCAGACAGGGGGACCCACTTTCCTCTTTGTTGTTTACCATTGTTGCTGATGGGCTAGCTGAGATGGTTAAAAGGGGGAGAGAAGGGGGCCTTCTCAGAGGGATATCAGTGAAAGGGGTGAAAGATCCTATTTCCATACTCCAATACACGGATGATACTCTAATGTTCGGGAAAGCTACGGAGGAGGAAGCTACCGCTATAGGGGTATTGATTAAATTTTTTGATGCTTGGTCAGGGATGAAGATCAACCCGACCAAAAGTTGTGTCATTCCTATCAGTGCAGTGGCCTATTCCGCAGCACCGAAAGTCGGAAGCATTTTAGGGTGCGTTGTAGGAGCTTTCCCAGTGTCGTATTTGGGTTCGACACTGAGACCGGGTCCGCTGACTAGGGAGGACTGGAGCATACTAATTGACAAAATTGGTAAACGACTATCGGGTTGGAAGGGAAGATTTCTTTCGTTGGGTGGTAGATTATCACTTATCAACTCGGTTCTAAGTAGTATCCCAATCTATATGATGTCCATGTATGAGCTCCCGAAATGGGTCATTACCAAGATCGATAAATTCAGGAAGAGATTTCTGTGGAAAGGTGCGAGCGAGAACATCAAAGGGGTGCATCTTATTCAATGGGGGAGGGTTTGCAAGCGTAAGGAGTTTGGGGGGTTAGGGGTCTTAGATCTTAGAGCAATGAACAAGGCCTTGTTATGCAAGTGGTGGTGGAAAATGAGGAACAAGAACAACATTTGGTGGAGTAAATCATTCGATTCTTATAAGAGGAGGAAGAAACTCAGATTCGGAGGGGTTATGGGGCGAAGGAAGGCGTCCCCTATGTGGAAAGGAATAGCGAGAGTCGGGACAATTTACCATGACAATACTTTATGTAGGATTGGGAACGGAAAAAATACTAGGTTTTGGAAGGATAAATGGTGCGGAAGCAACACGCTTACTAGCCTGTTCCCAGAAGTGGCATCCGTGACATTAAATACCGATGTGCTTGTAGCAGACGTTTGGCGGAACAACACGCTTACCATAGATGTTCACAGTTACCCAAATCAGGATTGTTTAGCTCAGCTTTGGAGCTTGAATTCTTTCATCAGGAGCGAAGGGAAATATTCAAATGGTACTGAGGACGAAAGGGTTTGGAATATTACTTCAAGCGCAGTATTCTCTGTCAAGTCTATGTACAGGTGGTTGAACGATGGAGGAGTGCAGAATTTTAATTCTGATTGTATCTGGAGTATAGGGGCTCCCCAAAAGGTCAAAGTGTTCCTCTGGTTGGTGTATCACGATGCTATCCTTTGTAAGTCCAACCTACAGAAGAGAAATATTATCCCCAATTCTATTTGCGATAGGTGCCAGCAGGAAGATGAGGATACCAATCATTTGTTGTTTCGATGCTCGAGAGCGAGTATTGTCTGGGATACGGTTGTTTTAGATGGGGGGTGGATAGGGAAACCTAGGTCATTCTTAGATGTGTGGTGAAACAGTAGATCAATTAGGGTTCGGAAAGAGAGTACTCAATGTTAGATCCTGAATGTAAAATAATATGAAACTCCAACAAAATTGTGAAGAAATCCAATACAAGAAGAAAAACAGTAAGTAAATAACTTGTACAGAGTCGAGATTTTAGAATCTCTGTCCTTAAAGCAGAATTCGCTACCGGCGAATTGCTTCCCAGGATACAACTGTACCTTCTCTGAAGAATGCAGCACCCTTGCTTCAGAGACAACGAACTGCTGTCTGTGTGTACTCTCAGTTGACAGACACTGACTCAGAGCAGAGGAAGAAGAGAGGAAAATGTGAAAAAATCTGTATCTGTATACAAGACTTCTGTCTGGATTTATAGTGGACTGGAGGCTGTTCAGCAGCTGCCATTACTCTATAACAGCAGAGTAATGGGGACTCTTCAGATTCATAACTGGTGAGCCATTACTCTGCTGTTACAGAGTAATGGCCCCAGTTACTGAATCTGAAAAGCCTTTTCAGTTCAGTAGGGGAAGAGGCTGTCTGGGCAAAAAATAAAATAAAAAATTTAAGCCAGACCGAACCGAACCGAACCGAGCCGAGCCGGAGCCGGAGCCGGGGCCGGGCGCGCGCGCGCGTGTGTTTGTCATTTTGGCTAAGTCCTCTCTCCACTACACGTTAGTGGTAACCCCCGGGCCACGCCCTCTAGTCCAGTTTTCTAGTATATATACTAGACAAAATCATTTCCAATTTCCGATATGGGACTATATATTTTCTCCAAGTTGCCACGTTAGTACATTTCAAGTACCCAACTTTGGATCAACATTTCTCATTCGTACGGAATTCGTTTTTGGCAAGTGAGTATACTATGGAATAGTACTCGTCGAGAGGATCGCAATCCACTCATTTTCTGGTGCCGCCGGTGGCCGGAGCTCGCCGGAATCCGGCCCGGAAAACTGCAAAAATTAATTCCAACAATCCCCCACATGAATGGAAATTACCAGACCATGTAATCCAGACACGACAGAAAAACAAAAAACATGACAGAAAGACTCTGAGAGTACAATCGGAAAATCACTGCATCAGGAATGGTAGTAATTTTTCAACTTTGAACCACCCTTAGTAATTAGCTATCGGATTCACTTGACCAGGTAGTGATCATGATGTCTTGAACTACCCGGGCGTTCATGTGAACCTAGACAATAACTATCACACAGTTTCATCTCCTCACAGAACTAAGTTCTCTTGTTATGTTCATTTTGGCCATGAACATCCCTGGTTAATCGTGAGTGAACTTGGAGAATGTAGCCTTTCTTCATTCTCCTAGAAACGGCCCCATTTCACACTCACAAGGTGATTGCCCATAAAGAGTATCCTGCTATACTCCACTTTTATTTCAAAGCTATGAGAATCATTAAAAGCCAAGCTTATCCTAACTATTTGCAGGCAGCACTTGTTCTATCATCCTAAGAATGGGTATGAGATGTTAATCTCTCAGTGCTTTCGTTGATTCAACAAGATTTAGTTGTCCCTTTGAACCTAGATCTTGGGATCTCCAATTCCTAGGTAGGGTTTCCATCAAGTATCCTCTTTCGTCATAGGCTTTAAGCCCATTCCTCTTGATGATCTGACAACCTGCTCTCGCGACAGACCTTTAGTAAATGGATCCGCTAGGTTGTCGGCCGATTTTATATATTGTATAGAGATTACTCCATTTGAGAGCAGTTGTCTAATGGTTTTGTGACGCCTTCTGATATGACGAGACTTACCATTATACATGCAACTCAGTGCCCGTGCTATAGCCGATTGGCTGTCACAGTGTACACATAAGGCAGGCACTGGTTTTTCCCACATTGGAATATACTCTAAGAAGTTTCGAAGCCATTCTGCTTCCTCTGCCGCTTTGTCTAAAGCAATAAACTCAGATTCCATGGTGGATCTGGCCAATAGCGTTTGTTTAGAGGATTTCCATGACACAGCTGCACCACCAAGTGTGAAAACATATCCACTTGTGGATTTTGAGTTCTTTGAGTCCGATATCCAGTTGGCATCACTGTAACCTTCCAGTACTGCTGGATATCTGGTGTAATGTAGCGCATAACTCTGAGTATATCGCAAGTAGTTCAATACTCTAGTTATTCCTTTCCAGTGACTTCGTCCTGGATTACTCGTGTATCGGCTCAGTACGTTTACCGAATGTGCTAAGTCTGGTCTTGTACAATTTGTTAGATACATCAGACTACCAATTATACGTGCATATTCCAGTTGTGATATGCTTTCGCCTGTATTTTTGAACAGGTGAAGACTTGGATCGACGGGACTTTTTGCTGTCCCATTGGAATAATTCTTGAATCTTTCAAGTATTTTCTCAGCATAATGAGTTTGAGACAAAGTAATCCCCTCAGATGTCTTGGAGATTTTGATTCCTAGTATGACATCTGCAACTCTCAAGTCTTTCATGTCAAACTTGCCACTAAGCATGCTCTTAGTTTGTTTGATAATGTCGTTATTGCTTCCAATAATGAGCATGTCGTCTACGTATAGACAGACCAGAATGTATCCGTTTGGAGTATCTTTGATGTAGATACATTTATCACATTCATTTCTTTTGAAACCATTTGACATCATAACATTGTCAAATTTTGCATGCCATTGCTTTGGAGCTTGTTTCAGGCCGTACAGTGATTTTACAAGCCTGCACACTTTATTTTCCTGTCCAGGAACTACGTAACCCTCAGGTTGTTTCATGTATATTTCTTCTTCTAAGTCCCCATTTAGAAATGCAGTATTAACATCCATTTGATGTATTTCCAGGTTACGTAGAGCTGCAATAGCTATCAACATTCTTATGGATGTTATTCTTGTAACTGGGGAATATGTATCGAAGAAATCTAGGCCCTCTTTTTGCCTAAATCCTTGTACCACAAGTCTAGCCTTATGCTTCTCTATTGAACCATCTGGTTTCAATTTTTGTTTGAAAATCCATTTGCATCCTAGAGCTTTACATCCAGAAGGCAAATCGACTAACTCCCATGTATGATTTTGCATAATGGAGTCTATTTCACTTTTGATTGCTTCCTTCCACATAGGAGCATCAGGCATAGACATGGCTTCCTTGAATGTTCTGGGCTCATTCTCTAACAGAAAGGCCGTTACAAAGTCAGGACCAAATGATTTTGATGTTCTAGCCCGTTTACTTCGTCTAGGCTCATCGGTATCCTGTTCTGGTTCATCAACTAAAGTGCTTGCAGTCCCTTGTTCACGTGTACGTTTAGGGTACGTAGTATCCTTGCACGGAAACACGTGTTCAAAGAATGAAGCATTTCTTGATTCCATTATTGTATTTACATGGATATCCGGTATATCCGATTTGTATACCAAGAACCGATATGCACTACTGTTGTGTGCATAGCCTATGAATATGCAATCAATCGTCTTAGGTCCGATGGTGACCTGTTTCGGGTTAGGTACTGCCACTTTTGCTAGACACCCCCACACTTTGAGGTATTTATACGAAGGTAAGTTACCTTTCCACAATTCATATGGTGTCTTGCCGGTTTTCTTGTGAGATATTTTGTTGAGAATGTAGTTGGCAGTCAACAACACTTCCCCCCACATGTTTTGGGGTAGGCCAGAATTCAACAACAAGGCATTCATCATCTCCTTTAGAGTTCGGTTTTTGCGCTCGGCAGTACCGTTTGATTCGGGTGAGTAGGGAGCAGTTGTCTGATGAACTATTCCATGTTCCGAGCAAAACATGTTAAATGGTGCATCATATTCTCCTCCTCTATCACTTCTAACGATTTTAATCGTTTTGCCAAGTTGATTCTCAACCTCAAGTTTATATTCTTTGAATTTATCCAAAGCCTCATTTTTGCTATGTAACAAATATACATAACAGAATTTTGTGCAATCGTCTATGAAAGTCACAAAGTACTTTTTGCCGCCTCTGGTCTGCACATATTTTAAGTCACACAGATCCGTGTGAATTAGACCTAGAGTTTCTGTGTTTCTTTCTACAGAACGCGATGGAGTTTTAGTGAGTTTGGCCTCCGTGCAAACTTCACATTTTTCTGAGTTATCTACCTTAAACTTTGGTAGCAGATTCATGTTAACTAATCTACGCATAGAATTTATATTAACATGGCCTAGTCTTTCATGCCAAACAGAAGAAGACTCAACAACATAGGCAATAGGAGTTATTTCATTAACTTTGGGAACAGCAGGAACAATAGTTTTAGGGATGACTGTCATTACATTAAACTTGAACAGTCCATCCTTTACATATCCTTTACCCAAATATACCCCATTCTTGGACAGTACAAAATTATCAGAAACAAGTACAACTTTGAACCCATTCTTACTTAGCAAAGAACCTGATATCAAGTTCTTTCTAATGTCTGGGACATGCAGCACATTTGTGAGTGTTAGCTCTTTGCCTGAAGTCATTTTCAGCACTATCTTCCCTGTTCCTTCAATTTTGGAGGTGGAAGAGTTTCCCATGAACAGCTGTTCATCTTTGTTGCACTTCTGGTAGGAGGTGAACATTTCCTTGTCCGAGCAGATATGCTTGGTGGCCCCAGTATCGTACCACCATTCACGAGGATTGCTCCCCACAAGATTTACCTTTGAAACAACAACACAGAGGTCCAGGTCAGAGAGACCAGTGGACAAGTTCTCAGCTATGTGTACATGGAATTTTTCATTCCCTTTTACATGTCCTGTTTTTGAATAATTACTGTCCTTACTGCGGCACTCAGAAATTTTGTACCCCAGCTTACCACACTTGTGGCATTTTCCAGCAAACCTCTTTGCAAGAGGTTTTTTGTTTGAGGCCTGTGGCAGAAACTTCCTTTTCTTGCCCTTCTGTTCATGCTCCACCACATTGGCCTTTTCTATGGACTGATTTCCATAGGACCTCTCAGCCTTGCGATTCTCTTCTTCGATCCGCAACCTGATAATTAGGTCTTCAAGAGACATCTCCTTTCGTTTGTGTTTGAGATGTTTCTTGAAGTCTTTCCACCCAGGTGGAAGTTTTTCAATGAACGCTGCAACCTGGAATGGTTCGCACAGCATCATATTCTCTGCAGCAATGTCATGCATTATAACCTGCAGTTCTTGGACTTGACTCACCACAGTTTTGGAGTCAATCATCTTGTAGTCCAGAAATTTGCCGACAACAAATTTCTTGGACCCGGCGTCTTCTGTTTTGTACTTCTTTCCAGGGACCCCCACAGGAGTTTGGACGTCTTGAAGACACAGTAGACGTTGTACAAGGAGTCTACCAGGCCATTCAGGATGTAGTTCCTGCACAGGTAGTCGCCCTGAGTCCACGCATCAACTGCAGCAACGGAGTGTGCTTCCATTGGCGCCAGCATCGGGGCAGATTCATGGAGGAATCTGTCCAGCTTCAATGTGGTCAGGTAGAACTGCATCTTCCCCTGCCACTTTTTGAACCCAGTTCCATTGAACTTCTCCGGTTTTTCTCCCATGCTTATGTGCGTGGGCAGAACGACCGAATGTGCCGCAACCGATTGTGCAGTCACATTCTGGGTCACCGGAGTTTGGGTACCGAGAAGCCCAGTAGCAACTTCAGTTTGTGTGTTCTCCATGTTTTTGATTTTGTTCTTTTCTCTGAAATTGGTTGAAACAGAGATTGTTAGTCCTATTTTTTCCGAACAGAACCTGTAAACAAACTTCACAAAAATTGTTAGAATCTGTGAGGAAAAATTCTGCTTTAAGATTGTTAGATTCTGAATGTAAAATAATATGAAACTCCAACAAAATTGTGAAGAAATCCAATACAAGAAGAAAAACAGTAAGTAAATAACTTGTACAGAGTCGAGATTTTAGAATCTCTGTCCTTAAAGCATAATTCGCCCCGTAGTGTGACGGTTACCGGCGAATTGCTTCCCAGGATACAACTGTACCTTCTCTGAAGAATGCAGCACCCTTGCGTCAGAGACAACGAACTGCTGTCTGTGTTTACTCTCAATTGACAGACACTGACTCAGAGCAGAGGAAGAAGAGAGGAAAATGTGAAAAAATCTGTATCTGTATACAAGACTTCTGTCTGGATTTATAGTGGACTGGAGGCTGTTCAGCAGCTGCCATTACTCTGTAACAGCAGAGTAATGGGGACTCTTCAGATTCATAACTGGTGAGCCATTACTCTGCTGTTACAGAGTAATGGCCCCAGTTACTGAATCTGAAAAGCCTTTTCAGTTCAGTAGGGGAAGAGGCTGTCTGGGCAAAAAATAAAATAAAAAATTTAAGCCAGACCGAACCGAACCGAACCGAGCCGAGCCGGAGCCGGGGCCGGGCGCGCGCGCGCGTGTGTTTGTCATTTTGGCTAAGTCCTCTCTCCACTACACGTTAGTGGTAACCCCCGGGCCACGCCCTCTAGTCCAGTTTTCTAGTATATATACTAGACAAAATCATTTCCAATTTCCGATATGGGACTATATATTTTCTCCAAGTTGCCACGTTAGTACATTTCAAGTACCCAACTTTGGATCAACATTTCTCATTCATACGGAATTCATTTTTGGCAAGTGAGTATACTATGGAATAGTACTCGTCGAGAGGATCACAATCCACTCATTTTCCGGTGCCGCCGGTGGCCGGAGCTCGCCGGAATCCGGCCCGGAAAACTGCAAAAATTAATTCCAACACTCAACAGTGGGATACATTAGTAGCTGCAACTACGTGGGGGTTGTGGTTGGACCGAAACGAATTCTGTTTTCATAAGATTAATCACTCATTGTCATTTTTGATGCATAAAATTTATTCAAACATTCATGACTGCAATGTATTCACAGGTGGAAAGAAGAAATTGCGCTTGGGAGACGAGGCATAGAGTGTGAAAGCATCTCAGGATGGGATATTAGAAAGCTTGACATGATGGTCCTTTGATTTTGGTTTCAATCTGTTCAGTCGCGGCTGGATGGACGAGAGTATCTTTTGTTGTTTTGTTTATCACTTTGTTTAGTGATGGTTTGTAATATGGAGACTGTTGTACTGTGGTTTGATATTCTGTGTTTCGTTAATTTTCCGTTAATGAAGCGATGACGTTAGTCATCTTTTATCAAAAAAAAATATTGGTTGATTAAGAGGCGTGTTATTAATGAAGAGTATTTTTTATATAATAAAAACTAAGATGAGTTTGATTTGAGACTTAAGGTTATGATGGGGACCCTAGAAAGACTATTAACGATACTTTTGGTTGTGAGACTTTAGAGGTTGAGTGGGACCCTTATATACCGGCAGATGAGATTTTTGTGGAAGTTGACCAATTGGGGTATTCGTTCTTGGTTTAGTTGTGTTAAGTCCGGTTGGGTACATCAACTCTAGAGAGACTGTATTCTAATTAATTAATTAAATATAATAAACATACGGACAGACACTAGTGGAAATGTGATAGATCTTGAGAAACATAAGTATGGGCGACTGGACGAGCTATCATATTGAGGAGCTAAGAAGTTCCTCGACCCCCTTAGTGTTAGCCATAGCTATGTGGGTCTTGGTTAGTGAGGAGCAAACAAACTCTACATTCTCTACCTCTTTGTGTCGTAACTATGCAAAAAATTCACAGTTATTGTTGTCTCCTTCCGTAGAACCCCCCTCATGTGTGTGTATGCCAAATGATGATGCAATATTAATAAGAATATCATGAGAAGAAGGCAATAGAATATGCAGAAAGCTTGAATGAAATGAATAAGGTCGTGCACAACCAGATTTTCGGAGAACATTACCGGAACAAACTATAGTTCCTGGACTCTCCTGGTATTAAGAAGCCATAAGACAAGACTGCAGCAGATTATATTTGCTAAACCTCCATTTGAAGCAGGGTTGTAAATTTTCAGAGTGCGTGGATTCTTCTTATTTATTGTCGCATGTAGAATAACTTTGTTCATTTACTTGCCTGCTCTGAGGTAGTTTAGTTGGCAAATTTATTTTACATAGCTGTTGTGATTGGTGTACCTATTGAAAAGAGTTAATATTTTCTTCTCAGATACATTTCAGAAAAGTGCTACAGGTTATCGCTTTCCAGCTTCTTTACCTATCAGCTTATCATTATTCGGTCATTGCAGAGTAGTGCTTATTTCATCATTGTTTGATTTAAAAAATTAAAATCGTTTGAGCATTCAAGGTTGTTATAATGTTCCTCTAGATAAACTCATCACTGTTCATACTTGTATCCTATTCAAACTTGTTTCTTCGCATAGTTCAGAAGCATGTGGTCAGTGCTTAATTCGGGATAATTGTAATGGTACTTTGTTCAAAAGCAAATTGGTTCAGAATTTCAATCAGATAGGTTACTAATATGTTACTGCACTGTCGAGCTATTTGTTGGCTGTCAAAGTTGTTGATGCATACATCTTCGCTTGTTGTGTCCGCCTTAGCATGCCAGGATTGGAAATGGACGTCAGGGTAGTGTTGTAAATGTTGCCTACATGACCAAAGATTTGGCGAGTCTAGTTGTTACAGAACAACTTTCATATATGCCCAGATGACCTATCCGATAAAATCGGAGAGAAATTTTCCGTATAGCAGACTACAACTTGCCAGTATGAGATGCATGTGCGCAGTGGCGGAGCCAGACAAATCAAAATGGGATCTCAAATTTTGTTCTTTCCGGCATCGACATGATTGTTGCCAAAAATTCTTTACTTTATTTTTGTTTTGAAAAATCAAAGTAGTTGGATTAAAATAAAATTATAATCAAAGTAAATATTTGAATTAGTGTTCTCAGTATAATGTATTTTTTGACACTTGTACAGTTGTACTCTAAATTTGGTAAGAATAATGATAATCAATAATCATACTACACTATTTACACTGTTAAAATGCCAGAGGCTAAGAGATACGACCCAAATGAATATATATACTTGTAACTTGTGTACACACTAGCTTCTTATTCAAAATTTTATCCAAAGATCACACAGATCAAATAATAAGCATTATTGTTAAGATTAAAAATAAAGCTATGGATAGAACAAAATGATTTACTCATACTTGTATCAACACAATAAAATCCATACTACATACTTGGAATTGAATCAATAAAATAATTTAGAATTGAAATCCATACTACATATTATATAGAGAGATGAGAGAATGAATGAAGTTTGGGCTTAATAGATGGGTTGGATTTGAGTTTCTTTTTTTTACGCTTGAGCAGTTGAACTTAATTAATAGACGGAGAGAACGAATTATTTTTTAGTCCAAAACCCATACCACTGTTTCAGCCTTTAAGAGGTGGACTGAGCTTGGGGGTCACAAAAAAATTTAAACTGGGGGGCCAAATAAAAATTCTGGCTTATATGTAGGGGGTTTTACAAAATTTTGGGGGTCCCAGATGTCCCCCCAACCCACCATCTCTCTCCGCCCTTGCATGTGCGGCAAGTTATAAGTCTCTAATCTCTAATATTATAATGGGAGAAGGCCTTTATATCATTTGTAAATCTATCACCTTACATGCATCTCTAATCTCTAATCTCTGAGCTCTGATATTATAATGGGAGAAGGCCTTAGTGTCATTTGTCATTTTGTCATTCTACCAACATGTGCAACGCACGTACATAACTAATATAAATGAGGTTTCCAGTTCAAATCCTCCCTACGTCAGAGTTTTTATTTTTATTTTTTGAAATTATTAAAACGTGCAGCGCACGTGTGAATTACTAGTATATTTATATTATAATAATGGGAGAAGGCCTTAGTGTCATTTGTAAATCTATCACCTTACATGCATCGCACGTGCAATTTCAACTCTCTCATTATACATTTTATTTAAATCTACCAACTTACGTGCATCGCACGTACAACTCAAACTCTCTCATTATACTCTTTATATTACTTTTAAAAATATATGTTTATTAACACGTGCCTCACACGTGCTATATTATATTGCTTTAAAATTTATATATTTATTAAAACGTGCATCACACGTGCTAAATATTATTATTACTTAGTTTCCTAAGTACAAATAATACGCGATAAGTAGAATTTAAATCTCAGACAGTTTCTTATAGCTGAGAGACTTCACCGCTACGCTACATGTGTTCCATATTGGTACGTCCCTAAACATTCCTCGGGTACCTCACCATCATCCAAATCATCCTCCTCCTTTCTCTACTTAGAGCATCCACAATCATCTGCTAAAAAATATGGCAAAATGGCAAATGAAAATAGTAATATGAAAATTTCAGCGCAACGGTGATTTGCTAAAATTTGAGAAAGACGGTACATGTTGTTTCGTCTGTATTTTTTTACAGTTAATTAATTAATAATTAGATATGAAAATAGGTTAATTAAATAAATTAAATCATAAAATATATCCTAACCTACTTAATTATACACTAACCTAAGAATTATACACTAACCTAATCATTTTTTTGGGCTGGACATGAAAACATGTCCCGTCCAAGCCAAAAAAGCTGGAAACGGGACAACACAACATGTTTCGTCTGATCCCATTAAAAGAAAGTCACAATACATGTTATTTCGTCCTTTATAATTTGAGAATCGCCAGTTCGTTTTTCAAATATGAGAAGCGATTGTAGCGATTTTTTCAAAATATGACAAAATAGCAAAGTTTCTCAAAATATGAGAAAATGACAAATATAGCAAACGATTGTGGATGCTCTGAGCAAATAAAATGCCCAAAAATCCAAATCTAATAGAAAAAAAAAAAGTGGGGCCCACAAACAAATTTCCGTTTTTCCCTAAATGACCCACTTTCCGAAAATAAATACCAACTGACTTACCAATGAAACTAATTACCAAATTGACCTACCCACTATTTCAAAAGCAAGTTCAGCTGTGGAAATTTATTCAACATTTGGAAAAATTTGGCAAAGTCTCAAAACACTAAAGCTAAACTCGTTGTTACGAATATCGACCCGATTTGAACAGCGAGTCTAGTTCAAATTGGGTCACTGTTCGAAACAGCGAGTTTAGTCATAGGAATTTCTTAAACACTTGGATAAATTTTGGCTAGTCAGAGCATCCACAATGGCGTTTCTTATATTTTGGCAAAATGGCAAGTATAGAAATGGAATAGATCGAAAGGTCTGCAGTGATCGTTTGCTATATTTTGTTAAAATTTGAGTAGGACGAGACAAGTTGTTTCGTCCGTTATTTTTTTTTAAAGATTTAATTAATTACCAATTAACTATTAAAATGTCTTAATTAAATAAATTAAATATTAAAATATTATCTAATCCTAATTAAATACCTACTGAACTCTATTAAACACCTAAACCAACCTCTAATAACCCCCCCCCCCCCCCCCCCCCCCCCCCCCCCCCCCAAACCTGGACGGGACAACATGTCCCGTCCGTTGGGGATTTTGATTTTTTTTTTCCTTTCCGATGAATCTTATCCGTTGGATCGTTTGAAAAAAATGGGAAATTTTTTTTTTTGGGAAGGACGATACATCATGTATCGTCCGACCCATTTTTTTAAAAAAATAAAAATAAAAAAATTTACGGGACGAGACAACGTGTCTCGTCCGACTTTAATAAAAATATATTATAACTCTGGAACGATACAAGATGTTTCGTCTTCTATATTGCTATATTTGCAAGCCCACTTCTCAAATATGAGAATGGACTGTAGATCGTTTGTTATTTTATGAGAAAATAGCAAACGACTGCAGCGCTCCATTCTCATATTATTCTCATAATATGAGAATATGAGAATTATAGCAAACGACTGTGGATGCTCTCACAAAACACAAAAGTTGAACTTGCAATTTTGAAAAGCAACCCTAATTGAATTAGACTCGCTCTTTAAAATAGTGAGTCAGTCAGTTTGGTAATTACTTTCTAAAGTGGGTTAGTTTGATAATTATTTCAAACAGTGGATCATTCTAGAAATAAATTCCAAATTTCGGCGGTCTTCCATCCTCGAGCCCCCTCCGCCGTTCCTTTTCCCCAAGTCAAAGTCAACCTCTCATCTCTGCCGTCCGATTATCAGCATATCAATCATCTCTTCCCACTCCCAATCTTCAAATTCCGCGAATTTAAAACTCTAATCCAATTAGGGTTTTAAGTTCCAAAAAAATGGCGAAAATCACCGGTCTTTGGTCGAAGAAGACGCTGATCGGTTTGGGATTAGGGCAGTTCGTATCGCTTCTGATCACATCGACGGGATTCACCTCCTCCGAACTCGCAAGAAGAGGTCATTTTCGCTTTCTTTGACCAATAAAAATCGAATCTTTTTTGGGTTCATTTTGTTTGGATTTGATTTGGTGTTGTTTACAATGTAGGGGTGAACGCGCCGACGTCGCAGTCGTTCTTGAATTATTTGCTTCTGGCGGTTGTTTATGGGGGGATTGTGATTTACCAGAGGAAAGCACTCCAGGTATTGGCACGTGTAATGCACGTGTTTAGGTTCTTGAAAATGTGACCCTTTTTGATAGTTGTGTAGTACTAGATTTTTGAGCCTGTAAAATGGTTGCATTTAGTTTTAGTAACTACATTTTTCTTCACTGCATTATGTGGTACACTACCATTAGAGATAGAGAGTGGGAGTAGAGTAGGCAGTGGAACTCTCAAATAGTAGTGTGCCACCTAAGGCAGTGAAGAGAAATGTAGTGGAATTGGTAGTGAGTATAGCATTATATTTATATTTGTCAGTAAATATCCGAATTGGGCTATATATATTGCACTCGTCATTTCATCTATGTTGTGCATTGAGTTACTAAAACTCTATTTGGAATGAATATATATAAGATCAGAGAAGGTCCCTGTTGTCGCGCTAACAACTCAATCTTGGTTATCGAAATTCACGATCCACACCGTTCAAGTTGATCGTTATACCCTGAAACATAGAGTGATGTAAAATCACTGTATTTGAACAAGTTTTTCCGCCTCATCAATAAGGTTGCAAAATAAACGGTTTTTCAGCAATAGAACACGATCATTTAATGCATGGGCAAAAACATATGATAATATTTCTCTCTCTTATGTTTTATGATATGTTCAACACTCGATGTGGATCATGCATTTGGAAGTAGGGGTAGGATTTTTAGGGTGCCATAAGAGGAAATTTCCACCTATGCCACCTTTTCCTTCCTTTCCCTTCTCTCTCTCTCTCTATATATATATATATTATAAAAGCACAAATAAAGTTTTTGTTTCCGTTGAGAGCGAATCCTGTCTACTCTTTTTTTAATAGATCTAGTTGATTAACGGTCAAAATTAAATTACTTAATGTACATGTAGGAGAAGATGTACATTAAGCTTGTATTAGGGGGAAACATAATTAATATCATTAGTGCTTATGCACTCTAAGTAGGATTAGATGTACAAGCTAAAAATAAATTTTGGGATGATATGGATGAGATAATTCAAGGAGTACCCTAAGGTGAAAAACTATTTATAGGAGGAGATTTCAATCGACATGTAGGAGAAGATAACATGAAATATGAGAGGATGCATGAAGAACATGGATTTGCAAATAAGAACGATGGTGGAGATTCTATTAGATTTTGTGGCTTCGTATGATCTTATACTAGAAAATACTTATTTTAGGAAGAGGGAAATATGAGGGAAATATATAGGAGAAGATAACATGAAATATGAGAGGATGCATGAAGAACATGGATTTGCAAATAAGAACGATGGTGGAGATTCTATTAGATTTTGTGGCTTCGGATGATCTTATACTAGAAAATACTTATTTTAGGAAGAGGGATGAACATTTGATAACCTTTAAAAGTGGAGCAAATAAAAGCTAGATTGATTTTTTCATCACTAGAAAGATGGATCGCTTGACATGTAAAGATTGTAAAGTTATACTGAGAAAGTGTTCAACCTCACAACATAGATTAATGGTATTGAGTATTAAGATTGGAAAACACATATATGCAAGGAGACTAGGAACCAAAGAATTAGGTGGTGGAACTTAAAGGGAGAGAAACTAGAAGTTTTTAGAGATTAAGTCCTTAAATGAGCATCATAGAATTGGGAAGAGGAGACAAATATGATGTGGACTAAAATAGCTACGTACTTAAGAGAAATTTCAAAGGTGTTATTTGGAGAATCTAAGGGTAGAAGATTGCTAAATAACGAAACATGGTGGTGGCAAGAAGAAGTTCAAAATATTGTGAGAGAAAAAAGATCAACCTTCAAAATATAGTAAATGAGTAGAAATGAAGAGAATTTGGATAGATATAAAACTGTTAGAAAAGAAGTTAAGATAGCGGTAAGAGATGCAAAAGAAAAAGCTTATGATAATTTAGACACAAAATTAGGAACAAAAAGAGAAAATAATATTTATAAGTTTGCTAAACAAAGGGATATAAAAACAAAAGATCTGGATACAATTAGGTGTATTAAGAGTGAGGGTTCAAGAGTCTTAATAAAAGATGAGGAAATTAAAGAAAGATGGCGAAATTACTTTGAGAAGTTATTAAATGAAAATGTTGTGGGCAACTTAAATATAGACAGTGGCGTAGCAAGGATTTTCACCCAGGGGGTGCGACGCTTACTATTAAAAAATAATAAATTATAATAAATACATTTTTATTCCTCCAAACATCAGATATTAATACCAAATGTCATAAACTATTATAATTAGTAAATAGTCATTTTCTTTGGCAATAAAACTCTTGAAAACTTCATATTATGAAAATATTGACTGATATCTTCATTGTTAGTGATGTCTAATATGTCTTTTTCAATATATGCCACCAAACAATCATCATCTCATATTCCAATCGGTTGCATAATGAAGTCTTGATAATTTTCATAGCAGAAAATACTCTCTACTATCGTAGTTGCAATGGGTAATAGCAATGCCAACTTTGAGGTTTTTTCTATGTAAAGCTGGTGACAAATCATTTGGGATTGCCAGGATATTATTCATCAAATGTAAGTGAAATGCAACTTCACATTGTGCGTGTGGATTAGTGTGTTTGACTTCAAATTAGAAGGTCATGGGTTCAACTCCCATTGTTGTCAATTTTTTTTTTATTTTTGTCATTTTAAAAGAAATTAAAATATCAAATTAAAGTAAAAATTAAATCCTATTTCAGCTGGGACTCGAACAAAAAGAAATTAAAATTTCAAATAAAAGTTAAAAAAATTGTTTCTAGGACTTGAACCCGAGTCTTCAATATAAGAACCAAGTATCCTAACCAACTAACCTACAATGAATTGTTGAAATATCTTATATTACTCTATTTATGTTACTTATCATGTACATGTAAATTCGAGGGGCGCTGCCGAAACCGAGGGGGCGCAGCCGCACCTCCTAGGGACCATGTAGGTACGCCCCTGAATATAGAGGACTCGAGGGAGAGTCGAGAGCATATGTTTTTCCGTAAAATTAGGACCTCGGAGGTTCGAAATGCTCTCGGAAGGATGAAAATAGGAAAAGCTTTATGACCAAATATATACCCATTAATGTTTGGAAGTATCTTGGGGATGTAGGAGTGGGTTGGCTAACAAAAATATTTAATAAAAATTTGTGGACTAAGAATAAGTCCGATGAATGGAGACAGTATTTTAGCACCTATATATAAAAATAAAGGAGATATATAAAGTTGCTCCAACTACCGAGGGATTAAATTAATGAGTCATACGTTAAAAATTTGGGAGAGAATGATCGAACATAGACCGAGACTAGAAACTACAATGTCTAAAAATCAGTTTGGATTTATGCTTGGGAGGTCAACAATGGAAGTAATTTATGTACTGAGGAGACTTATGAAAAAGGCAAAATTTAAAAAAACGTCACAAAAGTTTGGCCCAGTTTAAAAAAACGTTACAACTTTTTTTTAAAAAATACCACACAATGTTTAATTTTCAACTCACAGAGTTAACAACTGTTATCTCTCTTCTACGTGCACTGCACGTGCTATGAAAACTTGACGAAAATACCCTCTTCTTCCCCAATTACTGAGCCGAAAAAGAAAAAAAGAACCCAAATCAGATTCTTTCTTCTTCCCCAATTACTGAGCCGAAAAAAGAACCCAAATCAGATCAACCCAAATGAGAGCAACCCAAATTAACTGGAATGTATTGAACATTTACTATGAAATTGAATGGAATGTATTGAACATCTCAGCTGTCTTGATCTCAGTTTTTCTGCATTTGTGGTGGTGAGATCGATCTGATTTGTAATGTTTGATGCTCCAATTCGTAGATGTGATTTGTTTGAGGTGTTGGATTTGGTAGAATGTGCAATGTGTAAGTTTGTTGTAAGTGTGTTGTTAGTATAAGTGAATGTGTGAAATATGTACACTAACAAAGTGGAAATCTACCTGATCATGTTAAATATACACACTAACAAAGTTGAAAGAAAACCTGATCATGTGTACATACTGTACATTATCAATAGTTTAGGGATGTTTCGTGAACTAAACTAATAGTTTTGTGATGTTCTTTTAAACAAAGGCATATATCTATGATGTTTTTTTAAAACAGAAGAATACTTTTGTGATGTTTTTTTAAACCAAACAATAGTTCTGAGATGTTTTTTTTAACAATTTTATACAATAACCTAAAGTGTTCTGAAATGAAAAGATTTGCTTTTTTTTAATCATAACCACTACATCTATTAACGTTTCAAACACCAAATGAAACTCCGCAAACAACCCAAACATTCATAAACATCGAGCACACAAGTGAAAGCATGTTTCACATTTCAAAACACATCGATTACAACGAGATTTGGGTATATTTGGGTTGCTCTCATTTGGGTTGATCTGATTTGGGTTCTTTTTTTTGGCTCAGTAATTGGGGAAGAAGAAAGGATCTGATTTGGGTTCTTTTTTTTCTTTTTCGGCTCAGTTCTTGGGGAAGAAGGGGGTATTTTCGTCAAATTTTCATAGTACGTGCAGTGCACGTAGAAGAGAGATAACGGTTGTTAACACTGTGAGTTGAAAATTAAACATTGTGTGGTTTTTAATAAAAAAAAGTTTTGTGGCGTTTTTTTAAACTCGGCCAAACTTTTGTGACGTTTTTTTTAATTTTGCCTATGAAAAAATATAGGGAGAATCAGGAAAATCTACATATGGTTTTTATAGATATAGAAAAAAGCACATGATAAAGTCCCTAGAGACATAGTATGGTGAGTGTTAAATAATAAAAGAATAACTATTCAGTATATTGAGGTAATTAAGGATATGTATGAAGGGGCAACGACCACAATTAGAACAACCACCGGAGAGACCAGTAATTTTCCTTACAGTAGGTTTACACCAAGGTTCGGCTTTTACCTCTTTACTTTGGTTATGGATGAATTGACGCGAGGAATACAAGATGAGGTGCCTTGGTGTATGTTTTTGCTGATGACATCGTCTTAGTGGACGAGACTAGAGTAGGAGTCAATGCTAAATTAGAATTGCGAAGTGAAACTTTCAAAGTTAGAGGCTTTAGGATAAGAGCATCCACAATGGTGTTTCTCATATTTGAGAAAATGGAAAAAACAGCATATAGAAAAAATCGCATTTTGCTGCAGTCGTCATTTGCTATAATTTGAGAAAGACGAAACATCTTGTTTTGTTCGGGTTTTTTTCCCCAATTAATTAAGTAATGATTAGATATAAAAATAGGTTAATTAAATAAATTAAATATTATTATATATACTAACCTACCTAAATTAATACACTAACCTAACGATTAACCTATAAATCATGGGCTAATCTCACCATTGTGCTTGACGGGACATATTGTCCCGTCCAAGCCATTTTGGCTTCAAACGGGACAACATGTCCCGTTTGACGATTTACGGCTATTTTTTTTGTTCAGACGGTACATGTACCGTCTGATCATTTAAAAAAGGATCAGACGAAGCAATCCCATTAAAAAATATAAAAAAATAGGGACGGAACATGTTCAGCCCCTATAATTTGAGAATCGTCAATTTCGTTTCTCAAATATGAGAAGCGACTGTAGCGTTTTTGCCAAAATATGGCAAAATAGCAAACGACTGCAGACGCTCATTTCTTATAAAATGAGAAAATGACAAATATAGCAAACAACTATGGATGCTCTAAGCAAAACTAAAACAGAGTATGGAGTTTAAATTTAGAGATATTTGGAACACAACTAAGGAAGTAGTGAAACTTGATGGTCAAGAGATACCTAAGAGAGACTGTTTTCGATATTTATGCTCGATTATATAAAGAGATAGAGATTTGTGAAGATGTTATACATCGGATCCAAGCAGGGTGGCGTAAGTGGAGAAGTACCAGTGGTGTTTTGTGTGACAAACGTATACATTTGAAGTTGAAGGAAAAATTTTATATGACGGCTATTAGACTAGCAATGATGTATGAACCAGAGTGTTGGGCAACAAAAAAACATGTCCAAAAAATGAGTAGTGATGATGAGGATGCTCAGATGGATGTGTGGTAAAACAAGGATAGAATTAGAAACGAGCATATACGAGACATGCTAAAAGTAGCTCCAATCGAAGATAAATTAAGAGAAAATTGCCTGAGATGGTTTGGACATGTCACACATAGACCTAGTAGTGTCCTCGTTAGAAAGAGTAATTTAAGTATTGAGGGTAGAGTTAGGGGTAGAGGAAAGACCTAAACTAACTTGGGTGGAAACGGTGAGAAAAGATATGATAGCTTTTTCCTTATAGAAGATATTGCGCTAAGCCGAGCAGAATGGAAAATCGGGATTCATGTAGCCGACCCCAATGAGTTGGGAAAAAGGCTTTGTTGTTGTTGTTGTTGTTTTTGTAATGTAAATGTGTATTGCATGTGCAATAGCTAAATCTCTAATCTATCTATTAAATCTACTTTGATCCAAATTTAACATCAAAGTAAATTTTTTTTTTTTCATCAAACCAAATTAAAAAAAAACAAATAATTAAAATCATTGGAAAAAATCTAATGTCGCTGTCAAATTTTGGAATTCAAATAAAAAAGAGTTTATTAAAAGATTTTTACTGCATCTCAATCTTAATTTTTTTTGATAAATACAAAATACCTTCTATTTGTTTGATTAATCTAATTGATTAATTGTTGAAATTAAATGACTTGAACGTAAACATATATTGCTCGTACAATAGAAACTATGTATGTACAAATCTTGAAACAAAACACACACGCATGCGCGCGCACACACACATATAGTTCCCTTCCGTTGTGCACTCACCATGGTGTGCACTCAGCTTTCAGGCAATCACATGGATGATCCAAACCGTTCACATTGATATACACGTCTATTTTAGTCTAAATATGTAAAATCAAGTCATTTGAAATTTATTTGCCTATCCATTGAAGTGTTACAAAATTGTATAGTTGAATATCTTTTTTTATATAATGAGATGATGGATGGGCAAATGAATTTCAAATGACTTGATTTTACATATTTAGACTAATTTAGACGTGTAAATCAATGTGAACGATTTGGATCATCCATGTGATTGCCCGAAGGCCGAGTGCACACGGAGGGCACACCATAGCGAGTGCACAATGGAAGGTTTCTCTCTCTCTCTCTCTCTCTCTCTCTCTCTCTCTATATATATATATATATATATGGGAAAAGCGGTATGAGGAACTTGCTCATTTAGTGGCATGCATTTGATTGGAAAATCCTAAAAATGGTTAGTTGCCCAATGTATCACATGCATGCCACATCATCAATTGCTCATATAGTAAATGAGCAAGTTGCTCATATCCCTTTTACTCATATCTGTATAATAGAACACAAAGAAAGCTATCAAGTGGCTCTCATTCAATAGGGTTGAAATCAATGGTCCAGATCTAACCTCACAAAACATTTTTCCGCCCAAAAGTTCCCCCCAAAACTCAAATTCAAATCCCTTGAAAACAACTCCTTTATTTATTTATTTATTTATTTCTCTCTCTCTCTCTCATTCTCTCTCTATGTACTCAGAAATTTATATTTTCAGATTTCAGGTTTGTAAATTTTCAGATTTTTTATGCATTTTTTATTGCTCATGTTACATTGAAAATAGCAAATATCTCATCAACAGTTAAATTTCATCATTTTCCACACTCAAAGTTCTAAGAAGTTTGATTTTACACCCTCATTTATAATTATTTTTGAACATATATTAATGGAAACATGGACTGTTATTTACAACTAATTATTGTTTTACTATTCAAACTTGAGCTACATAATTGTTGTTTTACTGTTTACAAGACTTTCATATGCTGTATCGTTCCGAAGACGTGCCGTAGGCACGTGCCCATGGGCAAATCTAGTATATATATATATATATATATATATATCTTTAAGTAGTAGTTAAGGTTTTATTTAATTCATTATTACATGTTTTATTAATTCTCTTCTTAGCTTGGAGTAGATTGATTAGATTAGGTTAGTCAAGTTCTAATTGATTTTTTTTAACCTTATGGATAAGGCCATAAGTTATATAGGTTGCTTTTAGGAGTTAGTTATTTTTTTAATTTGAATTTAGATTGGGTAGAAGTAGGACTTTTATTTGTTTGACTTTTTTAATAATCCAAAAATTTCAATTTCTTTTAATTTATTGATTAATTTAATTTTTTTATAACCTATTAAAACACACATAATTCCTTTTCCTTTTTCGTAACAATGATTGTTCTCCTCTTCTTGCCGATCTTTCTTTATAATTTTTTTGTTTCTCTTTACTCAATTTTGTGCACCTAAACTTTTCCTCACCAAAGAAAAGCAATAATGAGAAGGTGCATCAAGGGTAGAGAAACTAATTAGATTAAGATAAAATCATCAAGAAATCTTTGGTCATCTCAATTTATGTTAGTAATTTCAGTTTAATATTTTTTTAAGTTTAGTTGACCACCTTCATAATATTTTTGTGAGGAAAAAGGTGGAGTATAGTCACCCTGTTTCATTAATAAGTCGGTAACGAAACTACCACCTTCATAATGTTTCCTAAAATTATCTTTCTTTGAAATTTTGATCTAGATATTTCTTTTCCTTCTCTTTTTTCTTTTAAGGAAATTATAGAAAATCTGTTCATTGTGGAATATTTACAAATTAATAGAATATTTCTCGATTGATTTATGCTTCCTCATAATTATTTGCTTATAGTTAATGATTACTTACTTCCTGGAAATTTTTCATAATGTTGTTGATATTTGTCCTTTTAACTCATAGTTATGAGGGCATGGTAATGAATTCTAAGCTTTTGATGAATTACTTCAATATAAATATTGAAATTTGCAAATAAATTACTCTTAATCTTAATTTTTATATTCTATTTAGTGTTTACAGTCCAATTCTTTTTGGATACTTCTTACATTCTAAAAGATCAATATTAAAACAATTTTGGCTATTCGATGGAGATGTGATAACTAATCATAAGGCAAAAGATAATCTTTCTGACTACTTTTTTTGCACTTTATATCTTAACACTAACATCAAGCTGACTTCGTAATGCTTGTGGGCATATGTAGCTAAGCAAGATTCTCGGGGTATATATTTATCAATTAGCTTTTTGTCTTTCTAATTTTTTCATTTTTATATTGAATTTTGAGTTTTGTTCATATGGATAGGGCCATTAGTTATATTGGTAGCTTAGGTGTTTGTTGTTTTTTTAATTTGATAGAGAGAGAACATATTTTTTGTGTGCAAATAGAGATAGAACTTTTTTTTGTTTAATAATCTAAAATTTCAGTTTATCTTTTCATTTATTGCCCACAATTTATGTTTTTTTTCAAATTATAATCAGTTCTGAGTTTGAGTTTTGAATAGAGCTTATATACTTATACATACAATTTTTAATCAATTTTTGTTTATTTATGTCATTTATAATAACAATTTATTGTTGTTGTTTGCATTGATATTATTTCAAAAAATTGAAAATGAGAAATATATTATCGATTAGTACAATACTAGACACGCACACCATACCAAGTACTATATATATATATATAGAAAGACAGAGGTTTCTTCCATTGCAAATGAAAATATTTGTGCGCACCACTTAACCCGTCATTGCCAATGACGGGTTAAGGCAAAATATAAATTTTTGCCTTATGCCTTAACCCGTCATTGCCAATGACAGGTTAAGTGGTGTGCACGCGTTTGCACAATATTTGCATTTGCAATGAAGAAATCCCACATAACCACCAATGACGGGTTAAGTGGTGTGCACGCGTTTGCACAACATTTGCGTTTGCAATGAAGAAATCCCACATATATATATATATATATATATATATATATATATATATATATATATATATATATATATATATATATATATATATATATATAGGATATGGTTCGGGTGAGAACCATGTCCTGGGGTGAGAACCAAAGGGCCTCTCCAAACCACTCATCAAATCATTTTGTATGGCTGAGATTATGCAAGTACATAATAAGGTAATTTTTTTTGTGTGTGACGGTTAAGGAAAATTTGGTCAAACTGGAGAGAGAAATAATTTATTCCCGTAAAATATTGGAGAAGATTTTGTATCCCAAATTAATAGCAACTGCAGAATCATTCACCAATTCGTTCCTTCAGCCCAATAATTTAATTGCAACGTGGGAGGAGAAAAAAGTTGCTATTTAATTGTACTGTTGTTGCTGTTTATATCTATGGATCTTGCTATTCAGTATTTGATATTTTCAATTCCAGTAATTTTTTTGTTTGCTAAAAAAGAGTTGCTATTTAGTATACTGTAGTTGCTGTTTATGTATTATGTTATTGATGGTTTTTGCATTAAATAGTTGCTATTGAATTGTAAACTTGTTGCTGTTTTAGTTTAATTAGTTGTTGTTTATGTGTTGATGATAATATACCAGCTAAATAGTAATTTTATTGATGGTATATAATGATGTATATGTGGCAATTGTTGATATTTATTAGATTGTAGTTGCTGTGTATATAATGGGTAGTTGCTAATTATGTTTTATTGTGTTCGGTATTCAGAAACATGAAAACATAGGAGAATGAAAACCTGGTGTTCGGTATTCAGAATCCCTTTAATTAAGCGCTGTTGACCGCGAAATAAAAGGAATGAAGATCACAGATTATTACGCAACATATATTGCCTTTTTTATCACAAATTATTTCTCTCTCCAGTTTGACCAAATTTTCCTTAACCGTCACACACAAAAAAAATCACCTTATTATGTACTTGCATAATCTCAGCCATACAAAATGATTTGATGAGTGGTTGGGAGAGGCCCTTTGGTTCTCACCCCAGGGTTGGTTCTCACCCGAACCAACCCCTATATATATATATATATATATATATATATATATATATATATGTTTGCCCGTAGGCACGTGCCTATGACACGTCTTCGGAACGATGCATCATATGAAAGTAAGCATTATAATGTGAGGAATATAAAAGAAAGAATTAATTAATCAAATATGAAAGAGTTGTAGACGTCATACAAAAAAAAAGGAAACTTACATGACCATATATAGTGATGTTATCTATTGCAGGAAGCAGTAAGAAGCCTGACAAATGTTGTTGTTTAGTTCTGATGTAGAACTTGCTCTGTATATCAAGGATGAAAAATATTTGACGATTAACTTTGGTGTTCTTAGTGTATTCTACTATTCAATGTTAATATACTTTCTGAGATGTACACTATAATAATTTTCATGTATAATACTGGATACATTTACTTTTCAGCATTTCGGATGTATAAATATGAAACTTTTATCATGGAGTTTATGTAGCTCAAGTTTGAATAGTACGACAACAATTAGTTGTAAATAAAAGTCCATGTTTGAATAATTATAAATGGGGATGTAAAATCCAACTTCTTAAGACTTTGAGGGTGTAAAACGATGAAATTTAACTTTTGAGGAGTTATTTGCTACTTTCAGTGTAACTTTAGAGGTTGAAATTTGCCGAAGTGAATATCCATTTAAATTTTCCATTGCATTTGAAAACAATCATGAAACTCAGTGAAATTTTATACATGAGCAATAAAAAAAAGCATAAAAAATCTGAAAAATCCTGAAATTTACATACTTGAAATCTGAAAATCTAAATTTCTAGGTATATATATATATATATATATAGGGAATGCTCTATTGCAAACGGGTCCCGTGCAAACGGGTATGCAAACCACTGGAACAACGGCTTCAGTTATGTTAACACTGAAGCCATAACCTAAGCCGTTGTTTCCAACAACGGCTTCAGTATTAATATAACCTAAGCCGTTGTTCCTAACAACGACTTAAATGGTTTGCAATGGAGCATTCCTCTCTCTCTCTATATATATATATGCAGTGCGGGATTGTCTGCAGCAGCAGCAGATGGCTCTTCCAGCCAGGAGTCCCATTCATCAGGTTGCCATAGCTCAGTGTCACGGGACGACTTGAACTTGTCCGTGACATCAGGGTCCAGTCAGGCCATCGGTTCCTCCGCAGCGTCAGAATGTCGGTCAGAGGACCGCTACCCCCAGGAAGGGTCAGGCTTTCAATCTGATGGCTACAGATGCTGAGTTTGATGAAGAAGATGCTCCAGGTATATTTTGCATTTGTTGTTTTGTTGTTTCTTTTGCTTCTTCCGTTTTCTTGCATTATTCCTTCATATTATCCTTCTGCATTGTGTTTCCTCACCCCTGTCATACATTCTTTTCTTTCTTGCTTGGTCCGTCAGTGGCATCGCTGGATGCTATTGGCAGTCTTTCCGATCAGAGTGGCGCAGCGGAAGCGTTGTGGGCCCATAACCCACAGGTCCCAGGATCATATAGTTGCTTCTCATTCCTTGCATTGTTTTGGTTTCCCCTATCTCTTGCAATTGTTCTCATCCGTTGCCTTATTGATTGATTCAATTCTTCCCTGTCTTTTCTTTCCTTGATTTCAGTTCTGTCGACTCCTTTATTGCTTTGTTATCTGGTGTTGATTCCTTCCCTTTTGATACTGTTTATTCTCTTCTGTATTCCATTTGATCCCATTGTTATCCACTTCTTTCTTTTTCTGGTTTTGCCCCTGCTTTGTTCCTTTCCTTTAAACCTCTGTTTTGTTGCCCTTTCCCAGTTTGTTTTGCCTTGTCCTATGTACCGCCTAAGCAAATTTTGAGGACAAAATTTTGTTGTAAGGTGGGTAGGATTGTAACCCCTGTTTTTTTTCATTTTTTCATTTTTGTGTATTTTTCATTTTTGTGTATTTTTCCTTCTCTTGTATTTTTCTGAACCGTATATTGGATTTATTTTCAATATATATTCTTTTTCTTTTCATTTGAGCTCCTTGTGTTGGTTGTTCGTCGTTTTGGTTCGTTTTTGCCATTTTGGGTTCTTTTCTTCATTTTTGACCTCATTATCTTCATTATATTTTTCCATGGTGATGTGATGGATTTTTGGTGGTGATTTCCCAAACCTAGGATTTTTGACCCCTAATGAGATTTTTAGGAGCCATAGAATTCACTATAAATTGTATTCCTATTTGAAATCTATCCAATACCCATTACCCATTTGTATACCTATTACTACATATTGATACCCACTACCCATTAACCCACATTAACCCCATATATATATACCCTAATCTCCTAATAAACCCTAACCCTAATTATTATCTCTCTCCCTCTCAATTACATCCCGACCTCCCTCCTAACTTCAACTCCTGGCCTGCCTTCATCCCAAAACCGAGCTCCTCTCACCTAGCCTCTCAACCCTCGGCCACCACTAATCCCCATTACAAACCCTTCTCCATACAAACCCTACAAACCCTCACCCTCCTTCCTTGTGGCCGACACCTAAGAACAGCACCACCATCAGCAAAATCATCACAAAACCCTCCTCTTTGTGTTCCTCGAAGTGGGTATTCTCCCCTTCGTTCGTTGCATCAAGGAGATTGTTCGTGTAGGCGTTTTGGTTCGTGGGTTCGCTTGGATTCGCGCTTGGAAGGATTTCGCTCGTGGGTTTTGTTGCTAGGACTAATTTATTCGCGTTCATCTTCATTAAGAGGCAAGTAACTTATACAAAATTTCATTAGGTTGATACAAGTCAAAAAGTTTACACCTAGAGTAGTTGGGTCTAGAGACAACCAAAATTTGTGTTTTTCTTGATGGGTTTGTCTCTATTGTGATAAATTTGGCCATAGATGACTTATGACATGAAACTTGATAGGATGATAACCTAGGTTTTACCCAAACTTGATTTTGTTCGTGTATGTGACTAATTGCATGCTGTGTGTTTGATTGATTGCCCATGTAAAAATAATAGGCTTGGACATGTTAGGATCCCTAAAACATGATGTTTATATGTTTGGTAGGTTGTATTTCAAGTTTGGTTATGTTTGGAGCAATATTGTGGAAGTTAGGATGTTTTTACTAGAGGTGTGAAATCTGTATGTGTAGCTTGTTCTGTTTGGTTTGCTGTTTTCACCCATGCTACAGTCCGAATCTTAATTCCAAAATAAAAGATGAATTTTAGATAATTTTGTCTATTTTCAAACCCATTGGTTTTGCTTGATTTGGATTTCGTATGACTGAGTTATGAATGTTTTGATACAGATGTGTCGATAAATTCCAGATTCTGTTTTGAGTTAATTTTGTTAACAAATTATTTTCAAGAAACTATTCTATACATAATATCTTGACCCAATATTTTGCTCAGTGTTTCTTTATGATGTTAAGGACTACCCAGATTTTTGATGAATTTTAAAGAAAAGTTTTATGTGGTGTTTCATATTCTTTTCTAAAATCTCCTTATGCTGTAATTTGCGCGCTGTTCAGTAAAGAACTCTGTTTTCACTATAACTCCTTATATTGTATGAAAATTCTTTGTGAAATATGAAAGTTAGTAAAATCCATCTATTTTCATGTCCTTTTGACGGAATTGGATTTCGATTCACTGATTGCGAGATATCCTAGTTTTCGTACAGCAGTGTTGAGAATTACAGATTCGTCAAACTACCTTTTCGTGTTGTTTCTTATTTTTGATGGCTGATCTATACTTACTGGAATATTATGAAACTTGTTATTTTGAGTCTATACCTATAGGGGAATACCCCAGATTTTTCGTGGAATTATTTGATATGTTTTCATGCTGTTTTCATACTCTTGAAGTTGTTCCCATATTTTCTGGCTGAACATGAAATCTGTATTCAAATCTGTTTTGAGTTGAGATGTTGTGAACTAGTATGTGATTTTATTATACTCGTTGGATTCGTGTGGATGTCTAGTTTCCAGATCTATCGACGGATCTTGACTTGCATGTCTGTATCTCTTAGAATCACTGTTTTAGTACTGCTTGGTCTTGCTGTCCTGATTATGAACCTAGACTATTTTGCTCGTAGATGTGAACGTATATCATTCATGCATGCTGATTTGTTAACCTGAACCTAAACCTGATCATACCATGTTTATTTGACACTATTTTGCACACATTTATGTCCGTTGGATAACAATAATAAAAGTAATCAAGCCGGGGTTTAAGGGAAAGATCGATTAGTGGATAATTCAGAAACGTGTACTCGGAAGGGGGCCCGTGTTTCCCATACTTGTTGCCACCTGTTCATGACTACATGACTCGTGCTTGATACTTGTTGCCACCTGTTCATGACTACATGACTCGTGCTTGATAATTGCTGCCACTTGTTCACGTTTACGTGACTCGTGCTTGATACATGTTACTTGACTTGTTCCTGAGTATACTGCCCTCTATGGTCCACTATGAAATCTAAAGCGAAACTGTTGTGTTGTAGCAACCATGTGATAAAAGTTGGGGCGCATGAAGTGCTACCTAGATAGTAAATCACACAAGACTTGATACATGATACTTGAATATGATACTCGAACCTGATACTTGAATAAGAGACTTGACATGATACTTGCTTGCTTGATACATGAGACTTGATTACATGAGACTTGAAACATGATATATGATACATGATTACACGACACTTGACACTTGACACTTGATGCATGTTATAGGATACTTGGTTGCTTGACACTTGATTTATGCCGTGTACACTTGACACTTTTACCATGCTAGTTTGTCTAGGTTGACATCATACCTATAGCATGTGCTAGTTAGTTTTCCCCATTCCATGTGCTTGTATCCTACTCTATTTGTGACCCGCGACTTGCAATTGACGGGTATTTGTGTTTTCTCTTTTTCTCTTTTCTGCATTCGTTGTATTGCAGATTTTGGAGGACAGGTTCCTGAAGGTATTGGCGAGATGATGTTTTAGATGTTGGAGATTCTGTTTTATTATTATTAGTTGTTGCTGAACTTGAATAAAGTGTATTTAGTTATTTTGGATATTATTTGTATTTGGGCGATGTGACCCAGGATATTTGTTTTTTTTTTCCAGACTCTGGTTTATTTGAGAATATTGTATTTGGTTTCAAGTAAATTTCTGTTGGCAATGTGTTTCAAGTATTCATGAATGGTTGTGCCCTTTTGCTTCCGACTTTGATAAATTCCTGTGATGTGTTGTAAAGATTCTTGAAACAGCTTATGGATGATGAAAATCATTCGCTGGGCTTTTGTTACGTACTTGTATTCCGTATTTTTGGGAAGCGGGGCGTGATAGGGTTTTTAGTGTGTGTGTGTGTGAGAGAGAGAGAGAGAGAGAGAGAGAGAGGAGGATTTTTTTTTGGCGGAAAACTTTTGGAGGAAAAATGTCTTTTGGGATGGTGAATGTGAGCATTGATTTTGTTTCAATTGAAGGAGAGCCGCTTGATAGTTTTTTTTTTTCAAATTGCCTTGTGATTTATTATATAGATATCTTTCTTAATAAGTTAAATCATTTTATTTTTTTTGAAAAGTTAAAAGCACCGCTTTAGGTGTGTTGAGAAAAAAGCTAAAATAGCACTGTTAGAAAAGTATTTTTGGTTAAACACTACACCGAGCCGAATGGAAAATCAGGATTCATGTAGCCGACCCCAACTAGTTGGGAAAAAGGCTTTGTTGTTGTTGTACACTTTTATTTTCCCGACACCTATTTTGAGTCTAGAAGTATTTTTAGAATCAAAGTACTCTCCAAAAGTTATGTCAAACAAAGGCTAGGTTAATTAAGGTAAAACATCTGCAATGCATGTGCGAACAAACTAGTGAAACTAGTACACGTGCAATACATATGCCACAATCTGGCCCCCGTCCTTCTGGGGATATGCAGGGACTAAATTGTTTGGAATGTTGGTTGCATTTTCTTCCGTAATCTTGCTACAATTTTGTAGGTATGACGGTGACACGATCCTTATGATTTTAGTAGAGATGTTAAAATGTGTGGTTCAATTTGACAAATCAAAAAAAAAAAATTGTTAAAAAAAAAACAAAGGAAAAGGCAAAGATGGTTTGGTTATAGTTTTAGTTGTCTGGAGGTAAGCATCTCAAGCATCCTTTAGAGTGTATTTTTGGCATAATATGTAAGAACTCGTAGTGATTCTTTTATAATGATTTTAATTTTGTCTTTTTTTCTGAGAATGATTTTTATGAATTAAATATTGGATTATCATATTTGATTCAAAATTAAACTAATAAATGTTAAGTTTGGTTTTTATTTATTATCATCTGATTTGAACTTGACATAACAATTAATGAATTATGCGTTAATTATTTATTTCCAGCCTTTTTAATCATTCATTAGTTGCAGTATGCACAAAATATGAATTGCTATTATTATAATGACATCAAATTATTAATCAATTTTTATCAAAAATAAAAATCTCTGGTATAGCTAAATACATTTGTAAAGTCTAGCCATTCTCCTCTCATGCCTCAATATAAAAGCAAACTATGAAGGTACAGAAGATACGGTTATGTGGTTGTGGTTGCATTATGGTCGTTGATTCTAAAAGACGTTTTGTATCTGAGAGTTTGCATGTAGTCATTGAGAGCAACTAATATGATATATTTTCAATTAAACATTGTAGGAAAGTTTATTTGGTTATTGATAATTTGCTTTAAGATATCTTAGTCTTGGTACTTGGTAGACAGTTGTTGATTATGCTCATAAGTATACCTGTTACCATCAGATATATTAGTGTCTCTTGGTGAATGCATGCCGTTCATTTTTGTGAAACACTTACATATGTTTACAGATGTGAGATGTCTTAAAAAATGTCTCTACTTACAAACCTTTTCAACTGTCATGCAGATTAAATGGTATTACTATTTGATTCTAGCCTTGGTTGATGTGGAGGGGAATTTTCTTGGTGAGTGTTTCTTATAATGAAAGTACTGAATTCTCTTAGAAGTTGAAGCTATGAATTCATTTATTTGGAGAGTTCTAGACAATTAGCTGTTTCTGTGTGGGTTAGTAAGGGTTAAAAATTACTGGTTAATTAATTGCATATCAGAGTACTGTAGCTAGTAAAGATTTTTCATTTCCATACTTAATAGTTCCCTTATGTCTTCTTTTACCTTTTCTTCACAAGAATTTTCTAGTACACGTATTAGTGACTACTGCTTACTAAAGCTTATTCAATGCAGTGGTGAAGGCTTATCAATACACATCTTTGACTAGCGTTATGCTTCTGGATTGTTGGACAATTCCAACTGTGATATTCCTTACCTGGATGTTTCTGAAAACAAGCTACAGAATGAAGAAGTTTGCTGGTGTAGCCATTTGTGTTGGTGGACTAGTTTTAGTTGTATTTTCCGATGTGCATGCAAGTGATAGAGAAGGTACCTTAATGGCTTACTAATCAAACATTTATTGATTTATTTATCCTTTGGAATCTAGTTGGTTATTTTAAATCTGTTTAAGTTCGTATTGAGTGCGAAATTTGAATTCTACATGCAGCAACTTTGGTGGTCATGCATTTATTGACAAGGGATGTTAGTTTATATTCATCTGTCTTCTTTTCTTTTTTATTCATGAAGATTATTTTATTTCATATTAGTATTGTTATTGGAGAATACTTAATAATGCAGAGGTCATAAAGGTGTACTGTTTTAGCTAAGTATAGGTCTAACCAATGAAGCTTTTAGTATTACCTCATCCATAAGCGAACTAATGATTGTAAGTAGGGAGGTCAACTGCACCAGTGAAAGATCTCAGAGATGCACAAATGCAGAATACATGTCTGGAAATCGATGGTACAGCTTGAATGAAGGGGTTAGTGGAGGTGGATCTAGGCCACTGTGCTGTACCATCCGAAAATTTTGTTCATGTTTGAGTTCCATATATTTAGTATTGTCGTTAATTGTGAACTAGTTAATATATACGGTTTCAGTTATCTCCTTCAAAAGAGATTCTAGTTTGGCCCTAGTTTTATTGATAGCCCTTTTAGCCTTCCACTAGGGCTCATTATCCATACATGTATAGACTATTGTCTAGAAAGATATAAAGACAATTACATAAAACATCAGTCATCAATATCCCTATCTGGTATGACATTCACTTCAGTCTATATTACATGCACATGATAAAAATTGTGCCTGTTGGTAATGCATATATAGGGAGCATCAGTAGTATCCCTATCTGGTCAAACCTGAGACCTCTCTTTTACCCATCCCAAACCCTTACCATCTGAGCTGGTATGTTTTGTCCATGGTTTGTTTCTTCTTAGTTTCTTTCTTATCTCTCTAATTTATTACCAGTGCTTAACGCACACAGATAACTGTCATTTATAATCTCATTTTTGTAATGTCTTCCAGGAGGGAGCAATCCTATTAAAGGAGACATACTTGTAATAGTTGGGTCTATGCTTTATGCAGTTGCTAACGTTAGTGAGGTAAGCTGTTAGCTATGTTTCCATTTGCTTCATCTTAAACTTGGTCTGTTTTAGAAGGTTTGACAATATACTTATTTCTTTTCTACTATATATATGAAATGCTGAACATTTCATACCTTATGTAAATGCATCATCTTTGTCCATTATCAAATAGACTTGTATATAAATGGTGTAGAGGTTGTACCTTAATGTTCATGAACAACCCTCAGCTGGGTGCTACTATGACTTTGAGAGCAAGGATTTGTTTATTCCAACCTTCTCAGACAAGAAATACATTTGGGGTTGTTCATACTGTCCCCTTGGGAAATAGCTAGGTTCAATTGGCCTTGTGCAGGTAAAAAAACCTTAGATAGTTTCATGTTCCGTGTTAATTGTATCCTTGCACCAAAACTTATTCCAATTTAAAAAGAAGATCTTGCAAGCACTCATAGTCTAGGAAACTTGAATGTTGCTTCTCTGCACCCATTTGATGGGTTATCATGAACTGCCCTTGTTTATTGTTTTTTAGAGTATGATTACAGGATATTTGCATCCACCAAAAGGCCGATCATCTTTTAATTGGTTTACTTTTTATTCTTCAGGAATTTCTGGTGAAAAATGGAGACAGAATTCAGCTAATGGCAATGCTGGGCCTATTTGGAGCTATTATCAGTGCTGTTCAAATGTATCCATGGCTACGAAATTTAACCAAATGTTAAGTTTGGTCCCTTCTCTTTGTTGTTGTCAAATCGTTAACAAAAGGTCAATGTGCCTATAGGAAGAACTTTTTAAGATATCTTGCAAATTGAGCTCTTGGAACTTAGTAGTAGATCTTGGTATATTCACGAACTAGGAAAAGAGCTAGAGAAAAAGAGTAAGATGACAACTTTTAATAGTATCAGTAACTTTTATTCCTTAAAATATACTTCAAACTAATAATATATTGTCACATATTTGAACATTGCTGGTCCATATATCTAGTTGCAATGTGCCAGTGTATTATTAAGGAACAAAATAGTTAGTGTAGTGAAACTATTCAATGCTTCATATCGTGTTTATATATATATATACACACCTTTAAGCAATCTAGGGTCTATAGAAAGTGTCCAAATTTCTTTCTACAATTTAACATATACTCTGTTTTGACTCTCTTTTCCATGTGGAAGCATATGTGTGTATTTTTGATTTGAAGTCATGCATATTTTTGTAAGATCCCGCAAAATAGTATATAACTATTTTGTACATCAGTCCGTGCACAATTCAGAGTCGCACGTATTAATGGATTCTTATCAATTTTAATTGAGTAAATAGTGAGATATATTATTTAATATGTTTTGAACCCGACAATGGTATAATTGTTGATCCAGAGTTGGAATATTTTCTTAACTAAATTTGAATGCTTATCTCGATTATGAATTGAGATGGAATGTATAAATACTACTAATTATTATTTTTGAATAAAAATATCCTTGTTTTTATGCAAGCTTTTCTCAAAATATTTGGGCATGCATTGTGTTGTATATGTATGTATATATGTAGATGTATGAGTGTTATGTATATATGTAGATGTATGAGTGTTTGTTTGTATGTTTAATTATCCCTACAAATAAAAATCCTAAACCATCTAATTCCAACCCTAAACCACCAATATTTATCTATGGGCTTGTTTTAGGTATGCTCCCCCCCTCTCTTTCCTTGCCGGCCACACATCACCCCCCTCTCCTTATTTAAAAACCCCAGTGCTCATTTCCATCTTCTTCATTTTCTTCAAACCCTAAAAGTTTTCTTTTAAAACTTTATTTTCTCAATTCCTAGCATTTCTTCAACTTCAATTTCTTCTCATCAAGCTTGGCTTGGAAAATTGGAGAGCAAGCATACAAGGAGGAGAGCAAGGAGCTAGGAGGAAGAGGAGCCAAACAAGAAAAAAGAGAAGCAAGGACGAATCAACAAAAGCTTCATAGTGGGTGTCTTTCTAAACTCTATGCTTGTGAAATTGTTTTTTTTTGTGTATGATGGATAAGTTACTGATTTGAGCTTGCTTAATGGCATGGATGAAATTTTGTATGTTCCGACTTGAGTTCTTGCGCTAGGGATGTTAATTGATAGATAAATGTTGAATCTTGTGAAAAATTAAGCATGATTTGATTAAAAAAGTCATAGCCTTGTGTCATGATGGAATTTAGACTTGAAATTTTTATAGTACATCTTGATTGTGTCCCTATGAACTCCACCAAATTTCGTGAATTTTGGATGTGGTTTGATATTTTAATAAATTCCATCTTGTTACTGGTTGGGGTAAAACTTCTGCTCTGTTTTGAATTTAACATGCTTAACTTGCAAAAATCATAACTCTATGTTACTATGAATTTAGAGTTGCAATTTTTACTGTAGGATCTCATACATGTTTATAATGATTCCACCAAATTTCGTAATTTTTGAAGTATGTTTGATATTTAAAAAAAATACGAAATCGACGCCGATGCAAGAAAAGGAGCTGAACTGTTTCTGTTCGGTCATGGTATTTTTTATTTTTAGGTAGGGTCCTTCTATGTGTTTATAACAACTCCACCAATTTTTTTAATTTTTGGACAATGATTGATATTTTAATAAAAATCATATTCTTTACTGGAACAGAGCCCTTCTATTTTCTTGTCTTGTTATACATATCAGGGTTCTGGAAATCATAACTCTGTGATTTAAAGAAATTTAAGATTGGAATTTTTACAGCAGCTTCCTAAGTCAATATGGAATATGTCTACCAAGTTTCGTAATTTTTGAACAAGTATTGTTATATCTTCTAAATACATCTTGCTGCTGTTATTGAGAAGCAGCGCTATTGCTGTGTAGTAGTTTACATCTAATTCAAAATATCATATCTTCCTTTGTACTTGGAGTTTTGAGCAAATTTTTGTATATGTATTGCTCTTATGTGTCTAGCACATTCTTATAAAATTTTATAGATTTTTTAGTTCATTTGATATTTTAAAAGAGTTTATTGGTACAACTGGTTGATAATTTCATCAGATCTGGAAGTTTTGCATGCTCACCAGAAATGACCATTTTTGTTCTCTGTAATGAAGTATTTTGAGAAAGTTTTCAATTGAGATGTTGTAGTAGACTTAAAGATCTTTCCAAAGAACCTAAGAATTTGGAATTTCATTAAGTGTGCGATTTATGGTTATTTTTCCAAAACAACATAATTGCAAGTTGATTAGTAGCTTGTTGTTTTGATTTGAATATATGCTTACATCATACCAGGGCTTTAGAATTAACTTAAATGATGTTTATTCTAACCTTTGAGTCGTGTTTTAATCATGTTAGAGCTGTGCTTGTTGCATCTAATGTGTTTCTAAGATTTGAGCAACTCTTGGATCATGATTGATCATGCTTGAGTTGACATGTGTATGTCTATTATGTGTTAAGGCTATAATGGAGTTAGCTGTTAGTTAGCTTTTGAATCATGAATTGAATATGTTTAATTTGGACTTGTGAATGTCCACTGTATTGAGATGTGAATGGCTGTGTATTAGCTTGTTGTTTATCTAGGGTTATTACCCTAGGGCTATTGATCCATTTGACCCTTGATAATTAGCAACCTTATCACCTCGAGATGCTATGGATGAAGACATTCTTTGTGCGCCGGCGGATCGCTAACCAAGGAGGGTTGATCGCGGGACGGAGATAGGGTCGAGATCCAAGTGAGGGGCGGACGGCAAACGACTAGGTCGAATCGCTGTCGTCACTGGGTCAAGTGTGGGCCAAGTTAGATCAACTCTTGGGCCTAGTCTGGAGGTCAGGTTGGATCACGCTTGAGGCAGTTTGTGTGCGAATTTAAGACTAAGTAATAATATCTTGTAAATTAGAAAGTCTTATGTATTGTTAGGGCAGGCACTAGTCGGGTGGTTGTACTCGCCGGCCGAGGGGACACGTGCGGTGTCGTCTCGCCTGTTAAGGGAGACGGGCGGCATAGTCTTGTTTGTTGATTCCTGAGGTCTAGTGATAAGAACGGAAGGTGCTCGTGTCGGAGTGGAGAAGGACCATTGTCCGATTGCAGGGGAATGAAGGAGGACCATTGTCTTGTTGGAGTGGAGAAGGACCACGATATGAACAAATAGAGTGATCACTGCCGTTCAGAGTAGAGAAGGACCACGATCCGATTACAATAGCGGGGATAGACCGCGTCAATTGCAGACTCTACCAGTCACTAGATGAATGTCAGGAACAGGAAAGAGTACAAGAGCAGGATGCATAGCGAGGGATCGAATCCTATGATCTGGAGACAGCGAACTCTTTGGGAAGTATATAGTATGGGATGCATACATTTCCATTAAAGTTGCATTTGGGAAAGTATGTATTATGGGATGCATACATTTTCAAATGAATTACATTAGAGTAAGTGCATTGTGTGCATTTGGAATTATGCATTAGACTCTAGGGCATGGTATACACTGATACTTGTGATTTGATTGCACATTTTTTCTTTGTATCAAATATTGATTGTTGAGTTTGGAGACTCGCTGGTTTTATCAGCATTGCGCCAGTTGTATTCAACTGACGTATCCATAGTCTGTTTAGTTGCAGGATTGCTGATCGTGGAAGCAGGAGACTCGAGCTGCGTGGAACGTCCAAGTGGAGATTGTAATTTGTACGGTGAATTTGATTAATGTAAGATTGCATTGTACATTGTAACTTTCTGGGATGAAATAAAAGTTTTTAAATTTTCTGTATTTTCTTTGTGAGACTATTTGAAATAAAGATTATGTCTTGTGCCTTGAGTTCCCGGTATTGGGAATTCGGGGCGTTACAATTTTACTTACGAGGAAGACATTTTTCTCTGACCCTTATTCAGTGCCTACAAATGATAATCTTCGAGTATTTACTTTCCTTAATTAATCTGCTAGAAGCATACTTGAGCGGGATGAGCTAAAATCTATTAAGTGGACAGCTAGTGCGGTAAGTATATGTTTCTTCCTCTCTCTATACTTAAATTGTATTTGTCAATATCCATTTCATGTTCAATTGCATTTAATTGCAGATCTTACCGTTCCTTGGGTTTGCACTGGCTATGTTTTTATTTTACTCTATCGTTCCAATTCTACTAAAGGTAAACTAATTATGCTCTCTTCATGAAAATATTGAATATATAGCTGTCCTAAAACTAATTATCTTTCTTAATTCTGCAGCTAAGTGGTTCAACTATGCTTAATCTTTCACTGTTGACCTCCGACATGTGGGCTGTTCTCATTCGTATATTTGCTTATCATGAAAAGGTTAATCATTTTTGTAGGATTTTTCTCGCCCCATCTTTAATTTCCATAAGCTAACAGAACCTAATTGGATTTATTACAGGTTGATTGGATGTACTTCATAGCTTTTGCAGGTGTTACAGTTGGGCTCGTAATATATTCATGGTAATCATCATTATCGTTCCTGTATTTGCTAGGAAGAGCGGTATGAGTGCAACAAAATTTAGAAAGCAGGAGAGAATCAATAGTACCATATATTTAACTTTATGTCACAATCAAGTGTACAAATTTAATCCAAATGGCATCAAAAGTTCCTAACAGTATAATTTATTGAATTACGTAACCAAAATAAGATATCTGTAGCTCTTATGAAAGTAAACAGGCCACGCAGAATTACAAAACGTGGGAACAAAACCTTGTAATCAAACTTAGTAACAAGGGTTTACTAGTTCAAGAAATGTATAATTATAACTGTTGATAATGTATTTGAACTTTGAAGCATTTGGAAAGTGGGGAATCAAAGGATTTCGTGTAGACCAATGGTTTCTAGTCCTGGGATGATTAGAGAGGAAGTGAGGAACTCTGACATACGCATGCAGAGGGAACGCGCCTCCACTCTAACCTAAGGCTACAATAGCTAATCACTGTTCATTCTTGTTGTTGGTGTTGTTGGGTTTTTCTTTTCCTCCTGAGAAGTTTCTTAAGTATCCTAATATAAGATATATAACAAATTAGCGGACACATCGCAAAATGTTGGTGTTTGACTGTGTATCCATGATGGATTTTAGATTTGTCCGTGCTCCATAGAGAATTTATTAGCTTTTCTTTCGAGAACCTAAAAACTCATGTCAAGTTTTTTGTTTTCTAATGTCAGGGGTGAGAAAGAAGATGAAACACGACTCAGCGTCATTACAGATAAAGCTGGGGAACCTGCTACAGTTACAGACGAAGAGGCTACGTTGGATGGTTCGGCTCACGGAGGCGGTTCATCTCAGAGCTCGAAAACTGGAGATGGTAAAGATAACTCCTCTGCTCCAACTGTTATGCCAGTATAGGCTTGTTTCCTTAAATTCAAGGGACTGCCAAAAAGTTTTGGGTATAAAAGGAGTTGATAAAATTGTGTTTGTGTAGTAGGGAAGGGTCCTTACTATACTCTCATCACTGAAGAGCATTAGAAGAAGAAGCAACAAGATCGACATGCAATTCATATAACAGTGAAATTGTGAAGAAATGATCGATGTATTGAATTGGCGTTGCTAGCTTGGAGGGATCAAGGATGGTTTTGCTTATTCATTGAAAATCCATTTTTTCCCAATTCTATTTGTAGCTATCTGATAGCTGCAGCATTTGAAATGAATAAAGTTGATGTTGTGTAAATGCGTCAACTTATGCAGCATTCAAGTACTTTTTGATGTATGCTAAATTTCAGAGTGATTAGCACTGCAATATCTTATTATATTACAACTTCATTATTTGTAAATAGAATTTAACAAAATCATCATTTATGGCTGCAATAATCCTAGAAGCCAAAAGCATCTTCTGGATTTTAGAAGGAGACAAAGAAATAGCATGTGTACTGTTCAATTTCTATCATTCTGTGTTGAGATATGTTTTCTAAAATTTTCATGAGTGCAAGTTATGATAATTATACTACCAGATTGAGAAGAGAAAAAAAGGAAGAGGAAACAATGTCATTGTATAATGTTTAGTTAATATCAAATCTAGAATAACTATATAAACATAACAATTTCGATGAGAAAAAAGTGTACATTGTCTAACTTACAAAACCCTTATCTCATTTCAGAAGGAAAGGAAAGAACTTTTTGGAAGTGAAAATTTTATTGCAAGAAAAATCTACTACATGTATATCAAAAACAATATGATAATTGTATGTCCATGCATTAATTTTGTGCTTTAACTTACATTTATCACCTATAGTGTATATGTATTTATTTTGTCTAAACATCAAGCTTTTATGTAACCAATTTATTATAATGCATGTGACGAAAAAAGAAACTGCATTTAAAACACCCTCACAACGAAAGGTCTAGCTTGATTTAGCTGTCACAACACTATACTTACATGTAAAGTGTTCTGATAGAATACGTACTTATAATGTATCATATGTGCAACAATAAAAATATTTTTTTTAAACAAAATATTAAGACTTCAATAATCATTATCTTTTTTGGGATAATCATCAGTACACAGTACTAGTAAACATCCAAAATTTTACTTTGTTTTTAGAGTGAATGAATTGGAGAAAAAAAAGAAGAAGAAAATATAGAAAAAGAAAAAGAGAAATAAGATAAATCCGTATAGTCCACCCACATCAAACCCGGCCCAACCATTTATCCGTGCATCGCACACCCCTAATCTTCCTCTTCCCCCTTCGTTTCTCTCCCTCCTCTTCTTTCTCTTCGCAACTTCCGAAGCAAAACCAAGGTACCTCTCTCACCCTCTAGAAAAGTTGATTCATTTCTTGAAATTCGAATTCTCTGCTTTCTGCCCTTTGTTTTGATTCCAACATCTGAATTCCCAAATGGGTTTAACGTGGATTTTAATGGAGATAAGTTTAGATTATAATTATATCATTTGATTGGGTATTTTATTATCAAATGCCATAATTCCATTAGTTGTGATTGTACCAGATGTTAGATAGGAAAGTACAAGGGACAGTGTTAACTTAAACATTGTCAATTCAATGCCATATATCCAATCTTTGTTAACATCCTTACTTGTAATGCATATTGGACCAATGTTGCAATCCTTACATATTAGATTATATATATGGGTATGTTAGAATGTAAGTGCTAAACCCTCTACCCTTACCACAAATTCAGAGTTTTGGTCTAGTGGCAAGGTTTTTTTGATAATAGGATGACCGAGATCATCGTTTCATTAATGAGGATAAATGAAACAGAGCATTACAAAGTACCAATATTACATATAAACCGACATAATCAGCAGGGATAACCAAAATAACATAGTCTAGACATCAAAATAGGACAACAACCGGAATGAAAGTACATAAAACAAGCGAGACCGCTCCCGGCCCATCAACCCCCCGCTAAGCTTCTGAATCGCTACTCTCCCTCAATGTTCCTGGGCCTCTTAGCCGATTCCTGATCACCTGCCAAATCATGAATTAGAAGGAAAATTTTATTCATAGAGTGATGAAAAGTATATAATTTCTTGCGAAAAATAAGATCATTTCTTTCTAGCCATAGGTTCCAGATAGTGGTTGCTGTTGCTATGTCCCAGGCTTTCCTATCATCTTGTTTAATATTCGACGACCTAATGTTAGCCCATATGTCACTGGTTGAGTTAGGAACCTCGTTACACCCAAAACCCCTACATACTATAACCCAAGTCAGCCGAGCTTTTGGGCATCGAAAGAGGATGTGGTCAACGTCTTCTTCAATAGCAAGGCACATCTCGCAGCTAACGTCTACTTGCATATTCCTCTTCTTAAGGTTGACTTTGGATAGTATCGCGTTACGATGTGCTAACCAACAGAAAACTTTCACTCTATATGGAACTTTGGCCCCCCAAATAACAGATTGAACCTGGCATCTCGTACCTCCATCGTTGATCCATTTGTACATGGATGAGACCGTGAAAACTTTTGAGTTGTCCCTGTCCCACCATCTTTCGTCTTAAGACTATTAGCCTGCCCACCTTCTTGGAGAATCCGTTGGTTCGGCTCTTCAAATTGCGCTCTGCTCTCTGCCGAAATGTCCTGTGAAACTATGAAGTTTAGTTTCCCATTCTTGCGAATGTCTGCCACTGAGAGGTCTAGATTTTGAGTAACTTCCGCTGCTCGGGGGAATTGGTTTTCTAGAGTTGTAGTACCACACCATTTGTCTTTCCAAAATCTGGTGGATTTCCCGTTGCCCACTTTGCAAGTGGTGTTAGAATGAAAGATAGTCCCTAACTTAGCTATCCCCTTCCAGATAAAAGATACTTTTGCTGAGGGACTTCTTCCTCCGAAGCGAAATTTCCGTCTCTTGCGGAAGAGATCGAAAGAGTGTCTCCACCAACCTTTGTGCTTGTTAGAGATCTTCCACCACCACTTACAGAGCAGGGCTTTGTTCATATCGTGAAGATTAACAATACCCAATTCTCCAAATTCCCTCCGCTTGCACACTCTTCCTCAATTAACCAGGTGAAAACCTTTATTACCCTCATCTGTACCTTTCCATAAGAATCTTCGTCGTAGTTTATCTATTCTGTTGATGACCCACTTCGGTAGTTCGTAGATGGACATCAGATACAACGGGATCGCACTAATAACGGAGTTAAGTAGGATAATCCTTCCTCCAAGAGAAAGGAACCTACTCTGCCATCCAGCCAGCTTCTTTTCAATTTTGGCGATAAGGAAATTCCAGTCCTCCTTAAGTAGAGCTCCCGGCTTAATTGGCGTGCCCAGGTATTTGATTGGGTATTCGCTGATTCTGCATCCCAGGATTTCCATAATATCCTTGCACGATGCTGAGGACCGCTCATGAATCGGAACGATACTAGTCTTAGAAAGATTCACCTGCAGGCCTGACTAACCCTGAAAACAAGCCAACACCGTCTTAATGGCAATCGCTTCCTCCACTGTTGCTTTTCCGAAGATAATTGTGTCGTCTGCGTATTGTAAAATCGACATAGGCTGTGTGATTCCTTTGATCCTGATTCCTTTGATAGTGTTGTTATTCATCGCTCTTCTTATCATTTCTGCTAATCCGTCTGCCACGATTGCGAAGAGGAGGGAAGATAATGGGTTCCCTTGCCGAAGTCCTCTCTTACAGGCAATCTCTCTTCCCTGCCAGCCATTGACCTGGACGGACGATTTTCCACCGCGTATACACTTTTTCATCCATAATCTCCATTTAGCGCCGAATCCTTTAAGAACCAGGGCTTCCTCCACGCAGTCCCAAGATATCGAGTCGTAAGCTTTCTTAAAGTCAAGGTTAAGGATGAAACCGTCCTCTCTATCTTTGTGACCGCGGAAAACAATTTCGTGGGCAGAAGCTATGCTATCCATGATATCCCTTCCGCTAATGAAACCGCTTTGTGATTGATCGATGATCTTGGCAAGGTTCTTACATGGTATTAGAGCAACTCAAGTTCTAATCCCACTGGCTACGCTCATTAAATGATTAAAAAATAAAAATACCTCTGTGTACAGTCCAAATCTCTCTAAGCCACAAAAATGACCCTCAACTTGCGGGGATGTGTTGGAATGTAAGTGCTAAACCCTCAATTTTTACCTCAACTTCGGAATGTGATAGTGGTAGAGTTTTATGATGAGGTTGAAGAGGTAGTGGCATTCATGCAGTGACAAAGGATAGCCAGTTCAGAAGAGTTTCTAATGAGCTAGCAAGTTGATACCTCTTTTTTTTTTATTCGTATCTAGAATTGGTTTGATAAAAATGGTGTTTGGATATATTGATCTTGTTAATTGACCGGTCGTTAGGAACATGGGAGGGGGGGGGGGCTACATTGTTGGTGGATAGACTAAGGTAGGACAGTGAGGGGCTGTACGAGCTAGCTTGTGTATCAATTTAACATCTATATAATTCTCATATATTTTGTTTTTTCATATATAACTACATTGATACGGTAGTACATGTGCACCATCTACATCTCGAATGGTTTTTTTTCCTGACTCTGTACTATTGAATGCAGCTTTATAAATGTCACTTTCTTCAGTGTCGCCTCCCACGAGCCTCACCCACTTCAGCCAAATATCCGGGTCAAAATTCTTGCTCCAAAGATCCAGAATCTTCCCTCAAAGATATTCTACTAAATACCTCAAAGTACGTGCAGTACAAGAGAGTGAAGGGCCTCGTAGATTGGTTGATATTATCCGTGTAATCCCTGATATATCAAGGAATTACTTTAAAAGCCGTCCCAGGAGAGCATTATTTGGGGGCATCTCATTACTTGGCGGTTTCTATGTTGCTCAAACAATCTCTCTCTCATTTGGTGCTTTGGGCGTTAACGATGTTATTGCTGCTGTGGTCTGCGTCCTACTAACAGAGTATGTGACAAGATATTATTACAGTCGGCCTAAGGTAACCTTTCCTGTTGCACTTCTCAACAATTTTAAGATGGGATTCACATACGGTCTCTTTATAGATGCTTTCAAACTTGCAAGCTGAAAGCAATTATCTTTGTCTTTAAAGTTTTTTTGTTTCCAACTTTTGTTTCGGTTGGAAATGTATCTTTTGGATTCATGCAATGAGTGTCTTCTGCTGCCTTAATACCAACTTTCAAATTCATGACTGTCAAATGTATAATTGAATAATGATTACTTTAAATCCTATAGGGATATTTAAGTTCGTGGCGTCAAGCTTGTAATCCCCTATTTTAATCTCTTCCTCTCATCGAAAGTAACAAGATGAGACATAGCAACAAGTTTGTGCAGAACTTTTTGATCAATGAAATTTATGCACATATCTTGTTGTCTTCTGTCTATGCTTATGTTGTTATTTGATTCGGTCTTAGCTGGTTCATTTACCATCATTCTGATATTCAGGCCCAGTGTGCCCTCTTTGGGTTTGTTTCCAAAGTTAAAGAGCATGCTGACTAATTTTTATTGTATCAGTGAATTGAGTTACTTGTCCTGTATCATCTATCCAAGTTTTAACTTCAGCATGATTAACTTTGATAGAGCAATTGTATCATTTCAAAATTTCAACTTCCTTCATGATTCAGAAGTATCTTTCGGTAACTAGGTTCTTTTATTCTTTAGGATGTACATTTTTTTTTTCTTTTTCAAATTTACTGTCTGATAAAAATATGAGGATGCCGCGTTTGAGGAAAACACCGCTCGTATTGATAACTTATTTTGAAATTCAAGAGTGTGTTTGAATATGTTCTGGTAGTAAGGTATTACTACTTAGCAAAATCTTTTTTGGAGGCTTGCACCTTCGATTATGTGACTATAAACTCCGTAACCAATAAGATTTTTCCTCTATGCCACCTGGCTAACTACGTCCTGTCAATTTACTCTCGTGTTCTTAGTTACAGAAGCCATGTATTTTGGACTTCAGAGTTGATGCTATGTTGACAATAGGTCAGGGAGGAGCTCGCCATATTCATAATGACTAGCTAGCATCTTCCAGATTATCGTAAAATACATTAGAGCTGTGAAGAAGGGGGTAAGTGGTGGACTTGTTGTAGGAATGTTAATTTCAATTTCATGGTATAGATGAAGGCTTCTAGAGCCACAGAATGCATTCCTGTCAAACCAAACAACCCAGAGACACTTTAAATGACAGAAGAGTGGCTAGGTTGCGGTTTGAATTTTTTTGATTGAAGACATAGAAATTGGAGAAGTTAGTTGTGGTTGATATGATCATTATGATCGAAGTGATCAAAACCGGGATGGAGAAACTTATGTATTTTAACATTAGAAGAACCGCCGTCTAAATGAAATTTGGATATTCCTAAATTTGTCTGCGAGGTAGGCAACCTGATCATCGAGCCCTCTTCAACAAAATTGAACAACCTGTGAGTATGAAAGAAATTGATTAAAAGTTCCAATACTGAAGAGAGCAATGAGGAGTGTAATGGTTTGTCGACTATCTTTCTGAACTGATTTTACTCTACTATGTGAGTTTTGTTTAATCTTGAAAATAGAGAAATAGAGATAGAGATCACACAAGGACTTGGGCATGCATGTGCAGCATGTCAATACTGAAGAGAGCAACACGAGAACTGTACATGCATTAATTACTACTCTAAGCACGCACATTGATGGTTGAACCAGTATAATATTCTCTTCTTTTAGTCGCTATATATGTACTGATCCATGTACTGATCCAAATTCCAAATTTTTGTCGAAACTCATACAGTATGATTCTAGTGTAAGTTCTGGCTATAAAAGATCCAAACCAACTAAGTGTCTTAAGCTGTCCTCGAAATAGACATACAACATCTTAAATAATAGTAGCATATATATATATATATAACTAACTATTTAATCTCTAATTAACGAACTAATTTAACGTATAATTTGTCAAAAAGGTGTTCAACATCTTCATTATCAGTTTATCACCAACCTCTTAATTAATGAACTAGTGCTTAATCTCTAATGATCCAATCCTTTACCTTGCCTTCTGACTTTTTTTATTTGACTCTCTCTTCATAGCAAGAGTCTTGATCATTTGCATGTTAATAATATGAACAGTGACTTTAAAAACCGAGGTTAGATATTGAATGAATCTTCTAGTGATAACAAAATAGTTTTCACACTAAATGTAGTTGACGTAGAAGCTTTCCATATTATGCATAAGGTAGATATAGATTAATTTCCATTTGGCCTCTCTTGCGCAGTTGCTATCGATGTTTCAGACTTCCATATAAATTAATTTCAAAATATCGAAGAGATGACATATATATATATATATGTGTGTGTGTGTGTGTGTGTGTGTCATCTCTTCCAACATCCCTTCCATTTTCAAGGCCTTTGCAACCATACAGATATATAATGCTAAATATTCTAACAGACTACATGTTCAATTGCATATACTATCAGAAAAAAAATAGTACAAAAGGAGAAGAGAGAGGGGGTCAAATGCCTTCAAAATGATGCACATAAACTACACTTGGTCAATAAAAGAGATAATTTGTACATGAAAGACACGCTCAAGACATAAACTAATAATATAATGACTTACTTCCAGCTGTGTTCAAGTAAACATACCACTATAAATAGACTCCATTTAGACAGCCTTCAACATTCAAAACAAACAACATTCCCTCTTCTAGAGAAAGAGTTTGTAAGGCTAGAGGTGGTTGGCCTTCTCTTCCTCCATGAATATTCGCTCAGGCGACCCTACAAGGGGTCATCAATGGCCGATTGTGGTGTCAGCATTTGCCATCCTCCTTGCTGTTAGCAATGTAGTTGTCGTGTCTGCTCATGCTGATGACCCTTATGCCCACTCTTCTTCACCACCACCATATGTTTACAAGTCGCCACCACCACCATACTACTACGAGTCTCCACCACCATACTATTATGAGTCTCCACCCCCACCCTCGCCATCGCCTCCACCACCTTACTATTATAAGTCCCCTCCACCCCCTAAGAAATTGCCACGACCACCATATTATTACAAATCTCCCCCACCTCCGTCGCCTTCACCTCCACCACCTTACTACTACAAATCTCCACCTCCTCCGTCGCCATCTCCTCCTCCTCCATACTATTATAAGTCTCCACCACCACCTTCGCCATCTCCTCCCCCACCATACTATTACAAGTCACCACCTCCTCCGGTGAAGTACCCACCACATCCTTACTATTACAAATCTCCACCCCCTCCATCGTCGTCTCCTCCTCCACCCTACTACTAGGAATCTCCACCCCCACCATCACCATCTCCACCTCCACCCTACTACTACAAGTCTCCACCACCACCATCTCCATCTCCACCTCCATACTACTACAAATCCCCACACCCACCGAAAAAATCACCACCTCCCCTCATTTACTACTAAAACAAATATTATTGTGGTCACTTCTGAGATTCTCATTTCATAATAAAACCATTTACAAGTCGACATATGGCTCTTTCATCACCAATAGAATGCAACGGAAGTAGCAAATTCTTTAGCAGTATTGGTGTATCATTTCAGCATGGATAGCAAAGAATGAAGAGTCATTTGTTAGTTTTATTATTTTTCTTATATATATTGTAATTTGGTTTGTTGAACACTGTATCTGAAAGCATATTTCAATTGTGTCTGTCTCACATATACTAAAAATAATATGAAGGGTTGTTATTAGTCTTTCTATATAGTGGTTGGTATACTTGAACAGAGCTAGCTGTGACTAAATTATCATCTTATTAGTTGGTCTTTGAGCATCTCTTTCAGGTTCTCTTTTTGTAATTTTTATTGTTGACATTGGTTCCTTCCTGCATATGGTGAATTGCAAGTCATTTTTTGAGAAAAAAAACAGCTGCAAAATTCGACCATTCCTTACATTTCAGTTTAACTTGAAGTAGTACAATACATGTATTTCAAGTCATGAATGACTCTTATACTTCTTATATTGGCATTTGTCCTCCCACCATCTCTCTAGTTCAAACCGTACTCAAAGGGTAGGGGCATGCATTTCCAATTGATATATGAACTGATGTGCCAGGAACAATGGTATCTCTAATTATAGCCCCTCGATCTGGGGTGTAACATATATTTTGAGCAGGGTCATATTCTATGTTTTAATTTTCTGACATATTTTATGAAAGTGAATAAGTTCTGATGTATATTGTTGAACTTTATTATCTAGTTAAATATAAGCAGTATACAACTGTATGATACAAAAACCATGCAAATGGTATATATTAATAAGGATGCTCTTACTAACTTATGTCATTCATTTACAAGTTTTGGGAGAAATGAGTTTTATTATTTAATCATAGTAATGAAACTTATTCCTTTTTCTCTAGAATATCAATCAATTTCTTAAGGTTAATGGTTCTTAGCTGTTTGATAATGTTAAATATAAATCTATTAATTAGAATGTGAAGATAATTTGTATATCCCTTTAAAAGTGCTCGGTACTAACTTGTTATATATATATACAACTGTAGGATGCTCTTCCTAACTTATGTCATTCATTTACAAATTTGTGCATTGCACGTGTATTTACTAGTATATACAACTGTAGGATGCTCTTCCTAACTTATGTCATTCATTTACAAATTTTGGGAGAAATGAGATAGTAAATAATTTTTATTATTGAATCATAGTTATGAAAAAATGATTACTACTGAGACTGTTTCCTTTTACTCTAGAATATCAATCAATTTCTTAAGGTTAATGTTTCTTAGCTGTTTGATAATGTTAAATATAAATCTATTAATTAGAATGTGAAGATAATTTGTATATCCCTTCAAAAGTGTTCGGTACTAACTTGTTAGATATATATCTATATATATATATATATAGAGAGAGAGAGAGAGAGAGAGAGGAGAGAGAGGAATCTTCCATTGCAAACACTACTGTAGCGTTTGCAAACGTGCAAACCACCTAACCCGCTATTGGCAATAGCGGGTTAAGGCAAAACACATAACCCGTGAAATGACGGATTATGTGTTTTGCCTTAACCTGTCATTGCCAATGACGGGTTAAGTTGTTTGCACGAGTTTGCACAACATTTGCATTTGCAATGGAAGATTGTTCATATATATATATATATAAGAAATGCTCAATTGAAAACGTACTGTAGCGATGAAAACGTGGAAAACCACCTAGGTCGTTTCCAACAACGGTCTAAGTGGTTTTCACGTGTTTTCACAATATTTGCGTTTTCAATGGAGCATTTCCCTATATATATATATAGAGAGAGAGAGAGAGAAATCTTCGGTTGCACACTACTTTGGTGAGCACTCTGTGAGCACTCACGAACTAGAGACCCTATGAAAAATCCGAACCGCTCATATCGTTCTATATGTCTTAGATAGCCTTACAATAAAAAATCAAGTAATTTGAAGTTCATTTGCCCATGATTTACATCATCACAAAATTGTATGGCTGAAAATTCTAACAGCTTGATGGATGGGCAAATGAACTTCAAATTACTTGATTTTTTATTGTTAGGCTATCTAAGGCATATAGAACAATATGAGCAGTTCGGATTTTTCATAGGGTCTCTAGTTCGTGAGTGCTCACGGAGTGCTCACCAAAAGTAGTGTGCAACCGAAGGGGACTCTATACACACACACACACACACACACACACACACACACAGGCAAATGCTCAGTTGAAAACGGATCTGTTTTCAACAGATGGGAAAACACTCATCTCAACCGTCCGATCTTGCAAGATCATGATCAGCCGCTGAGATCGAAACCCACTAACGGCTCTAAAAGCGGAGGGCAATTTCGGAAATTCACACCAAAAAATGTTTCACACTTAGCATTTTTTTGGCGTGATTTTTTTTCTTTCCAGAAACCTATACTTAGGTCGTTGTTGGGAACAACGGCCTAGGTTGTTTGAAGTTTTTTTTTGAAGAAAACTATACTTAGGCCATTGTTGGGAACAGCCTAGGTTGTTTTTTTTAACAAGAATTTCAACCTAGGCCGTTGTTGGGAACAACGGCCTCAGATCTGTACATACTCAGATCTGAGCCATCTCTCTCACAACTCTTCGTCAACTCTCTCTCTCTCTATCTGAAGCTCCCCAAACCCAATCCCCAAATCCTAGCTCTACTCCAACCTCCTCTCTCTCGATCTGAAACTCTTTTCGATCTCCCCTTCTTCTCCATCTATCTCTATCTATCTCTCCCTCTCCCAAATACCACAAACCCTAACCCTATCTGAAATCTCCCCAACTCACCCGAATCCTAGCACAAATTCTACGTTAGCGTAGAGTCTACAACTTGTTCGTCTACAGTAGCGGCTCCTCGCATCTTCGACAACTCTCTCTCTTTCTCTATTTGGACTAGGTAATCACTTTTTCACCAATTTTTGAGTTTGATTTTTTTTCCTTCCAATTTTTGAGTTTGATTTTTTGTACTATGCGTAGTAGTCTTCAATTTAGAGAGTGTACAATTTTTGTATTATGTGTGTTGTATATACTGTAGAATTTTTTTGTAGATGTAGTGTTAGTTGTAGTTGCATAATATAGGAAAAGCAAACAAACAAGATCCAAAAATTCCAAAATTTGACGACTTGGTCAAGCTCACCACGCAGAAGTCAACGCAATTTGTAGTGGCGATTTCCGTCTCACGGTTTGCAAGATACGTCCGTTTATCACTTTTATTCAATAAAATGGATATAAAGCGATACACAGTCCTATAGTACAAATCGTGAGTTGGAACTCACATCTGCAAGTTGTGTTGGCTTGTGTATGGTGTGTCAGACGTAACAGTCAAATTTTGGAATTTTTGTATCTCGTTTGTGTTGCATTGTCGCGTAAAAGAAAGAACTTCTATATACCTTGGAATTTTTTAGTATGAGCTCACTAGAAAACTGCTCAAACAAATTCCAAAAAATACGAAACTGTGGGAGCTAGCCACTCACAACCCAACGCAACTTGTAGTTACGAGTTCCGACCCACGGTTTGCGAGATACGTCAATGTATCAGTTTCCGCTCTTTTTCAAGATTGAAAGCGATACATGGCCGTATCTTTCAAACCGTCGATCGGAACTCGTTTGTACAAGTTGCATTGCCTTGTGTGCGGGGAGCTCGATCCAATCGTAAAGTATAAATTTTTTTTACCGTCGTTTTTGTGGTTCAATCATGAATTTTGTTACGTATTTAACGATATTACAATAGAGAAATGGGTAAAAATTAAGAAATTTTGCGGGTAGGCCGTTCATGCCACTCACAAGCCAAAGCAACTTTTGGTTGAGAGTTCTCACCCACGGTTAGATATACGCGTCCGTGGATTGCATTTCGCTCTTTTTTCAAGAGTGAAAGCGATACACGGTCGTTTCTTGAAGACCGTTAGTCCAAACTCACTTCTACAAGTTATGGTGGCTTGTGTGCGGCATTTTAGACCCATTCGCAAAGTTTGGTATTTTTTGAATGTTGTTTTTGCAGTTGCCTCATGTATTTTGTTTCGTATCTATATATATGCTTCTTTTTTTGAACAATTTGTTTTATATATACAAACTTTTTTACAGAGAAATTGTTAGAACGAGGAAAACCGGAAGGACATCTTTTAGTGCTCGGGGTGAACATTCCACAGAAGTAAGAGAACTATTAATTTGTATTGTGCATTTTGTATATAGTGGTATTGTTAGTACACTAATAATAATTGTGTTTTGTGTTCGTGTAGGTTGATGCATCCTCTTCGATGGCACCACATCGCGGTCCAGGACCAATATATGCCGGTGAACTGACCTTCCAAGACCACCACAGATCCGCGGCAGTGTGGGGTGAGACGACGCGGAAGTGTAATTTCTGCATCCACGAGACCATAATGGTGCACCCACGTATCGTCGAGTACCTAGTTCCGACCGGTTTCTACGGAATCAACATGATGGGTCAAGTGAAACTCGATCGAGCACTTCTTTCAGCATTCGTGGAGCGATGGAGGCCAGAGTCGCACACCTTTTATCTACCGGTCGGAGAGATGACGGTATCGCTACAGGATATAGCGATGATCTTCGATCTTCCAATAGATGGGATGGCCATGATCGGTAATTTGAACTTTGATAAGTTAGAGCTGTGTAATTAACTCCTCGGTACAGAGTTTGATGAGGAGGTCGTGGAAGATAAGGATATTTTTGTCGGACAATCAATCTAACTATCTTGGTTGAAGGGACATTTTGAAGGGACGTTGACCGGTGTATTGACCGACCACTATGTACAATCCTACACAAGAGGGTACATTCTAACGGTGCTCGGAGGGGTTCTCTTGCCTAACTCATCCGGAGATACGGTGCACCTCATGTATTTACGATTGCTCGCCGATCTAGGCTTAGCTGACCGGTACAGCTGGGGAAGTTGCGTGTTGGCAACGCTATACAGGACATTGTATTTTGTAGCGTTAGATGGGGCCCAGTTGACCGGTCCGATGGTCTTACTACAGATTTGGTCGTGGGAGCGATTGCACTTGGGTCGTCTCCGAATTACGAGACCGGCGGACGGTTGGATGGTCGAACCACCAAATCCTCATATGTTAGCACCCTTAGGGGTATATTGGGCAGGTAGACGGAGTTACAAAGACAACCCAAAAGGTGTACTAACATACTACAGAGACGAGCTCGAACAACTATGAGAAGAGTTCGTGATTTGGGTGTCGTATACACCCGAGCGGGTTGGAACACAACCACCGATCGTAGTGACCGGATCGTAGTTGTGGATAACGACGGCTCCACTCATCAACTTTGGTATAGTGGACCGGAGAGAGTCATTCGGCAGATCGGTCTTCAACAGGATACTCTCCCAAGGTGCGCAAATCTATACAGCCATGAGTTACATGCCGTGAGGGGTACCGGTCGTATGCCTACCCATAATTGGGCAGATTTGCACCGTGTTCACGTTGCAGAATGGAATGAGCGACGGTTTGAACTTGTAATTGTTAATGTTCCAGGATACGATGGCACGGTACAAGCGAAATACATGCAGTGGTACAGATCATATACACGTTTGTACATCTCTCCCGATACAGAACTACCTGCTGGTATTCAACGAGTAATTGAGGAGAGGGAGATCATATACCCATGTTCCAACCGAAGGCCTCAGCTATACATTGGTGAGTATAATTTTCAAAATATGTTGAATCTTCATTATATTTAAAGTGATTAAATTGTTTACTTTTCCGACTGTGTTTAATTTTTTTTTTTTGGTTTTTTGTTTTAGATCGATAAAACGATGGACATGGCAAAAGAATGCGTGGAGGTAATCAAAAGTAATGCTGGCATGCCTCTGAAGAAGTTCGCTCAGAAGATGCTCTCTTCATGTCGTACCAATTTGGATGTTTTGGGGGAGAGTGAACGTTTGGATAGAGCATTACGCTCACAGAGAGGGCGACGTAAGAGCGTGAGGGGTAGGTCATCTCCAGTGCTGGGGCAACAACGGCAACAACAACTCAGAGAACAACAAGCTACATCTTCACCTCCACCTGAAGAAGAAGAGCAAAACGATGAGAATGAAGAAAGGGTTGTTGGAGACGTACAAGAGGAGGGAGAAGAAGAAGAAATTCCTGAGGCGTCATCCCCGCTCCAGCGACAAAATCCTGCTCGGAAGAGGCGAGCACCACAACCATACACGCTCGATTCTTAGCTAATACCCGATACAATTTTTTTGTTGTAGTATTTTATTCAAAAAAATTTTTTTGTTGCAACTTATTATGTGATAATTATTGTTGGTCAGTTTAAGTGTTGTTGATGTTGTTGTTATTACTTGATAATTGTCAATTATGTTGGTGATTTTGGTGGCCGTATGTAGAATTGTTTTTGGAGAGTGTAGGTGATGGGAAAGTGTGCATTTTGGGGGTGATTGAAGTGTAGCAGATGTAGCTGCTGTTGTAGTTGTAGTTTTTTTTTAAAACAACGGCCTAGGTTGTTTGTTGAATTTTTTTTTTTTTTGATCAATAACTCTCTGTATTGGAGCATGAAGTCAGAGAGCAACACCCTATTTTTTGTTTAAGCTTAGGCCGTTGTTGAGACAACGGGCGTTGTTGAGACAACGGCCTAGGTTGGAGTATAAAAATTGAAGTTTTTGGAGGTGCTCTCTGACTTGGACAAGTTAAAACGAACAAGTTAGAGAGCAAGACGTCTATTTTTTTATACCTTAGGTCGTTGTCTGTGGGACAAAAGTTGAAGTTTTGAGGGTGCTCTCTGATTTGGACAAGTTAAAATGAGCAACAAGTCACAGAGCAACACCCCTATTTTTTTATACCTTAGGCCGTTTATAGGAAAAATTTTGAAGTATTTGGGGTGCTCTCTGAATTGGACAAGTTAAAAAGATGCCTTCTACCGGGTGAGGTGAATTCGTGATTGTGTTCTTCGTGAAATGAATACACCACTCACGTATTCCTTGCTTCGTTCAATTTTACACGAGCGCAAGTCTTGCAACACGTTCTACAGGTTGTTCCCCGTTTACCATCACTATATTGATTCAGCGACGACCCAGCTTTATTACAAAGATATGACTTATCTACTTCCACTCCTCCCTTTAATTTATTCCCACTCTTATACATTGCAAAACCCCCACAACGAGCATATGAAGAATTAAAATTTTCAGCCTCAACTAAAGTGGGAAACGTCATACCTAACTTTGGTTTTAGATGTTCTTCGACTAACGGCATGGAATCAATGATTGATTCTACCCGCACAAAATTATCATCGGCAGCAGAACTCTCTGTATCGTTGTTCATCTGGGAAAAAAATATATTATTGGTAAATTAATACACACATCATATATAAAATAGCTTGTTAACAAACGATTGTGATATATATACATACGAAAAAGAAAAAAAAGTGACAACGTCAAAAGCAACGTCAAAAAAATACGAAACTCTGCGATTGGGTCTGGTTTGCCGCACACAAGGTAACGGAACTTGTAGAAGCGAGTTCCGATCCACGGTTTGCAAGATACGGCAGTGTCTCGCTCAGTTTCACTCTTCGAAATGAGGGGAATGCGATACACGGACGCATATAGCAAACTGTGGGTGACAACTCGCAACTACAAGTTGCTATGACTTGTGAGTGGCGAGACCGACCTTCTCGCAAAATTACGGATTTTTCAAGTGGGTTCTCTATTGAAAACTCCCTCAAAACATAACAAAATTCATGAGAAAACCGCACAATCGACGGTAAAAAAAAACTAAACTTTGTGATTGGGTCGGGCTCCCCGCACACAAGGCAACGCAATTTGTACAAGCGAGTTCCGGTCAACGGTTTGCAAGATACCGCCGTATATCGCATTCATTCATGAAAAATGCCAACAATGTGATACATTGACGTAGGCTCCAAACCGGGGGTCCGAACTCGCAACTACAAGTACCGTTTGGTAGCGAGCGGTAAGCTCAATATGCTCGCAAAATTTCTGTTTTTTTAAATGTCGTTTCCTACTGAAAAGTACCATCGACAGAAATCAAACATTAATTGAGGTTGTTGTTTGATATACGGTACAAATCCGCACAAACGAGATCAAAAAATTCCGAAACTTTGGAAGTAGGACTGACGCAAAACACATGAGCCAACAAAATTTGTAGAGGTGAGTTTCGACTCACGGTTTGCAATATACGCCGATGTATCGCTTTCACTCACGGAAAATACTCGAAAGCGATACATGGTCGTACACTTCAAACCGTGAATCCAAACACACTTATACAAGTTGTGTTGGCTTGTGCGTGGTGAGCCCGACGTACTCGCAAAATTGCATAATTTTTTGTATCTCTTTGTGCGCTATTACTAACATCGAACAACGACCAACAACAACTAATACTACATCTACATCCACAATAAAACTAGAATTACCTATTCTATAAATACCTACGCATAATATAGAAATTGTACACTCAAACATTGGAGAAAAAATTTCAATCAATTAACCTAGTTAGATCTACTAAAGCATGGAAAAATTAATACCTTTCACAATGAGGGTGTTCTGAAAGGAGATAGAGGAGGCCCTTGCCCGCTGCTGTAGAGAAAGGAAGGGGAGTAGGGTTTGGCTAATTTCTTTAGGTTTAGGATTTTAGGGTTGGGGAGATTTCGTATGGTTAGGATTTTTTTGTAATCGGGATCTTCAAAGGAAGAGGGCAAAAATGTGAGAATAGGAAGAGATTGAGTGAGAAGCAACGAGCAAGAGAGAGCTAGGGTTTTTAGATCGAGAGAGAGAGCTAGGATTTGGGAAAATGAGTTTCTCGAGCTCCAGTAGCGAGAGAGAGTTGTGAGGGAGACGGCGATCTGAGTATGTACAAGTGTTTGGAAAAATACTTGTACATACTTAGGCCGTTGTTGGGAACAACGGTCTAAGTTGAAATTTTTGTTTAAAAAAAACAACATAAACAACGGCCTAAGTACAATTTTCTTCAAAAAAAAACTTCAAACAACCTAGGCCGTTGTTCCCAACAACGACCTAAGTATAGGTTTCTGAAGAAAAAATTCACGCCAAAAAAAATGCTAAGTGTGAAACGTTTTTTGGCGTGAATTTTCGAAATTGCTCCTCCGCTTTTAGAGCCGTTAGTGGGAGACTTTGGTGGGTTTCGATCTCAGCGGCTGATCATGATCTTGCAAGATCGGACGGTTGAAATGGGTGTTTTCCAACCCGTTAAAAATGGATCCGTTTTCAACTGAGCATTTGCCATATATATATATATATATATATATATATATATATATATATATATATATATTATCGTTAACAATGGCCCCGCGTTTCATTAAAATAATTTAACAGAACATACAACAAAAAGTAAAGATGATGAAGTTCAAGAAACCCGGCCCAACAATTGTGGTACTAATACTCCCCCAACGAACAAACAAAAATACCACAAAATCTATGTCTACTGGTCGGCCAACCTCACCAGAACAAGTACCTCGTGCCAGCTTGAGCTCATACTCTCTCATTCCCTCACTTGTACTCTATAGGCTTCAACAAACAAAAATACTAACTTGTTATATTGCAATTTTAGATAATATTCGAGGTAGATTTCATTTGTCTGCTCATTAGTAAAAAAAAGTCATTGTTAACGGTGCGTAGAACTTCCTCCGTGTTCCATTAATAAGATGTTGAACGAAACATACAACCAAAATATGGAGTATGCTAATGAATTTCATCAGGCTGGATTATGAAACACTTTCTCCGCCCAAAAAAATGAACCATGACGTTCACAACCCAAAAAACAACATCAAAATATACACCACATATGCTCGATAGTAATTAGTTTGTTTTAGATCAGCTTATGATGAAGTTACTGGAAGACAGACTTATTCAGCTTTAATTTATCGACAAGGTAAACTCTAGCAAGGTTTCAAAAACATCTGAGGCTGACACCGATGTAACTAGGGTTTAAAAATCGTTGAAGTGATAGTAGACTGATGTGTTTATTATACCTAATCTATGATAAATATGCAAATGTAAACACAAATAACAGCAGGTCTAATGAAGTGAGAGCTACTGATAGCTATGTCAATACTAACACTCATGTTACCGAGGAGATGACACAAGGTGCTAGGGTATATCAAGTTCCACAAGAGTCGTCTGGTTCATCCGATGTAGACGAATTGTACATTGGACAGAAGTTTATAAATAAAGAGTCGATTCAGCAGGCTGTGACGTTGTATTCTATCAAGAAACATCGTGAATTCGTCACATTGAAATCTTCACCGACATTGTACACAGTTAATTGTAAATTGGCACCTAGAAAACGTACAATTGAGGAGATGATGCAAAATCCCCCAGTAGTAAGTGATGGTGGCTGCCCTTGGAGATTACGAGCAATCGTTCCAAAAGGCGGGACAAATTTCATGGTGAAGAATATAGTTGGGCCTCATACATGTACGAATCTCACGTTGAATCAGAACCACTGTAAAGTTGATTCTAACCTTGTTTGCAACTTAATTGTGAGTGTGGTGAAGTCTGAGATAGGTTTAACACCGCAGGCCATTATTGAGATAGTGAAACTACAATATAATTATCAGATTTCATATAAGAAAGCTTGGATTGCAAAACCAAAAGCAATTGAGAGGTTGTTCAGTACCTTCGAAGATGCATATACGAAGTTGCCTTTTCTTCTATCAGCGAGACAAGCAGCATATCCAGAAATTGTTGTCCACTGGGATAAATATCAATCTAGTCCCGGCGAGGAAACATTCAAAGAAATTTTTGGGGCATTTGGTCCTTCGATTGAAGGTTTCAAGTCTTGCAGACCTGTTATTAGTGTTGACAGAACTCACTTGTACGGTAAGTACAAGGGTTGTTTGTTAATTGATGTTTCCCTATATGCGAATGATAGCTTATTTTCATTTGCATTTGCATTAGTTGATGGAGAGAGTATAAATACTTGGACTTGGTTCATGAGTTGCATTCAGTATTTTGTCACCGATCGTACTGAGTTGTGTGTTATCTCTGATTGTCATGCTGGTATTTTGTCTGCTATGGAATTGCAAAATGAAACTTAGAACGAACCTAATGCATATCATCGTTATTGTATGCATCATTTCGCTACAAATTTCTTTAGTAAATTTGGTAGCAAGGCAATGATGAAAAAAGCCAAAATTATAGCGTGTCCAAAAACCAACCCAAAAAGTTAAGTACCAAACTCGCTGAACTTGAAACCATTAATGTCGAGGCGGCTAATTGGTTAAAAGATAAACCGGTTGAGAAATGGGCACTTTATGCAGATAAAGGTCGATAATATGACATAATGACTACGAACCTATCAGAAGTCTTCAATTCAGTCTTGAAAGATGTCCGTAGTTTACCGGTAACTGCAATTGTGGAGATGATCTTTTATCGTCTAAATTCTTACTTTACTACTCGTCGACAGGAAGCCAATAAACTTTTATCTGAAGGGAAGATTTTTGCTCGGAGAGTATAGGAATTGATCAATAGTCGGCGTAAGATAGCAAACCGGCATGAGGTTACAATGTTTCATCATGAATCTGGAGTTTTTGCCGTCAAAATGGGTCTACGCATGGTAAGTGGAGAAAGGAATGGTGGGAACTTGTACACTGTTAACTTGAGTACTAAAACATGCACATATATGAAATTTCAACTATATCATATTCCATGTTCTCATGTATTGGCAGTTTGTGCATATCGTGCAATTGATTACAAGCATTTTATTGATAAATTTTACTTAGTTACTTAGTACAAATATGGGCTCCCCTCTTTCATTCAACTCTAGATCCAACATATTGGCCTACTTTTGATGGATCACGACTCGTAGCTGATGCAAGTCTGCGATGTTCAAGGAAAGGCCGGCCAAGATCTACAAGAATTTGCAACGACATGGATGTGAGAGATAGGTCTAGTAGGGGTACGGGAACGAAATGTTCGATATGTGGGTTGCATGGACACAATAAGCGGCGATGTAGTAATGGAGGATCTCAAAACATTTAATCCATGTCAAATTCGAATGTGTTTGTGTTTGTTTTGTCAACTTTGCAGTAGCTTGTAATTGTACTATGTGATGTGAACTTCCTACTAATTTGTATGTGTTTAATTCTAAAAAAGCGATAATCCCATTTGTTATCAAGTTATTGGAAGTTTAGAGATTGTGAATGAATTTGTAAGTTGCATGATGCTGGAATACATATATGGCAGACTGCATTTTGTATGTTGTAATGGAACTTTTTTTCCCTAAACTCGCTTTCTCAGAAAGCGAGTCTTGTTTAAACCAGCTCGCTTCGCTTTCTGAGAAAGTGACTGTTGAGTAGATAGATTTCCAGAAACCAGCTTGTCTCTGGAAATCTATCTACTCCACAGTCGCTTTCTGGGAAAGCGAGCTGGTTTAAACAAGACTCGCTTTGTGGGTCTGCTGAGAAACAACTTGTACAGACCCAAGACTCGCTTTCTGTGAAAGCAATGATCTCAATACTAGACTCGCTTTCTGAGAAAGCGAGTTTAGGCAAAAAACAAACCACTTCAAGTTGCATATGCAGTCGGTCCTGTATACAATTTTTCCTACAATACACTTCAATCATTTCCAAGTAAAATACACTTCAACAATTCTCAACCCTTCAATCAATTTCCCCCAAATACACTTCAACCAATTCACCACAATACACTTTGCCATTTTTCAACTCTTTCATAACACAAACACAAACTCGAAACAATCACACTCAATCATAACATACAAACACAAACATTCAAAACAATGAATCAATCACACTCACACACCCCATATGAAAATACATTGCTTTATACATTCCAAAATTATAAAAGTTCACAAATCCACTTCACGACATTGAAAGATACATTACAAAATATTGAAACATTAATACCAAAATAACTTTAAGGATCGGGTGTAAAGAAAGTGGGGGGTCTCCTCTGCCTTTTAGTACGCTGTGGAGTGGCCTGGGTGACACCGGACAAGGGAATCAGATCCTCTTCAATCTTATGTTGTGTCCCTTCAACGTTTTCTTCAATCTCATCCCCTTCAACTTCTTCTTCGGAGTCATTTCTCGGACGATATGGGGGGTCTATGGACAACTTTCTTCCGACGAACACCACACTGACTGGTTCGATGTGCAGGAATAGTTAGTATAGCATCTAAAGTTGCTCTCTCGCCCATAGCATCAGCTTGTGCACGACACGACGTAATCATCTCGTGTGCAAAGTCCTTCATCGGTTCCACGACATTACTCATCAACACAATAGCACATTTTTAGCCATAGTCCAAGTCTAGCCCATCTACAAAACATGGGAAGTTGAAATATTAAATACAGTGCATATGTATATATAAACCAAAATTTTAGAAAAATATTAAAAGAATACAACAAAACTTAACAACTTATGATTTTACGAAGAGTCGATGCCTTCGGTTGGAACATAGGCAAATTCATTGAATGTTCATCTGCTGGTTCGGCTGCTGGTCGACGAATCGGGACTACCACACCAGCAGAAGTCTGCACTGTGGGAGAGATATAATGTCCAGTCATCCTCCCATACCAAGCCATGTAAGTCGCATGTACCGATGCATCAAACGGAGGAATGTCACCAATGATTTCGTCGAACCGGTGCTCATTCCATCTCTCAACATATGTAGCAAAGCATGCGGCCCAATTGTGTCTTGGTTGTCGACCCATTCCAATAATAGAATGCATATCGGCATTGAACGGTTCAGCAACAGGAATACTTTGAAGCATGCCAAACGGACGTAGCACTCTATTAGCGTAGTAGAATTCGACCGTGCTAAAGTTGATTAGAGGTGCCCTTGTCTGCCACAGATCGCGCCTATACAAGCAAATAGGCGGTAGTTGACCCACACGCGCCTCCGTGTAGGGCTGCCACACGATGCAATCATCTGCCACCTATCCAATTCATCTCGAAAGTATGTCAGGCATCTGTTGGGGTTGGCCATCCATGTGAGATTGCCGGACCAGTAAACACTGAGTGGAGGTAACATGTGTTGGTCCTCGGGGAGATGGACCCAATTGGGTGATTGCCTACGCACTACGGGCGAATGTCAGGCATCAATGGCTCCGAATGACCAGTCGAATTTGAAAACATCATGCCGCCAAATAATGTCAAGATGTACGCCCTGCAATAACACCCAACCTCGACCTCAGTGGAATCTTCATTCAATCTATTCTTGAAAGTCTCCTTCAACCATTTCAAGCGAATGAACTTTCCATTTACTGCCCCTATTTCGAATTCAACACCAAGGTATTGTTCCACAAGATATACCTGCTCGAAGTTCATCGTACCGGTTACTGCCTGCCCATCGACTGGAAGACCGGTGAGTACGGTGACGTCCTGTAGTGTTACGGTCATCTCCCCAACTGGCAGGTGGAAGGTATGAGTTTCAGGCTGCCATCTCTCAAGAACTGCGGTAAGGAGAGAAGGGGCCGATCACATTTGATGGAGCTCATCAGTCCAATACCATATAACCCGCAATTCCGTAGAATCTCATGAATCTGTGTGTGCATATGAAGTGGATGACCCCCAAATGTACACTCCTTAGATTCACCTTCTCACATGTCCTTCGAACGGTGATGCGATTGGAGAGTAAGCATTGTAGGGTCGAGGGGACTTCGACCTCCAGGAGAAACATAAGATGATGAAGAAGGGGCTGATGAAGAAGGTCCTGCCTCATTTGGATTAGTTGAGACCTACACAACAATAACATTTAAATCAATAGACCGACATTACATTTTATTGTATGATAATCAAACTAATCGGATAAAAAAATTATTCACTTACATTAGTATTCTCGGTTCTACCATGACCACGACCACGTCCACCGCGAGGAGGTGGGCCAAAAGAAGTACGTGGTCCGTCGCCTCGAGTATTTGGAGGTCTACTACTCGATCCTTCCTCCACATTACCCATCGTGCGTGCCATTTATAATAAACGAGAGTACACTACAACTTAAACAAATTGTTATTAACTATATCAAAAATATATAACTTACATATATCTACATATATATCCAATTTTTACACTATATACCTACATATACTCAAAATGGAATATACTATATACCTACATATACTAAAAAATTTATAACCTACATATAAACAAACATGTTCGATAATAATGCTTAATTAACCGAAAATTAAAAATCCAATGTTAAGTTAATGCTTCAAATTTTGGGTTATTTTGAAGATCCAGTGTATAAACAAACATGTTCGATAATAATGCTTAATTAACCGAAAATTAAAAATCCAATGTTAAGTTAATGCTTCAAATTTTGGGTTATTTTGAAGATCCAATGTTTACTTGGAAAATCAAAAAATTTGGGTGATTTTGGGTCGAATTAACAAATATACAATGTTAATGCTTCAAAATTAACACGAAATTATAAAAGCGAAACTATGAGAAATATACCGTTAAAGTAGGGTGATTGAATATATAGATAGTGAATATGAGTTCGAAGAAGCTCCTTCAACCACACTCTTTATTCCCAAATTAAAAAATGAACGAACTCTTCGATATTGGGGTTTAGGGTTTTTGGGTTAATCGAGATAAGATATGTAGATGATTGAAGTGGAAAATCGAAACGAGATGAGAGATGCGAGGATTTTTGGGGTTAATCGACGAAATTTTTGGGTTAATCAACCGAAATGAGATGAGAGATGGGTTAGGGTTTCGGGGTTAGAAGAGGAGGAAGATGGAGAGTTGAAAGAGAAAGTGAGATCTGAAATTCGAGCCTAGGGAAAAAAGCCCCCATTGACACATACGCTTTCTGAAAAAGCGAGTTTGGGATAAATCCCATCGCTTTTTTAGAAAGCGAGTCTAGGCAAGTGAAAACTAAAACCCCACACTCGCTTTCCGAAAAAACGATGGGGTTTATCCTAAACTCGCTTTTTCAAAAAATGAGTAGGGCGTTTTGGGAATTTTTTAAAAAGTAGGGCAGTTTGGGAAAAACTTTCAAAGAGATGGATAGTTTGGGGGGAAAATTCCTATCGTTTGCTACGTAGGGAAAAGTCTTTTGTACTGCATGAGGAAGGTAATGGTTTGTCGACTTTATTTCTGAACTGATTTTACTCAACTATCTGAATCATGTTTAATCTTGAAAATAGAGAAATAGAGATAGAGATCACACAAGGACTTGGGCATGCATGTCAATACAAAGAGCATCCACGGTCGTTAGCTAAAAATGTATTTTATGCATAATTTCGAACTTTAGACGCTGCAGGCGTCAGCTATTCTGTCGTTTTTTTTCATTTTTCGCTAAAACCAAAGATAGCATGAGATATAGCAATATGCATATTATGCGTAACGAACATCATGTTTCGTCTGGATTATTTAATTACTTTTTAAATGATCGGACGAAAAAACATGATGTTTCGTCCGTAATATTTTATTTTATTTTTCGCATCGGACGAAACATGATGTTTCGTTCGATGAATTCCTGAATTATATTTTTTTAAAAATAAACCTTAAGCTCCTAATTTAGTTAGTGTTTTAATTAAACTTTTAGTTAAATAATTAGTTAATTAATTAGGTTTAGTTAATTAAAAACATAATTAACAACTTAATTAATACACAACCCACTGGGACGAACCACCGTGGGACGAAACATCATGTTTTGTCTCATGTGGGTCCCTTGCAATTTTTTTATTTATTTAAAAACCCTTTAAAAATTTCGAAATAATCCACAAAAAAAATGGCAGACGAAACATGAGACGAAACATCATGTTTCGTCTGCCTACAAGTTAGCTAAATTTTGCCTATTTCCCACTGCAGCGAAACATCGAATTGCTAAGGTATAATATGCATATATGCATATTATACATCAAACGACTGTGGATGCTCTAAAGAGAGCAACACAAGAACTGTACATGCATTAATTATTACTCTAAGTACGCACATTGATGATTGAACTAGTATAGTATTTTCTTCTTTTAATCGCTATTTGAATGTACTGATCCAAATTCCAAATTCTTGTTGAAACTCATACAGTATGATTTTAGCAGGGCCGGTCCTGAGTTATTTAAGGTCCAGACAAAAAATAAAATTGTGCCCTTTATAGACAGACATGTATTTTTTATATATATTAATAAAATATGATATAACGATAGGGAGACATAATCAATATCCTGAAAAATAAAGAGTACCTTGTTTAATTTGTTTTATGACACTAAATACTTCATATTTTTCAATAAGTATATGACAACAATTCTTGTACCTACAAAACCAAAAAATCAATCAAATCAATCACATGATTTCTTCTTCCATTTTAGAAGCAAAATTATTAGTTATATGTTCAACCTTTATTTTTCAACATATAATTTTCAATGCTTAAAATTGCTAATCAATTTAACATATCTTGAGTCATAGTTGTTTGCAAATAAGATATTAATAATTTTAATTTTGAAAAGTTTTTTTTTTTCCGCAGATGACAGTCACATGTACAGTTAATAATAACCTATAAGCAACCAAAATATTTAGAAATATATCAATTTCTTTTTTTTTTTGCAAACTCCATAATTTCAATGGAATGTGATGGTTTATGTGTTTCATATACTTCGTTTGGTAGCATTTCTTGCAATTTTTGTAATTCTGAAAGTAAATAATTCGCATCAATATCAAACTTCTCACTATGTTTCAAAATAATTTCAAGTTGCATACAACAATTTTTCATTTCATCATCATCCAATAAAACTAACCGTGATGCATCAAACAAGAAGCCAAATATAGATTAAAAAATTTGCATTTGTTCAAATCTACTCTTCAATTGAGAAAGATTCGTATCAACTAAAACAAGAAAATAATCAGTTGTAAAATAATCAACTAAAACTAAAAAATAAAACTAACGGTGATGCATCAAACAAGAAGCCAAATATAGATTAAAAATGTAACACCCCGCAAAATTGAGTAATGATAATTTTGCACTCGTGTGTTATGCACGTGTATTTTGTACCGTTACGAGTAATATTCATAACATATTTTTATATAAATTTCAGACTATCTTATATTATGGTTATTTATATGTTTTCCGTTTTCTCAACACTCATTTCAATCCTATTTTTAGTCAACTCAAAATATTTCTTTTAATCTTTATGTTTTACGTACATTGCACGTGCTTTCAATACACGTGTTGATTACGTATATTTTTCATTACGTGAAATATCCGTAACATTGTGAAATATATATTTTTTTGTATTTTTGATTGTTTTTCGTTCTCTTAAATTAATTTTTAATATTTGGCATGTGCATTGTTCGTAAAAATTTATGTGCAGTTTATTTCTAAAATTTTCTAAGATGTCATGCACATTTCTTTCTCATTTTATTTCACATTTTGTTATTTTTATCTTATTAAAAACCCATAAGCCTAAAGTTTATTTTAAAGCACACTAAGTTAATTAAAACAGAAGTCGCTAATTAAAAGAAAAGCCCATTAGTTAATCTACATTTTTTTAAATAAACACTTTTAATCCTACACTTGTCATGTAACAAGTATATACATCTAGGCTATAAACAAATAATTAAACAAATAAATGAGAAGTGTGCACATGTGGGAAATCCAAGAGTTGGCTAATTCATGAAGGAGATGAAGAGTTGGGATTTGTAGTAGTAATGGTGGTGGGTGTTTAATTTTGATAATGGGCATTTATATTTTGGTAGTAATGGTGGTGGGTCTCTTCATTCACCCATTCAACCCTATAAATACCACCCATTTTATTCATGAAATCTTGCACAAAAAATCAAAAGAAAAGAAAAGATAAGAAAGATAAGAAAAGAAAGAGAGGAAAAGAAAAAGAGTGTTATTTGAGTTCTTGCTTGGAGGAATGAAGGCTTGCTAGGAGAAGAAGGGAGTCACATTTTTGGAGCTATGAGCCATCTACTAGGAGTTCATTTTCTTTCTTCAATTAAGGTGTGTGACTTCTTGAACTTTCTAAAGTATAGTATCATCCACGTGTAGGAAGATTAATTGTTATATAAAATTGATTATATACATATAAGGAGAGATTAATTTGTGATGATGATATTTAGAATGAAAGTGAATGCTAATTGAAAGATTATCTTGTAGATAAGTTGAAATGATGTTGTTTAGGTGCATGGCAATATATTATGATTACATTGAATGAATTAGATATGAATTTGTACACAAAGTTTCTAAACCATGCAAAGAAAGTTTCTCTTTTGAATTTTGTTTGCACTTCAGAAAATTATATTTAATCAAATAGTTGGAATCTAGAACCAAAACTTTTTTGAGACCATCTTGTATATATCAGGAACACCCCTTTAGAATTTCAAAAGATTTGGAGGTCGTTTACTATTTTAATAAAATCTAAACTCAGAACTGGTTAGTAGTTGACTGGTTGCTGAAAATCTGTACACATTTTGGTTTTTGATCAATTCAGCATTGTAAATGAAATAATTTGAGAAAAGTCAGAACTAAGAAATTGTGGTAGACTCTTTAAACTTTCTGAAAAGTCTAAGAAATCAAATTTTCACAAAGAATTGAATTTTATATGAATTTTACAAGTCTGTACAGTGGCAGTAGTTCAGTATTTCGACCATACTGTATATTTCGAAGAATTCAGGGTTATACATACAGTATTCTGAGGAAACTTAAAACTAAGAAATTGTAGTAGACTTGTACAACTTTATTTTGATATAAATAATGCAATATTTCGTGAAGTATATGAATTTCTATGATTTTTACAAATAGCATGAAATACAGTTTCTGACTTTGAATTTACTGTTTTGCAAATGATACTTAAACGAGGTGATTGAAAATATATTCTCGTCGTTTTAAGTTATATTTTGAGAAAATAAAGATCATATTCATGGTTAGATGAGATGTGAACTAAAGAAAAATATATATATAGTTAATGATGTTAGAAATTGGTTAAAAATAAATCAAAGGAAAATAATGAGATGAGTTTTCACTGATGAATTTTAAGAGATTATGTTGTAATCTTAATTAACTTGTATTGAGAAGGTTTTGATGAATATGAAAATGTATTGTGAAAATGAATAGGTTGAGATTGTAATTATTGATGAATAAATAAGAATGAATGAAAGAATTTGAATGAATTATGAATACATGAACATGAGTTATAAGGGTATAAGTACACAAAGTTGTTGAACATGAAAAAATGTTGATTCTAGAGGCTTAGTGATACCCAGGTACCGGCAAAAGTAATGGAAATGAATAATTGATTTTTGAGAAGTGGCCAATATAGGCTACCGTTCTCGGTTCTTTTTGTGTAAGACCGGTAGGAGGGTAAACTAGCTCTAGGTAGTATGATTTATTCATGTTCAAACTTAAGAATTAGGCACTAAGTGAAGATGTAGTAAACTTGGGCAAACGTGAGTGGAGGGCCTCTATATAGTCGGACGGTGGATTCCGGGACTATAGACGGCTGTGGTTGCTTGCGGTGGAGGCGAGCCTCAATTAAATCCGAGATTATGATTGATCGGGCGGTGGATTCCGGGATCATGATTAGTCGGGCAGATAGTAGGCCGTACTCCAGTGTATATGCGTATACTGGGACTAGAGGGACACTTGCGGGATATTCGCACGATGAGGCTTCTGTATAGTCGGGCGGTGAATCTCTGGGACGACTGGAATCCGTACTAGTGGAATGTCTAAACTTTGTTTTATTACAGGGTAGTTATCATGGCAAGGGATAAAATCTTTTAATGTGGAGTACGTAGGTGATTGCCCTCGGACCTATGTAGTATGATATGCATAGAATCCGAACAAGTATGCATTAGTGTCATTGTAGTATAACATCTGCATTAGGCATTAAGTCATATCATACACTGATATGTTTAGGATAGTCACTCTTTACACTTATTATATGCATTCAAGTTTGTGATTGTTAAAGTAAGAGATTTCGTTATAATACAGCATAGAGATGGTCGATATTTATAACATTGCGTTGGTTGTAAGCAACTAACATGCCCACAAATTTTCAGTGCAGTACTTGATTGGATTGGCAAGGACTTAAAGACGGTTGATGATAAAGATTATATTTAAGTTGCTGATATTAGAGTTGTAATTCTTGTTGTATTTTATTCCGCTGTGTGACTCTGTTATAAACATTGTTGTGTAATAAAGAATAGTTTTAATTTTTTTGTAAAATTGTATGAATTGAAGTAAAAGATCTTGTTGTAGTACGAATTACATGTAAATGGAATTCGGGGTGTTACAAAAAAAAATTGCATTTGTTCAAATATGCTCTTCAATTGAGAAAGGGTCATATCAACTAAAACAAGAAAATAATCAGGTGTAAAATTTTCTTAAGCAGATTATTGTTCTCTATCCGTATCAGGAATCTCATCAAAATATCTCTTTCTAAAAGCCCAACATTTTACAGGAAATAAAAGTTCAATTTTCATTTCAGATGCAATTTCTTTAGCTTCAATCATAGCAGAAGTAAATCTATTTTCTCTATATTTTTTAAAAAAATGAAACCAACCCTTCCAAGTTTATAATTGCAACATCAAGAAGCATAACTTCAGTCTGCAATTTTTTACTCACTAAGTTTATCTTGTACAAAATTTCATGCCAAATAACCTAACTTAAAATAGAATCAAAGCTTCAAAATTCACCTAATGCTAATTTTTCAGCATCTCAACTCACTTTAGAATCATCTGAAATTTCCGCTGATTTAATTAAAGTTGTTTCAGAATGTAGTAAATAGCTAAGAACACTTATTGAACCATTAATTAGCAAACATGAATTTAAAAAGTAAAGATAAAAAATCGTCAACCATTAATTAGCAAACAGAAATTAAAAGGGTAAAAAATAAAAAATAAAAATAAATAACAATTAATTAGTAAACATGAATACAAAGTAAAAGCAAAATAACTCTCTTTAAAAGTTGAACTCAAGACCTCCCATTTACTAAACAAATGCTTTTAACCAAGCTACAAGACCTTTTTACATTCCTAGTTTAGATATTAATTAATGGGGTTTTAACATGTATGTCCCGAACAAATATGTTAATATGACATATACCCCTCACAAATGTGTATTTTCACATTTACCCCCAACAATGTATATCCAACCTCTTAGTTATCCCTAAAGTTAAAACTACTTTAAAAACATAAAAATTCATGAAATATACAGCTATGTTTAATAGATTTTATGTAAAATAACTGAAATATCATTCCTCTACTAGTTAAGCTTATTCTTCTTACTTTTTATAAACTGAATCGTCTATAAAACTAATTGAAACACATCAATCTTTCTCAATTTTCCTTCAATTTTCTTTAAAAATTGACAAATTTACAATACATCTTTATTATTTCATCTTCTTCATCATGTTTTCTAGCCAAATTCGCTACTAATCTTATAAGTTTCAAATACATGTAGTTTGAGGCAACTTTTAGGGGTAAATAAGAAATAAGCTCATATTGTTAGCGGTATATATGAAAATACACAATTTTGAAGGACATATATGATATTAGCATATTTGTTAGGGGCATACACGTTAAAAACCCTTGATTGATTCGTATTACAAACCTATTATATTTACAAATTTTTGTGTCCCTCATCTGAAGTGGGACCTGAGCCAGGGCCGGCCCTGGATTCAAGAGTAAGTTCTTGCCATAAAAGATCCAAACCAACCAAGTGTCTTAAGCTGTCCTCGAAATAGACATACAACATCTTAAATAATAGTAGCATATATATATATAACTAACTATTTAATCTCTAATTAACGAACTAATTAAACATATAATTTGTCAAAAAGGTGTTCAACATCATCATTAACACCAACCTCTTAATTAATGAACTAGTGCTTAATCTCTAATGATCCAATCCTTTCCCATGCCTTCTGACTTTTTTTATTGGACTCTCTCTCTCTTCATGGCAAGAGTCTTCATCATTTGCATGTTGATAATATGAACAATGACTTTAAAACTCGAGGTTAGATATTGAATGAATCTTCTAATGATAACAAAATAGTTTTCACACTAAATGTAGTTGACGTAGAAGCTTTCCATATTATGCATAAAGTAGATATAGATTAATTTCCATTTGGCCTCTCTTGCGCAGTTGCTATCGATGCTTCAGAATTCCATATAAATTAGTTTCAAAATATCGAAGATGACATATATATGCTCATTTACTGTTAAATCCTCGCTCTTAGTACAGTTTTTAAACCCTAGTTACCCCTGTTGTGAGTCTCAGATGTGTTCTTTTTACCTTGAATGTTCAGGAATTTTATAGTTATATATTTGTTTACTTGTTTGCTTCGCAATTAGAATACCTTTTTATTGTCATCTTCAATTTATACTTTACATGTGTTTTTTTTTATCGAAAACGGTGGAAAGTAGTCCCCGCACTTCATTAAAGAGATTTTAATTAAACAAACAATCAAACATGAGAGATGATATTCATGGGTCCTAACAGTGAGCCATGATACTCATTCCCCAATCAAAAAAAGAGAACACCCATCCCACACATAGGAGTCCCCTTCCCCCAAAAATGGAAATAATTATAGATGATAGAACAAGTTCTTGTCACCGAAACATCTCAAATTAGTGTAAAATCATCCACCCCATCCGGTGATCACTCCGCAGCCAGCATTCCCACTTCCTCCTCTGACTCTGATTCGTAGGTAGATGTACTGATATCAGTGTACAATTCTTTAATCTTCTTTGTTGCTTCAGGACCTGCCGTTTTGGACCAGAATTTAATATTAACAATAATAATAAATAGTAGTTGTTGATGCATGATGTATTTGTGTGTTGGACTGAAGATTCTATTATTTCTTTCTAACCAGATCCCCCAACAAATCGCCGCTCCCCCGATTTCCCATATAGGTCTTTGGTCGTTACGTACATTGATGTCCCTCCATCCTCCCAGACGTCGTTAATCGTTTCCGGAGCCTGACCCCCCTATGCGGTCTGCCTAGAAGGTCCTCCCAAATTTGCCTAGCGTACTGACACTGTATTAGTAGGTGATCTACTGTCTCGCAATCCATTAGGCACATAATGCATATTCCTGGCTCCTGCCACTTTTGCTTGGCTAACTTTCATTATACTTTCTATTTGATCATCGAGAACCCATTACAAGTATTCATCTATAAACACGGTATTTAGTTATAATCGACCAAAGAAATTGAAAATTTCTAATCTTGTGAGAATAAGTCACGCAAAATCTAAAACTAATGAGCTGTATGCGCCGAACTATCAGATTAATCTTGCTGGTTATCTCATAGATATATATGTAGGCGTCATCAATCTATTATCTATTATGTTTGAATTAATACTTTGAATATTCTTTATCAATTACATATACCTAAGTTGGATATGTAATAAATTAAAACCTAAGTACGTAATAGTTTTTAACTTTCTAAATGATATATCATATGTTTAAATTTGCTTATTTCTAAAAATTTAAATTTTAGTTTGTTGATTGCTTGTAAATATAGAATCACCATGAATACATATTTCACCCCTAAAACATGATTTCAGTATGTATTCAGTTTAAAAAGTTGCACCCATAAATTATATAACATGTGATAATCCAATCATATAAGGCATTATCTTCAACAAATTAAAAAAAAAAGAATTAAGACTAGAAGACATGCAAAATTGTAAGAGGTTTATAATGTTAATTTGTTGATATATTTACTTGTTCAAAGTAATACCTCAGAATCATAATAATTTACTTAAATTAGGTAGCTGTAAACTTTAAATATATCACAAAATCCCTTCCATTTTCAAGGCCTCTGCAGACTGCAGGCATACAGATATACACTTGGTCATTAAAACAGATAATATGTACATGAAAGAGATGCTCAACACTTAAACTAATAATATAATGACTTACTTCCAGCTGTGTTCAAGTAAACAAACCACTATAAATAGACTCCATTTAGATAGCCTTCAACATTCAAAACAAACAACATTCCCTCTTCTAGAGAAAGAGTTTGTAAGGCTAGAGGTGGTCGGCCTTCCCTTCCTCCATGAATATTCGCTCAGGCAACCCTCCGAGGGGTCATCAATGGCCGATTGCGGTGTCAGCATTTGCCATCCTCCTTGCAGTTAGCAAAGTAGTTGTCGTGTCTGCTCATGCTGATGACCCTTATGCCCACTCTTCTTCACCACCACCATATGTTTACAAGTCACCACCACCACCATACTATTATGAGTCTCCACCTCCATACTATTATGAGTCTCCACCCCCACCCTCGCCATCGCCTCCACCACCTTACTATTATAAGTCTCCTCCACCCCCTAAGAAATTGCCACGACCACCATATTATTACAAATCTCCCCCACCTCCGTCGCCTTCACCTCCACCACCTTACTACTACAAATCTCCACCTCCTCCGTCGCCATCTCCTCCTCCTCCATACTATTATAAGTCTCCACCACCACCTTCGCCATCTCCTCCCCCACCATACTATTACAAGTCACCACCTCCTCCGGTGAAGTACCCACCACATCCTTACTATTACAAATCTCCACCCCCTCCATCGCCGTCTCCTCCTCCACCCTACTACTAGGAATCTCCACCCCCACCATCACCATCTCCACCTCCACCCTACTACTACAAGTCTCCACCACCACCATCTCCATCTCCTCCACCTCCATACTACTACAAATCTCCACACCCACCGAAAAAATCACCACCTCCCCTCATTTACTACTAAAACAAATATTATTGTGGTCACTTCCGAGATTCTCATTTCATAATAAAACCATTTACAAGTCGACATATGGCTCTTTCATCACCAGTGGAATGTAACGGAAGTAGCAAATTCTTTAGCAGTATTGGTGTATCATTTCAGCATGGATAGCAAAGAATGAAGAGTCATTTGTTAGTTTTATTATTTTTCCTATATATGTTGTTGTAGTTTGGTTTGTTGAACACTGTATCTGATAGCATATTTCAATTGTGTCTGTCTCACATATACTAAAAATAATATGAAGGGTTATTAGTCTTTCTATATACTGGTTGGTATACTTGAACAGAGCTAGCTGTGACTAAATTATCATCCTATTAATTGGTCTTTGAGCATCTCTTTCAGGTTCTCTTTTTGTAATTTTTATTGTTGACATTGGTTCCTTCCTGCATATGGTGAATTGCAAGTCATTTTTTGAGAAAAAAAACAGCTGCAAAATTCGACCATTCCTTACATTTCAGTTTAACTTGAAATAGTACAATACATGTATTTCAAGTCATGAATGACTCTTATACTTCTTATATTGGCAATTGTCCTCCAACCATCTCTCTAGTTCAAACCGTACTCAAAGGGTAGGGGCATGCATTTCCAATTGATATATGAACTGATGTGCCAGGAACAATGGTATCTCTAATTCTAGCCCCTCGATCCGGGGTGAACATATATTTTGAGCAGGGTCATATTCTATGTTTTAATTTTCTGACATATTTTATGAAAGTGAATAAGTTCTGATGTATATTGTTGAACTTTATAATCTGGTTAAATATAAGCAGTATACAACTGTATGATACAAAAACCATGCAAATGGTATATATTAATAAGGATGCTCTTACTAACTTACGTCATTCATTTACAAATTTTGGGAGAAATGAGATAGTAAATAATTTTTATTATTGAATCATAGTAATGAAACTTATTCCTTTTCCTCTAGAATATCAATCAATTTCTTCTTAGCTGTTTGATAATGTTAAATATAAATCTATTAATTAGAATGTGAAGATAATTTGTATATCCCTTCAAAAGTGTTCGGTACTAACTTGTTATATATATATATATATATATATATATATATATATATATATTATCGTTAACAATGGCCCCGCGTTTCATTAAAATAATTTGACAGAGCATACAACAAAAAATAAAGATGATGAAGTTCAAGAAACCCGGCCCAACAGTTATGGAACTAATACTCCCCCAACCCCCAAACAAAAATACCACAAAATCTATGTCTACTGGTCGGCCAACCTCACCAGAACAAGTACCTCGTGCCAGCTTGAGCTTATACTCTCTCATTCCCTCACTTGTACCCTACAGGCTTCAACAAACAAAAATACTAACTTGTTATATTGCAATTTTAGATAATATTCGAGGTAGATTTCATTTGTCTGCTCATTTGTAAAAAAAGATTTATCATTAACGGTGCGTAGAACTCACCCCGTGTTCCATTAATTAGACGTTGAACGAAACATACAACCAAAGTATGGAGTATGCTAATTATGAATTTCAACAGGCTGGATTATGAAACACTTTCTCCGCCCAAAAAAAGGAACCATGATGTTCACAGCCCAAAAAACGACATCAAAATAACAAAATATACACTACATCTGCTCAATAGTAATTAGTTTGTTTTAGATCAGCTTATGATGAAGTTACTGGAAGACAGACTTATTCAGCTTTAATTTATCGACAAGGTAAACTCTAGGAAGGTTTCACTAACATCTGAGACTGACACCGAGGTAACTAGGGTTTAAAAATCGTTGAAGTGATAGTAGACTGAAGTGTTTATGATACCTAATCTATGATAAATATAGTGTGTGCATGTAACAGAAGAGGATTGAATCAGTATATTCTCTTCTTTTAGTAGAGCTATGAATGTTTCAATCCAAATTCCATATTTTTGTCGAAACTCATATGAGATATAATTTTAGTGCAAATCAAGGCTATAAAAAGCCAAACTTAATTATTAAATTTTTATTAAGCTAGCTGTCCTCAAAATGGACATAACATCTTAAATAGTAGCATATAACTAACTATTTATCGCTAATTAACGAACTAATTTAACGTGTAATTAGTTTAAAAGGTGTTCAAGTTCAACATCATCATTATCACCAACCCCTTAATTAACTCTTGCCTGCCTTCTGACATTTTTAATGGACTCTCTCTTCATGGCAAGAGTCTTGATCGGTTGAATTTTATAATATGAACAATGAGTTTAAAACTCGAGGTTAGATATTGAATGAATACTCTAGCGAAAAACAAAATACTTTTTTTTCATCCTAGGTGTAATTGTCATAGAAGCTTTCCATATGTCGGCATAAATTAGATCTATAGAATCATTTTCATTCGGCCTTTCTTGCGTAATTGCTATCAATATTTCAGTTTGCCATATATCATTAAAATATATACATTAATTTAAAAGATCGATTGATGATGGTGTACAGGGGTTATTTTTACCACCATTTTGAGTCTCAAATGTGTTACTTTTACCTTGAATGTTCAGAAATTTTACAGTAATATATTACATTACTTGTTTGCTTCACAGTTAAATACCTTTGTATTGTCATCTTCAGTTTAAACTTTAACATGTTGCTAACTTTCATTAATTGTACTTTCTATTTTATCATTGAGAACACATTACAAGTATTCATCTATAAACACAGTATTTAGTTATAGTTGATCAAAAGAAATTGGATTTTTTAAAATCGGTTTATAAAAAGTCACTCAACACAAACGTAATATTAATGAGCTATATGCACCAAATTATCAGATTAATTTTGATGATTAGAATCCTTTGAATACTCTGATATTAACTATCCGTTATATATAAGGTGGATATGTAATAAACTAAACCGAAGTAATATTTTCTTTTTCCTTTTAATTGATATATGGAGGTGGAGTCTATATATTCCGCTCCACCTCAAAACCATTAATACATGTTTCATTCCCAAATATGATTATCAGCAATTTCAGTTTTATCTATGTATGTTGTTATTTCTGTGAAAGACCTGCCACTAGAGTAAAACTTCGAAGTTGTAGAAGGGTTGGAGAAATTCTACTTATATCTTAACAATTTTGACAATAAGAACTGGAGAAAAAGCACATAAACTTATATAACATGTGACAATTAAATCATGCAAGGCATTATCTCCAAAAAAATTAAATCGAATTAATCTTGGACAAGAAGACATGCAAAATTGTTAAGAGGTTCATCATGTTTGTTGATATATTTACTTGTTCAAAGTAATACCTCAGAATCATAATAATTTACTTAAATTAGGTAGCTGAAAATTTTTAATATATCACAGCATCCCTTCCATTTTCAAGGCCTTAATTTGCAGGCATACATACAGCTATATAATGCTAAATATTCTAATAGAGTACTTGTTCAATTGCATATATATACTATCAGAAAAAATTAGTACAAAATGAGAAGAGAGAAGTCAAATGCCTTCAAAATGATGCACATACTACACTTGGTCAATGAAAGAGATGCTCAAGACATAAACTAATAAGATAATGACTTCTTACTTGCAGCTGTGTTCACGTAAACAAAACACTATAAATAGACTCCATTCAGATAGCCTTCAACATTCAAACATTCAACTATAAGTTGAAGTTTTGGGGGTGCTCTCTGACTTGGACAAGTTAAAATGAGCAACAAGTCAGAGAGCAACACCCCTATTTTTTTATACCTTAGGCCGTTTATAGGGAAAATTTTGAAGTATTTGGGGTGCTCTCTGAATTGGACAAGTTAAAAAGATGCCTTCTACCGGGTGAGGTGAATTCGTGATTGTGTTCTTCGTGAACTGAATACACCACTCACGTATTCCTTGCTTCGTTCAATTTTACACGAGCGCAAGTCTTGCAACCCGTTCTACAGGTTGTTCCCCGTTTACCATCACTATATTGATTCGGCGACGACCCAGCTTTATTACAAAGATATGACTTATCTACTTCCACTCCTCCCTTTAATTTATTTTCACCCTTACGCATTGCAAAACCCCCACAACGAGCATATGAAGAATAAAAATTTTCAGCCTCAACTAAAGTGGGAAATGTCATACCTAACTTTGGTTTTAGATGTTTTTCGACTAACGGCATGGAATCAATGATTGGTTCTACCCGCACAAAATTATCATCGGCAGCAGAACTCTCTGTATCGTTGTTCATCTGGGAGAAAAATATATTATTGGTAAATTAATACACACATCATATATAAAATAGCTTGTTAACAAACGATTGTGATATATATACATACGAAAAAGAAAAAAAAAGTGACAACATCAAAAAAATACGAAACTTTGCAATTGGGTCTGGCTTGCCGCACACAAGGTAACGGAACTTGTAGAAGCGAGTTCCGATCCACGGTTTGCAAGATACGGCAGTGTCTCGCTCACTTTCACTCTTTGAAATGAGGGGAATGCGATACACGGACGCATATAGCAAACCGTGGGTGACAACTCGCAACTACAAGTTGCTATGACTTGTGAGTGGCGAGACCGACCTTCTCGCAAAGTTACGGATTTTTCAAGTGGGTTCTCTATTGAAAACTCCCTCAAAACATAACAAAATTCATGAGAAAACCGCACAATCGACAGTAAAAAAAAACTAAACTTTGTGATTGGGTCGGGCTCCCCGCACACAAGGCAATGCAACTTGTACAAGCGAGTTCCGATCAACGGTTTGCAAGATACCGCCGTATATCGCATTCATTCATGAAAAATGCCAACAATGTGATACATTGACGTAGGCTCCAAAACGGGGGTCCGAACTCGCAACTACAAGTACCGTTTGGTAGCGAGCGGTAAGCCCAATATGCTCGCAAAATTTCTGTTTTTTTAAATGTCGTTTCCTACTGAAAAGTACCATCGACAGAAATCAAACATTAATTGAGGTTGTTGTTTGATATACGGTACAAATCCGCACAAACGAGATCAAAAAATTCCGAAACTTTGGAAGTAGGACTGACGCAAAACACATGAGCCAACAAAATTTGTAGAGGTGAGTTTCGACTCACGGTTTGCAATATACGCCGATGTATCGCTTTCACTCACGGAAAATACTCGAAAGCGATACATGGTCGTACACTTCAAACCGTGAATCCAAACACACTTATACAAGTTGTGTTGGCTTGTGCGTGGTGAGCCCGACGTACTCGCAAAATTGCATAATTTTTTGTATCTCTTTGTGCGCTATTACTAACATCGAACAACGACCAACAACAACTAATACTACATCTACATCCACAATAAAACTAGAATTACCTATTCTATAAATACCTACGCATAATATAGAAATTGTACACTCAAACATTGGAGAAAAAATTTCAATCAATTAACCTAGTTAGATCTACTAAAGCATGGAAAAATTAATACCTTTCACAATGAGGGTGTTCTGAAAGGAGATAGAGGAGGCCCTTGCGCGCTGCTGTAGAGAAAGGAAGGGGAGTAGGGTTTGGCTAATTTCTTTAGGTTTAGGGTTTTAGGGTTGGGGAGATTTCGTATGGTTAGGGTTTTTTTGTAATCGGGATCTTCAAAGGAAGAGGGCAAAAATGTGAGAATAGGAAGAGATTGAGTGAGAAGCAACGAGCAAGAGAGAGCTAGGGTTTTCAGATCGAGAGAGAGCTAGGATTTGGGAAAATGAGTTTCTCGAGCTCCAGTAGCGAGAGAGAGTTGTGAGGGAGACGGCGATCTGAGTATGTACAAGTGTTTGGAAAAACACTTGTACATACTTAGGCCGTTGTTGGGAACAACGGTCTAAGTTGAAATTTTTGTTTAAAAAAAACAACCTAAACAATGGCCTAAGTACAATTTTCTTCAAAAAAAAAACTTCAAACAACCTAGTCCGTTGTTCCCAACAACGACCTAAGTATAGGTTTCTGAAGAAAAAATTCACGCCAAAAAAATGCTAAGTGTGAAACGTTTTTTGGCGTGAATTTTCGAAATTGCCCCTCCGCTTTTAGAGCCGTTAGTGGGAGACTTTGGTGGGTTTCGATCTCAGCGGCTGATCATGATCTTGCAAGATCGGACGGTTGAAATGGGTGTTTTCCAACCCGTTGAAAATGGATCCGTTTTCAACTGAGCATTTGCCATATATATATATATATATATATATATATATATATATATATATATATATATATATATATATATATATATATTATCGTTAACAATGGCCCCGCGTTTCATTAAAATAATTTAACAGAACATACAACAAAAAGTAAAGATGATGAAGTTCAAGAAACCCGGCCCAACAGTTGTGGTACTAATACTCCCCCAACGATCAAACAAAAATACCACAAAATCTATGTCTACTGGTTGGCCAACCTCACCAAAACAAGTACTTCGTGCCAGCTTGAGCTCATACTCTCTCATTCCCTCACTTGTACTCTATAGGCTTCAACAAACAAAAATACTAACTTGTTATATTGCAATTTTAGATAATATTCGAGGTAGATTTCATTTGTCTGCTCATTAGTAAAAAAAAGTCATTGTTAACGGTGCGTAGAACTTCCTCCGTGTTCCATTAATAAGATGTTGAACGAAACATACAACCAAAATATGGAGTATGCTAATTATGAATTTCATCAGGCTGGATTATGAAACACTTTCTCCGCCCAAAAAAATGAACCATGACGTTCACAACCCAAAAAACAACATCAAAATATACACCAAATATGCTCGATAGTAATTAGTTTGTTTTAGATCAGCTTATGATGAAGTTACTGGAAGACAGACTTATTCAGCTTTAATTTATCGACAAGGTAAACTCTAGCAAGGTTTCACAAACATCTGAGACTGACACTGACGTAACTAGGGTTTAAAAATCGTTGAAGTGATAGTTGACTGATGTGTTTATTATACCTAATCTATGATAAATATGCAAATGTGTAACCCTCGTTTTTGTAAATATATAATTTCTGAATAATATTCTGTATTTCGAATTTTATATGAATTTAGTTGTGTTAAATTCATTTTAACTTTTTATATTTAAAATATTTCTGATCGGAAATTATGTTTATTTCGAATAAAGGTATATTTTACCTTACTTTCTATTTTGCAATTGATCGACTATTTTCATTTTAGCCAAACTAAAATTATTCGGAACTTCCTTAATTATTTGTTAAAGCCAATTTCTTTATATAACCTTGTTATTATTATTTTATTATTTTTATTGTTAAATCTATTAGTTTTAGTATTGTCATTATTACCATTTTTATTAATATTGTTTGTTCTATTATTATTGTTAAAATTAGTGATGTTGTTATTACTTATATTTTCTTGATCTTTATTATTAATATTATTATTTTTAAAGCCCAAATTGATCTTGATATATTTTGCATTATTTATTTAATGGATTTTTAACACGTATGTCCCTAACAAGTATGCTAATATCATATGTACCCTTCAAAAATGTGTATTTTCATATATGCCCCTAACAATATGATCTTATTTCTAATTTATCCCTAAAAGTTGCTTCAAACTACGTGTATTTGAAATTTATAAGATTAGTGGCGAATTTGGCTAGAAAACATGATAAAGAAGATGAAATTACAAATATGTACTGTAAATTTGTCCCTTTATTAAGAAAACTGAAGAAAATTTGAGAATTGTTGATGTGTTTCAGTTCGTTTTATAGTCGACTGAGTTTATAAAAAGTAGGAAGAAGAAGCTTGACTAGTGGAGGAAGGGTATTTCAGTCATTTTACATAAAATCTATTAAATAAAATTGTATATTATATACATTTTTATGTTTTTAATGTAGTTTTAACTTAAGGGGTAACTAAGAGGTTGGACACACATTGTCAGGGGTAAATATGAAAATACTTATTTGTGAGGGGTATATGTGATATTCACATATTTGTTAGGGACATATATGTTAAAAACCCTTATTTAATTTAAAGCCCAAACTCAATTGTTTATTTTAAGCCCAATGGTTTTTAAACCCAAACCCATTCACTCAATTCCACTCTTAATTGTGTGTTGACCAGATATACTCCTAATCAATCCCCAAATTTAATCTCTCCCCATTAACCTAGCAGTTATGACAATCTTAATTGCCTCTAATTCTCATCCACGCATATTTGAATCCCGTAACCCCCTCCCCTACAATCACTCTCCTCCTTATTTTATACCATTATTATATTCAAACCTTTCCCTATTTTCTCCCCGTAACCCACTCCCTAAAATCTCTCTCATCCTTATTATTATATTCCTTTTTATCATATTATAATATATCCCTCTCTCTCTCCCGTACTCTCTCTCTTCTTCTCTGTTAAAACCAGACAAACAGACCAACCAAAACAAAACCCAAACAACAAAACCAAATCAACGAAACCAAACAACACATCGTCTCCTTCATCCTCCCGCTCTCTCATCTCCCCCATTTCGAACCCACCAAACCCATCGACAACACCCCAAGCCGCCGCCATTGCCTCTCCACCTCGTCCCACATCCTAGCCGCCAACGAACCCTCCACCATCGTCTTCTCGCCATTACCCAAACTCCGAAACCCACTCCGTCTCCTTCCTCCGCTCCATCGCCCGAACCTAATACTCTCTCATCCTCATCGCCTCGCCACCCCATTCCCTTCCTCTTCGTCATCACCACAGAACCATCTTCGCCTCATCACCATCATCGTCTTCGCCCCAACACCACCGAACCCAACTCCGAAAACCCATTTTCTTCAACCTCGCCGCTCGCACCGTTGCTCTCCACCATTGTCGTCGGAGTTCTCGAGCTTCCCTCGAGCTCCGTGATTCCACCGCCTCCGCCATCGCCAGGCCCCCCTTGTCGCAGCCATCAACGTCCAGAACCCCCCGCCATTCTTCTCCTCTGTTTTTGCCGAAAACAGAGCTGCTCGAGATCGAGCTGCTGCGCCGTCGATGTTGTCGCAGTTGCCGCCAAGCCGCTGCGCGTCGACCACCGGACGTCGTCGCTCCGCCTCACCGCAGTGCGCCGCAGTCCCGCCCTCTCCCCCGCTCATTGCCGAAGCGAGGAAGAAGACGAACAGCCATTGGCTCGATTGCCTGTTTCGTGTTCACCCGCAGCGAATCCTACTTCCGCTGTCCCCTGTTCGTCCGAATCCAGTGCGGGGACGCGATCTGATTGGGCGAGATCCGCTGTTTGCTGTTTTGCCGCGCCGGATCGAGAGTTCCTGTTTGCTGTTTGGATCTGATCCTGTGTGGAGTTTGCTCTAGTTGCTGGTTTGTTTGCTTGGATTTCTTGCACATATTTTCGCGCGTAATTATCGTCTAAAAGGCAAGTATCTCTTGTACAACTTTGTTTTTCCAGTACAAGCCCTTGTAAAAATACCGCAAGTATATTATTTTTGACTCCAATTCGCATTCATAAGTCAAATTGATACCCGTTTTCATTCCTAATCCATCGATCTTGTATTCACATGTGATCGTGAATACTTTGCTATCCTATGCATGACATGAACATCCAAAAATAAATACAAATATATGAAATCTTAGGGATTATACATACTGGTGTGAATGGCTATTTTACCCTTGTTAATAGTTTAAGTGTTTATATTATCCCTTAATTTCTGATTTAGTTTTATACATGTAATTAGTCACTTATAGTTGCAATGTTATTTTAGATGACCCTAAAATATTATGGACCCATATATGAAATAATAAAATAGACCCATATATGTATTAATAAATTATACCCAATTATGACATTAAACTACATGTTTCACATCTCCTTACTTAGAACATATTGCACGCCATATTCCTGGTTGTTCCATGTCCATATCTTGACCTTGTCCTCATTGCATTATGATTGTGTTAACGAATTAATAAAAGTAACAAGCCAGGGTATAAGGAAAAGATTTGAGTAGTGGGCAATATAGAAGAGCGTACTCGGACGGGAGCTCGTGGTTTCCCGACGCAAGTTGCAAGTTACAAATTGCAAGATTGCAAATGACAAGTTTACATGTTCACGTTACAAGTTTACACTCTACATGTTCCACATTACAAGTTTGCACGTATCTCGATACAATATTGAATGTACATGTTTTCCCGAGTACGTGACCTATAAAACCCACCACTAAATCTAAACGAAATTGTATTGACTGTAGCAATCATGTAGTAAAAATATGGGATGCATGAAGTGCTACCTAGATAGAATCAAGACATTAGACATAAGATTAACACGTGCATTTGCATGATCCAATTATATGTTACATGTTCATGTTGACTCGATACTTGTTTACTTGTTACTTGTTTTACACGCCACTTGTTTCATATTGACTTGTTCATACCATGTTACTTATTGCATTTCCCTTACTCTTGATTCCTTGCTCTTTTCCTGTTTATCTTTTGTTTTATTTTTGTTCCTGTTTCCCTTAGCTTGTACTCCCCTTGCGGCCCGTAACTTGTATTAACGGGTCTCCTTGTTTCCCTTTTCTTTTCTTTTGTTATAATATACTTGCAGGCCCGAATGGAGAATTACCAGAAGGTGTCGCTGACCAAGTGTTCTAGTTATTATTTATCATGTTATTGTATTAATTTGTGTTTTGTTTATTCAACTCTTTATTGTAATTCGGGCTTGTTCGACCCGTAACTATTGTATTTCCCAGTTGTTGGTTACTTTTATGGACTATGTCATGAATTTTCATTATCAAATTGTGATTTACATGCCTGCGTGGATTGTTTTATTATCTTGTTGTTAAGTTTACTTGTACAGCTTAAGAATGGTGTGTTCGCACCATTCGCTGGGCCTTAGTCTCGTGCCTGCATTCTCGTGTTTTGGGAAGCAGGGCGTGACAAAATGTAAACACAAATAACAGTAGGTCTAATGAAGTGAGAGCTACTGATAGCTATGTCAATGCTAACACTCATGTTACCGAGGAGATGACACAAGGTGCTAGGGTATATCAAGTTCCACAAGAGTCGTCTGATTCATCCAATGTAGACGAATTGTACATTGGACAGAAGTTTATAAATAAAGAGTCGATTCAGCAGGTTGTGATGTTGTATTCTATCAAGAAACATCGTAAATTCGTCACATTGAAATCTTCACCGACATTGTACACAGTTAATTGTAAATTGACACCTAGAAAACGTACAATTGAGGAGATGGTGCAAAATCCCCCAGTAGTAAGTGATGGTGGCTGCCCTTGGAGATTACGAGCAATTATTCCAAAAGGCGGGATAAATTTCATGGTGAAGAATATAGTTGGGCCTCATACATGTACGAATCTCACGTTGAATCAGAACCACTGTAAGTTGATTCTAACCTTGTTTGCAACTTAATTGTGAGTGTGGTGAAGTCTGAGATAGGTTTAACACCGCAGGCAATTATTGAGATAGTGAAACTGCAATATAATTATCAGATTTCATATAAGAAAGCTTGGATTGCAAAATAAAAGGCAATTGAGAGGTTTTTCATTACCTTCGAAGATGCATATACGAAGTTGCCTTTTCTTCTATCAACGAGACAAGCAGCAAATCCAGGAACCGTTATCCACTGGGATAAATATCAGTCTAGTCCCGACGAGGAAACATTCAAAGAAGTTTTTGGGGCATTTGGTCCTTCGATTGAAGGTTTCAAGTCTTGCAGACCTGTTATTAGTGTTGACAGAACTCACTTGTACGGTAAGTACAAGGGTTGTTTGTTAATTGATGTTTTCCCATATGCGAATGATAGCTTATTTCCATTTGCATTTGCATTAGTTGATGGAGAGAGTATAAATACTTGGACTTGGTTCATGAGTTGCATTCAGTATTTTGTCACCGATCGTACTAAGTTGTGTGTTATCTCTGATTGTCATGCTGGTATTTTGTCTGCTATGGAATTGCAAAATGAAACTTAGAACGAACCTAATGCATATCATCGTTATTGTATGCATCATTTCGCTACAAATTTTTTTAGTAAATTTGGTAGCAAGGCAATGATGAAAAAAGCCAAAATTATAGCGTGTCAAAACCAACCCAAAAAGTTAAGTACCAAACTCGCTGAACTTGAAACCATTAATGTCGAGGCGGCTAATTGGTTAAAAGATAAACCGGTTGAGAAATGGGCACTTTATGCAGATGAAGGTCGATGATATGACATAATGACTACGAACCTATCAGAAGTCTTCAATTCAGTCTTGAAAGATGTCCGTAGTTTACCGGTAACTGCAATTGTGGAGATGATCTTTTATCGTCTAAATTCTTACTTTACTACTCGTCGACAGGAAGCCAATAAACTTTTATCTGAAGGGAAGATTTTTGCTCGGAGAGTATAGGAATTGATCAATAGTCGGCGTAAGATAGCAAACCGGCATGAGGTTACAATGTTTCATCATGAATCTGGAGTTTTTGCCGTCAAAATGGGTCTACGCATGGTAAGTGGAGAAAGGAAGGGTGGGAACTTGTACACTGTTAACTTGAGTACTAAAACATGCACATATATGAAATTTCAACTATATCATATTCCATGTTCTCATGTATTGGCAGTTTGTGCATATCGTGCAATTGATTACAAGCCTTTTATTGATAAATTTTACTTAGTTACTTAATTAGTACAAATATGGGCTCCCCTCTTTCATTCAACTCTAGATCCAACATATTGGCCTACTTTTGATGGATTATGACTCGTAGCTGATGCAAGTCTGCGACGTTCAAGGAAAGGCCGGCCAAGATCTACAAGAATTTGCAACGACATGGATGTGAGAGATAGGTCTAGTAGGGGTACGGGAACGAAATGTTCGATATGTGGGTTGCATGGACACAATAAGCGGCGATGTAGTAATGGAGGATCTCAAAACATTTAATCCATGTCAAATTCGAATGTGTTTGTGTTTGTTTCGTCAACTTTGCAGTAGCTTGTAATTGTACAATGTGATGTGAACTTCCTACTAATTTGTATGTGTTTAATTCTAAAAAAGCGACAATCCCATTTGTTATCAAGTTATTGGAAGTTTAGAGATTGTGAATGAATTTGTAAGTTGCATGATGTTGGAATACATATATGGCAGACTGCATTTTGTATGTTGTAATGGAATTTTTTTTCCCTAAACTCGCTTTCTCAGAAAGCGAGTCTTGTTTAAACTAGCTCGCTTCGCTTTCTGAGAAAGTGACTGTTGAGTAGATAGATTTCCAGAAATCAGCTTGTCTCTGGAAATCTATCTACTCCACAGTCGCTTTCTGGGAAAGCGAGCTGGTTTAAACAAGACTCGCTTTGTGGGTCTGCTGAGAAACAACTTGTACAGACCCAAGACTCGCTTTTTGTGAAAGCGAGGATCTCAATACTAGACTCGCTTTCTGAGAAAGCGAGTTTAGGCAAAAAACAAACCACTTCAAGTTGCATATGCAGTCGGTCCTGTATACAATTTTTCTTACAATACACTTCAATCATTTCCAAGTAAAATACACTTCAACAATTCTCAACCCTTCAATCAATTTCCCCAAAATACACTTCAACCAATTCACCACAATACACTTTGCCATTTCTCAACTCTTTCATAACACACAAACACAAACCCGAAACAATCACACTCAATCATAACACACAAACACAAACATTCAAAACAATGAATCAATCACACTCACACACCCCATATGAAAATACATTGCTTTATACATTCCAAAATTATAAAAGTTCACAAATCCACTTCACGACATTGAAAGATACATTACAAAATATTGAAACATTAATACCAAAATAACTTTAAGGATCGGGTGTAAAGAAAGTGGGGGGTCTCCTTTGCCTTTTAGTACGCTGTGGAGTGGCCTGGGTGACACCGGACAAGGGAATCAGATCCTCTTCAATCTTATGTTGTGTCCCTTCAACGTTTTCTTCAATCTCATCCCCTTCAACTTCTTCTTCGGAGTCGTTTCTCGGACGATATGGGGGGTCTATGGACAACTTTCTTCCGACGAACACCACACTGACTGGTTCGATGTGCAGGAATAGTTAGTATAGCATCTAAAGTCGCTCTCTCGCCCATAGCATCAACTTGTGCACGACACGACGTAATCATCTCGCGTGCGAAGTCCCTCATCGGTTCCACGACATTACTCATCAACACAACAGCACATTTTTAGCCATAGTCCAAGTCTGGCCCATCTACAAAACATGCAAAGTTGAAATATTAAATACAGTGCATATGTATATATAAACCAAAATTTTAGAAAAACATTAAAAGAATACAACAAAACTTAACAACTTATGATTTTATGAAGAGTCGATGCCTTCGGTTGGAACATAGGCAAATTCATTGAATGTTCATCTGCTGGTTCGGCTGCTGGTCGACGAATCGGGACTACCACACCAGCAGAAGTCTGCACTGTGGAGAGAGATATAATGTCTAGTCATCCTCCCATACCAAGCCATGTAAGTCGCATGCACCGATGCATCAAACGGAGGAATGTCACCAATGATTTCGTCGAACCGGTGCTCATTCCATCTCTCAACATATGTAGCAAAGCATGCGGCCCAATTGTGTCTTGGTTGTCGACCCATTCCAATAATAGAATGCATATCGGCATTGAACGGTTCAGCAACAGGAATACTTTGAAACAGACCAAACTGACGTAGCACTCTATTAGCGTAGTAGAATTCGACTGTGCTAAAGTTGATTAGAGGTGCCTTTGTCTACCACAGATCGCGCCTATACAAGTAAATAGGCGGTAGTCGACCCACACGCGCCTCCGTGTAGGGCTGCCACACGACGCAATCATCTGCCACCTATCCAATTCATCTCGAAAGTATGTCAGGCATCTGTTGGGGTTGGCCATCCATGTGAGATTGCCGGACCAGTAAACACCGAGTACGTGGAGGTAACATGTGTTGGTCCTCGGGGAGATGGACCCAATTGGGTGATTGCCTACGCACTACAGGCCGACCAACATGAATACGCTCACAGCTCCAAACTTGAAGTAAGATCATTGGTCCATTCATCTACACCGAACAAAGACTGCAGTTACACAAACTCATGTACAGAGACGCCATCGCGGCACTACCCCAACTGTACAGCCCGACTCTTCGCAGATCGGCAATCAATGACAGGTACATCAATGACACTGAATGACCAGTCAAATTCGAAAACATCATGCCGCCAAATAGTGTCAAGATGTACACCCTGCAATAGCACTCAACCTCGACCTCAGTGGAATCTTCATTCAATCTATTCTTGAAAGTTTCCTTCAACCATTACAAGCGAATGAACTTTCCATTTACTACCCCCATTTCGAATTCAACACCAAGGTATTGTTCCACAAGATATACCTGCTCGAAGTCCATCGTACCGGTTACTGCCTGCCCATCGACTGGAAGACCGGTGAGTACGGAGACGTCCTGTAGTGTTACGGTCATCTCCCCAACTGACAGGTGGAAGGTATGGGTTTCAGGCTGCCATCTCTCAAGAACTGCGGTAAGAAGAGAAGCGGTCGATCACATTTGATGGAGCTCATCAGTCCAATACCATATAACCCGCAATTCCGTAGAATCTGTTGAAATATAGTAAGTGTATATTCTGTTTCCTAAAATATAGGAAACAGATTCCCCAAATCTCTAATCTACCCAATCTTCTCTCAATCTTTTTCTTCTTCTCCAAGAATGTAATCTATATATAGATGTATACAACAAAGAAATGAAATAACAAGAAAATATGATTTTCCCCAATTCAGATTTCAATATGGTATCAGAGCCTAACCAGATCTGGGCTAACTGAAGAAGAAGAAAATGAGAAGATCAGATCTGACATCTCCATCTTCATCCGATCCCGACCAAACTCCGGCAACTCCCTGCTGACGCGCGCCGTCAGCACCCGACCACGACCACTTCTACTCCGGCAACCATACCTGCTGACACATCAGATCTCCCTACCTCCGCTGCTTCCCTCTCTCGACGCCAGCACAGACCCACAAACCCCACTTCGTCTTCTCCGACCAAATCCCCAACTCCGGCAAACCCCAATCCCCAACTTCCCCGCCGCTTCATCCACTTGCTCCTTTCTTCCTCCCTGTCCTCCGGCACCCTCTCCCTCGTCGCGCAGCCAGACGCAGCACCCCGATTCCCAGTGCACCCCACTGCTCTCTTCCGACCTGTTCCCCGGCGCCGCCCAGCGACAGGTCGTCGACTGCATCCTCGGTGCAGCCCTGTTCGTCTCCCTCATCCACCGTCATCACAACTGCAGCGTCCCCACACACAAATCAGATCTAGATCAGATCTAGATTCCGATTTCAGTCCACTATCCCGAAGCCTGATCAGATCTAGATCCGTTGTTGTTTGATCCAGATCCATTGTTTGCTTGTACTGCTAACATGAGTAGTACACCGATTATTGTGCAATCCGAGAATTCCGGCTTTAACGCGGGGATAATTCTTGATGAAACAAATTATGATGTTTGGACTCAGTTGATGGAGATGCATATTGCTGGACGTGAAAAGATCCAGTACATTCAAGGTGATAGTAAAATTCCTGCTGAAAGTGATGGTTCCTATGCCAAATGGTATGCTGATAATCAGAAAGTGAAAGGCTGGCTGTTGATGTCCATGAAACCCGAGATCATGAAGAGATACATTCGATTGAAAACTGCTCGTGATATTTGGGATGCTCTTGCAAAAACATTCTATGATGGAACCGACGAGGTTCAGGTGTTTGCTCTAAACCAGAAAGCTTTTTCGGCAAGGCAAAATGGCAGGCCACTTTCTATTTATTATGGAGAATTGACTGAAATTTTTCAAGAATTGGATCATCGAGATCGGGTGATCATGAAGAATCCTGACGATGTCCAAACATATAAGAAATCAATCGACCGCTTGCGAGTTCATATTTTTTTGGCTGGATTAGATGCTGAGTTTGAGCAGGTTCGAGGAGAAATTTTGCGAAAGGATCCTGCACTTGATCTTGAGGCATCCTACGCATATGTTCGGCGGGAGGCTCGTCAACAAAGCACCATGAACAGCTCCTCTGAATCTTCTGATGTAGCTGCAATGGTGGCTCGGCCACATCCATTCAAAAGTTTCGCAGGTCAGTCTGGATCATCTGCACGCACTTCTAAGGGCATCAATCAATCTACTTATGAGTCAAGGAAGTGTACCCAATGCGGCAAAACTGGGCACACGAAAGCTCGTTGCTATCAGATTATCGGCTACCCGCACGACTGGGATCATAGTAGAGATTCTCGGAAGAAGATATCCACTATTGCTGTTGGAATTGCTGAAGGAGCTGGGAAGAGCATTGAACAAACCTCCGCACTGGTTACAGCTTCAGGTAACGATGGTAAGGCTTTTAATATTTCTGCATATGTTATGAATAATACATGGATAATTGATTCTGGTGCTACCAATCATATGACTTTTGATTCTAGACAAGTTAAAACCTTACACCCATCCACCAAATCCACAGTATCCACTGCCAATGGTAATCCTGCCCCTGTTACTTGCGAAGGTTCCATATCCCTCACAAAAGATCTTACATTAGACACAGTACTAGTAGTCCCATCCTTAAATTTTAATCTGTTATCTGTCACCCAAATTACTAATACCCTACATTGTATTGTTGTTTTTTGGCCTTCTTTTTGTGTCTTTAAGGATATTTGGACTCGCAAGACGATTGGTTATGGGGTTAGACGTGGAAAACTCTATTATCTGGATTTGGTTTCTGAGAGTTCAAACAGGTTGACTCAAGCTCTTGCCGTTAATAATTCCGAGGGGGAGAAGCAATCAGAAATTTGGCTGTGGCACCGACGTCTAGGACATGCATCGTTTGGCTATTTACTTAAATTATTTCCCAGTTTATTTTCGAAGTTGGATATTTCTAGTTTTCGTTGTGATGTATGTGAACTAGCAAAAAGTCACCGTGTTTCTTTTCATAGCAATCTGAATAAAAGCACGATTCCATTTATGATTATTCATTCTGATGTTTGGGGTCCATCCAGAAATACCACTATTGGAGGAGCTAAATGGTTTGTGACATTTATTGATGACTGCACACGTATGACTTGGATTTGTTTGATGAAATCTAAAGGAGAAGTTAGTAGTTTATTTCAAAAATTCCATAAGCAGGTTATGACTCAGTATAAAGCACACATTCAAGTTCTCAGAAGTGACAATAGTGGCGAGTACCTGAATACAGATCTACAACAATATTTGGTGGAACATGGAATTGTTCACCAGACTACATGTTCGTATACTCCTCAACAAAATGGCGTGGCCGAAAGGAAAAACAGACACTTGCTTGAAGTAGTCCGTGCTTCACTTATTTATGGCAATCTCCCATTCATGTATTGGGGAGAAGCCCTAACCTCTGCAGCATACCTAATTAATCGAGTCCCTTCTCGTATCCTGAACTTCAGCACGCCACTTCAAGCACTAACTAATGCTGTGGATGCGCCAACTGTTGTCAACCTGCCACCTCGTGTCTTTGGGTGTGTCGCATTTGTTCACCTACATCAACACGAGCGGAGTAAGTTAACCCCCCGAGCAGTAAAATGTGTTTTTGTGGGATATGCAATGAATCAAAAAGGGTATCGTTGCTATCACCCACCAACTCAATGGATGTTTGTGACTATGGATGTGGTGTTCCATGAACATGAGATGTATTTTTCTTCTTCTACGACTGAACTTCAGGGGGGGTACCGAAGTGAAGTTCAGACTCTTGGGTATGATGAAGTAATTGTCAGGCAGAACGAACAACTGGATACAAATAATGGAGAACACTTGAATGAAGATCTAGCAAGGGAGGAATATCCTCATGAAGAACTGCAAGAAGACCCTCTTGAAGAATTGCAACCAGTACCGAATTTCAGTGAGAGTGAACCATCAGAACCCCAAAACCAATCGTCATCGTTGTCCGAACCTCCTAGAAGAACACTCCCGTACCGTACTAATAGAGGTATTCCAAAACCCACTTATGAACCTAATCCCACTAGTAATGTCAAATATCCCATGAGTAATTATGTATCCACTCACCGCTTGTCGGAATCAAATAAGTCATTTGTAAATCAATTATCTACTGTATCTATTCCTAACAGTGTGCAGGAAGCCCTTACTGATCCAAGGTGGAAAGCAGCTATGGATGAGGAGATGAAATCCTTGAAAAAGAACGAGACTTGGGAGATAGTCGAGCTGCCAGCAGGGAAGAAGCCAGTAGGATGCAGATGGATTTATACAGTGAAATATAAATCAGATGGTTCGATAGAGCGGTACAAGGCAAGGCTGGTTGCCAAAGGGTACACTCAAACTTATGGAATTGATTATGACGAAACATTTGCACCTGTGGCAAAGTTCAACACTATTCGAGTTCTACTGTCACTCGCTGTAAATCTTGACTGGCCGTTGGAGCAATTTGATGTGAAGAATGCATTTTTGCATGGAGAATTGACAGAAGAAGTCTATATGGATCTTCCACCAGGGTCGAACAGACCAGTCCAACACAGCAACAAAGTATGTCGTCTGAAGAAAGCATTGTATGGACTGAAGCAGTCGCCAAGAGCCTGGTTTGGGAGATTTACAAAATCAATGAGGACATTCGGATACGATCAGAGTAATTCTGATCATACTCTATTCCTAAAAAGGAAAGAAGGTAAAATTACTGCTCTCATTATTTATGTTGATGATATGATAGTAACTGGAGATGATCCTGAGGAGATGAAGGCATTAAAGAACTACTTGTCACAAGAGTTCGAAATGAAAGATCTTGGTCCTTTGAGATACTTCCTTGGTATTGAAGTTTCTCGCTCAAGAAAGGGGATATTTCTTTCTCAAAGAAAATATGCTCTGGATTTATTGAAGGAAACTGGAATGTCCGCTTGTCAACCGATTAGTACACCATTGGAAGAAGGACTGAAACTATGCAACGAAGCTGATCAAGTGCCTTGTGATAAGGAAAGATATCAGAGATTGGTTGGACGACTAATGTATCTTGCACATACACGGCCAGATTTGTCATATGCTTTAAGTGTGGTAAGTCAGTTTATGCATGCACCTCGGGAACAACATATGGACACGGTAATAAGAATTATGAGATACATTAAGTCAGCCCCAGGAAAAGGAGTTTTATTTGCGAAACATGGTCACTTGAAGGTTGAGGCATATACTGATGCTGATTGGGCAGGATCTACAATCGATAGGCGCTCCACTTCAGGATATTTCACCTTTGTCGGCGGAAATTTAGTTACATGGAGGAGTAAGAAACAAAATGTTGTTGCACGCTCTAGTGCAGAGGCTGAGTATCGCGGAGTAGCTTTAAGTATAACAGAAGCTTTATGGCTGAAACTCCTGTTGCAGGACTTAGGCTATGGTCCAAAGGAACCTATGAAGGTGTATTGTGACAGTCAAGCGGCGTGTGATATTGCGGCTAATCCAGTTCAGCATGATAGGACGAAACATGTAGAGGTGGACAGATTCTTCATCAAAGAAAAATTAGATGAGAAAGTTATTGAGATATCCAAAGTGAAGTCAGAAGATCAACTCGCAGATATCCTAACCAAGGCTGTTTCGACTCGGCTATTCTTGAAATTTGTTGACAAGTTGGGCATGTTCGATATCTATGCACCAACTTGAGGGGGAGTGTTGAAATATAGTAAGTGTATATTCTGTTTCCTAAAATATAGGAAACAGATTCCCCAAATCTCTAATCTACCCAATCTTCTCTCAATCTTTTTCTTCTTCTCCAAGAATGTAATCTATATATAGATGTATACAACAAAGAAATGAAATAACAAGAAAATATGATTTTCCCCAATTCAGATTTCAATAGAATCTCGTGAATCCGTGTGTGCATATGAAGTGGATGACCCCCAAATGTACACTCCTTAGATTTGCCTTCCCACATGTCCTTCGAACGGTGATGCGATTGGAGAGTAAGCATTGTAGGGTCGAGGGGACCTGGACCTCCAGGAGAAACATAAGATGATGAAGAAGGGGCTGATGAAGAAGGTCCTGCCTCATTTGGATTAGTTGAGACCTACACAACAATAACATTTAAATCAATAGACCGACATTACATTTTATTGTATGATAATCAAACTAATCGGATAAAAAAATTATTCACTTACATTAGTATTCTCGGTTCTACCATGACCACGACCACGTCCACCGCGAGGAGGTGGGCCAAAAGAAGTACGTGGTCCGTCGCCTCGAGTATTTGGAGGTCTACTACTCGATCCTTCCTCCACATTACCCATCGTGCGTGCCATTTATAATAAACGAGAGTACACTACAACTTAAACAAATTGTTATTAACTATATCAAAAATATATAACCTACATATATATATATATATATATATATCCAATTTTTACACTATATACCTACATATACTCAAAATGGAATATACTATATACCTACATATACTAAAAAATTTATAACCTACATATAAACAAACATGTCCGATAATAATGCTTAATTAACCGAAAATTAAAAATCCAATGTTAAGTTAATGCTTCAAATTTTGGGTTATTTTGAAGATCCAATGTTTACTTGGAAAATCAAAAAATTTGGGTGATTTTGGGTCGAATTAACAAACATACAATGTTAATGCTTCAAAATTAACACGAAATTATAAAAGCGAAAGTATGAGAAATATACCATTAAAGTAGGGTGATTGAATATGTAGACAGTGAATATGAGTTCGAAGAAGCTCCTTCAACCACACTCTTTATTCCCAAATTCAAAAATGAACGAACTCTTGGATATTGGGGTTCAGGGGTTTTGGGTTAATCGAGATAAGATATGTAGATGATTGAAGTGGAAAATCGAAACGAGATGAGAGATGCGAGGATTTTTGGGGTTAATCGACGAAATTTTTGGGTTAATCAACCGAAATGAGATGAGAGATGGGTTAGGGTTTCGGGGTTAGAAGAGGAGGAGGAAGATGGAGAGTTGAAAGAGAAAGTGAGATCTGAAATTCGAGCCTAGGGAAAAAAGCCCCAATTGACACATACGCTTTCTGAAAAAGCGAGTTTGGGATAAATCCCATCGCTTTTTTAGAAAGCGAGTCTAGGCAAGTGAAAACTAAAACCCCACACTCGCTTTCCGAAAAAACGATGGGGTTTATCCTAAACTCGCTTTTTCAAAAAATGAGTAGGGCGTTTTGGGAATTTTTTAAAAAGTAGGGCAGTTTGGGAAAAACTTTCAAAGAGATGGATAGTTTGGGGGGGAAATTCCTATTGTTTGCTACGTAGGGAAAAGTCTTTTGTACTGCATGAGGAAGGTAATGGTTTGTCGACTTTATTTCTGAACTGATTTTACTCAACTATCTGAATCATGTTTAATCTTGAAAATAGAGAAATAGAGATAGAGATCACACAAGGACTTGGGCATGCATGTCAATACAAAGAGCATCCACGGTCGTTAGCTAAAAATGTATTTTATGCATAATTTCGAACTTTAGACGCTGCAGGCGTCAGCTATTCTGTCGTTTTTTTTCATTTTTCGCTAAAACCAAAGATAGCATGAGATATAGCAATATGCATATTATGCGTAACGAACATCATGTTTCGTCTGGATTATTTAATTACTTTTTAAATGATCGGACGAAAAAACATGATGTTTCGTCCGTAATATTTTATTTTATTTTTCGCATCGGACGAAACATGATGTTTCGTTCGATGAATTCCTGAATTATATTTTTTTTAAAATAAACCTTAAGCTCCTAATTTAGTTAGTGTTTTAATTAAACTTTTAGTTAAATAATTAGTTAATTAATTAGGTTTAGTTAATTAAAAACATAATTAACAACTTAATTAATACACAACCCACTGGGACGAACCACCGTGGGACGAAACATCATGTTTTGTCTCATGTGGGTCCCTTGCAATTTTTTTATTTATTTAAAAACCCTTTAAAAATTTCGAAATAATCCACAAAAAAAATGGCAGACGAAACATGAGACGAAACATCATGTTTCGTCTGCCTACAAGTTAGCTAAATTTTGCCTATTTCCCACTGCAGCGAGACATCGAATTGCTAAGGTATAATATGCATATATGCATATTATACATCAAACGACTGTGGATGCTCTAAAGAGAGCAACACAAGAACTGTACATGCATTAATTATTACTCTAAGCACGCACATTGATGATTGAACTAGTATAGTATTTTCTTCTTTTAATCGCTATTTGAATGTACTGATCCAAATTCCAAATTCTTGTTGAAACTCATACAGTATGATTTTAGCAGGGCCGGTCCTGAGTTATTTAAGGTCCAGACAAAAAATAAAATTGTGCCCTTTATAGACAGACATGTATTTTTTATATATATTAATAAAATATGATATAACGATAGGGAGACATAATCAATATCCTGAAAATAAAGAGTACCTTGTTTAATTTGTTTTATGACACTAAATACTTCATATTTTTCAATAAGTATATGACAACAATTCTTGTACCTACAAAACCAAAAAATCAATCAAATCAATCACATGATTTCTTCTTTCATTTTAGAAGCAAAATTATTAGTTATATGTTCAACCTCTATTTTTCAACATATAATTTTCAATGCTTAAAATTGCTAATCAATTTAACATATCTTGAGTCATAGTTGTTTGCAAATAGGATATTAATATTTTTAATTTTGAAAAGTTTTTTTTTTTCCGCAGATGACAGTCACATGTACAGTTAATAATAACCTATAAGCAACCAAAATATTTAGAAATATATCAATTTCTTTTTTTTTTTTGCAAACTCCATAATTTCAATGGAATGTGATGGTTTATGTGTTTCATATACTTCGTTTGGTAGCATTTCTTGCAATTTTTGTAATTCTGAAAGTAAATAATTCGCATCAATATCAAACATCTCACCATGTTTCAAAATAATTTCAAGTTGCATACAACAATTTTTCATTTCATCATCATCCAATAAAACTAACCGTGATGCATCAAACAAGAAGCCAAATATAGATTAAAAAATTTGCATTTGTTCAAATCTACTCTTCAATTGAGAAAGATTCGTATCAACTAAAACAAGAAAATAATCAGTTGTAAAATAATCAACTAAAACTAAAAAATAAAACTAACGGTGATGCATCAAACAAGAAGCCAAATATAGATTAAAAATGTAACACCCCGCAAAATTGAGTAATGATAATTTTGCACTCGTGTGTTATGCACGTGTATTTTGTACCGTTACGAGTAATATTCATAACATATTTTTATATAAATTTCAGACGTATCTTATATTCTGGTTATTTATATGTTTTCCGTTTTCTCAACACTCATTTCAATCCTATTTTTAGTCAACTCAAAATATTTCTTTTAATCTTTATGTTTTACGTACATTGCACGTGCTTTCAATACACGTGTTGATTACGTATATTTTTCATTACGTGAAATATCCGTAACATTGTGAAATATATATTTTTTTGTATTTTTGATTGTTTTTCGTTCTCTTAAATTAATTTTTAATATTTGGCATGTGCATTGTACGTAAAAATTTATGTGCAGTTTATTTCTAAAATTTTCTAAGATGTCATGCACATTTCTTTCTCATTTTATTTCACATTTTGTTATTTTTATCTTATTAAAAACCCATAAGCCTAAAGTTTATTTTAAAGCCCACTAAGTTAATTAAAACAGAAGTCGCTAATTAAAAAAAAAGCCCATTAGTTAATCTACATTTTTTTAAATAAACACTTTTAATCCTACACTTGTCATGTAACAAGTATATACATCTAGGCTATAAACAAATAATTAAACAAATAAATGAGAAGTGTGCACATGTGAGAAATCCAAGAGTTGGCTAATTCATGAAGGAGATGAAGAGTTGGGATTTGTGGTAGTAATGGTGGTGGGTGTTTAATTTTGATAATGGGCATTTATATTTTGGTAGTAATGGTGGTGGGTCAGAACTAAGAAATTGTGGTAGACTCTTTAAACTTTCTGAAAAGTCTAAGAAATCAAATTTTCACAAAGAATTGAATTTTATATGAATTTTACAAGTCTGTACAGTGGCAGTAGTTCAGTATTTTGACCATACTGTATATTTCGAAGAATTCAGGGTTATACATACAGTATTCTGAGGAAACTTAAAACTAAGAAATTGTAGTAGACTTGTACAACTTTATTTTGATATAAATAATGCAATATTTCGTGAAGTATATGAATTTCTATGATTTTTATAAATAGCATGAAATACAGTTTCTGACTTTGAATTTACTGTTTTGCAAATGATACTTAAACGAGGTGATTGAAAATATATTCTCGTCGTTTTAAGTTATATTTTGAGAAAATAAAGATCATATTCATGGTTAGATGAGATGTGAACTAAAGAAAAATATATATATAGTTAATGATGTTAGAAATTGGTTAAAAATAAATCAAAGGAAAATAATGAGATGAGTTTTCACTGATGAATTTTAAGAGATTATGTTGTAATCTTAATTAACTTGTATTGAGAAGGTTTTGATGAATATGAAAATGTATTGTGAAAATGAATAGGTTGAGATTGTAATTATTGATGAATAAATAAGAATGAATGAAAGAATTTGAATGAATTATGAATACATGAACATGAGTTATAAGGGTATAAGTACACCAAGTTGTTGAACATGAAAAAATGTTGATTCTAGAGGCTTAGTGATACCCAGGTACCGGCAAAAGTAATGGAAATGAATAATTGATTTTTGAGAAGTGGCCAATATAGGCTACCGTTCTCGGTTCTTTTTGTGTAAGACCGGTAGGAGGGTAAACTAGCTCTAGGTAGTATGATTTATTCATGTTCAAACTTAAGAATTAGGCACTAAGTGAAGATGTAGTAAACTTGGGCAAACGTGAGTGGAGGGCCTCTATATAGTCGGACGGTGGATTCCGGGACTATAGACGGCTGTGGTTGCTTGCGGTGGAGGCGTGCCTCAATTAAATCCGAGATTATGATTGATCGGGCGGTGGATTCCGGGATCATGATTAGTCGGGCAGATAGTAAGCCGTACTCCAGTGTATATGCGTATACTGGGACTAGAGGGACACTTGCGGGATATTCGCACGATGAGACTTCTGTATAGTCGGGCGGTGAATCTCTGGGACGACTGGAATCCGTACTCATGGAATGTCTAAACTTTGTTTTATTACAGGGTAGTTATCATGGCAAGGGATAAAATCTTTTAATGTGGAGTACGTAGGTGATTGCCCTCGGACCTATGTAGTATGATATGCATAGAATCCGAACAAGTATGCATTAGTGTCATTGTAGTATAACATCTGCATTAGGCATTAAGTCATATCATACACTGATATGTTTAGGATAGTCACTCTTTACACTTATTATATGCATTCAAGTTTGTGATTGTTAAAGTAAGAGATTTCGTTATAATACAGCATAGAGATGGTCGATATTTATAACATTGCGTTGGTTGTAAGCAACTAACATGCCCACAAATTTTCAGTGCAGTACTTGATTGGATTGGCAAGGACTTAAAGACGGTTGATGATAAAGATTATATTTAAGTTGCTGATATTAGAGTTGTAATTCTTGTTGTATTTTATTCCGCTGTGTGACTCTGTTATAAACATTGTTGTGTAATAAAGAATAGTTTTAATTTTTTTGTAAAATTGTATGAATTGAAGTAAAAGATCTTGTTGTAGTACGAATTACATGTAAATGGAATTCGAGGTGTTACAAAAAAAAATTGCATTTGTTCAAATATGCTCTTCAATTGAGAAAGGGTCATATCAACTAAAACAAGAAAATAATCAGTTGTAAAATTTTCTTAAGCAGATTATTGTTCTCTATCCGTATCAGGAATCTCATCAAAATATCTCTTTCTAAAAGCCCAACATTTTACAGGAAATAAAAGTTCAATTTTCATTTCAGATGCAATTTCTTTAGCTTCAATCATAGCAGAAGTAAATCTATTTTCTCTATATTTTTTAAAAAAATGAAACCAACCCTTCCAAGTTTATAATTGCAACATCAAGAAGCATAACTTCAGTCTGCAATTTTTTACTCACTAAGTTTATCTTGTACAAAATTTCATGCCAAATAACCTAACTTAAAATAGAATCAAAGCTTCAAAATTCACCTAATGCTAATTTTTCAGCATCTCAACTCACTTTAGAATCATCTGAAATTTCCGCTGATTTAATTAAAGTTGTTTCAGAATGTAGTAAATAGCTAAGAACACTTATTGAACCATTAATTAGCAAACATGAATTTAAAAAGTAAAGATAAAAAATCGTCAACCGTTAATTAGCAAACAGAAATTAAAAGGGTAAAAAATAAAAAATAAAAATAAATAACAATTAATTAGTAAACATGAATACAAAGTAAAAGCAAAATAACTCTCTTTAAAAGTTGAACTCAAGACCTCCCATTTACTAAACAAATGCTTTTAACCAAGCTACAAGACCTTTTTACATTCCTAGTTTAGATATTAATTAATGGGGTTTTAACATGTATGTCCCGAACAAATATGTTAATATGACATATACCCCTCACAAATGTGTATTTTCACATTTACCCCCAACAATGTATATCCAACCTCTTAGTTATCCCTAAAGTTAAAACTACTTTAAAAACATAAAAATTCATGAAATATACAGCTATGTTTAATAGATTTTATGTAAAATAACTGAAATATCATTCCTCTACTAGTTAAGCTTATTCTTCTTACTTTTTATAAACTGAATCGTCTATAAAACTAATTGAAACACATCAATCTTTCTCAATTTTCCTTCAATTTTCTTTAAAAATTGACAAATTTACAATACATCTTTATTATTTCATCTTCTTCATCATGTTTTCTAGCCAAATTCGCTACTAATCTTATAAGTTTCAAATACATGTAGTTTGAGGCAACTTTTAGGGGTAAATAAGAAATAAGCTCATATTGTTAGCGGTATATATGAAAATACACAATTTTGAAGGACATATATGATATTAGCATATTTGTTAGGGGCATACACGTTAAAAACCCTTGATTAATTCGTATTACAAACCTATTATATTTACAAATTTTTGTGTCCCTCATCTGAAGTGGGACCTGAGCCAGGGCCGGCCCTGGATTCAAGAGTAAGTTCTTGCCATAAAAGATCCAAACCAACCAAGTGTCTTAAGCTGTCCTCGAAATAGACATACAACATCTTAAATAATAGTAGCATATATATATATAACTAACTATTTAATCTCTAATTAACGAACTAATTAAACATATAATTTGTCAAAAAGGTGTTCAACATCATCATTAACACCAACCTCTTAATTAATGAACTAGTGCTTAATCTCTAATGATCCAATCCTTTCCCATGCCTTCTGACTTTTTTTATTGGACTCTCTCTCTCTTCATGGCAAGAGTCTTCATCATTTGCATGTTGATAATATGAACAATGACTTTAAAACTCGAGGTTAGATATTGAATGAATCTTCTAATGATAACAAAATAGTTTTCACACTAAATGTAGTTGACGTAGAAGCTTTCCATATTATGCATAAAGTAGATATAGATTAATTTCCATTTGGCCTCTCTTGCGCAGTTGCTATCGATGCTTCAGAATTCCATATAAATTAGTTTCAAAATATCGAAGATGACATATATATGCTCATTTACTGTTAAATCCTCGCTCTTAGTACAGTTTTTAAACCCTAGTTACCCCTGTTGTGAGTCTCAGATGTGTTCTTTTTACCTTGAATGTTCAGGAATTTTATAGTTATATATTTGTTTACTTGTTTGCTTCGCAATTAGAATACCTTTTTATTGTCATCTTCAATTTATACTTTACATGTGTTTTTTTTTATCGAAAACGGTGGAAAGTAGTCCCCGCACTTCATTAAAGAGATTTTAATTAAACAAACAATCAAACATGAGAGATGATATTCATGGGTCCTAACAGTGAGCCATGATACTCATTCCCCAATCAAAAAAAGAGAACACCCATCCCACACATAGGAGTCCCCTTCCCCCAAAAATGGAAATAATTATAGATGATAGAACAAGTTCTTGTCACCGAAACATCTCAAATTAGTGTAAAATCATCCACCCCATCCGGTGATCACTCCGCAGCCAGCATTCCCACTTCCTCCTCTGACTCTGATTCGTAGGTAGATGTACTGATATCAGTGTACAATTCTTTAATCTTCTTTGTTGCTTCAGGACCTGCCGTTTTGGACCAGAATTTAATATTAACAATAATAATAAATAGTAGTTGTTGATGCATGATGTATTTGTGTGTTGGACTGAAGATTCTATTATTTCTTTCTAACCAGATCCCCCAACAAATCGCCGCTCCCCCGATTTCCCATATAGGTCTTTGGTCGTTACGTACATTGATGTCCCTCCATCCTCCCAGACGTCGTTAATCGTTTCCGGAGCCTGACCCCCCTATGCGGTCTGCCTAGAAGGTCCTCCCAAATTTGCCTAGCGTACTGACACTGTATTAGTAGGTGATCTACTGTCTCGCAATCCATTAGGCACATAATGCATATTCCTGGCTCCTGCCACTTTTGCTTGGCTAACTTTCATTATACTTTCTATTTGATCATCGAGAACCCATTACAAGTATTCATCTATAAACACGGTATTTAGTTATAATCGACCAAAGAAATTGAAAATTTCTAATCTTGTGAGAATAAGTCACGCAAAATCTAAAACTAATGAGCTGTATGCGCCGAACTATCAGATTAATCTTGCTGGTTATCTCATAGATATATATGTAGGCGTCATCAATCTATTATCTATTATGTTTGAATTAATACTTTGAATATTCTTTATCAATTACATATACCTAAGTTGGATATGTAATAAATTAAAACCTAAGTACGTAATAGTTTTTAACTTTCTAAATGATATATCATATGTTTAAATTTGCTTATTTCTAAAAATTTAAATTTTAGTTTGTTGATTGCTTGTAAATATAGAATCACCATGAATACATATTTCACCCCTAAAACATGATTTCAGTATGTATTCAGTTTAAAAAGTTGCACCCATAAATTATATAACATGTGATAATCCAATCATATAAGGCATTATCTTCAACAAATTAAAAAAAAAAGAATTAAGACTAGAAGACATGCAAAATTGTAAGAGGTTTATAATGTTAATTTGTTGATATATTTACTTGTTCAAAGTAATACCTCAGAATCATAATAATTTACTTAAATTAGGTAGCTGTAAACTTTAAATATATCACAAAATCCCTTCCATTTTCAAGGCCTCAGCAGACTGCAGGCATACAGATATACACTTGGTCATTAAAACAGATAATATGTACATGAAAGAGATGCTCAACACTTAAACTAATAATATAATGACTTACTTCCAGCTGTGTTCAAGTAAACAAACCACTATAAATAGACTCCATTTAGATAGCCTTCAACATTCAAAACAAACAACATTCCCTCTTCTAGAGAAAGAGTTTGTAAGGCTAGAGGTGGTCGGCCTTCCCTTCCTCCATGAATATTCGCTCAGGCAACCCTCCGAGGGGTCATCAATGGCCGATTGCGGTGTCAGCATTTGCCATCCTCCTTGCAGTTAGCAAAGTAGTTGTCGTGTCTGCTCATGCTGATGACCCTTATGCCCACTCTTCTTCACCACCACCATATGTTTACAAGTCACCACCACCACCATACTATTATGAGTCTCCACCTCCATACTATTATGAGTCTCCACCCCCACCCTCGCCATCGCCTCCACCACCTTACTATTATAAGTCTCCTCCACCCCCTAAGAAATTGCCACGACCACCATATTATTACAAATCTCCCCCACCTCCGTCGCCTTCACCTCCACCACCTTACTACTACAAATCTCCACCTCCTCCGTCGCCATCTCCTCCTCCTCCATACTATTATAAGTCTCCACCACCACCTTCGCCATCTCCTCCCCCACCATACTATTACAAGTCACCACCTCCTCCGGTGAAGTACCCACCACATCCTTACTATTACAAATCTCCACCCCCTCCATCGCCGTCTCCTCCTCCACCCTACTACTAGGAATCTCCACCCCCACCATCACCATCTCCACCTCCACCCTACTACTACAAGTCTCCACCACCACCATCTCCATCTCCTCCACCTCCATACTACTACAAATCTCCACACCCACCGAAAAAATCACCACCTCCCCTCATTTACTACTAAAACAAATATTATTGTGGTCACTTCCGAGATTCTCATTTCATAATAAAACCATTTACAAGTCGACATATGGCTCTTTCATCACCAGTGGAATGTAACGGAAGTAGCAAATTCTTTAGCAGTATTGGTGTATCATTTCAGCATGGATAGCAAAGAATGAAGAGTCATTTGTTAGTTTTATTATTTTTCCTATATATGTTGTTGTAGTTTGGTTTGTTGAACACTGTATCTGATAGCATATTTCAATTGTGTCTGTCTCACATATACTAAAAATAATATGAAGGGTTATTAGTCTTTCTATATACTGGTTGGTATACTTGAACAGAGCTAGCTGTGACTAAATTATCATCCTATTAATTGGTCTTTGAGCATCTCTTTCAGGTTCTCTTTTTGTAATTTTTATTGTTGACATTGGTTCCTTCCTGCATATGGTGAATTGCAAGTCATTTTTTGAGAAAAAAAACAGCTGCAAAATTCGACCATTCCTTACATTTCAGTTTAACTTGAAATAGTACAATACATGTATTTCAAGTCATGAATGACTCTTATACTTCTTATATTGGCAATTGTCCTCCAACCATCTCTCTAGTTCAAACCGTACTCAAAGGGTAGGGGCATGCATTTCCAATTGATATATGAACTGATGTGCCAGGAACAATGGTATCTCTAATTCTAGCCCCTCGATCCGGGGTGAACATATATTTTGAGCAGGGTCATATTCTATGTTTTAATTTTCTGACATATTTTATGAAAGTGAATAAGTTCTGATGTATATTGTTGAACTTTATAATCTGGTTAAATATAAGCAGTATACAACTGTATGATACAAAAACCATGCAAATGGTATATATTAATAAGGATGCTCTTACTAACTTACGTCATTCATTTACAAATTTTGGGAGAAATGAGATAGTAAATAATTTTTATTATTGAATCATAGTAATGAAACTTATTCCTTTTCCTCTAGAATATCAATCAATTTCTTCTTAGCTGTTTGATAATGTTAAATATAAATCTATTAATTAGAATGTGAAGATAATTTGTATATCCCTTCAAAAGTGTTCGGTACTAACTTGTTATATATATATATATATATATATATATATATATATATATTATCGTTAACAATGGCCCCGCGTTTCATTAAAATAATTTGACAGAGCATACAACAAAAAATAAAGATGATGAAGTTCAAGAAACCCGGCCCAACAGTTATGGAACTAATACTCCCCCAACCCCCAAACAAAAATACCACAAAATCTATGTCTACTGGTCGGCCAACCTCACCAGAACAAGTACCTCGTGCCAGCTTGAGCTTATACTCTCTCATTCCCTCACTTGTACCCTACAGGCTTCAACAAACAAAAATACTAACTTGTTATATTGCAATTTTAGATAATATTCGAGGTAGATTTCATTTGTCTGCTCATTTGTAAAAAAAGATTTATCATTAACGGTGCGTAGAACTCACCCCGTGTTCCATTAATTAGACGTTGAACGAAACATACAACCAAAGTATGGAGTATGCTAATTATGAATTTCAACAGGCTGGATTATGAAACACTTTCTCCGCCCAAAAAAAGGAACCATGATGTTCACAGCCCAAAAAACGACATCAAAATAACAAAATATACACTACATCTGCTCAATAGTAATTAGTTTGTTTTAGATCAGCTTATGATGAAGTTACTGGAAGACAGACTTATTCAGCTTTAATTTATCGACAAGGTAAACTCTAGGAAGGTTTCACTAACATCTGAGACTGACACCGAGGTAACTAGGGTTTAAAAATCGTTGAAGTGATAGTAGACTGAAGTGTTTATGATACCTAATCTATGATAAATATAGTGTGTGCATGTAACAGAAGAGGATTGAATCAGTATATTCTCTTCTTTTAGTAGAGCTATGAATGTTTCAATCCAAATTCCATATTTTTGTCGAAACTCATATGAGATATAATTTTAGTGCAAATCAAGGCTATAAAAAGCCAAACTTAATTATTAAATTTTTATTAAGCTAGCTGTCCTCAAAATGGACATAACATCTTAAATAGTAGCATATAACTAACTATTTATCGCTAATTAACGAACTAATTTAACGTGTAATTAGTTTAAAAGGTGTTCAAGTTCAACATCATCATTATCACCAACCCCTTAATTAACTCTTGCCTGCCTTCTGACATTTTTAATGGACTCTCTCTTCATGGCAAGAGTCTTGATCGGTTGAATTTTATAATATGAACATGAGTTTAAAACTCGAGGTTAGATATTGAATGAATACTCTAGCGAAAAACAAAATACTTTTTTTTCATCCTAGGTGTAATTGTCATAGAAGCTTTCCATATGTCGGCATAAATTAGATCTATAGAATCATTTTCATTCGGCCTTTCTTGCGTAATTGCTATCAATATTTCAGTTTGCCATATATCATTAAAATATATACATTAATTTAAAAGATCGATTGATGATGGTGTACAGGGGTTATTTTTACCACCATTTTGAGTCTCAAATGTGTTACTTTTACCTTGAATGTTCAGAAATTTTACAGTAATATATTACATTACTTGTTTGCTTCACAGTTAAATACCTTTGTATTGTCATCTTCAGTTTAAACTTTAACATGTTGCTAACTTTCATTAATTGTACTTTCTATTTTATCATTGAGAACACATTACAAGTATTCATCTATAAACACAGTATTTAGTTATAGTTGATCAAAAGAAATTGGATTTTTTAAAATCGGTTTATAAAAAGTCACTCAACACAGACGTAATATTAATGAGCTATATGCACCAAATTATCAGATTAATTTTGATGATTAGAATCCTTTGAATACTCTGATATTAACTATCCGTTATATATAAGGTGGATATGTAATAAACTAAACCGAAGTAATATTTTCTTTTTCCTTTTAATTGATATATGGAGGTGGAGTCTATATATTCCGCTCCACCTCTAAACCATTAATACATGTTTCATTCCCAAATATGATTATCAGCAATTTCAGTTTTATCTATGTATGTTGTTATTTCTGTGAAAGACCTGCCACTAGAGTAAAACTTCGAAGTTGTAGAAGGGTTGGAGAAATTCTACTTATATCTTAACAATTTTGACAATAAGAACTGGAGAAAAAGCACATAAACTTATATAACATGTGACAATTAAATCATGCAAGGCATTATCTCCAAAAAAATTAAATCGAATTAATCTTGGACAAGAAGACATGCAAAATTGTTAAGAGGTTCATCATGTTTGTTGATATATTTACTTGTTCAAAGTAATACCTCAGAATCATAATAATTTACTTAAATTAGGTAGCTGAAAATTTTTAATATATCACAGCATCCCTTCCATTTTCAAGGCCTTAATTTGCAGGCATACATACAGCTATATAATGCTAAATATTCTAATAGAGTACTTGTTCAATTGCATATATATACTATCAGAAAAAATTAGTACAAAATGAGAAGAGAGAAGTCAAATGCCTTCAAAATGATGCACATACTACACTTGGTCAATAAAAGAGAGAATTTGTAGATGAAAGAGATGCTCAAGACATAAACTAATAAGATAATGACTTCTTACTTGCAGCTGTGTTCACGTAAACAAAACACTATAAATAGACTCCATTCAGATAGCCTTCAACATTCAAACATTCAACATTTCCCTCTTCTGGAGAAAGAGTTTGTAAGGCTAGAGGTGGTTGGCATTCCCTTCCTTCATGAATATTCTCTCAGGCGACCCTACGAGGGGTCATCAATGGCTGATTGCAGTGTCAGCATTTGCCATCCTCCTTGCAGTTAGCAATGTAGTTGTTGTGTATGCTTTTGCTGATGACCCTTATGCCTACTCTTCTTCACCACCACCACCCCCTCCTTCTCCTCCACCACCATACTACTATAAGTCTCCACCTCCGCCCTCGCCATCGCCTCCACCACCTTACTATTATAAGTCTCCTCCACCCCCTGAGAAATTGCCGCCACCACCACCATATTATTACAAATCCCCCCCACCTCCGTCGCCTTCACCTCCACCTCCTTCACCACCATCGTTGAGCCATTTGTACATAGATTTTACCAAGAAGACCCCGCCTTTCTCAGCTGTCCAGCTCATCCTGTCTTCATGTTTGTTCTCGACTCCTCGGTAGGTTTCCAATCATTTAGGCACAAAATTAGCTCGTGCTTTTGCCTTCTCGCTTCCCTGCTAATCCTCTCCGAAACCCTTGATCTCCATTCTTTATTTTTCCATTGTCTGGTGAACCAGTCGTTCTTATCGGTAGCAAATTTGTAAATCTTCGAAAATTTTCTCTTCAAGTTAATTGCCCCGCACCATTTATCTTTTCAAAAGGCAATTGTTTTTCCGTTCCCAATGGAGAAGTTAACTCCTGCAAGGAAAATGCCATTAGTGCGCGTTACCCCCCGCCAAAACCCTAACATGGACGCCATATTCTTCTGTTTTTGGTGTACGCACCCATCCCTGTTGTAAGTCGCCTTATTAAGTGCTACCCATCTTGCTTTAGTTTTTTTTTTTTTTTTTTGAAATTTCACCACCACTTACACAGCAGAGCGTGATTCATTTGTTTAATATTGATAACGCCCAACCCTCCAAATTCTTTTCGTCTGCAAACGCCCTTTACTTCTAGAGTTCCCAAGAATATCAGGTTACGTTTCAACAAAGGAATATGCATGACATTCTCTAGTGTGTACCCCTTTCCATATGGTGTATCCAACTTAACTATTCCCTCACCCATTACTTCACAAATCTCACCAATCACCATTCTCACACAATGATCTCATGTGGACTTGTAAGTAGAAAACATCTTCTCGGAGCAAATATGAGAAGAACTACCCAAATAAAAAATCATCCCGAATGCACATCTGTAGAACTTAATCACTATTCTTATGCTTTAAGCATATTGTTCTCCCTTTATCTCCTTCTAGGGATACATCCAAGACCTGTTGAACTGATCCATCGTGCATGTCCTCTTTCAAGTGATTCAAGTTGATCTTACCGTTGAACCACTTGATTTTAGTAAAACCGGATCTGTCATATTTTCCAAGGAACTCGATCAACTCCTGAACTGCGAAAAATTTATGACCTGAAGCTCTGATACCAATTGTTTGGAATTTCGATGTGGAGTTTGCGACAACCGATCACTACGAACAAACCACCAAGAATAGTAGATCAAACCAAACACACAAAGCACACAATTTTGTCCCAGTTTGGGAGAACCGTAATCCAGAGGTGAATAACTGAGATATTATTCAGTAAAAAAGATACAAGAGTTACAAATACTCTCACCAAGAATCTATATATCTCTCAAGCCTCACTAGAAGACAATCTGATGTTTACAATGAAGTACTCTTCTTCCTTTTGCTCTTTACACGCCCTTGGCTCTCAAAGGATGCCGTTACAATCATATATAGAGATCTAGAAAAATCCTAGATTGTATTTGATACAATAACCGTCCGATGTACCCTGAAGAGAATGCTACACAATAGGAACTGTACGATTCAACCTGAGATTCTCTAGATGGACTCAAATAGATCTCTCAGACCCAGGCCCAAAACTGTCTTTGTGCCGTTGTTGGTCTACTGCCCCAAGAGGCGGTCTACTGCAATGAGTCGATTCCAATTCAGAGAGCTGAGAAGGTCGACTGCACAATATCGTAGTTGACTGTCAATTCATTTCCATCATGCACAATAACTTCTTCTTCTTTCAACTACGTTTCAAACCTCTTCTTGCTTTATCATCTTCTCTTTACATCGAACCATAGTATGCAAGACATAAATCCAACAAGATTTGTTAAGTGTTTTTTTGGTATAGTTGGTATTTAGTCTTTGTACAGTTGATCTTTGAGCATCTATTTCATGTTCTCTCAATTTTTTATCTTTATTATTGGCATTGTGATCTGCATATGATGTATTTATCAGGTCATGAATCAATCTTATACTTCTTAATAAGTGGCATCTGTTTTCAAATTGTTTGAAATTTTCTGATATACGGATAAAGTGAATAAGTTCTTATTTATATGGTTGAATTTATAATGTAATTAACGATTATAAACAGTATGTTGCTGTATATACGATACATATATAAGCCTTGCAAATGAGATCGCAACCTGAATCATACTAATAGAAAGATAATTACTACAGAGACTATTTCCTTTTTGTGTAGAATGTTCAATCTCTAAGGTAGTAAGGTTAATGTTCTTTAGCTGTTCGATAATGTTATTATAAGCCTACTAGATTGCAAAGATAACTTATGTATCCCTTCAAAGATGTTCATGTACATTTTATTTTGAGTAGAGTAATGCTTCAACCACTACCAATTTCACTACATTTTTTTTCACTACCTTAGATGGCACACTGCTATTGGAGAGTTCCCCCACCTACTCTCTCTTCCCCCTGCACCTATTGGAGTGTGCCACCTAAGATAGTGAAAAGAAATGTAGTGAAATTGGTAGTGGATGTAGCATTACTCTTTTATTTTATAATTTATAAAACGTTCAAAACTGTTATTATAAACATCATAAGTTTGTTTTAGACCAGCTTATGATAAAGTTATTCGAAGACAAACTTGTTCAACTTTAATTCCACCATGTCGACTAGGTGAACTGTACGAAGGTTTTAGTAACATATATTAGAATATTCTCTATGCAAATTGCACAAACTTTACCAAAAGATGTCACAAATTTAGCTAATTTATGTTAAAAGGTATATTAGAACATCATTAATATTCAATAAACAGGTTATACAGTATAAACTAAAGTCATGCTTTATAGCACAGATTAGAGTAAACATGATACATATAAAAACAATTTATGAACTGTGTCTGCTTAAAAATGTAATTCTAAATTATCCATATAACTCATCACACCTAGTCAGAACCCCTTTAAAAAGATCAAAACTTCAACTGAAATCTCATACGACCCTTAAGATTACACGCATTATTTATCAAAACCATACCATAATCGATATATCAAATATAATAGTAAGTAATCAAATCAAATGATAGATAAGAGAAAGACACATTTTAGGGTTATGGTTTGTACTAGTAGCGAAACCTCTATAAAAAATGGAGATCTTGATGTAGGTGGCGGCTCTTGAAGCCCTCAACATCCTTGAAGCCATCAAATGTTTGACCCTTTTTTTTAGTTTGTAGGTTTGGCTGCTGAGTATTATAGAGTTGAGACAATTTTCAAGCTAAGCATTACCAAACTTAAGAAAATAAGACATTAAAAAACATACTGGTAGATTTTTTCGCTTGACATCTCTATGACAAACGCCCAAAACCGTATGAATGTAAGTTAACCCTCTAAATATCTGCAAAAAAAATACCAACAACCATTACCCACACAAATCCCTGGAACCCATTAAGCTCAAATATGAAAAGAGAACACAAACATACTTGATACATGTAAAGCTTCACATAGAGAAGCGGCATTGCTGACCATTACTATAATGCTTCAAAACATGATAAACCATTTTCGGATCATACTCAGTCACCAAATTCGGAAAAAACACATCCCTACCCGTCATCGAAAAGAAGCAGTGCTTCAACACAATCACCTTGGATGATCCATTGACCGCATCAACTACAACCCACATTCTTGTACCGCCTATCCTGCAACACCTTTTTTATCGCAACCGTGTCCCCCATTTCCAGACATTTCGCCTAAAAGCAAAAGGAAAGCAATCATGCATTTGCTAAAGAGAAAATGTGCAAAATTTTAAATTGTAACATCGATTATACCTGAAACACAATGCCAAAGGAGCCTGTTCCGGCGATCTGTTCGACCATGTAGCTAATAGTATGCATAAAAAATCGTGTCAAAACCCCAAAATTATAATGAAATGGCATGTTGCGGAAAAAACTGAAGATCGAAACTTTTACCTTTTTGGTTCACCATTCTTGCCCCCAATTTTGGTGGAGATGATGTGGCCTGGATAATTCCCATCCGTCACATAAGCTTTTTGAATTCAATTCCAGACAAAAAATACAACTTTCCTAGACCAATCCAAAGTCGTAGACCTAACAATTCATAATCTACCAAAATTGCAACATTTTAAGTTCTAACAAAATAAAAGGAAAAATCTTGCCTCTAAGTATTGAACATGATGGAGATTGATCTGAAGCGGAGGTGGCAGCGTCAGAGGAGAGGAGCGGCGCGTCGGAGGGAAGCGACAATGTCGGAGGCAAGCGGCGTGGAGCGGGATCGGACTGTATCGGGGGCGGCATGGGGCGGGATCGGCCTGGAGGGGGGGCAAGGTTGGGGGAGGGACCGGCTTGGGGGGGGAGGTGGCGTGGGTGCGGTGTACGGGGGAGGGGGCGGCTTGTGACGTGAGGGTGCGCGAGCAGCTTGAGGGAGGCGACCACCGTGGGTTGGGTAGTTTTTTTGCACAAGTGGGAGAGGGAGAGTTCGTGGGTGAGAGAACTGAGGAATTGTTTGCCGTCATAGGCCACTTTTTGATAGTATTTGCGTTTTTGGGCCAGGTCCCAAACTATTAGCGTTCGTGGGCTAGCCACCGCCACGTCAGCAGCGGCCGCTATTGGGAATAGCGGTCTCTTCATTTCGAGGTCGCTAATGGGAATAGCGACCTATGTTTTAATTTTTTTTGAATTTTTTGTTTGTCTCGCTATTCCCACTAGCGACCTTAGTATAATGAGATTAGTCGGCTCGAATAAATGTATTAAGAAACTTTGCTATTCCTAAAAAGTTTTCCCCAGAAATTTACGCTATTGGGAATAGTGACCTTAGTATACTAAGGACCTTAGTATACTAAGGTCGCTATTCCCAATAGCGACCTCAGTAGGAAACACAATCTACTTATTCGTTGTAAAATTTGCAAAATAGTTTTATAACTATGGCCTCTACTGGGAATAGCGACCTTAGTTTTAAAAAAAAATTGATTGTCATTTTTCAGAGAGCAAAAGTTCTCTAGATTTTGCTAAGTGCTAGAATACAACTCATTAAAGCTAAGGTCGCTAGTGGGAATAGCGACCTCAGATGGGGTCGTAATGACTTAAAAGCAATTAGAGGGCCCATCTGAGGTCGCTATTGAGAATAGCGACCTCAGTTGGAGGAGGTCGCTAGTGGCATTAGCGACCTCCTTTACACATACTCAGCTCAATCCCCTCCTATACTCTACCAAGTGTGGGAGTACAAATTTGGTGGGTATGAAGAGACCGCTATTCCCAATAGCGGCCGCTGCTGACGTGACAGTGGCTAGCCCACGAATGCTAATAGTTTGGGACCTGGCCTAAAAACGCAAATACTATCAGAAAGTGGCCTAGTACGGCAAAAAATTCGAGAACTGAGAGGGTTTGAGGTTTTTGTTTTTTTTTTTTGTTTTTTTTAATTCTATAAAAGCCTGCATGCTGCATGTATTAATAGATGAGAATTCGTCGTTTTGCTCTCATTTCTCAACTTCAAAATAGAGGAATGGAAGAGAGAAAAAACACTAATGCTTTAGCCACTACTAATTTCACTACCATTTCCTTCACTATCTTAGGTGGCATACTCTTATTGGAGAGTTCCTCCGCCTACTCTATCTTTTCCTACCTATTGGAGTGTGCCACCTAAGGTAGTGAAGAGAAATGTAGTGAAATTGGTAGTGGATGTAGCATTACTCTTTCTATTAATATAATATATAGATATAATAATATGACGTTTTACCTCCAAAAAACACATATATATGAGGTTCACACCGACGACGTAACTAGGGTTTAAAAATTATTAAAGTGATAACAGACTGAGTTGCAATTCAAAACAAGGTTGTTAAGGTTGTTCTAACAGATATCGGGCCAAAGGCAGACAACGTTACTGCAGGTTTATTTTGTTTCTCCCAGTTTTTTGGGCTCCTTCCTTATTTTCTATCTATATTCCATCATTGTTTTTTGTTTTTTGGTTTTTTTTTGGGGGGAGAGGGGGGGGAGGGGATTTTTTTTTTATATGCCACTTTCGATACTATTTGCAGAAAGATGACAGTTGCCAAAATGCACTCATGGACTCAACAACTAAACTTGTTGTTCCCTACAACGAGTTTAGTTGTTTCATGCTCTCCGTTGGGACACGACAAGTTTAGTGCTTTTTTTTAGAAACTCGCCGTTCCCAACGGAGATGATATTTATACTAGACTCGCTGTTGAGAACAACGTGTTTAGTTCAAAAGTTTCAGAGAAGGCTCGCCGTTCCCAACAAGGATATTTATATTAGATTCGTTGTTGGGAGCGGCGAGGATTTAGAAAATTTCACAGAGAATGAAACATTCTGTTGGACTTAGTGAATTTTCGGAAAAAAAAACTCCATAGGATTTTTTTTGAACTAAACTCGCTGTTCCCATCAACGAGTTTAGTGTAAACGTCCTTGCTGTTGGGAACAACGAGTCTTCTTTGAAAATTTTGAACTAAACTCGCAGTTTCCAACAGCGAGTCTAGTATAGATGTCCTCATCGTGGGAATGACGAGTCTTCATTAAAACTTTTGAACTAAACTCATCCTTGGGAACAGTAAGTTTCTAAATAAATAAAAAACTGCACTCGTCGCGTTCCAATGGCGAGCATGAAACAACTAAACTCGCCGTAGGGAATGACAAGTTTAGTTGTTGAGTGCACGAATGCAAATACTTTGACAACTATCCTATAAGTGCAAATAGTTTCGAAAAGTGACATATAAAAAAATAGGGAGTGGTCGTCTGCACCCTTAAAAAAGCAAAAAGAAAAAGAAAATAGAGTACCCAATTAATTATAAAGATTTTTCAAACACAACAACCATAGTACCATACCACACTTATCTAAAAAAGCAAAAAGAAAAATAAAATAGAGTACCCAATTAATTATAACGATTTTTCAAACACAACAACCATAGTACCATACCACACTTATCATAATTTTTTGCCGTACTAGGCCACATTTTGAAATTTTTGCGATTATGGGCTAGATTCGAAACTATCAACGCTCGTGGGCTACTTGATACCATATTAGCAGCGACCGCTATTCTCATTAGCGGTTTGTTCCATTTGGAGGTCGTTAATGGGACTAACGGTATTTTAAAAAAAAATAAAATTTTTGTTTACTGTCGCCATTCCTATTAGCGACCAAAGTATGTATGACATCGCTAATGAGATTAACGAACTTCAATGAACTGTATTCCAACACTTAGTAAAATCTAGAGAGCTTTTGCTCTATGAAAAATAACACTCAATTTATTTTTGAAACTGAGGTCGCTATTCAGAATAGCGACCTTATTTTTACAAATGTCGCTATTCCGAATAGAAACCTTTATTGTGCTAAGGTCACTATTCCGAATAGAGGCCTTAGTTGTGTGACTATTTTGCAAATTTTACAAAGAACAAAAAGATTGAGTTTTCTACAAGGTCGCTATTGCGAATAGTGACCAAAGTATACCAAGGTCGTTGTTCCCAATAGCGACCCTAGTTGGATGATTATTTTACAAATCTTACAAAAAATAAGGAGATTTAGTATTCTAGTGAGGTCGCTATTTCGGACAAGCAACCTTGGGTTTAATTTTTTTTTCCCAAGAGAGCAAAAGTTCTCTAGAAATTGCTAAGTGTCTCAATACATTCATTTGAGGTCACTAATCCAATTAGCGACCTCACATATACTTCGGCCGCTAGTGGGAATAGCGACATCAAACAAAAAAATTCAAAATATTTTAAAGCATAGGCCGCTATTTCCATTAGTGACTTTCAAAGTGAAGAGACCGTTAATGAAAATAGCGGCCTCTGCTGACTGACACAAAGTAGCCCAAGGGCGTCAATAGTTTCGAAACTGGCCTATATTTGCAAATATTTTCAAAAAGTGGCCCGGCAAAAAAGTCCACTTATCGGGTGGGGTAGGAATTCGAGATAAACCCGGCCCAAACCGGGCCCATTTTTACAGCACTAACCCAATGGTTAGTTCGATGGTCTGAAATGAACTCTGCAACTTTACTGAATAGATCAGAAGAACGGCGACTAAATCGAAAGGAATTTGGAATCTCTTCATAGGTATGAAATCCAAATCAATTTCTCCCATTATTCCATTTCAAGATTCCACCTTTCTCCCAATTTTGAATTGGGTTTTGCCTTTTCTTTTCTGGTTACCAAGCATTTTCTCATATAGTATTTTCAATTTCATATTTGGTATTTTGGTAATATGTTTGATACCATCAGTTAATGTATAATTATGAATTTTTTTATCAAACTAACGTGACCTTGATCAATGTAATCTCATATTATACAAGCAATCTGGTTTTAATTCTGTCAATTATAGGTTGGAATTGGATACATTAGCTGCAGTGATCAAGAAATGGTTTTCTTTAGAGTTCCCAAGAGAGATTGGAATTGGATATTTTGGATAAGATGCAAAAAAAATATCGAAGTAGTAGTAGATTTTGTATCTATTATAATTGATATAGAGTAAGGATTCAAATGTTAATGACAATGCCTAATATATAGTAACCTAAATATTATTGCCTAGAGATTTTAAGGTTAATGTAGGTTTTAACTGATTGTTTCTATCACTTATCTTAATTTTGAGAGTCAACATCATGTCATCCTAAGAGATTATATGTTGGATAGTGGATGGTGGGGTATATCGGGACATTTGGTGAATGCCAAGATGATCATAATATTGGTCTCTCCTATACAATTGAGTGAGCGAGCAACCACATACCTAATCAGGTTTAGGGCCTAGGCACAGAAAATAGTCACATGCTCTCACTAATACAACTCACATTGCCACACACAATTGATACCCCTAGAAAATGCTAGAGAGAACTGCTGGGTTTATGTCTTGCATACTTTGTTGGATACGAAGACGATGAGACGATGGAGGAATCGAGACGATCGGAGACGGAGTGGAAGCAAGGGAAACATTCAGCAGCAGCAACAGGTGGAGTTGCGGTCGACTGCGTTGCGCGGTCGACTGCGCTGCGTGGTCGACCGTACATGGGGTGCAGTCGACTGCCCAACTTGTAGAAGTTCCCGAGAGGGAGACGGTCGACCGACCTTGAGGTGCGGTCGACCGACAGCAGCGCTGATGGATTTATTGGGTCGGATCTTGGTGATTCGTGAGAAGCCCAACTTGCTGTTTAAGTCAGATCTGACGGCTCTTATCGTAGGATTATCTCTTCAGGTATATCCAAAGGCTATTGTATCAAGATATTAAACTAGGGTTTCTCTAGATCTCTATAAATTGTTGTTATTGGCCTCCATTGAGAGCCAAGAGAGAGAGTACTTCATTGAAGGAGAGATTGAGTGATTCTCTAATTGTAAACAACTAGTACTTGCTGGTGAGGCTTGAGAGAGGGTCGTTGTGAGAATTGTAATATTCTTGTATCTTCTCTAGTTGAATAACATCTTGGGTTTCTTCTTTCCCGGATTAAGGCGAAAGCCCCAACCGGGACAACTTTGTGTGCTTTGGTGTGTTTGGTATGTTCTCATATGTGCTTGGTGGTTTGTGTTGATTGCATCGAATAACTTAACAAGATCCTAAGAGGGGTTTTTGGTAGAAATCCCTAACAATTGGTATCAGAGCTTCGGGTTCAAGGGTTTGTTCGAGTTCCTTGGAGATGATGGCAGATCAAATCACGAAGATCAAGCGGTTCAAAGGCAAGATCAACTTTGATCTCTTGAAGGTGAACATGCATGAAGCATCGGTTCAACAGGACTTGGATCTAGTCCTAGAAGGATATAAAGGGAGACCAATCGGCGCAAAGCAGGAGAAGTGGAAGAAGATATTTTCAGAAGCCTTGGGTTTAATCCGGTGTTCATCGACGAACGAAGTCAGGTGCAGGAGAAGCACGACGAGTCTTTGGAAAAGATTTAGAACTGACTACTCGGGATCGTCATCACAGGGTTGGATGTACCAGCAAAGAAAGTTGTGGGGTTTCTCAATGAAGGAAAGTACCGCTCTTCTAGATCATGAAGTGGAGTTCAATATGGAGTTATCTGAACTGAGGGCACTCAACGCAGATGATCTAAGGGTTTCCAACTCGATATATTCACCACCAGATCAATCCAACATGATAACCGTGCTAGATGAGGAATCTACTAAGGAGAAGTTTTTCATAGCAGGTATGATCAAAGGGTTGGAGGAGGATGCACTTAGGAAGGAGAGTCGGAAATCGGCGTCAACTTTTGTGAGTTGCTTGGAGGTGGATTGTACTTTGATTGGAATGGAAAGTGTATGTAGGGGTAAGGTCTGTGACCACTAGTACAAAGGGATTGAGCATTACATGAGAGACTGTTACAAGCGGTTGAGTCAGAGGGGTGCCAAATCAAGTGCTGCTGAATCAGGTGATGGCTTAAACAGTGCTTTTGTTTCAAGTTCTTTAGATGTGAATTCCGGTTGTCCTTTTGATTCGGTTAATTCTTCTCAAGTTTGCTCCGAGAGGGAGATGGTTTCTACTTACAAGTTTGCCTCATGTCGTTGTGTGAGAACGAAGATTGACAAGACTTGTGAAGTAAGATGTGAGAAAACGAATGAGTCGAAGATGACAGGTAGAAGGGGACACACACTAGAGGAGGGCATGCATATTCCTTTGATGAAGCGGAGCCTTATTTCCATGAGAACTCTAGAAGCTCGGGACTACAGGTACACAGATCCAGGTGGAGTTCGTTCAGTTTGGAAAAGTTATCGCAAGGTGATGAAGGGTAAGAGGGGGATTGGGCAGGTCAGCACAACCTCTACCAGCTTTGGAAGGAATAGAAAAACTTGCGCAAGTGTTTCAAAGCCCATTGTTCCTAAAGTACCATCTAGTATGCCGTCACTAGAATTATCTGAGCGAGACTGCGACGTTCGGATATTGTCGGAAGGTGGAGAGAGCCTTGAGGTAGGTGGAGTTCGTGTGGAGGGTGGCACCTCCATGATTACATCTATTGGGGTGTGCCCTTGAGGGGGGCATACAACGGGAGAAAAACAGGTGGAGATAGATTCAACTAGCAGAGGAAGCCATTGAAACGAGTTGTTTGCAAAAAGAGAAAGAAAAAAGTCTAGAAGATTTTAAATCACACAGGTGTGGATTCATGAGTATGCAATCCAAGGTGGAGATTGTTGGGTTTATGTCTTGCATACTTTGTTGGATACGAAGACGATGAGACAATGGAGGAATCGAGACGATCGGAGACGGAGTGGAAGTAAGGGAAACAGTCAGCAGCAGCAGGTGGAGTTGCAGTCGACTGCACAGTCGACCGCGCGGTCGACTGTACATGGGGTGCGGTCGACCGCCCAACTTGTAGAAGTTTCCGAGAGGGGGACGATCGACCGACCTTGAGGTGCGGTCGACTGACAGCGGCGGTGATGGATTTATTGGGTCGGATCTTGGTGATTCGTGAGAAGCCCAACTTGCTCTTCAAGTCAGATCTGACGGCTCTTATCGTAGGATTATCTCTTCAGGTATATCCAAAGGCTATTGTATCAAGATATCAAACTAGGGTTTCTTTAGATCTCTATATATTGTTGTTATTGGCCTCCATTGGGAGCCAAGAGAAAGAGTGCTTCATTGAAGGAGAGATTGAGTGATTCTCTAATTGTAAACAACTAGTACTTGCTGGTGAGGCTTGAGAGAAGGTCGTGGTGAGAATTGTAATATTTTTGAATCTTCTCTAGTTGAATAACATCTTGGGTTTCTTCTCCCTCGGATTAAGGCGAAAGTCCCAATCGGGACAAATTTGTGTGTGCTTTGGTGTGTTTGATATGATCTCATATGTGCTTGGTGGTTTGTGTTGATTGCATCGAATAACTCAACAAGATTCTAAGAGGGGTTTTCGGTAGAAATCCCTAACAAGAACAAACTTTGAGTAACAGATTAATATGTGAGATCTAGATGTGGGGTCGAGAGTGATGAGGAACCAACCAATGTAAAATGAGGGGGTAGAAGAAGAGGGAGATAGGAGGTATGGCACACTGCCCAAAGCATACCTGAGAACTCCATCATCAAATCAACTGAGCAAGTGAGCATTACACCGAAGGTATAGGTTTAACTAAAGTTACTTGAGCCTAAGAAACCTTCTATATTTTGAATAATAAAGTTCTATCCGAAGAATGTTCTTTAAATATCTACCAGATCCTCTAAATCTTCTAGATGCTTCCTTCTTCCAATTAAAGTCTCCAGAGAGAGTGGGAGAGGCATATAGATGGAAGAATGAGATCCTCTAAATCTTCTAGATGCTTCCTTCTTCCAATTAAAGTCTCCAGAGAGAGAGGGAGAGGCATATAGATGGAAGAATGTCTAAAATAAAGCCCATCATGAAACATAAATGATGCAAAGGATATTTTTTTTCTTTTTGGTTAACTATTTTCAACCATGCCCCCCAATGAATTGTGTAGAGATCTATGAAGCATGGACATGGGTACGGGTACGAGACATGCCAAATTTGTAAAAAGACAGTGGGGACGTGGCTATAATACTATATAACATAACTTAATATTATCTCAATTATGCATTATTTTAATAAAAATTGCATGGAACAATACAATTTACTGCTCATAATCTAAAAATATGCGGTCCACAAAAAGTGATAATACTTCACTACATACTATAAAATCGGAGATGTGTATGCAAGTAACTAAAGTTAATTAGTATAAGAAATATGAATATGTGTTTAAATTGCTAATTATTTTACGGCTACGGCTTCTTGCTAGAAGTACCCGTGCTTCATTGGCAGAGATCATGTGACAACTAGCCAGCAACATGAGATTGTGTAACGTGTTGAGTGAAAATTTGTGGTGACATTATCGTTAAAAGCGTTGGAATTACCTACAAATAGGAATGAGGATTTTAAGAATTAGAGCACCAAACATTTCGGGGAAGGGTTTATATAAAGGTGGCAACGAGTAACATATGAACTGGATCCTGGAAGATCTTCGTGTATATCCATTACAGTTTAATAGAATATGCTCGAGGATCCAAATGCTATAAGAAGTATAGGATCCATATGTGAATTTAATTCTACTAAGTTATCATGTTAGGATTCAAGTTTTGGACTGGTCAATTTTATTACTACTCTCTATTAATAGTTTTTATATGACTATGAGAAATAAGTCATCATTTCATACACCAAAAAACTTTGAATTTATTCAATGCTATTCTAGAAACGTGAATTCAAAATTATATTACTGGAAATTCAACATTCATCACTTTTGTCAAGGTAAAATTTTTTTCGTCCTTTTCTACTTGAACAAAATGAAGATCCGTTTAATATATATAGCATGTTCCATTATTTCCTAAAAGCCTAAATCATATTTAGTCAATTCCCCCCCCCCCCCCCCCCCCCTCTCTCTCTCTCTCTCCTATGTAGCTTGAGTCGAGCCAGCGAGATAGAGATTACATATATATCAGCTGATAATAACTTATTTATTCTATAAACATTTGTTCGACAATTTATTATTCTCATTGCAAAGAATCTTGTTTCATTGCGTGACATACGTAAACTCACTCACTCATACAGGTTTGAATAGTTATCACAGCTATTTACGTTGCAAAGTTACCATTGCATCATTTCTTTTAAGCAATTATGTTGTCTGTATGATTGTACGTACACCTTTGTCATTATTTCCACTAAAGGAAATTTGTATGAGAAATTAAATTTATTTATTTCCCCTTTTTATGTCTTCAGATATCAAATCCTTTGTTCCGTATAAATATGAACAAAACCTCTCTTGTAGGTTTGACGAAGGGTTAATCACTCTGCTACCAGGTTGCTTCAGTTATTGGCCTCATGGCCTACGAATTGAGTGAGATAAAAAGTAAAGTCCTCTGATTAATGTGAATTTTGTTTCTGGTGTTCAAATTGAAACTAGATTTAAATTCTTTTTTTTTCCTTTTCTTTTGGTAATCTGCAAATGCTTATTACTTTATAGCAGGTAGATCTGCTTTGTACCGAAATCCTGAATTTGTGAGAACAAATTATGAAGTTCTTTGTGTTATGTTTACTGAGAATGAATTAATTTACTTATGAAATCGATACTAGATAGAGCTACTAGGGAAGTGTAGTGGTAAGATCAAATCATAACAAGATGTAACTTGATTTTGACATGATTTTTTTTTTTTTTTTTTTGTTTTTTGTTTTTTTTGAACATAAGGTGTAATTGTGTTTGACTATTGATGCGAAGCACTGAATCCACTTTCAACATTCTTTCCTCATTTATTGCTGCCACATAACGTCCAATTTATCTTTAATCTACCACGTTCAATCTAAATTTATTTTGACTAGAACAGTTTTAAATTTATAATATCAGGAACCTAAACAGTTTCTCAGTTGCAACAGATTTTTTTAAAATTTTAATGACTGTCCGTACTGTTATATCTAGAGAAAGTTGTATGAAATCAACCAACACTTGAGGTCAGTGATACACTTTGAATTATGTGCAATTATACACTTACTATATTTAATGACATTTTAAAATATACTTTTTACCTAATACAATAATAGTGGTTCCATTATCATTGTTTATTTTCTGATAAAAATTATTCATCACAAGTAAATTTATACCAAAGTTCACAGCCTGATGTTTTTTCTCTTCAGTTTTGCATGCATTGCACGTGTCAACTAATCCAGTTAAAAAACTAAAGAGGTATCTCATAATATGTCTTAAAGATGCAATGAAAAAACAACAACGTTTGATTTCAAATTAATGGCCTGAAGTAATGGTGTGCTTTTGTATCATTTGTCTCATCTCTTCCATATACTTCAACTTTAAATAAATAAAAAAATCTATGTTCTTAAGTTTTTAGTCAGGTGCCATCCGTTTCATATTGGAAGTACAAGGAAAATGTTATTTTGATTATGGTATGTGTATTGATTCATAAATCTTAGTGATGTATGACATTTGTTATCCTTTCAATTAGTGCTGCAACTTAATTTCATCTGGTAGTTTTGTTTAGAGGTAGATAGTAGCTGATTGTAAAACAATTGTATGATCCTTCTTTGAGACTAATTTTCTGTCGTCAGGCCTACACTGATAAAGCTCTGACAATGATGATGACGATTAAGATTGTAGATTTTGTTGGTGATAGCTATGCCTTTTCAGTGCATCATCTGAAGTTGAAAGGCTGCATGATATAGATAACTTGATCTCATTGCTAGAATCTAGTTTTTGAGTAGGACTTTTAGCTCCTACAAGTTGGTAGTTAGTGATTTTGCAGGATTTTAATAGGAATTTATCTGATGATTGCATTAGTAAAAACCAAGATGTTTCTAGTCTTTTGTTTGCCATACTTAATACAGGGTATGGTGCATTTCTGAATTCACAAAAGTTCTGTATATTGATTTTTATTGAATTGTTTGCTATTGCTTTGTCATTGTAATTCATTGATATTGATTGCTATGTATTTTAATTACATTGATGATGATTGCTATGTTCTACAAAGAATTACTGCCATCAAAATTGAGCGTCATATTTCATTACAACCATCAAAACTGAGCATCATATTTCGTTTTCAGCTCTATCATTTGATAGTATACCTTAAAGCACATTGTAGCATTGACATTGTTGTACTAATTTGATTTTGTTGATTACGAAACCATGTAGAAGTTGGCATAGGATTACTAGTTTGCGGCATCCTTTTCACACTATTGGGAGTTGTTCTCTTCTTTGACAAGGGATTGCTGGCTCTGGGCAATGTAAAATTTTATTATTCCTTTCCTCTCTTTGATTCTTCACGTCTTTTATTTTATTACTAGATTTGTCCGTGGGCACGTGCCTACGGCACGTATTCGGAACGATACAAAATACGAAAAGTCTGTAAACAGTAAAACAACAGTTATGTAGCTCAAATTTGAATAGTATGACAATAATTAGAACTTTAAGTGTTGAAAAAGTCCATGTTTCCATTAGTAATGTTGAAAAATAATTATAAATGGGGGTATAAAATCTAACTTCCTAGAATTTTAAGTGTGGAGATATTTACTATTTTCAATATAACATGTAAAAAAAACATTAAAAATCTGAAAATCTAAATTTCTAAGTAAATATATAAAGAATGGGAGAGAGAGATAGGGAGAGAGAGAAAGAGAGAATATGAAAAAGTGAAGAGAGAAGAGAGAGATAGTAATAAAGTAATAAGTTTTTTAGTTTTGGGGGGAAAATTTGATTTTGGGGTTTGAAAATTTGGAGGGAAAATATGTTTTGTAAGGTTTAATCTAGGCCTTTGATTTTAGGAGGGATTGATTGTGAGCCACTTGATAGCTTTCTTTGTAATTTATTATATAGATTAGTGACTTACCATAAAACCTTTACAATGCCACTTCTTTTGCCAGATATTTTTCTTGTCTGGGGTGGCCTTGTTACTTGGTTGGAAATCTACATCACAACTATTCACAAGCAAACTAAAGGTATTTCAATCTGTATTTTCACTCTTTTGAACTTGCTGTTTTTAAGTTTTTATTTGCTGAAGCTGTCTCATGCAATGTCATTCAGCAGTTTTGTGTTGCCTTTGACAACCATCATGGCTTTGGATTACTCTTCACTTTTTGTGACTCTCTTTTGAACTCTTGGGTATTGTTATAAGAATGGGAGTACATTGTTGCAGTATCATTGTTGTCGCCACTTAGTTGATCTCTGTATCTTGTGGATAAAGCTCAACTTTGGGTTGAACCACTACATGTTTTCTTGACTCCAAAAATAAAAAAGGAAAAAACTATATGTTTGCTTGTAGGAGTGACATTTTGTCTGATAGCCTGAATTAAGGTCTTGGATTTATCCATGTGAGGTATACATATTTGAACCGCAAGAGTTTGGCTCTTTTCACATTTGAACTTGCACTGACACTATCTTGCATAAAGTTCATGGAAATTCTACTTGGGTTTTTTTTTTCCTTCTTTTTTTGTTTGAATTCTTTGTTTCCTATTTTTTCTTTTGATTTCTCCTCTGGTGAATTGTCGGATTGGTCTTCTCGGGGTTGGACTGATCCATATCGCATCTCGGCCAATCCCCGCTTTGGATTGTTGATCCTGATATTTTGGTGGCAGATCAAATTTCCCCTCTCCAAAACCGATCGGGATCGGGATCGGCTGATCTATGTGTAGTGCCGCCACTGCACACATACACATGCACACACACACACACCCTTGCCTAGACACACACACTTCATGCCTTGTAGATTTGCCAATCACAGCCATACCCTAGAGTTCGATATAAATTAATACATATTTTATCTTGACCCTGATTGTGTCTTTATATTTTACTGATAATCAGTATAATTTTAAATTATAATTTTTTGTCTTTATATTTATATTTATATTTTTATCAACTGTTATTATGCTAATTAATTGTGCAATAATATTTTTTCGGCCTCCGCTCTTCTAATGTCCTTAACTTTGGTGCAGGGTTCCATACCTTTTTTCTTTGGCCTCATTCTCATATTTGTTCGTTTGCCTATAGTTGGTATCATTATGGAAGTATATGGTTCAGTTGTTCTCTTCAGGTTATTTTATACTATTGGAACTTCAAGGCTTTTTTCTATTACAAGCATGCTCTTAACTTCTGTTTCTTCTATAAAAAAATTCCCTTGCAGTGGCTTTTGGCAATCAGTTAAGGTTTTTCTATATCAGATTCCTGTAATAGGGTGGCTTGTGCAGTTGCTTGGTTGAAGATATACAAGTAAGTAACAATTTTTATATTTCTTCGTAGTTGGCAAAATATTGTCAATTCAAACAATAGTGATGTTTAAAACATAAATTAGATATCTCGTTTGAGCTCCATTCCTTTGCGAAGTCAAATTCTCTGTTAAGGACCAAACCACTTCAATTGGAGCTTGAGCTTTCTAACCTCCAATTTCTCTTTAATGCAACGCTACTCTTGGTGCACTAATCTGGAAATTTTTATTAAAACAACTTGAGGTAAAACCTAACAAGTAATTGAATAACGATAACAAGTTGTCACCAAATTTATAAAATACCACATTAATGCAATGGTAAACATACAAATACAATATTACCTAATTGGTTACTTCCAATTACGTAAATTAATAGTTCAAACCACACTCAAAGGTAGGGCATTTCCCATTGACATCGGAACTTTTGTACCTGAAACAACAGTATCTCCAATTATAGCCTTGGGGGTGTAAAAAGTATCTCCTCACCATCCCCATACTGTATGGGACAAATGTATGTATTTCGATTAGGGACATATTCTATGTTTACTATTCTACCAAATGGCTTTTTCGTTTCATCGAAAGTTTTTTTTATCGTGTAGACGCTTATGACGTCCCCCGCTATGCCTTGCGATAATGATTCCTCTGCCATTACAAGTACTTTGACAAAAAAATGACTTTATGCAATAGAATTTAGGTACTCCTATCTCTCAATACGACAACAATTTATACTTTGGGTTGACAAGAAATACCCCACTATAGTCGTGGTTGGAAAAATATATAGGGCTAGAACACATCACTCATAAAGTGGTCGCAATGAGAACCTGTATATGTTACTTAAATTCTGACATTTACCGATATACTAAATCTCATGCCTGAAAAATGAGTAAAAAACTTATAAGCATGATAATAGCTCAAAAGACATCTCAACTATGAAGTCCAAAATGTCGCATGACTGCTCATGTACATGCATTTCTACCTCACTACTTGAAAGGAACAATTATGCATGGATATTTAACTCAAATTGGACTATGTACAGTGTTCTAAATGGCGTCCGCCTCGGACGCCTAGGCGCTCAAAAAGAGGAGAACGAACCGCATATGCAATAGGCGGTACTCTAGGCGTTGAGATAGCAGTTAGGCGTACAAGGCGCAGCCTAGGCGGTCGAGGCGGCCAAGGCGGCGCCTAGGCGGCCAAAATCGATCAGGCGGCTGACAGATTTTTTTGTAATTTTTTTTTTAATTCTTAAAATAGTCTCATCTTCAACAAAAAAAACCTCTTTATCTTCAACAGTAAAAAGCCTCTTCATCTTTACATTAAGGTGTTACTAGTTCACGTTATATTTGAAATTTTATATGACTGATTATTGTTTATGTCATTATGAATCTAAAGTTTACACCATATTCGTTGTTGAACTTCTAAAATCATTCTGGCCTAGCATCACTTGTGAATTGTGATGCATTTAAAAGATTTAGACTACAAACAAAAATAGAGAAATGTAACTTTTAAAAGGTTAATATATGAATATTTAAAAAATAAAAACAAAACGCCTAGGCGCCACCTAGGCGTCCTAGGCGGTAGGCGGTCCTTGGCCGAACCGCCACCGCCTGACGCCGTTTACAACCTTGACTATGTATAACTACTATTGACCGCACAGAACAATTCCGTATTCGCAAAGACACAACAACGATAATATTAATAAATACATGCCATCACACTAGATCAAGCATAACGAATCCATACCACACAACTACACAACACAAGAAAACATTTTATAAAATTACATTCTACAATATACCATTATTCAGTTACTTACAATAATCGAGATAGTTACGGTAAAACATAACTCAGGAACCTTTCTACTCGAGTATAGAAAATAGCTGATGTAAACTTAACCCTAAATAAAGAATTTTCAAGAATATTAAAAGATTAAGTTTATCAACACGTAATGACGATTAAGTTAAAAAATAAACCAATGATTGGTTTGATGGATTTTCAAGAAATGAAGTTAGCAATCCCAATTAAAGATTCAAGCCTAACAATCAACAAATTTACTTAAGTGTTTTTAGCAAGTAAGATATTCAATAATGATTTGTACGCTAATCGGCAAGTAGAAGTACACACACAATATTTGTGAGCGACAGATAATTCAAATAATATTCTAGAGATGAAAAATAGTACCACAAATTAAGGAGAATGGAAAGAAGTTACCGGGGTTCGATGAACGTGTTGCCGCCATAGATGGAGAGGAAGAAGCGGTTGGACCTGAATCTTGCTCAACACCAAACATCAACTAACACCCAATCAAAAGTCGCAATAAAAAAACCGGATCTTAGTTGATTTGGGGATTAGAGTTTAGGATTTTGAATTGAAAATTTGGGGAATTTAGGGTTTCGGATTTTGAGGGGATTTGGAATGGGGAAGGCTGCATTTGTGATGAAGAGTATAGAGGTGGTCGGAAGGGTGAGGGTGAAGAAAGGAGACGACAGTGGGGGTTGCGGTTGACGACGACGACGGTGGTGGGGGGGGAGGCGACGTCGGTGGGGGAGTGGGTTGTTGATGGGGTTAGGAGGCAGCAGGGGATGAGGCCGGGGTGAGAATAGACCAACCATTTTGATTGCATGTCTGAACATTCATAGCCTCTCGCGAGTTTGCTTGATACAAAGCAAACTCTTTTAGGGCCTTTCCAAAACCCCTATAAGGATTTTCCATCAGCGTATCCGACCTAATTTAATACCAAACGGGCTAAAGAGATGAGGGAGAAGATATTTGGTTTAGGGTTTAATTAATACCGATTTGGGGGTATAGTTAAAGTTTCTCACAAATCCTAAAATTTCTTAGGATTTCTCAGAAATCCTAATGTTCTCTTATGGTCTCACACACAACACAATAATTTTTTTAGTCAATAATAGCATTGTTTCTCATTATTCTCAAGGCCTATATAGGCTAAAAAAATCTCAATACAAATCTTCAAAATATTCTAATGCAGAAAATAAATGGTGCAAATTGCAAAACTACTACATATGACCAAAATGCCAAAAAAACAAATAAAAATTGCTGAAATAAAGATAACTATGCTACTGGAGTAACCATCCTAGAGGATGCATGCGCTAACAGAAGCACCCAAATCGTCTCGAACTGATGTCCTCATCAATAACCCTAATCCTTAAACAATAGTTTTAACAAAACACATTCATACATTAATAATCATTATCAACCCTTACACTTTCTACCCTCTAATTGATGAGGACATCAATTCTATTTAATTTAGTATTTTATTTCAGTACCATATTTGTTTTTGGCAGTTATAGCCATATGTAATCTTTCTTTTTTTGCATTAGAATATTTTTGAGATTTTTAGAATATTTTGAGATATTGTATCAAGATTTGTTTTGAGCTTATTTATAGGCCTTGAGATTAATGAGAAAGATATGCCACTCTTGATTAAAAAAATTGTGTTGAGTTTTTGCTCTTCCTCACTCTCTTTGTGTGATACAAGTGAGATCCAAATTATTAGGATTTGTGATAAATCCTAATCAAATTTTAAGGTTTGTGATAAACTCTAAAATCTACCCCAAATACAAATCCCTAACCCTAATTTCCCAAATCACAAATCAACCCTAACCTTACTCAGCCGTCATCACCCTCACCCTCTTCCTCCTTCCCCAATCTCGACCAAAACAAAGAAAACCCTAACCTTCCTTCCAAACCCATATCCCGATCCTCTCCCTCCTCTTCGCCCAATCTTTCGTCTCCTACAACCACCACTGCCACCCCCCTTCGCCATCAACTCATCCCCTGAAACCCAAAGCCCCCGACCTTCTCCTTCCTTCTGCTCCTCACCAAGTCGAAACCCAAAGCACCCGAAACCCCAACTCTCTGGCCTCCTCCCTTCCTGTCGACCTCCAAGCACACCCCGTCGCCCACCGTCGGTTGCGACGCCCTCACACCTGGTCGATGTCAGCCCCGCACCATCCCCAGTCCCCTGAAGCCGCCGTTGCTGCTATTCACAACCACCGCCCAACTTTGCCTTCTTGCAGTTGTTTTTGCTGCTATTGCTCTACCGACCTTCTCCTTCTGCTCCTCACCAAGTCGAAACCCAAAGCACCCGTAACCCCTACTCCTTGGCCTCCTCCCTTCCTGTCGACCTCCAAGCACACCCCGTCGCCCACCGCCGGTTGCGACGCCCTCACACCAGGTCGACGTCAGCCTCGCACCATCCCCAGTCCCCTGAAGTCGCCGTTGCTCCTGTTCACAGCCACCGCCCAACTTTGCCTTCTTGCAGTTGCTGTTGCTGCTATTGCTCTACCTTTGATTGTCGTGTTCTTCTGAGATCTACACTGCGTTCGTCGAACCCTTGGTATACTTTTTCTAATTTTCAAATATTTGTGTTATACCGCTCTGTTATTACTATCATATTATCTAGTTTAACCGTCGACACAAATACTGAGATTGAGTGTTCCACTTGCTTGATTAGAGTACGAATCAATCTTGAATCTTTTACTTGCTGAGAACACTTAGGAATTTAATTATTGATTGTAGAGTTGAATTATTAATTGGGATTGTTAAACGTCATTCAGTTCTTGAAAATCTATCAAACCAATTAATTTTTTCAAAATTCTAACTTTGATCCGCACTACGTGTTGGTAAAATTAATCCATTAAGAATCTTGGAAATTCTCTATTTTAGGGTTAGTTTTACATCATTCTGGTATCAGAGCGAAGGTTCTTAAAATCCTAGTTCTTGCTTATCATTAAGGTATTATTTTTGCATTCATTTAGGATTATTTAGTCTTTTATTTTATTTTATTTCGTTTTTTAAGATCACGTCAGATTTATTTTAAAAAAATAAAAAAATAATAAAAAAATTACACTTAGGACACACACGACCTCTAGTTCTTCCCTTTTGGTGAATGCATCTTCGCAGCACCATCATAGATCCTGACGAGCCTTTCTTATTCCTCCCAAATCATCCAATTAGAAACCCTGGACCTTCACCACCTGAAATGGACAACTCTGATATTTCCGCTACACTAGCTGTCATTCAAGCAACTCTTGCCAATATCAATCAGAGACTTGAGAAAGTGGAATTAAATCAAATTGTTGTCCCTAAGCTTCATGCTAATCATCAGATCCCTCAAAGGAATGTTCGTGACGATCGACGTCAAGAACGTGACCCTGACGAACAATATAAGAAGAACGTTAAGGCTGACGTTCCCCATTTTGAAGGCCACATGGAATCCCAAGCTTATCTCGATTGGATCCGTGCTATGGACCACTACTTTGTCTGGTTTGACATGAGCGAAACCCTGAAGGTTAAATTTGCCACAATGAAATTGACGGGTAAAGCTCAACAACACTGGACCAATCTTGAATACGCCCGCAGAGGTCGAGGCCTGGCACCCATAGCCACTTGGGAAGCCATGAAAGAGAAGCTCACTGGGAGATATGTACCATTATCGTTCCACACCCGATTGCTAGATTCGTGGAACCAACTGTATCAAGGAAGTAAATTCACGCAAGAATATGTTGATAAATTTGATGACTTCCTTATTCGGTGCAATGCTTTAGGTAAAGAGAGTGAAGATCAAACTCTCTCTAGGTTCAGGGTTGGATTACGAGCCGATCTGAGGAACGAGCTAATTCATAGAAATGTGGACTCATTAGCGGCAGCTTATGCTCTTGTCCTCAATATGTATTCCCTTAAAGCAAGTTTCCATTACAAGTCCAACGATTCGATGGATCATTCCTCCAGAATGAATCCTCCTGATCCCTCTAGACCTGAGCACTCCTCTCCTCAGTACCCTAACAAGTCTTACCTAAACAAACATACTTCAAATTCCTATTCACGTAGAAATGACAATACGGGTAAGAATACCGAAAGAGACTATTCTAAGATTGATCCTCTCACTAAATGCTATAAATGTAAGGGATATGGCCATGTTGCTGGCAACTGTCCCAGCCCAAGTAGGATCAATATAGTAGAGTGTACCGCAGTTATCGCTGATGAGCCCGACAATGAGTTTACCTATGAACCTAATGTAAGTGATGACTTTGATGAAAAAGAGGATGACCAGTCTCTCAATTGTATTCAGTCTGTCCAGTCACCTCCATTGAGTGTACCTGAGTCACCCATTCCTTTCCAAGTCACTTGGCAGCCTATAGATTTTACCCCTGTGTTAGAACATCACAGAGTCACAGAGTCTGCATCCACATTTTTATTATGCATTCATGATTTGCATAGAGAAATTTTCAAAGAAATTAATGAAAATAATTTTAACTACGCATTAATAACAGATACAAGAAGGAAATTTAAAACTTTTGATATTGATGACGAAGTGATGGTTCGGATTCATCCGGAATGGTTTCCATCTGGATCCGTTAAGAACTTGAACATACGTGCTGCAGGTCCATTTAAGATTTTTCATACAATCAACCTATGTCGTTGACCTTTCTGAAGGCTTTGGCACAAGTAAGACTTTCAATATTGAGGATCTAGTACTTTCTGAAGGCTCAAAATTCAACCATAGAAATTTTCTTATAGATGAGCCTACCCTGCAGCCTAATGGTGAGATTCCTACATTCACCTCTCTACCTGATACTATTCACCCACCGACAGGAGAATTGAATAATATTTTAGTCTTTTTAGATGATCAGATAATCTCTACTAGAGATGGTGGTATGCACAAGTATTTGATGAGGTGGAAGAACAAGCTGAAGTCGGATGACACTTGCAATGATCGTAAGGGGCTCCCGCAACTGGTTCCAGATCTTTTCAAGCAACATGACAGGATCACTTGTTTTGACTCGACTGGGTCGAGCTCTCTCCCACCTGGAGAGAATGATGAGGACATCAATTCTATTTAATTTAGAATTTTATTTCAGTATCATATTTGTTTTTGGCAATTAGTCATATGTAATCTTTCTTTTTTGCATTAGAATATTTTTGAGATTTTTAGAATATTTTGAGATTTTGTATCAAGATTTGGTTTGAGCCTATTTATAGGTCCTGAGATTAATGAGAAAGATATATCACTCTTGATTAAAAAAAATTTGTTGAGTTTTTGCTCTTCCTCCCTCTTTGTGTGATACAAGTGAGATCCAAATTATTAGGGTTTGTGATAAATCCTAATCAAATTTTAGGATTTGTGATAAACTCTAAAATCTACCCCAAATACAAATTCCTAACCCTAATTTCCCAAATCACAAATCAACCATAACCCTACTCAGCCGTCATCACCTTTACCCTCTTCCTCCTTCCCCAATCCCGACCAAAACAAAGAAAACCCTAACCTTCCTTCCAAACCCATATCCCGATCCTCTCCCTCCTCCTCCTCTTCGCCCAATCCCCCGTCGCCTACAACCACCACTGCAACCCCCCCTTCGCCATCAACTCAACCCCCGAAACCTAAAGCCCCCGACCTTCTCCTTCCTTCTGCTCCTCACCAAGTCGAAACCCAAAGCACCCGAAAAATCCCTGGCCTCCTCCCTTCCTGTCGACCTCCAAGCACACCCCGTCGCCCACCGTCGGTTGCGACGCCCTCACACCAGGTCAACGTCAGCCCCGCACCATCCCCAGTCCCCTGAAGCCGTTGTTGCTACTGTTCACAGCCACCGCCCAACTTTGCCTTCTTGCAGTTGTTGTTGCTACTATTGCTCTACCTTTGATTGCCGTGTTCTTCCGAGATCTACACTGCGTTCGTCGAACCCTCGGTATACTCTTTCTAATATTTGTGTTATACCGCTTTGTTATCTCTATCATATTATCTAGTTTAACTGTCGAGCACAAATACTGAGATTGAGTGTTCCACTTGCTTGATTCTCGTACAATCTTGAATCTTTTACTTGTTAAGAACACTTAGGGATTTAATTATTGATTGTAAAGTTGAATTATTAATTGGGATTGTTAAACGTCATTCAGTTCTTGAAAATCCATCAAACCAATTAATTGTTTCAAAATTCTAATTTTGATCCGCACTACGTGTTGGTAAAATTAATTCATTACGAATCTTGGAAATTCTCTATTTTAGGGTTAGTTTTACATCACTAATCCACTTAAATTAAGAAAATTATGAAGTATAAAGTTTGTAATATATTGTCTAGATCTTTTCTACAATTTTAAGAAGGTACTTTCCTATTTATTGAGTTTTCGGACTGATAATTATTTACAAGGCAGTTGGCGGGTTTCTAAGATAATTCCAATCCAACATCATTGTCCTTCTCAATCACGTGCAGTTCACATGCTAAAAAAGATTCCTTTGTACATACATATATTATTATATAATCCAAGAACAATATATATGATTAAGAATCTACATCTAACACTCATCATATAATGAAATTCAATTAATCTATTGTTATTTTTGCTATTAGAATAAATCTAGGGTTCCCAAGAAAAATCTTCAATGGTGATATAATGGTAGATATAGAACAATAGGAAAGTGTTGCCTTCAATTTTTCCCCCTCTTTTCTCCTACTTTTCTTCCTTTCTTTTCTTTTCTTTCCTTTTTTTTTCTTTTCCAGCGGTGTGTGGAAGAGAAAGAAAACCTAGTTAATTTTTTCCTGTTGATCTGTTTCTATCTTTCTACCACTAGTGCGGATTTTTCTCGGGAACCCTGATTTTATCTAATAGCAACAATAACAATTTCTGATACGATGCATTTTAGATGTAGTATATGCATTTTTCTAGGATGACTATATTATCATATATGTATGTATAAGAGAATCTTGTTTAGCAAGTGTACTGCAGACCATTGAGAAGGGCAACATGTGTATATTATTCTCTGGCCGAAGGTTGCTATGATGTTGTATTGGAATTCTTGTAGAAACCCCCAATTGCCCTTGTAATTAGTTATTAGTCCTAAAACTAAATAACTAGGAAATATCTTCTTAAGAGTTATATTAAAGATCTAGAATATTCTTTATAATTCATATTTTTATGATAAAGTGGGTTATCTATATAATAAAACACAAAGAAAGCTATCAAGTGGCTCTCCTTCAATCATCCAAAAAATCAAAGGCCCAGATCTAACCTCACAAAACATATTTTTCCCCCCAAAAGTTTCTCCCCAAAACTCAAATTCAAATCTCCACTAAAAACAACTCCTATATTTATTTAATTTTTTTTTTTTTCTCTCTCTCTCTCCCTCCCTCACTCTCCTATTCAAAAAATTAAGAAAATAAAAATTTTAAAAAAATAAAAAACTAAAAAACTAAAAAAATAAAAATTTAAAAACTTTAAAAATAATTCAAAAAAAAATCAAAAAAATCATATAATATGTTTTTTGCTCTATATTTGCTACTTCAATTAATTTGCTGGACCTCCAAAACTATTTTATATGATCAAACAAGGTGCACCGTTCCGAAGACGTGCTGTAGGCACATGTCAACGGGCAAACCTAGTATTGTAGAAAATATAAAAGTTGTTAATATCCATTTATGTAAGCTTGTGCTTTGGTTAAACTATTGTTTATGGATTGGGGTTATTTTCTGGACTTGGGGAGTGTGTCAAATCATAGTAAGTAAATAGATCTATTGGGTTCAACAATTCTAACTTGGTGGGGGTTACATTAAATAAAAAGAAGGAAAAGAAAAACAAGAGAGGACTTCTTTAAACGTGGGTCCCCAACTGTAATGAACTTATTTTCATAAGCACAATCCATTGAATATGACTAGTATTATAATCTCTCTTCTGAATTGCAGATAGATTAATTAATATTGTTATAATACATACTTTTAATCTGCTTGGTTCAAGAAATTTAATTGCTTAAATTGGTGTTTTATACAATTTTTTATATGCCGGATTTTGTTAAAGTAAATCAATTTTGGTTGATGTATATATAATAATTCGTTGAATGTGGAACTATAGTTTTTTTTTTGTTCTTTTGTGTGTGTGTGTGTGTGTGTGTGTGTGTGTGTGTGTGATAATAATTCGTCGAACTATAGTTATCTGTTTGGTTTCCATGTTGAACTCAGAAGTATCTCTTTATATGCTATATTAGATAAATGTACTTTTAAATAGATAAAATAATAGTTCCAGATTGCTACAGTACCAAATTATCTTTAACAGTCTTTAATTGAATAAAGAATCCTCCATTTAACTTTTAGAAAGGAGAGTTCCCTAAATAAGATAGCTGTAGATCCTATATGTAAGTGTTATATGTGGTGTCACAATAGTATTCGAATATGGTCAGATTTGAGTTAAATCTCCATGCATAAATGTTTTTTTCGTGTAGTTAGATAGAGATGCATTTACACGAGCAATCTTGTAATATTTTGAACTTCATTGTTGAGGTGGTTATTTCTTGAGTTATTACCATTCTTGTATGTTTTGTTACTTTTGTCGTGCATCTAATGTGAATATACTGGTATATATCGGAACTTAAGTAACCCATACAGGCTCTGAGTGTGATAATTCTATGAGTGATGTGTTTTATAGCTATTTGTGCAATCACGTACTGTGCAGGGTATGTCTTGTCAATCGTAGTATTAAGTACTGACTGTATTTAGAGATTAAAATACCTAAATTCCTTTACATGAAGTCTTTTTTGGTACAGTACTTGCACTATTGTATGTTTATGATTGCATTAATTGGCTTAAATATGTCGCCATGGCTATTTAATTACTTGTTGGGCATTATCTCATTGTTGTTTTAATGAATTTTTTTAGATTAGTGCATCAAGATTAGCCTTGTGTTGAAGAAAAATTGGAGGTTGGAAGCTCATGCTGCTATTGAAGTGGTTTTGTCCTTAGTAGAGAATTTGTCTTAGCAAATAAATGAAATTTATTTCTCTCCAGTTTTTTTTTAAAAAATTTAAAACGTTGTTTGGATTATTATGATTTGTAGTTGTAGGAAGTCATTTTGTTGATGAGATTGAGTTTATTTCTTGTAATGCGATTATATACATGCTTTTAGCCATTTGAACTACATTTGTTGATGGAAGTTCATCATTGTGAGATTATTATTTTGTCTCTAGCAATATGTTAGTATTGTTTTTTTTTGGGAATTGGTTGGCTTGGGGGCATTGCTCAAAATGCTAGTAAAATTTCAAATTTACTTCAATCTTTTTAATTCAATTACCAACATAATCTCTGTATTATGTGTTACAACCATCATTTTCCTCTAAAAAGATAGAGGTCATTTTGGTAATTGAATTAAAAAGTTTGGTGCAAAATTTGAGATTTCACTTTCACTTGCACTTGCATCCAAACCAAACACATTGTTGAAGTATTATCTCTTTCCAACAAGAGGAGCATCAGAGACGTAGAGCTGTAAATCGGACCAAACGGGATCGGACAATCATATGTTCAAGTTCGGACCGAAATTTTACTCGGACGGGCTTATGTCCGGCTCGGTCTAGATCGGACAAAATTTTTCTAGTCTGGACTCGGTTCGATAAAGTATCGGACCGTAATAATACTCGGACGGACTTATTCCGGCACGAGCTCGGTAAAGAATCGGACCTAATAATTTGTTCGAGTTCGGTTTGTATAACAGTTCGGACGGTCCACGGTCGGACCATTTCTCGAGCCGGACTCGGACGGATGACGGACCGTCCTGTTCATTTTACACCCCTACAGAGATCGTGAGCAATGTCATTTGAAACTCACACCTAGCCGGAGGAGAGAATGTAGAACAAAAAGTTATGGATTCACCTATCCTTTCAATACTGCGGTTAGAACCTAAAGTTATAGTTTGAGATACAATATGTCAAATAGGTGGCTGGAAATGTTCAGAAAATAAACATGATTTTTTACTTTGAACTAGAAGTAAATTTTAACAGCGACACTGATGCTTACTCCTTAGAACACTTCTTTCATGGATCTTCTAGTTGTTAGGAATTTCAATCTATATGCGAAGATCAGACACAACAGTAGCTTTATTTTCACAAAACTTAACACAGGAACTTGGCTTAATAATGGGCTGATTAGGGCCCTCTTAACAAACATACAAGCGTAAATCTATATATTTTAGAGGCAGCCTTCAGGCTGCTGGCTTAACCTAAGCAAAATGATACGTTCCTCCCCACCCTTGATCTCTCTTCAACTTCTCTACTCATTTTTTGTCATAACAATCCACTTCCCATTTTTTTTCATGTTTTTTTGGAGCTTCACAGATGCTCTAGAAAATAGATAAAATGGAATAGAACCAACTTGACCTAAAAAATGTTGGAAGTTACAATAATGAGGAAAATATCAATAGATTAAGGGTAGATGTGGCTGGGTGGCACATGGGAAAATTTGTAACTTTAGTGAGGCAACATGAAATTAGGATCGATAAAGGGGCTTTTGTGCTCGAATAGAGTTATACCGTATAGTTTAGGATTTCGGGGAGGGGTTTTCGGGGAGGGGTTGGGATCGGAAAAGACTAAGGGGGCGTTTGGTACGCGGTAATGTATAAGGGAATCTAGGATTACCCTCTTGATTACCTGGTTTGGTAAGAAATAGGTATAGTTTTGTAAATAATTTTAAATTCTCAAGGTTATCAAAATAATTAGTTTGAAAGGATAAACATTCTCCTTGAAAAGGGTGGGATTTGTGGATTCCTCCACGTAAAAAATGAGTGAGATTATTGCATACCCAAAACACCCTCCAGATTTCTGGCTTATCATATAATCCTCTCTTGTTCCAAATTCACCCACTACCGCGTTCATCTCTTGACAGCTTTATGCAATTAAGGACTCGTCTCCAAAATTAAGAACTCGTCTCCTAACATTTCTGTCAAGTATGTATCATGTAAACCATATGTTCGTATTACTACAGGATTGTTCAAGTATCATCCAACAATTACTGATGTCAAAATTAATGTGATATGCTTGTGAATTAGGATTCGTCGGATAGTCATATTCTATCTAATATATCTCTAATAATAATAATAATATTATTATTATTATCTCTAATCTCTAATTTCTAATCTCTTTTTTTTTTATTTAAAACTTGTTGAAATATGTGGAGTTGAAATTTGCTTCTATGAACTTTATTGTTTCAGTTATATATATTTAAGTACCTATGTCTCGTGTTAATAAATACATTTCATTTTTCCTTTTTGTTATGTTCTTCATCTAACTGGTTGAAATATATTTGAATCATAGTGTAATTTTTTTAGTCTTCTATTTGTTAATTTACTAAAGTTTTATAAGATATATATCAGTATTGCTTTTGCACATGCATGCATATACATCAATTACTAAATTAGATAACTTTTATATTTATTTATTTTTAAATAAAACCAAAAGGGTATTTTCGGTAATGTCTACTATAGAGATGGATTGATGGGAATGAATTGTTCTATAACAAGCACGGTAATAAAGTATTCCCAGGCATATAATGTTGTATACCAAACACAGTATTGCAACATTCCCGGGAATCTTCATTCCTACCCTCATATTCCTGGGAATCTACCAATTCCTGGGAATTCTCCAACCCGCGTACCAAACGCCCCCTAAAAGAGATGGACGAAGCTTAGAATAAGTGAGTGGATTTGGGTTAGTGGCACCTAGTTAGTAAGACATTGGACTTGGTAGATTTTTTAGTTGAGTACTGTTTACTTATATATTACAAGGATTAAATGCTTTAGAAAATATTTTTTAACATGAGCCCTGGAGCTAAGGTTCTATATATCGGATCTTATCAGCTGAAAATACAATTTTTCATAACAGATATAAAATATGAAGGATAGATAGGATGGATATGATATATCAGATGTATCGGCAATATTTATTTAGTATTGGGTTGTCATACCAGGTGAGAATATATATCTTAAATGTAACTTAAATTACCCATACATGCATTTTATATAACAATTCACAAGATAATTAATCTAATACAAAGTTTCAAACAATACGATTACAACCGAAGTATATACAATGGTGTACATGAAATCAGATGCAATTTAATACATTATGGAAACATATAATCAAATATTAAATATTAAATATAAATATATAACAAGTAAAACATGTCTTTGACAAAAATGCTCATATATTTTATGTGATGTGAATTAGGAAATTAGTTCACATGAAGTATATCTACTGCAAATCATACTTATTTTCTGTGCTATTCCCACTAGAGGGGGTCTTAGTATAGTAAGTTATTGTATATGTTAATTTGAAGTGGAAGTATTCTTAAACGAATACTACTGTAACAACTAACAATTGTATTATAACGTCCTATATTATTACATAGATACGTTGATATATTGAGTTTTACTCCCTATACCAGTGTTATTTGCTAAAAAAATGGGTAAAGGAGAGATTGAAATTTTAAATTGGTAACTTAATCCAAATATCATAGGATGTATCTGCCATATTTTAAGATAAGGCTAACGTAGAAAGCCTTCTCATACCCTGTTCTTGAGAGGGTTAAGTCCAGGTAGCAAAGCCCTCCGGTCGGACCTGGTCGATTATCAACTAACTACAGCTTAGATAGTATATACACCCGAAGTTCTGCCTGACTTGTACTGAAGTCAGTTGCAGGTGAACATTCAAACAATTAGGGAGTGTTTTAAATGGCCTTTGATATGGCCGATATGTCTCCGGATACATCACTTTGAAAGGGTCACCGCCACGGATATGCCATTTAAAATTTCTTTCTCGTTTTTGGGGAAATGCTGTCGACATTTCGGATTGAATCCACTATGTCCCCAACAAGTCCTTTTAAGTTGCAAATTTTGTATTTTCTGAGGATATGTTAGGATTGTAAATGGTGTTAATTGAATTCTCTAGATTATATTTATGTCATATTATAAATTTGAATATTTTCTAGACCCTTTTAAGAAATTTGAATTTTTATCCTACATGTCAGTATGACATGTTTTATGTACTGAACATGTTCCGCACATTCGCCACTCACTATCCGACATTAGAAGTTTTAGGCTCACGCAGTTCTGGCATCCAACATTTAGAACCTTGCAATTAGGGCCTTTTCTTCTATCAGTTCACAACTGATAAAGGAATTGCAGTATTTCACCGTCAACTTCATAGTTTGTTAAAGTTACTTCCAAGTCCTACCTTGAAACATCCAGCCAACTGCCAACCCTATTTAATTTTCTGAGAGGTACTCATTGAGAATAATCTTAATTTACATCTACTACTCGTAGATCCAAATTTGATTTCAAGATTGGCCAGTAGGTTCGATTGTCTCCATTCCCTGAGCATGTGAGCACATTCTCGCTGTATTTCCAACGCAAAAATTTCATATAATTCCTTTTCAAGAAACTTTCCATTCTAAGGAATCTTTCTTTTATTTCTCCCCTAGTTCATTTTTTCAACTTTTTGTACTTTGAAGCATCAATTTATTGATTTCACATGTGTTCTCAGCAACAACCAACTATCTTTAATATAACAGAAAGTAAAACCATTGTTGATCTGTAAGCTCCCCATGATTTGATGATACCTTAATTCGGTATTTACCTTACCCTAACTGTTAAAAGGAAAATCAAATTGCTTGTAGCATTCCTTGGTTAATTCGGTATTTACCTTACCCTAACTGTTAAAAGGAAAATCAAATTGCTTGTAGCATTCCTTGGTGTGATTGCACCAACCAGTATGGTTTCCTCAGTGTGCATACGGAGTTGTTTCTTTTTTTTGGGATAAATCATGGGAGTTCTAGGGTAGTGTGCATGGGCTGGATTGGGGAGGTGGTTAAAAGCTCGAAACCTGCTTGTCAGGTATCGAGTGGATTTATGAGTCAGGGCGGCTTTCGTATATGATGGATTAGATCCTTTTCTGTTTAATTTGTATGATTATTTGTTTGTTTATCTTTTCAGGAACAATAGAAATTTTGATGCTTAAAACTAGGATATTCTTTTCAATGAAGTTATCATGTTTTATCTTTATTTCTACTTATATGAAGCAGATTGACTTACTACCTCTATTTCTGAAATGAAAGTTGTGTGCACGTTAGGTAAATGTATTTATTAATGAAGCTAGATGAGTTTGTATATATATAATCATGCACGCAAGAAAAAAAAAATCAGGTTTTCAATCGAGTTTTGGTTATGGGCTGAGTTCCAGGTTTTTTGGTTTCTGGGTGGGTTTTAGAAAAATAAAACTATCATGCCTATCAATTTCGGGCAGGGTTTAAACCTTTTCAAACCTTCTTCTTTGGCTTGGGTTTGGACACACATTAACCAGCTGCACAACCCTATAACCCACTAGATTTCTTAGCTCTTAAATAGTACTTTCTTAACAATCTGAACTACTTAGGAGAGGTCTTATTCAAGGAACAGTTACGGTTGTAATTGTTTTTCTTTTCTTCTTAAACTTCATCGAGCCTTGTCCTCCATAGGCGACCCCATTTTAATTGAAGAACGCTTAGACGATAAGGCTAATGTACTGAATTATTTTCTACTTTGATATTATTTGTTGTTGTCCTTGTGATAACCCTCAATTCCTTGAGATTCGTCTCTGCTCTCTACTTTTTCACTCAATCACTCCACATACAAAAAGAGTCCAGTCATTGCACAAACTAGTATACGAATCTTCTTACCATTTAGGGGAAAGAGGGGTTTGCCTTGACTTCCTAACCAGAGGAGCAATCATCCATTTATTTCAGATCCATTTCACCTTTTGCATTGCTACAGCCTGCTACAGTTGCTGACCTTCAATTAACTGCAGACCTTTAAAAACCATTCATTTCCACGGAACAACATCAACTTTGCAACTTAACAACCTTATTCATTCCATTTCTGACATGGAAATTATATGTGATTTTTGGTTCAAGTTCAATTGAAATGAAAACCATCCCTGTATTTTTTTTTTTTTTTTTTTCTAGTGGTAAATGTTTTTTAGTCCTTCAACTGTCACAATGGCAGGGGGTGGGCTGAGGCAACTGAGTTTTTTTCAGCTAGATCAGTTGGCCAATTACTACCATCTTTTAAGGGGGACTGACCCATAAATTTAATATTGATTTTTTTTTTTTTTTTTTGGGGGGGGTAGAAAAAGTAGGAGAATTGGTAGGCTCATCTTCACCCAAACAAGGGAAGTGAATAAATGCTGCATTTAAAAGAACAATTCTGGTTATGTGTAAAGACTGAATCTGATGACATAGGATAAGGAGTGTAAGGAGGAGGGAGAGATGTAGGGGGGTGTCTGAGTGATGGATTAAATGCTGAACAAACCAAGAAGAACAACAGTAGGTTGGGGATTTTCAATGCGCACTCTTCATCTGTTGGTAGCTAAAGAGTTTTTATGATGCTCACAGGGGGAGTGAAGAGAAGCTCCATCATAAACATTCAATTACCTTAAATGAGATGGCTTCATAGTACAGCATTCATGGCTCTGTGTGTGGGTGGTGTGTGTCGGAGCACCTCCCGTCGGTAGCGAAAGAGATAGAACTAATTGTGGCTAGATTTTTGGCAAGTGCAAATGTGCACCATCCTGATGTTATTGAAAATTTAGATTTTTATAGCGAACCCTAGGTCCCCTACATGCATTCTTGCAAGTCAAGCATATTTGGAGGTTAGTTGTGCAGGTAATATAATGAAGAGTTAACGATGTGAAACCCACAACTGCCTTTTTCATGTTTCTATGTATCTTTCTTTCCCTGAAATTTAAGTTGTTGGGTTCAGGTGTTGAATTAAATAAAACGGGTTTGCGGGGTAAGGAATGGTTTTTTGAATATTGTTGGGTTCATGTATCGAATTAATTAGAGGGTAATAGGAAAGGGATAATGTGTCTAATAATTAATTGAAGAGGATACTAGGGCCATTCTGTAATTGACCATCATTTTGTGATACACACTGATACATGCACAATGAGGTTGACATCCAATATTCTTTGGAATATGAAAACTAACAACTAGGCAACCACTGGAATTCTCATAGTTAATTAAGGGAGGACCATTCAAGGGGGGTTCGATTCCCTATAATAAGAAGCAAACTTTCTAGTTTACGTCTTTCTCTTAAAGCGCTCGTTGCTTGTTGGACCTTCTCTTATGATCCTTTCTCGTAACGAATAGGGATCCTACTCGGTTTTTCTTCTTTCTATTAGTGGAATAGAAAGGGAAGTTTACTTGGGGTCCAAAGTTATAGACACCGTTTTTTGTTTTGTTTTGTTTTGTTTTTGGAATGGGCATCAAATATGTATTAGATAAATAGATTTGTGCTGTAGCTAACAGTTTCCTGTGCTGTGAGAATATTATCATTGAGCTATAATAAACATTTTCATCTATTATTCTCTGTTAAAATGCGCTTCTGATTTTTTTAGTTAACTCGCTTCCTCAGTCAATATTCCTCATAATCAATCTCTAGTCCTTGGAGTTCCTTCTCATCTTTTTTGTAACCTCAACTACTTCTTGTTGTTTCCCATTGTATCCCAAATTCTTCTTACTTTATCATAACTTGTAAAGAATGCACTTGTTCACAAACACAACAAATGATTTGCATTACTATGCCCATTCGCCATTTCTTAATTTGTTGGGTTTGGATCGGTAGAGAATGTGCAGTTCCTACTTGTTTGTACTTTTGGTAGTAGTGATTTGGTTGCCTCCACATTACAATGGGGAAGATGAATGAATTTTCTCCCATTTTCAAGAAACGTTTTATTAGGAATCCTATTATTTTGAATAATGTTGGGGCTTGCTGAGTCACCTATTATATCCAAAGTTTTGGTCCACTTGAGTTCAACTTCAATACAATAAATTCAGCACAGTGATAAATACTGTTGTGTATTTTAATGTATCCAAAGCTTATTATGTAGATACTCTACTCTACATGTTCTGAATTAAATAGACCTACGAGTTTGCTTCATTCCGTGTAATTACTTTTACCTCACTTTTAAGGTTAAGTAGACACATAGCTATATTTTGATGAAACCTTATTTAACTACTATATGTTTACATAGCTTTTATGTACTATTTCAAGGTTTGATATGTTTATGACTAATTAATTGTATGTACGTTTTTTTATTTCAAAGAAAAATAATAATAAATTGTACATAGGTTTGGAGTATATATGAGTGAAAATTTTGATGTGTATTGGGGAGAAATTTAGTGTACCGAATCAAGTCACCTAATTAAATAGATGTATCTACCTCTGAAATTTGTTGTATTTTCTTATTAACCCGTGACGACTGTTGTATATTTCCGTAACAGAACCCGGTTAATTTAACGTTTATACAATGACATAAAGCCTTTAATTCCATTCCCAGGAATAATCCCCTTTTCTTCCTACCATAAATTTGAAAATTTTTGAAAATTTTTGTAGTTAATAGTGTGTATTAAGTATTACATAATTTGGGTATTTGATATGTAGGAACAACTAAATTTAATTTAAATGATCTAGTTCATAGATTCTCTGTGTGAAGTGTCTTTTCTAGGCTTAATAATGCAGTTCCAAAGTTAATGAAAGATCCTAGGCTCCTAGCTTTATATTTCAGCCATTTTTCCTGTTCATTTATTCTCAAAGTACATTTTATTGAAAGAACCCTTTTCTGCCCTTAATAACTGAACAAACAAATGATGCATAGTCTGATTCTGACACACATTTAAAGTTCTTTATAGGAGGTGATAAGTTTAGTAAATGAACTACATTGTTGATTTGTCATTATCTTAGAGTTTACATATTTATAAATTTCAAATAATTTGATTTTACATATTTAGACTAATTTAGATGTGTAGATCAATGTGAACGGTTCGGATTTTCGATATAAACGCCCGAAGGTCTAGTGTTCACGCGGTGAGCACTAGAGTAGTGCTCAACCGAAGCTTTCCATATATAGAGAGAGAGAGAGAGAGAGAGTCTAGTGTTCACGCAGTGAGCACTAGAGTAGTGCTCAACCGAAGCTTTCCATATATATATATATAGAGAGAGAGAGAGAGAGAGAGAGAGAGTGTGTGTGTGTGATGTTTCATTTATTGAAGTTATTGGTCTCAGATTATTTATAAATATGTTATTTTTCCTCGGTGAACTTCTAATTCTTCTACAATAACTCTTGTAAGATGAAGTACAATATTTTTTCAAAAAAAAAAAAGATGAGGTATAATATAGTTGAATTTAATGTTAAATTTTAATAAGTGATTCAATTTACTATTCATGATTTTGGCTTATTGTATCCCCTTATATACGTATTGAAATTGTTCGGAGTTCTAAAGATTGAATATACCAGCATTCTCTGTTTGTATGTCTAGTTGATGATTTGGTATTTCGGTTTAAACTGGTCTAGTTGGATGAAGTCAATTACAACTGCATGTAATTGTATTTGTTATAATCATAGCATGATCAGGTCGTTATTGGTGTTGAGTGTATAATGTATGGATGTAATATTAGAATTGTTAGGGGTCTATATTGTAAGTTGTCATTGGCTTTGTTTATATGAGGGTATTGACCTCAATGTATTTGTTGCATTTCTAATCTATACAATAAACCGGTCCATCCAAATCGAACTCGGTCCGGCACCGGTTCAACGAACCCTAGTCCAGTCTTGCACTCGCCTCCACCAAACCGAACCCGATCCGGTTTAGATTTCAGATCTGAACTAACCTCGACTTGGATCCTATTTGATATGATTCTATTCAAACTAGAAGTTTCTTTTTCTCATCTCCTTTCGGAGCCCTTCAGATATGTTTGTTTGACTGGATTCAAGATCCTGCATCTTCAAGTATGATCGGTAACTTTTAGCTCAGTCGGTTTAGTTCATCTATATCCAAACTTATGTTGGTTGATCCACAATGAGTTTGAAAGGGGGTGTTGAGTGTAGGATGTATGCGTATAATATTTGGATTGTTGGGGATCTATATTGTAAGTTGTCATGGACTTTACCTATATATGTGAGGCTATTGTCCTTAATATATTTGCTGCATTTTTAATTTATAGAATCGGTTTCTCATTTCCTGACTATCGGCACAAACAATTATCTATAATTTTATATCTTATTTATTTGTTTGTTTATTTCTGATTGGCTGGACCTTGATCCAAGTGGGGGATTTAAACTTCAAACCCCTTGCCACTAGGCTTTGCCACTCTGCTACAGCAACCCTTGCCACTAACTATTATTTGATTTTGATGTTGTAGATAGGCGCAATTGAATTTTGAACTGTAATGACAAACTGTTGCAATTAAGCACATGTTATATAAAATACAATGCGTGGACTGTTGTCACAGTTGAGGCCTTTTACTCGTCACGCTAATTGATACTAATGAAGCCTTCAAAAATCATCAAAGGAGTTGGGTGTGGCTTCTAACAAACAACAGGCTGCGAAGCTTGCTTATAATCAACACGGAATGAGTCGGAACTAGGTCAGCCCCAACCCAAATTCCAACCCTAAAATAAGAGAAAAAGAAAGGAAAAGAAAACACGAGCATGAAATTTTTACCTTTGCTATATGTGGGGGAAAAAAAGAGTTTAAAAAAAAAGGTGAAATGTCATAGCAAAAATTGTTTTCATACCTCTACTTCGAAACCATTTGTTTTTTCTGACATGTATGTATATATGTTTGGATACTTTGCGCATATATATATATATATATATATGTATGTGTATATGTATATATATATTATGTGCTGACATAGTTTATTGACCATAAAAGAAAGAAGAGCCAAGTATATCCTAACTTTTTTCCGTACTGACCCACTTTTTGAAAATATTTTCCAAACTGACCCACTTTCGGAAATATTTACCCAACTGACACAATTTTGGATACGTCAGCATAAAACACTATTGGCAATAACGACATCTATTTTTGATGCTGCTGTTGCTAATAGCGGCACCTGTTAAAAAAAATGTTGCCTCTATTGGGAGTAACAATATCAGTATATTTCGCATTTACTTAGGAGTTCTTTGAGCTGAGAAAAAAAATTGTTAGTGAAAATTGCTTATAACTGATGCTGCTATTCCCAATAACAGCACAATTAGTCCGATGCTGCTATTGGCAATAACGACATCAGTATAATCCACTGTATTCCAAATTTCGTGGAGGTGGATCAACTTCAAGCCTGATTTCGACCTTGATGTAGCCATTATCTGTCAAAAATCAAGATATGAAAGTTGTAGATTTTTTTCTTGGTATTCCTTAGCATTTTGAATCATCTCAACCAGAGTTCAAATGATAGAGTTATGTTCAGATTACGAAGCGATGCCAAAACTATCCAAAAAAATTTGTAAGTGAAAATCGCTTATAACCGATGCCGCTATTCCTAATAACGGCATCAGTATAATCCGTAATGTACTCCACATCGCCTGGACAGTTTCGACATCGCTACGTAATCTGGGTATAAATTTACCATCCGAACTCCGATTGAGATGATTCAAAATGTTATGAAACACCAAGAAAAAACTCTACAGCATTAATGTTTTGAGTTTTGAGAGATACTGGCTGCATCGAGTTCGAAATTGGGATTGAAGTTGATGCATCTGCACGAAATTTGGAGTACACTGCGGATTATACTGATGCCGTTGTTGTGAATAGCGACATCAGTTATAACCGATTTTCACTTAAATTTTTTTTACTCAAGTCAGAGAGCTCATTAGTGAATGCGATATGTATTGATAACGTTATTTTCTATAGCTGTAATGGAATTTTTTTATAGGTGTTGCTATTGGCAACCACGGCATCAAAATAACAGATGTCGTTATTATCAATAGCATTTTATGCTGACGAGTCCAAAAATGAGTTAATTGGGTAAATATTTTTGAAAGTGGGCCAGTTTGATCAATATTTTAAAAAGTGGGTCAGTATGGGAAAAAATTCAGTATATCCGCTGTGTATACATGCAATGCACGTATCCAAAGTATATCTACCAACCCTAATAAATACCATATAAAGACCATTCATCTATGATCATAAATAGTAGGTAAGTTGGGACTTGGGAGTGAATGCATTGCGTCAGCACAGCTTGCTCCCACGTCCCAAACTGAATGAATAATATCAATAAAAGTCAATTTTGGGAAAAGAATAATAAATATTTATCTTATTTTTTATTAATAACGTTTTGAATTTATTGATGGATTCATTGACGTGTGTATATAGATATATATAGTTGGACTACTACAGGTTCTATTCTTTCTAGTAAGCATGCATTGAAGACAACTAACCTAATAATGTGCATGTATAGTTTGTATACTGAGACCCGCTAGTCATTAAGTTTGGTTTGTTTGTTTTTTTTTTTTTAGGGAAAAGGTGGAATATGGCCACCCTGTTTCATTAATAAGCGTTTAACGAAACAAACCCAGAGTATTGGGCCCAAATACAAACTACAGACAGAAAATAAAATATACATGAAGCAACATGACGCGTACAAATAACAAATCCCTCCAACAACCCTGGAGGGTAGGCCGACAAACCAGCTCGGTCCAGCAAAATTGTGAGTACGTCAGTTTAGCTGCGGACAATGCTTCCACGACACATGCACACCCACCTGAAACAAGTCTGGCAGGATTTTATCACCCGCTGCTCCCTGCATTCACCTCGCTAGGGGGACCCCATCTTTGGGCCCAAGCTCCGCAGATCGAAAACTGATCCCACGGCACATGCACAGCGATGCACCCTCCCACCAACTCCACCACTCATCCTACAAACGTGCCAGCCGCTCCTACAGCCGCTACCAAAGAGATAGCCGTGAAGAGGATACCTTCACCTCTCACATGATGGCGCTTTTCTCAGGCAATTTCTTACCAAACAACTATCTCGCTCATCCCACCTATCACCACGTTTCAGGAGAGAGCCGTGGAGAGGATACCTGCACCTCTCTCACGCTTAAGCCCTCTCCGACGGTTTCTCACCACACAGACTTATCTCGACTCAAACTCCCAATCCGAAGGAAGAGGCGACGCTGTCACGAGGCAGTGGCCTAAGCTGGAGGAAGCTCAATGGCCAGATAGTAGGCGCTGTGGAGACTACACCGACGACATCGTAGGATATTCCCGACCAACCACACCCTAACCCCACCCCTTCTCCCCCCCTATACAACGACTTCACACACTTGAACCCCAAGTTCATGGTGTTCGCGACAACAGGCGCGGGAGGAAGCAAGCGCGCAGAACATCCGGGCACACAACTAGCAAATCATGGAGAGACCCCATCTTTGGGCCCAAGCTCCACAAACGTGCAAGACAACCTTACTCCGGCATCTTCACACGCACTACCAACCCTCGCAGATCGTCATGAATGGCCCTGAGAGTGTGGACATGGTGGCAAGCGTGCAGAACATCCGGGCACACAGCTAGCAAATCATGGAGGGACCCCATCACGAGTCCAACCCCACAATCGAACAAACCTACTTGCTTCACACCCCCAACCATAGCAAAAGCAAGCACTGGCCCCATGCCGAATCACCGGTCTCACCCAGTGGGCAAATCAGATCTGGGCCAACAAAGTGGGGGGGGGGGGGGCACAGCAACTTGGCTGGCCCCATACCGCACCGTCCTCACTTGGCTGAGGTGGGCCGTCGCCGTCGCTAAGAGTCGGCGAACTGGAGCGCTGCGCTGGCCCCGTCTTCGAATCGGCGCGAGCGACGGGGCGTCGTCGACGTCGACAAGCGATGGAGGAGAGCGTGGGGAGGGACACAGCGTCTCTGTTGAAGCGGCGCGAGCGACTGGACGGTGTGGAGCTCCGTCGACGCGAGGAACAGCGTCTTCGTCGCCGCGCTGGAAGGGAGGAAGGGTCGCCGCGTTGGTGGAGGAGTGGTAAGGGGGGACGACGGGGAGGGGGGGCGGCGGCGCTGAGGGCAAGCCGCCACCGCCCGTAGGAGTTAGATCTAGGGTTTTTTTGAATGGTCTAAGTTTGGTTTGTTGATGCTACTTAATTTGTGGTGTCGGCTAATGTTTTATAGCTTCTTATTAATGCATTAACCAACAAAATAGACTTTCTTTTCAGTACTTGATGGTGTCTATCTCGCCTTGTACGTGGTAATCTACCACAAGGAAATCTGGAATTGGCAGATTACCCAAATTGGTGTAACACAAGCATAGTTTTGGAAGAAATGTGGATTCTCATGGGAATCAAGATTCCTCCATTTAGGGGATTCTCCTTCCCATCTTTGATCATCACATTCCTAGGAATCCTTCATTTATGGAACTACGTACCAAATACCCTTTAGACTGAGGTTCATGTCTGCTTATTTTATTTGTTTATCCCGAATCTCTAATATTAGAACTAGACATGTATGTCTCTTAGAGTTCGTATTCACATATATTGGTTGTATCTTACTTTTTGAAATTAGTGAATATTATTAGATGCTTCTGAATGATTTCAAATAACTTACATACAAACATGGGAAAGTCTACTGGCCTTTTTTTTAAAAATTATTTGGCAAATGTACTCTTAGTTATATTTAGTTTGTATATCTGCAACTAGTGAGAATTTCTATATGATATTAAATTGTGGCGTAATATAGATACGTTCTATGTTTTGAGGAGGAATTCAATCTTTTGAGGCCCGAACTTTGGCATGGCTATGGCTTTGAGACAGTTATCAACGGAAATCGGGTGAAAGTACTGCGACAAACTTAGGGAAGAAGTTGAGAATGCTTGTTTGATGATGGTCCGAAAGCCAAAAAAGAACACAAGTCATTAACGGATAGACTAATGTGGCAAATAGTGAATGGTGAGGTGGGTATTTATACTCTTGATAGTGGTATCTTGATTGCTATTATAGAGTATGCATCTATTTTCTTTTTTTTTTGATGAACCGGATAGAGCCCGAAAGCTCCAGCCATGCATTCGATAAATAAAAATAATAGGTATTACAATATTCAGGAGATTTACAAGAAGTAAACATCGAACAAACACACTAGGCACAAAAGGAACATGACAATGATGATCGAGAGATCAAATAGACCCAACTTAAGCGCAGCCTCGAGCGGAGCAGAGGCACCGCACCGCGAACCGGGAGCAGGACAAAACTGTAGCCAGAATCCACAGCGCGCACAAAATCCACAGTCGCAGGTACACCCTCCGACTGTCAAGAGACCTGGCGCTGCATCCGAAGGCAAGTGTCCACCCCGAATGTAGTCACAACCACATCAAAATAATCAGATGACAGACACTAGCGGTTCCAGCCTCGCCAACAGTAGAGCCAACGATTGGGCACTACACAAAGCTAAGTCCGACTAACAACTTAGTCCGGCCGCAGATAGAAGTGAAACATCAAACAACACAGGGTTAGAAAGACGGAAGAAAAAAACACCACAGCCGCCACAAGCAATATAATCTAAAAACTAGGTGCGACTGGGAAAAAAACAGCAGAAGGTTAAAAGCATGATCACATTAGAACAAACTGAGGTAAACAGAGCATCCTAGAGAAACATATTAACATGATACATCAAACACCGTAGAGGGGAATCAAAAAGGGAACCACCGCATATGCAGCAGCAGCTAGACAGAACCACAAGGTGATGCAACATCACAGTCGTAAACAAAACTCAAAAATACTACGGCAGAGTACTCCCAAAGGCTACCAACAGTGGTATAACAAATCAAAGAACAGAAGCATAAGAATCAAAAACCCATCAGCAGCAGGATCCAGAGGTCGTCAGCTAGGAAGGGGAAGAGAAGAAATACTGCATCATCATAAGCAACTCAAAAACACCCCGTTAAACAGCAGTTACATGACAGTCAATACCATAAACTCAAAAAACAAGCCAAAACCACAGCTGCCTCATTCCTGCGAGGAGAATAATAGAGTATCAGAGCAAGATGTAGCAGCAAAAGAAACATTCCATAGTGACAGAAAGTAAAAAACGGGAGAACTTAAATAGCTTGTAACGAACGAAGACAATTGATTGCTTCACCCAGCCTGAAGCCATGCAAGTCATTTTTGGCTTCTGGCTTTAAGGTCAAAGACCAAAAATTGAAAAATAAAACAAATTCTTCAATAATGGAAGGGGGGGGGGGGGGGGGGTAGAAGCACACTGCCTAAATAGTCTTTTGTTTCTTTCCAACCATAATACCCAGATGATGATTTGAACCGATAGGTTACAAGAACGGCGGTACTTAATGCTGGTAGGGGGACGCGACCAGCAAGAGTGTAAGTTAGAGGGGAGGGTGGGCACCTCCCAAGCAAGGGAGGAAATTTTTCAAAGCGGACGAGAAAATTCGCACCCCACGAATAAATGATTGGCATCCTCAAAAGCTGAGGCGCAAAGGGGACAATTCTGTCCCCAAGCCAGGTTTCTTTTGTTGAGCACTTCAGCCGTCAGAAGCCTGTTGTTGAAAGCTAGCCAGGTAACGATTTTAGCTTTAAGAGGGGCGCAAGATTGCCAAACGGATTCGGCGAACGGAGAACAGATGCCTCTAAAATTGAGGAAATTATAAAAAGAATTGACAGTGAACACACCACCCGAATGCCAACGCCACGAGAAATCTTCCTTGGGGTACCAACCGTATTGGTTCAATGAGGAAAGAAGAGCCGAGAGTTGTGGGGCTAAGTGAGGGGGGGGGGCAGGTATTGAAAGGAATGGACCAGACTCGTTGAGAGTTAATAATGGTGAAGGAGTCTGCTACCGTGGCCCAAGGATTGGTGGCTAAGCGATAGAGCATTGGAATGGAAGATGCCAATTTGGCATTACCGATCCACTGGTCGTTCCAGAACAGAGTCTTGGATCCATCAAAACAGACATGGGAAATGCCGCAATGGAAAGCGGCTGCTGCCTTCCAGATACCTTTCCAGAAGGGGGAGGCGACACGATGGGCTTGGTTGGGAAAAGCCCACCAAAGACCTTGGGGATAGCAGTAGGCCTTGATACATTGTATCCAGGGTAGATGCTCGAATTTGAGGAATTTCCAGAGCCATTTACCCAAAAGCGCTAAGTTATGATTGCGCAGATTGAGGACCCCCAGCCCACCTGCCTCCTTGGAGGAACAGACTAATTTCCAATTGACCAGGTGGGAACCCGGTCGGTGGTTGGGAGATCCTGACCAGAAAAAGTTACTACGAATTTGGTCAATTCTTTTAATGACCCAGGCAGGGATGAAATAGAAGGACATCATAAAGAGGGGGATAGAAGATAGCACTGAGTTAAGGAGAACCAGTCTGCCTCCTCTACAGAGCAGCTTACCCGACCACACATTTAGTCTGGCCTCCACCTTATCCACCAAAGGCATCCAATCAGCTCTGTGCAGTTTCCCCCATCTTAAGGGTACTCCCAAATACGTAATGGGGAAGGAAGCGATAGGACAGTTGAAGAAATTAGAAATTTCTAGTTGACGGTTAGGCGATCCTCCCAACCAAAAAACAGACGATTTTTGGAAATTGATAGAAAGGCCCGAAGCCAATTCGAACAAATAAAGGAGGAGTTTGAGGTTACGGAGCGAGTGAGGATTTGGCTTCGCAAAAATAATAGTATCATCTGCGTATTGCAGATTGAGAACACCTTGAAAAAATCGTGATTCACCTAAGCCATCGATGGCCTGGGCTTCCCACGCATTGCGCAGAAGTTTGCTAAAAACATCTGCAACCAGAGCGAAAAGGAGAGATGATAGGAGGTCGCCCTGGCGGAGGCCCCGTTTTATTTTAAATTTGTGACCTTCAGAGCCATTGATGATAATGGACGAAGTACCAGAGAGAAGGCTGGACTTGATCCATGCGATCCATTTGGGTCCAAAACCCCTATGGGAAAGAATGTCGAGGAGGAAGTCCCAGTTGACACTGTCGTAAGCTTTTTGAAAGTCTAATTTGAGGAGGATGCCTTCAGAATTCGATCTGTGGCAATAAGAAATAATTTCTTGAGCCGAAGCTATGCTATCGAGGATGAAACGATCCTTAATGAATCCTGATTGGGCGGGGTCAACAAGGGAAGGCATAAACACACTGAGCCTCGCAGCGAGAATTCTCATGATAATTTTGAACGAAGTATTAATTAGACTGATAGGCCTAAATTTGGAAACAGTGTTCGCGCCCAAAATTTTCGGGATAAGGACAATGTGCGCATAATTGATGCGATCAAAAGAGTAGTCGCCTTGATGCAGTTCCGAAAACATACGGAAAAGATCATCTTTAAGGCTATCCCAAAACTTTTGAAAGAAGAAGGCTGGGAAGCCGTCAGGCCCAGGCGCCGAATCGCTTTTTAAAGCAAACACTGCATCTTTAATCTCTTCCATTGAGAAGGGAGCCTCGAGGGAGGAGAGGTCTACCAAGGGGGGACCATAGAGATGATGCCAGTCTAGCGAGATAGCACGCTGCTTTTGAGAACCGATAAGATTTTTATAGAATGCCAGGAAGGATCGATGGATATCCTCATCAGAAGAAAGATCAATACCGTTGTCTGAGATCGATGAAATACGATTACAGCGCTGTCTATGAGACGCAAAGGAGTGAAAAAAGGCTGTATTTCCGTCGCCTTCCTTTAACCATTGAATCCTGGCTCTTTGTGCCCATTTAATATGTTCCTGGCGCAGGATGTCAGCATAATCTTGTTTACAAGAACGCCTCTCAGCACGAGCTGAGTCGGAAAGGGGACCCAGCTCTTCCTGCTGGTCAATCGCTTCAATAGAAGCAAGGAGAAAATTTTTGAGGAAGTAGGTGTTTTGCTGTCTGTTGTACCTCCAGATCTTACAGCCGAATTTGATGGCATGAAGTTTAAGAAGGATGCTCGCAAATCCTGAGGGACCAGAAACGGCGGCTAAGCATTCTTCAATCAGGTTGACAAACAGTGGATCAAGCAACCATTTATATCGCGAACGAGTGAATACAAACAGAAGGATGCATCTATTTTCTTAACGAGTGAATACACGACATTGATTATTAATTACATATCGACATCCGATAAGGATTCAATTGTTTTATACGCTCCATTTATATCGCGAACTCCATGTAGGAGTCATTTCATGGATGATTCGAACTCTTAATGTTGATGTCATGTCACGCCTAAAATAGCTTAAGATTTGATTTCAGAGATTTCATATCCATTGCCCATGCATTAAATCACTACAATTTGTGATTTATAACTCGTGCTTTGAATCTTGATTGATGGGAAAATGAAACTGAAATTACATGTTCTTAAGTTAATTAGCCATCCAGATCAAGATTAACGCTTTGGATCGTGCATGCAGTGACTTAAACATAGTTCACACGAAATTTATTCAAGAGAGCGTCTTCGTTAACAGAATATCATTTCTTAATCCGTGAAAAAGTGTTATCATGAGGTGATAGATGTTGTTAGTCAATTGGTATAAGAGCCTTTATTATCCCATGGATGATGGGAAAGGGGACAATTGCATCAAGGAGATTGTTGTGATATATTGATGTAAACTTAACTAGGCAGAGAATTTCCAAGAATATTAATGATTAAGTCTACCAACAAGTAGTGTTGATTAAGTCAGAAAATAAAACTACTAATTGGTTTGATGGATTTTCAAAAAATAAAATAAGTTTAACAAGCTCTATTAAATATTTAATCATAACAATCAATAATTATACCTAAGCGTTCTTAGCAAGTAAAATATTCAATAATGATTTGTACGCTAATTTGCAAGTAGAAACACACACTCAATATTTGTGGATCATAGTAAATTTAGATAATATTCTAGAGTTGATATGTGGTATCACAAATAATGGAGAACGAAAAGAAATTACTGGGGTTCGATGAACGTGTTGCCACAGATGAAGAGGAAGAAGATGCTAATCGTCGCAGTCAACAACGTTGTACTTCTCCGCAAATGAACCTCTTGATCTGAAGATTAGGGTTAGGATTTGAATTGGGGATTTGGGAATTTGGGTTTCGGGTGTGAAGGGTTTCGGGAGGTTGAGGTGGTGGTGGTCGACTTGCTTGTTGTGGAGACAAGTGGTGCTCGGGGCTGATGGCGGCAAGATGGTGTCGAGGTCGGGTGAGGCAGGGTGTTGGTCGGGGACATTGAGGAGTCGTGGTCGGGGCTATGGAGAGGCAGCGAGGGATTTTGTCGGCCAGGAGGAATGAGGATGAGGCGAGGGTGAAGGCAGTGGTCGGGTGGTGATGCAGGGAGTCGGCTCGGTGGTTGGTTCATGTGAAGATGAAGGAGGATGAAGGAGATGGGGGCTGGTTGGAGGAATAGTTTATGGTTTGAATAAAGATTTGGGGTTTTGGGTGTGGTTTATGGTTTCTCACAAACCTTAATAATTCTTATGGTTTCACACACACAAGAGAAAAATGAAGAGTAGAAACTCGACACACAATAAATTTTTAATCAATCAAAGCAACCTTTTTTCATTAATCAAGAGGTCTATATATAGGCTCAAAACAAATCTCAATACAAATCTCCAAAATATCTTAATGCAAGAAATAAATTGTGCAAATTGCAAAAGTAATACATATGGTTAAAATGCCAAAAACAAATATAAATGCTGAAATAAAAATACTAAGTTAATAAAATAGCTATCCAAAACGATGTCTGATAGAAGTGCCCAAAACGTTTCGAACTGATGTCCCCATCATATATACTCAGGTTCCTTCGAAGACAATGATTGAATGTGGCTCAAGGAGGATCACTCGATGCTTTGGAGAGAAATACATGCTGGTGAAGAACTAGAATTTTTTTATATAAAAAAAATCATATCGAACATCTCAATTGACATCTAGGGTTTCACAATGCTTTCGGCTAGCTGAGACCCTCAACCAAGATCAAACCCTCAGATTGTATAGGCCCTTCATTGGCGAATTTCATGTATATTTTTTTTCTTAGTTTCATTTTCCTACTCGCCTAGTTGGTTACAATACTTACTAGTAATTTACATGTGCGATGCACGTTTTAATAATTTCAAAAAATAAAAATAAAAACTTTGATGTAGGGAGGATTTGAACCGGAAACCTTCTTTATATTAGTTATGTACGTGTGTTGCACATATTGGTAGAACGAACAAAATGACAAATGACACTAAGGCCTTCTCCCATTATAATATTAGATTAGATTAGATAGATTAGAGATTATTACCTTCTCTTGCTTACTGTCTTCTGTTTATTGTTTTACTTTCATGCTTAAACGTTTCCAATTTTTTAAATTTTGTTTTCTTTTTTCTTTTAGATTCGGCCATGTACATCCACAATGATGCTGATCTGTGTTGGGAGAGGGAGGCAGGGGGCAACATCCAGCTGCGTCGGACTCTATTTGAATCTCTGACTTCACACTTATCGGAAGCCTTTGTCATTTACGGCACAAGTGCTTGATTGTTTAACATTATCGATCAAGTGTTTGTATATTGCTTGGAATTGATAACAAAAAAATGCACTTGTTTAAGTACAATTTAGTGTTCAGTGTACATATGATTCGATATGCTAATGATATTTCGTTGAGATTTATGAAGTTTGAGTTTTATTGATCCCTCTGCACAAGAATATCCATCTGTGTTATACGCATGAGATTCAGATTCTCTAATATTGTGTGCTTACATATGTCTAGTTTCGTTCTCAGAGAAAAATGGATTGAATACTAGTTACTGACATTATTTATAACAGCTATCAGTCTAATTCACATTTTGCATAAGTTGCATGCTACAGTGGATATTAAATTGTGTAAGATCTCTAACTGGATACCTGCAGGTTTGGAAGAGGTCATATCCAACAGTGACTGAAATTACAAGTATGATGTATTTATCAATAATTATCATCATTTTGTGTGAGCATATGGGTTACTGCAAACAAAAAAAGAAAATAGCCCCCCAAAATAGAAATTAAGCTGTATCTGTAAAACTTTTTTTTTCCCCCTTGGGAAACGGTTGGTTGAGAACCCCGCATTTCATTAAAAAGATCTAACAAAAATACAACAAAAAATAGGGTTTATGAAGTTCAGAAAATTCAACAACCCGGATTCTGGAATTCATACACTCTAACCAATAAACAATAAATACAACAAAACATAATCCTACCGGTCGTCCCTTGTTGACCACGCCCCTACCTCATCCCCTTCGACCCCGCCGAAGTGTTGTCGCGCGCCAGTGATTTCGTCGCTTTCAGCCTTCACCGCTCCAAACCACGATCACTTCGTGATGTCCCAAACCGCACCTGAAGATGCCCCCCAACGGCGTTCGCGATCGGCAGCACCCCAACGACACCACCATTGACCCACCCCATGGACACGAGCACTATCTCGAACCCCCCAAACATCCGGCTATGCTAGATGGTCGGTGAGCCATTTAAACCCCCATCACTTTCGTACTTTGGTAGTGGTTGTAGGATGTGACAACAGAGAAAGAGGAGGAATGGAGGTCGCAAAAATAGAGGAGAGGAAAGATCGAGGCCGAAGACGGGGAGGGGGCAGTGAAACCCTAGCTGCCACCCCCTCCAAACTCGAGATCTAGGGTTTCTCTATTTGTTTTGGATTTTTTGAGGGAGCTTCTCTCTCTCTTTCGTTAATTTCTATTGTTAATCTGTTGAAATTTTTATCGGATTCTCCACCGATCAAATATCATATCTCATCTTTCTCCTCCATACCAGTTAAGAAACATTTTGTACAGCGATTTCATCCGTAATAAACAATAGATACTGTGATTAAGATTCATCAAGAGCTCTGAACACACTAGTCACAAGCGAAAAATAGACACCACAGTCAAGTATCATCATGGGCGCTTTTACCGCACGGTGCACATAGTAATTTTATAATGTTACTCCAGTGAAATTTATTCGCAAGTGCTATTGTAGTGCAATAGTAAAGCCAACCTAGCAACGATTTGCACACGTTATAATATTACAAATATTTGCACAACGACTTTAACCAAAAACAGTAGTTATGAATATGAATATCCAAATGAAAATGAAAGATATTTCTTTTGTCAAGAGCTTTGAACCCGCTAGCTCAAGTGAAAACACGCACTAGAGCCAAATATCATGCCCGCTTTTACGTGAAACTGCACATAGTAATGCTATAATGTTACTCCTGTAAAATTTGTTCGCAAGCGCTACTGTACATGCAACAGTAAAGCCTATTAGCAACAACTTGCACACATTATAATGTTACAAACATTTACACAAAGATTTCAACCATAAACAAAAGATATCATGATTATGAATATCCAAATATAATGAACAATATTTCTTTCATCATGAACTTCTTCTCAACTCTACTTTAAAGAAAAAAGAAAACAAAAACACTTTGAACTGTAGTCACAAGTGAAAAACAAATGCCAGAGCCGAATATCATTCCCGCTTTTACTGCAAACTGCACAGAGTAATATGTTATAATGTTACTCCGGTGATTAATCAGCAAGTGCTATTGTAGCACAACACTTAAGCCTCTCAGCAACGAGGCAAATATCAGACAAGGTTGACATGCAAACCATGCATGTATTGCATGTACAGGGGAGACAAATGCTGAGTATGCATCCATCTGATTAGATTTATAGAGTTTGCCTTGCTCACCTACAAAACATAGTGAAAACATAGAGCTTATTAGTAAACATTAGTAACAGAAGTACTCAGAAAATAAAATAAAATATCAAAAAAAAAAAAAAAAAAAATGAAGAAAAGCATTGAATGGGTTCGGGTTCATGCCCCAACGACCAAAACCAAAGAGAGAGGCGCCTTCAAAAATTAATGGGTGTAGTTGGCACTGGTGGATATATTGAAGTAGAAGTAATATCAACACCTCCTCCTTATTTATTCCCCTGCATTGAGGGCCTGCTTCTTGTGGAGCCCAACCTCAACCTCAACCTCAACGTCTCAATGTGCTTTTTAATGAGAATTAGGGTTAGGAAAAGGCCATGAATGCGCACCCACAAGTAGTAGTTCATGTTTTCATGGGAGTTTAATGGTGTAGGTATGCAAGGATTACCATGATGATTGATGATGATGATAATGATGGTCACATGGTGCATGAGTTGAGGATGATATGATATATTTATTCATACAAGAAATATATGCATTCCGATATGATCAATCACTACTTATATGTAATGTAAATTTCTTTTGAAAAGAACCTAGTGGCTAACATCTACTTTGATATTTGTCCAGAAGTACTATACCATCTAGGCTTCTATTCCATTCAACTTGGAGAAAGCTTACAATACAAGCTCCTAATCAAATTCCTGACTACTGACAGAGGCAATTAATGTCGTGGATATAAATGCTTGCTTCTAGGAGTATATCTTGTAGTACTACTATATAACTATGAAAGAATTGCAAATTAACTAATATTGTTTGATATTTATTCTTTAAAGGTTAGTAATTCTCACATTGAATACAAGGGATAGAGTAGGGTACTTTGTCTCTACTGAGGACAAGCAAACTGAAAAGTGAAAGCAAAAGGGCCTCTTGAGAAAATAATGATCAATGTAAGTCCTTTGGTGCTTATCGGAGAAGAAAGAAATTCAGATTTGGCGGGAGAAGTGTGTACGGGAGGGGTTCATATCTTCGGAAAGGGGTAGTGAGATGATGCTATTGATTTAGTGGTGGAAGCAACAGATGTGAGTTCTTGTTATTTGTAGAGGGAAGACCGATCTCAACCATAGATCTGGATCTGAGATGAGTATTTTATGAGGAGCAGGGGATGGGGTGTTGCTGGTAGCTGACCGCCCTGGACACCTGCAAAATCGCCTAGAAACACCAGGAGAGATCTCGGTGACGGGCCCTCTGACGATGTAGTCAATCACAGGAATAAAGGAAACCTAGGGTTTAGGTGGAGACAAGATTTATTACCTGCAGAAAGAGGGAGGGGGTCTGGCATTTATAGGCAGAGAGTGGAAACCCTAACCCTAATGGACCGGGTGACCCTCTTTCTGTGGGCCTGAAACAGCAAAAGGCCCAAGGGAGCTGTAGGCCTAGTTCTGTAGGAGTCTGCCGATCCTGAGGGGATCAGACAGCTCAAATTGAGCCGGATTATTTACTCATATTATAGGCCCCCCACTCCTGGAGGGTTGTTTGTATCAGCTGTCTATGAGTAGTTCATTCTTGTGAGAAGATTGGTAGATAGTGTTTAGGAGTATAGGATGGAAGATCCCTGAAGAGAGTGACATGAGGCCAAGACTGAGCTCCGTGACGACCGAGCTCCGACCTCCGAGTGTCGAGTGTAACCTGGTAGCTGGTACGAGGTTAACATCGAGCGCCGAGCGCCGAGCGCCGAGCGCCGAGCGCCGAGCGCCGAGCTTTGTGAGAAATCTAGGTGTTGGCTCGAGATTGATGTCGAGCGTTGAGCTCTGTGCTTTGTGAGAAAGCTAAGCGCTTGCATGAGGTTGATGCCGAGCGTCGAGCTCTGTGCTTTGTGAGAAAGCTAGGTGCTTGCTCGAGGTTGATGCCGAGCGTCGAGCTCTATGTGCTTTGTGAGAAAGACAGATGCTGGCTCGAGGTTGATGTCGAGCATCGAGCTCTATGTGTTTTGAGAGAAAGGCAGATGTTGGCTCGAGGTTAATGCCGAGCGTCGAGCTCGGTGTGTGCTTTGTGAGAAAGACAGATGTTGACTCGAGGTTAATGCTGAGCGTTGAGCTCGGTGTGTGCTTTGTGAGAAAGACAGATGCTGGTTCGAGGTTAACGACGAGTGCCGAGCGCCGAGCTTCATGAGAAATCTAGATGCTGGCTCGAGGTTGATGCCGAGCATCGAGCTCTGTGTGTGTTTTGTGAGAAAGACAGATGCTGGCTCGAGGTTGATGCCGAGCGTCGAGCTATGTGCATTGTGAGAAAGCTAGGTGCTGGCTCGAGGTTGATGCCAAGCATCGAGCTCTGTGTGTGCTTTGTGAGAAAGCTAGACGCTAGCTCGAGGTTAATGCCGAGCGTTAAGCTCTGTGTGTTTTGTGAGAAAGCTAGATGCTTGCTCGAGGTTAATGCCGAGCGTCGAGCTCTGTGCTTTGTGAGAAAGTTAGGTGCTTGCTCGAGGTTGATGCCGAGCGTCGAGCTCTGTGGATGCTCTGTGAGAAAGCTAGGTACTTGCTCGAGGTTGATGTCGAGCGTCGAGCTCTGTGTGCTTTGGGAGAAAGCTAGTTTTTGGCTCAATGTCTATGCCGAGCTCCGAGCGTGATGGGCTTTGTGAGAAAAGGAGTATACACTTGCTATGATTGTAGTGGCATGTGTGATGCGCGTGCTATGCTGACATCACGGTTGTGGAAATCGAGGCATCGAAATCTTGGCCACTGTTGGATTTAGATTGGCGATTGAGATCTGTTTGTGGAAATCAAGGCATCACAGAAATGTCTATATATACCCCACTCTCCTCATTTTTCACTTTGCGCTCTCTCTATTTCTCAGAGTTTCTCTCTCTAGGTGCTACCTAGTAACCGGCGATCATCTTTTCAGCGAACTTTCCGGCGCAGATAATCAGGTTAGTATTTTTATTATATTGAGGGTTCAATCTGGTTCTTCTACCTCTACATCTGGTCATGGCAATGGTGATCACCTCTCTGACTCCTTGTCTTGGGAGACGGGGAACAAGTTTACGACGTCAAGCCGCTCCGCAGTCGAAAACCCTTCATAGTGGAATCGAGCAACTCGGAAGGAGAGGTGGAAGTGGGCGAGGTAGTTGACATGGGTAATGAATTTTTGGTCGAACTATTTGATTTTGGACTTTTTGGCATAATATGTAATGTGATCTTTTAAGGTGTGAGTTTTTGAGATTTAGCCAAATTTATGAGTCTCAGAATGATGTGCGCTTTCCTTCTTTGTGCCAGATGAACGCATCCTTCACGGTCGAGTGAGGCACCCTAGGGGCAAGCTTACATTCCTAGAGTCCGTTCTGGCGCGCTATCGAAAGCGGGCTTGAGATCGGGATGCAGCTGTTTCTTATTTTATGAATAAGTCGAGGGAGTTGAGCTTCGAGTTAGCTTGCCTGAAGAAGAGGATCGTTGACTGCGACTTGGGGAGCACTGAGACTAGATGGTCGATGTCTGGTACTTCTGCTCGGTGACCGACCTCTGAATCGTTCATTCGCGAGGTCATAGTGGAGAAGGAATTGGAGATACAAAGGTTGAAGATCCTGCTTGGAGTGGGTGGATCCCGATCCCGTTCTTTCGGGGGCAGTTGGCCCTCTGTTGGAGGCCCGTCTTCGACCCTATGGCTGGAGCCGACGAGACCGGGGATGCCCAGAGCTCTGTTGTCGGAGTGTCCACCTTGGCAACCCCGAGGGATCCTAGTGGGCTTGTCGATGAGCAAACGCACTCGATCGGGCTCGAACTGGTTTGTGTCAGTCCTAAGGCCCCCAAAAGGGGATTAAGTCAAGAATGTAACAGTTGTAATAATCATCTAGTCATACGGTCTTACTGATTGTATTGATGAAACTTTTGTATATTGCAATAAAAACGGTGAGACTGAGGACTCAAATATCGGAGATAGGATCTCCCGTCCACCTTGGTGTATGGCGCTTGAAGAGTACATTATCAATCAGGGTGAATCTTTCCGATCGGAATCTTGTCGTCTTAGCTTCAACCGGGTTTGGCGGGAGTTCTCTATCGGCTAGGAACTTTCGGACGGGATCCATATAAGTGCCCACCTGAGTGCCTGGGTTACTACAAAGGATCTCTGGGTTGTCGATGCTAAGCTTGAGGAGGATCTCTACGAAGACAGTGCGATCTAGGCCCGCGAAGGACGACGAGGCGAGCATGGCCAAGGCATCAGCCTCGCCATTTTGTTCCTTAGGAATGCGCTCGACGGTGGCGCCCTCGAAGACTATTAAGAGTCGCCTAACACGCGCCAAATACTAGATCATTCGGGCATCACGGGCCTCATAATCCCCAGAAATGTGATTGACCACGAGCTGAGAATCGTTGTAGGCCCTCACTCGTCTTGCCCCCGCCTTGTGGGCTAGTGTAAGCCGGCGATTATGGCTTCTTATTCTGCCTCGTTGTTGGAGGCTTGAAAGTTGACACGCAGGGAGTACTGGAGGATGAAGTTGTCGGGGCCACTAAGTATGACACCAGCTCTGCTTCTCCCCTCGCAGGATGATCCATCAACATATGACTCCCAAACTAGTTCATCCTCTTGGATTTTAGGTGCTTTGGGGATGGTGCATTCCGTGATGAATTTTGCGAGGGCTTGCTTTTTGATGGTGGTCCGAGATTGGTAGCTAATGTCGTGCTGGCTCAGCTCGATGAACCACTTGATTAAGCAGCTAGAATTCTCTGGCTTGTTCAGGACCATCTTGAGAGGCTGGTCAATAAGGACTCGGATGGAGTGGGCTTGAATGTTCGGTCGGAGTTTCCGAGCAGACATCACCAATGCATAGACGACTTTTTCAATCCTGCTGTATCGGGGTTCAGCATCGTACGGGACTTTGCTGACATAATAGATAGGCTTCTGTACCCCATCTTCCTCCCTGACTAATACGGCGTTGAGCACGTGTTCCGAAGCAGCCGGGTAGAGATAGAGGGACTTGCGCAGCTCGGATTTGCTAAGGAGTGAGGGGTTGGCCAGGTAGGTCTTCAGTTGATCGAAAGCCGGCCGTTGGGAGTCCTCCCATTCAAGGGCGTCCATGCGAAGAGGTCGGCATTCCGATGAATACAACCAATAATGGCCATTTTAAGGTCTGGGGCGAGAGACTGGCTCACTCGGAACCGCTTAGATTCGTCTTCTCTGGAGAAGGGGACCTCCTCTAATTTGTCGACGGGCTCCGAGTGCAACTGGTTCCTGCCAGATAAGAGCTCGATCGCGTCAAGGGGGAAGACGTCGCCCCCAACTGCGGCCATGTAGCACGCATGGGCTGATTCCTGATTGCCTCGGACAATGCCGACCCCATGATCGGTAGGAAATTTCAACTTTAGGTGATAAGCAGAGGGCACTGCCTGGAGGGAGCAGAGGCCAGGTCTACCGAGGATGGCATTATAGGCCGCCTTGATGTTGACCACCATAAAGTCCATCGCCTCCGTTCGAATGGTCGGGACCGTTCCAGCCGTTACATCGAGCATGACAATTAATCCCCTCGATTTGGATGGGGATGCCTGAAAACCCGTGAAGCGTGTACCCAGTCGGCTTTAGCCTCTCGTGAGGGAGTTTGATTTTTTCATACGCGTCCAGGAACATGATATTGACGGAGCTCCGTTGTCAATGAGGATGTGGCGGACCTTATGATTGACCATACCAAGGCTAACTACTAGGGCATCACAATGAGGAAGTCAAACGCCTTCCTGATCTTCGCTGGAAAATGAAACTGCCACCTTTTGATCCCTGGGGGCGGATTGTTGTAGATAGCGTTAATCTCTCGTACGAAGGCCTTGCGGGAGGTGTTTGATGCTCCCCCCATGGGTCCGCTGTGGACACAGTGAAGGATGGCCGGCCCCCCGACTTCTTCAAGCTCGAGTTTTACCTCTGGGCGCTTGCTGGCCATTCGAGGAGGGGGTGAAGCCCTCTAGTTTCTCGGGTTGGTTCGAGTGAACTCCCTTATGTACCCCCTTTGGATGAGGGCTTCGATCTCGTCTTTGAGAGCCCGACAAGTATCGGTCTCATGCCTGTGGTCCCGATTGAACCGACAGTAGAATCTCCGGTCCCTCTTCTTGTTGTTGTTCGCTCGAGGAGGATGGCGGACCATCCCCTTGTTCTCGATCTCCAGGAGGATAGTTGACACACTTTGAGTTAGTGGGGTGAACCTCACGAAGCGGAGGACAGGAGGTGGTCATTTTTTGACTGAATGCATCTTTTGGACCCTTCTTCGAAGGCTCAGAATCATCGACCTTCCTCTTCCACTTAGTAGGGGCTTCTGTTGGGCCTTCAGGGTGCAGAGCCTCCTTGGCTCGGATATATATTTTGACTCTGTTGACGAGGTCGAAAAAGTCGAGGGGAGGCTTCTTCGCCAAGGAGGCCTTAAGCTGGCTGTGGCGAACATTGTGCCGAAAGGTTGCGGAGGTGACGTCCGCATCGAGAGAAGATACCAACCTAACCTCGGCAGTGAACCTTCGCACGAAATCTCGAAGGGACTCTCCTTCCTTATGCTTGAGATCCAAGAGGGATGCGCTCGTATTCTTAACCTTGCGACTGGTCACGAAGTGAGCGAGGAAGCTCGCCTCGAGCTGGTCAAATGAGAAAATCGGGTTGGGGGCGAGCTTGGAGAACCATTCTCGTGTCGGGCCAGGCAGCGTGGCTAGGAAGGCGCGACAAAGAAGAGGATCTGAAGTGCTGTGAATCATCATGAGGGTTTTGAACCCTTCCATGTGATCAGCAAGATCACTCCCTCCGTTGTACGTCTCGAACTGAGGTGGCCTGAGATTCCTCTGAATCTCAGCATCGAGGATTGTAGTGAAGAACGGGGGTCGGCTAGGCTGATACCCTTGGTTGACCCACCTTCGCCGATCCGAGCGAGGCGATTCTCCATTTCTTGTAGGCGCTGACGGACGACCTCATCTCGTCTCACCGGCTAAGTCAAGCCAAGAGACTCACTACCGTGGGCTTCTTCCCGGTGAGGGTTGTTGCGGTGATGCTCAATCCTAGGGTCACCACGGAGGGCTTGGAGGATCTCATCCCGAAAATCCCAGAACTCGACCCTCGTGATAGGGAGACTCAGGGACTTGTTCACCTTGACTGTTTGGGGGTAGCCAGTCTCTTGGGGAGCAGTTGCGCCTCTGCTCTCGACCCTAGGAAGCGTGAATGTTGTGGGTCGGGGCTTGGTTGGAAGGTGCATCTCTGCCCCTTGATCGGTTGAGCTGGTGGCGAAGATCCTCCACTGGCTGCCGACTGTTGATTACGTACCGAAGATTAACGACGACCGAGAGTGAAGTGCTCGGGCCGAGCCCTAACGGACCCTCGGCTTGTTGTGTTCGGGACCCCTGTGTGTTCACGTGACTGCGAGAAGGAGGAGGGTCAGCCTGACGACCCGTCGTGTGTGGCTTTGGGTGCCATGGAAGGGGATGACCTCGGGGTCGGACCCAACCTGGGTTTGAATCGGTCTGTGTAATTCCTACAGACGGCGCCAACCTGATGTTCCTGATTTAGTTGTGGGAGTAACAGATATGAGTTCTTGTTATTTGTAGAGGGAAGACCGATCTTAACCACAGATCTAGATCTGGTATGAGTATTTTGTGAGGAGCAGGGAAGGGGTGCTGCTAGTAGTTGGCCGCCCTGGACACCTACAAAATTGTCTAGAAACACCGGGAGAGATCCCGGTGACAGGCCCTCCGACGATCTAGTTAGTCACATGAAGAAAGGAAAACTAAGGTTCAGGTGGAGAAAAAAATTATTACTTGCAGAAAAAGGGAAGGGTCTGGTATTTATAGGTAGAGAGAATAGAAACCCTGACCCTAATGGGTCGAGTGACTCTCTTTCTGTGGATCTGAAACAACAGAAGGCCCACGGGAGTTGTAGGCCTGATTCTGTAGGAGTCTGCAGATCCTGAGGGGATCAGACGGCTCAGATTGAGCCGGATTATTTACCCATATCACAAGAGTAGGAGATATATACCACGCGAAAACTTCTTGTAGGATAGCCAATGGGAAAAATGCATGATTCTGTAAAGATAAATTGTGTGGAAACAATACCCTCTTAAGTATGTTTCCGGAAGCCGCAAGGGCCATAATTAACATAGATACGTTAGTAGCCGATGTCTAGCAAAATGATAAGCTTAAGCTGCAAGTCTTGGAGGGGTTGTCACAGGAAAGTACTATTCAATTTCAGAATTTGAATAACTTCATTCGGATGGAGGGTCAGTACACCAATGATACCGCGGATGAGAGAGCATGGAATTTAGAGCCTAACAAAAACTTCATGGTATCGTCTTTATACAAAAGGCTTGACGACAGAGGACTCAGAAGTAGAGAAGCAGAAATTATTTAGAGTACTCAAGCGCTGCTGAAGGTTAAAGCTTTCCTTTGGCTGGTGGCGAACAATGCTATTTTATCAAAGATAAACTTGCGGAAGCGTAATATGCAGATTGAGGTCGGATGCTCTACATGTAACTGCGACGACGAAGACACCGATCACATTCTTTTCAATTGCACAAGGGCCAGACTAGCTTGGGATGTTGTTTGTCTAGGGTTTGGGAGTTTAGATAGTCCTAGTTCGATTAAAGATATATGGGGTCATTTGAGAGTTGATGTAATTAGGAAGGAGGATAGAGAGGCTTGGGAGGTGTCGGTTGCTACTACGATGTGGGGCTTATGGCTAGACCGAAATGAATTTTGTTTCCGTAATATAAATCATAGATTTTCTGTAATTATGCATAAAATATTTTGTTTTATCCATGCTTGGGCAGGTATGACAGGAGCTAAGAAGAGGCTACCCATGGAAGAGGGGTAGTTAGGTTGAGCATTGTCTGATTGCGTGCAGGGTTCGGTGTCCCTGTTGTATCTGTATCTTTGTTTCAGTACTAGTAGTTGTTTTCCATGTATTAGGTGCTTTGTTTCATGTTCGGATGTATATTAGTATGTATTTACTTCTAGTGTATTTCGTTAATCTTTCATTAATAAAGCGATGACGAGATTATCTTTATTCTAAAAAAAATATAATGATCAATGACATAGTACAAATTTCTTAGGAGAAATGACCCTTACACCCTTAAGATATTGGTTCTGAATATATAACTTAAATGAATATGCAAAGAATGTATATTTAAGATTCATCACATGTCATCTTCATTATTAAGAAGAGCACTAGCAAAAGGAATGAGTTTACCAGCTTAATTTACTGCTGGACTATTCAAACCTATCTTATCATTAATAAAAGAAATTCAACTGTGACAATGTGATTTGTCTTCTTTTTCCATAATTATGAGGGGTTTTAAAAAATCTAGATTTATCTGGGCGTGCATTTGTATGTGTTTATTAACTAAATGAAGTTCATTTAGTTATCAGTCCTTGACTAAAAATAAAATTGTACAATGTACGTGTATATCTTTACCATTATAACTTGATTTAAATAAGATGAGTACAACAGTCATACAAATATATCTAGTAAATTAAAAAGTATACAAGAAGATGGTTCACACACCAACGGGGACGGGGCTGGTTCCATATATCCCTTTCCAGGTTATAAGTGAAACTAGATTTATTTTGGACACGTTCACCTTGAACGGTTCAACCCACTTTGTCATTATTACTAAAGATGTAACATCTAATAATTTTTGTGAAAGACTGCTACAAAACCAAAATTTTGGGAGTTATGGTGTGTTGAGGATTTTACACTATATTCTAATGCATCCCTGCAAGTCGGGTTCCCTTTTTATGAGCTGAGACCTGGGCTAAGCACAATAGTAATTTTATACTCAATGGGAATTGGAACTGAGTTGCTAGTATGATACCCATGTGAAAGACACTAAAAACTCCAAAGTCATAGTAAAGTATGAAGATTTTACACTCGTATCCTAACAGCTTGACAATATTCACTAATTTCCAATACATCCTATGAATATAAGATTTCGATGGCAACACAATCCTTCTCAAGTTAATTTCTCCATAGTAATTAAGTAAAGATATCACAAGAATTTAATATTTCAGAGCTCCTACTATGATTCTGTCTATCTATCTACTTGACCTGTGTTTTCTGCACACATGTTTGATCCCACCATTATTAATTTCTCTAGAGCACAAGCCCACTTAACAAGGGGGGCATTAATGCTCTTGCATGGGATTCTTAGAGAGGAGTTGCATCATGGTAGTAAGTGCAAACTTTATGATGTGAATATACGTACATACATAAATACAAATACAAATACTAATTTTAATCCATGCCTTAGCCTTGGCTTGGTGGTCATATAGTAGTGATGTTTTCAATGCAGTTGTGTTAAGGGGGATTTGAATCATTTAAGGTGACTCTACTTGCCCTCTTTAAATGCTTGGCCCTTCCCCCCTCTTTTTAATGCGGTTTGATGAAGGCCATTTAAGAACCCCCCTCATCTTGCATGACCTTACCAATCAAATAGCACCAACCCTCTACTTCTCTCACTCCACTTCTTTCTGTAATTCCCTCTCAAAAAATTTCACATGAACATCATCAGAGAGTTTCTACAGCCAAAGGAGGAGGAGAAGGTGAGCAACAAGATGTTCCCTTTGAGGGTGGTGGATGACCACCAACAGCCAGAGCTCTCTCTTGGCCCCTCCGCAAACAGCCCTGAAACCGACACAAGTCCTTGTTGCAAGAAGAGGAAGCATACTTGGGATGAATCATCCATGGGAAATCAAACTAGTATTGATCTCCACATCAATGACCCCTTGCCCAGGGACTGGGAGCAGTGCCTTGACCTTCAAGTGAACTTCTCTTCTCTCTCTCTCTCTCTATATATATATACATATATATCTATCTCCTTAAACTTACACCGATCTTTTTTACTAAACTTAGATGTCTTGGTGTGTGTTTGTGAATTCTCAGTCAGGAAGGATGTACTACTTGAATAGGAAGACACTGAAGAAGAGCTGGGTGAGGCCCAGGGAGCAGAGTGTAAATTTGGAGCTGAACATCTCAACTCTCCCAAGCTCAGGATCAAAGGCTACTACTAGCTCCCCTACTAGAAGCAGTAATAATAATAATAACAGTGAGCAATATCAAAAGAAGTACATCAATTCAAGTGGAAGCATGGTAGCAGTTGCCTGCCTCAACTGCCATCTTCTTGTGATGCTCTCCAAGTCGTCCCCTTCCTGCCCAAACTGCAAGTATGTGCACACACTGCTCCCTTCACCGCCTCGAAAGATCGAGGCGGTCAAATCGTTGGAAACCTTAAGCCTACTGCATTAGATAGCAGAGTTCAAAACAGTAGCTAGCCGGAAGGAAAACTTAATAATTAGAGAGTGATCAATGTTTGTATGATACTATATGTTAATCATAGAATATCTAGTAAGAGTGCATGCATGGTATATATATATGATGTGGACTAAGTTTCTACTATCGACATGGAATTTTAGTTATTCTGATGTTTTCATATTTTCTGAGTGTACATCCTACGAGATCACTTCGGACTTGTCTGCAAAATTGGAGTATGTGTTTAATGGGAGTTTGGGGTGGTTGATGGCGGGCATAAATGTGATTTAATCCTCAAGTCATTAAACATTCCTTTTCTTGTCTCCTGCTTCCACTACAGGGGTATTTATAAAGGATTACTGTGTGATATGGAAGTTAATAGCACTCGCTGCAGACTGCTAAGAGTTTGGCTGACCTGGAACCTAGCAGCATCCCAGGTGTAGGTTATAATATACACATATACAGGACACACCATATTTCTGCTATTATTATACAAAAAAAGATGGGTTTCTTTTCTGCAAAATTAAGATTAAAATTAAAACAAAAAACCTGATTCCCGATACGTGAAGGGCACATGCCATGAAATCAGAGTTATATCCAGTATGATCTTCTAGAGGTTGGAACACCTTTCCATGCTGATCCTCACCTGCAAAAATGGTTTATGTTACGATGCAAACTTGATGTAGTAGAGAATTTTTCAAGAATATTAAAAGATTAAGTTTACCACCATATAATTAAACTATTAATTGATTTGATGAATTTTCAAGATATTGAATAAATGAACGATCCCAATTAAATATTCAAGCCTAACATTCAACAATTATACTTACGCGTTCTAAACAAGTAAAATATGCAATAATGATTTGTACTCTATTAGGCAAGTAGAAGTAATCACTCTCAATATTTGTGGACGACATATCAATCAAATAATATTATAGAGATAATAAAGCAGTAACACAAATATTTGAGAAGTGCAAAAAGTTTACTAGGGGTTGCAGATAGGGTGTAGTCGGCAGCGAAGGTGGCTGCGGCAAGGCGACGAGGGGATGCGGTGACTGACTGCGATGGGCAGCAGGTGTCGGGATCGGCAGCGAGGCGACTTCGAAGTGTAGCAGTAGATGGTGGTCGGAGATGAGAGACTGGCAGTCAGTTGGGAAACGGCTTGGACGGTGGTCGCCGGTGGTCTGCGGGGGCACTAGCAACAGCGGCGGTGCTGGGGGATGTCGACGATGGCAAAGGAAGGGCTCTAGGTGGTCGTGGTGGAGATGTGATGTCGACGAAGGTCAGGGGTAGATGGAGGTGGTTCTAGCGTCGGGGGTTGTTAGGTTCGGAAAGACAGCAAGAGAGGAAGGAGAGACGGTTGTGGGGGTTTTGTGGGTTTCGGGCGAAACAACGAAAGAAGAAGAAAGAGAAGGGGGTTTGGGGATTAGGGTTTCGAATTTGTAGTGGATTTGGGAATTAGGGTATACTTAAGATTTTTCACAAATTCTAATTTTATCTCAATGTCTCATACAAAAGAGATGAATGAAGAGTAAAACTCAATCACAATAATTTTTTAAATCAATAATAGTATATCTTCTCATTATTCTCAAGGCCTATATATAGGCTCAAAACAAAATCTCAATACAAATCTTTAAAATATTCTAGTGCAAAAAATAAATTGTGCAAATTGTAAAAATAATATATATAACTAAATCTCAAAATAAAACAAAACTGAACTGATGTACTCATCAAAACCACTATTTGTGGATCAATTGAGATATAGCTTTCAAAAACTAAGTACTTTCAAGTTGAGCTTTCAATAAGTATTCTCAAGTTGAGTTTTGAAAATGTAATCCAAATTTTGGGCCACTCTATGAAATGTAAGTGAGAATTAACTTTAATTGTATATTCTTTGCTTACTTAGAATGTCTAACCACTAGCACTCTGTTTTCTGTGAATTGAATGGCGTGGTAATTGGTTTCATGGCTTAAACAGATTCTAGTTAGAAGTCGAATTTGAATCATAATGTAGATAAATCTTATGACCACATCGGTTCGAGACGATTCGGGTGCTTCTATCAGCGCAGACATCGTCTAGAATGACTGTTATATTAGCTTAGTATTTTATTTCAGTATTCATATTTGTTTTTGCCAATTATAGCCATATGTAATAGTTTTGCGATTTGCACTTTTTATTTTATGCATTAGGATATTTTTGAGATTTGAATTGAGATTTGTTTTGAGCATATATACAGGACTCTAGATTAATGAAAAAAAAATGTTTTTGATTGACTAAAAATTATTGTGATAGAGTTTTGCTCTTCATTAATTTTTGTGTGTAAGACATTGAGATAAGTTTTTAGGGTTTGTGATAAACTCTAAAACGACATTATACAAAATTCCTAATCTTAATACTCTCTCTCTCCTATTTCTTCTTCTTCTTCCTTTTCTCTTTCCCGAAACCCACAACACCACCGCCCTCTCCTTCCCCTCTGCCATCCCAAGCTCCTCTCTCTCCGGCTCCCTGACGCCCCACACACCCATCACCTCGTCGACTCCAGCGCTGCCTTCTCCTCTCACCACCTCCTCGATCTGTCGCTCACCGACGACGGCTCCGTCGACTACTCTGCCACCACCCGCCAACGCTAGCCCCTCCACTTTGAAACCCTAATTGCCTCTTCCACCCAAAATCCTAATCATCAATCAAATCCAACTCAATTTGAAACCCTAACTTCCCAAATCTCCCGCCGACGTCCTTCAACCACCACCGACGCCATCAGCACCCGACTGTCTCCAGCCGCGGCGCCGCCACTGCCTCCTTTCAAAACCACCACTTCCTACCCCAACAGCGGCGCCCCCTCTTCGCTGCACTCCCATCGCCGCCACTTTCAAGCACCAACAGCGACTTCCTCTCCCTTACTACGCTTTCTTCGAACTCTCGGTAACTTCTTTCTACTTCTCAATTATTTATGATACTGCTTTATCACCTCTATATTATTATCTGAATTTTCTGTCGTCCACAGATATAGAGTGTGTGTGCTTCTACTTACCAATTAGGGTACGAATCATTATTGAATATCTTAGTTACTAAAAACGTTTAGGTATAATTATTGATTGTAAACTTGAATCTTTAATTTAGCTTGTTAAAATAATTTCATCTCTTAAAAATTTATCAAACCAATTAGTAGTTTTAATTTCTAACTTAATCTTTTAATATTCTTGAAAATTCTCTACTTGGAGTTAAGTTTACATCAAAATCAAAGGCACTTCTATTCAAAAGAAAGTTGGTATGTGATACACTGCTTCCTATTTCTATATAGTATTCTAGAACTTTCTATGTATTGGTGTTTCATGTTGTATATGTATGTGTCATACAAATCTGTGCTTCTCCTTGTTGCTGCTTTTCTGCCATGGCTACATTATCGATGAAGTGTGATAGAAAGTCCTCTACTTATTCAATAGACGTAAAAAGGTAGTAATGAGCCCTAGTAATTGATGCAAAACTTTTACATGCAAAGTACGCTACTCTTCATAGCCAAATATAGACATCAAAGTTATACCTTTCTTTTTTCTCACTTCTTTTGCCCATCACCTTGACTTGAACTATCTTCTCACCATATCTAACCTCCTCTTTGTTACCCTATTGAGCCTTTAATATACTTCAGTTTGTTAGGAGATTTGTGTTAAGTGACTGAAATAACTTATAATGGGTATCGATAAATGATAGTAATAGAACGCGGGGGGATTTTCCACAGTTAACGATCAAAAAATAAAAATAAAATAAAATAAAATGATAGTAAGACTGAATAATTTAATAATAGTATAAAAAGATTTGGTTGTTTGATGTAGCTATTTTGTTGTATCTATTTTGGATAGCTGTTAGGCTGACAAAGCTAAGGCCTTATTTTGGGAGACTTTGATGTTATTTAGCATTCGGTCAGGTGCTATGTATTTCTATTGCTTTGTTTCGTTAATTATCATTAATGAAGCGATGACTTAGTCATCTTTTTATCAAAAAAAAAAAATAGTATAAAAAGATAATAGGTTGAGGACTATCTTAATTTACAATGTTATATTTAACTAGAGTTGGAATTGTAAAAATTGTGGACAATTAGCAACTTATTATTCTCAGCTACTAATAACTCCGATACCAACCCATCTACTAAACACAACCACCCAATCAAAATTCGAAGACACGGACTCACCGTTTTTAATAAAAAAAAAATAAATTCGAAGACACATTTAAAATCAAATGCAAATCAAGTTATCAACCATCCACTTAGATTAAAAGATTTAGCAAATAGTGTATATCAAGTTATCAACCATCCAATTATTCAATCCGTCATGTTTTCTAACTATCTATGATCTCCCCAATGTGGGACAGCGAACTCGGAGATCCTCGACAATCATTATTGTTCGTAGATAATCAACCGCACGGGATACTCGATATTAATAAAACTCAAATACGAACTCTCACCCAAGGATTCTTGTCCATGAGCACAATGGACTCAATTTATAGATTGTGTTACCTTCAATGACAACTTATCAAATACAAAGACTTACAGTAAGAAGCCATCTAACAGATATTGACACGATGCTTCCCATCTTAATGCAGTATTTTAAATTTTTCTATGTGATTGTAGTGTGCATTTTGCATCATATCAGTGTGGTGTCCCTGTGAACTTTTAACCTACCCAAACATGCTAAATATAAGAACAGCCTTGGCATACAAACGATAACCAAACTTTCTCGCCTTTTGACCTCCCATGACCCACAACAAGGATTCATCCAAAGGCTGAAGGATTGTTGCTTCAAGTAAAACTGTCGATGGAAAACCCCATCATCTATATGATATCTTATTTGACAAAGATAAAAACTTTTTAATAGAGATGAAAGCATAGAAGACTTTTAAAAATTGTTCTGGACTACGTATCTTCGTTTGAAGCTCATCGTTTAACGTTGATAAACAATTTTCTTTCCAAACAATACATTGGGCTCATGTTACTGCAACAAGAAAGTGCCCATTTTGACATACCCATACCCAAAAAAGGCCCAAGCTGAAGTTGTCCTCCCACTATACTTCTCTGCTTTGTATCTCGGTATCTCCTAAAACCCTATTAAAACTGAGCATCACACGCTATAATACAAATTTAGACCAGCAAGGAGTTTAAAATCAAGAGAGTATTCACTATAAGAGAAGAAATGAAGCACTTGAGCGAGACAGCAGACATGTCCTGTTTCATATATATATAATTTTTAGGCTGGATTCATTTGACTCTATCCATTTATCAAAAAAAAAAAAAAACAGAGAGACAGCAGACATGAAGTTTACATGTTTACCCAAAACTGACCTATTTGCAAGAGTCAAAACAGCACGAGGAGTTGAATAAAGAATGATTAACCTACAAATATGACAGTTAACAGGAGTTTGCGTTGCACTGTTTCTCATAGTTAACTCATAGAAAGAACCCTTGAAATAGAGAACTTATGTTTCTATGAGGAATAAAGATAGGTAGGTTGAAGCCAATTTTTCATGAATGCAAACCTACAGAGTTCCCTCTCTTCCTATCTGAGTCACTCTTTTCCACAAATGTTGGAAACATCACCACAAAATGAAAGTGAAAAGTGCTGTTTGAATAATTCGGGCTGATAATAATTTGATCTCTATCAATATCCGGTACATAGAAGTTCTGTATTAAGGCATGCAGTTACTTTGAAAGCAGTATAGCTCATCTACAATGTACATTCTAATTTTAGATTTGCAGACAACTTCATAACTTAGCTAACAAAAAGAACCAAATTGTGTGAGCCAAGGCAGAATGAACTTTTTATTTCTTATTTCAGCAAAAGTCCGCATTATGAAAACACATTTCAGCTATTGGATGAACAATCATCATTTCAAAGGCGCAATGCCATATTCTTATAGATAGTGTTCTATTAAATAATGTGAGTGAATATTTGTTTGTGTTGTAAGTCTAACCTGGCACTGGGATCTGTAGTCTTCAGCAATCGGAAGGTTCTTGTGGATGAACAAGTAAGCAAGAACTCATTGAATACTCGGTCTGAGTTCCACCAAGAGTCTCTAACTCTCTGCGCATACAGAAACTGAATTAGAATCAATATCAGATCAAGTTAAATTAAATTAATTTTACAATGAACAATCAAAATTCAAAACAAACCAAATTCGCCCAGAATATTTGACATCACTCACATGTGTTCTAGTACATGGATGAAGACGCCATCTCGAAAGGTAGACCTTTACATAATATTTACAAGGAACTACTTATCGATTTGCAAAAAAAAAGAATCCATGGAATTTCCCAATAACATGGAGCTGTAATCTTGGAGTGATGCTGTCTCTTATCGATCTCCTGAAACTTCCATGCTCAATATCATTTCCACTAAAAATTCTTTAAAGACGATATTCACCTTTTGTAACAATCTTCAAAATCGGAGGCACATCCCTCCCATCTCAAATGTTCATATATCATACGTAAAGTTACATATATAACTTTAGAAAGAGAATGTGATTGACCTGCAGCAAAAAACTCATGTGACTTCCCTTCCACCTCTATCAAGCTACAACCCGGAGACTTTCTAATACCCCTATCTCTCATCAACCTCCTGACTCTTTTCACATCATCCCATCTATTTTTAGTAGCATATATATTAGACAGAAGTGCATATGTACCGCTATCTCCAGGGTCCAATCCTAGAAGTTTATTGCCCACATGCTTACCTAACTCTACATTTTTATGCATCCTACAAGCATTAAGTAGTGCACCCCATGCAGCTTCATCAGGTTCCATTGGCATACTTATTAGCAACTCATATGCATCATCTAAGAGCCCCACTCTACCCAGCAGATCTGTAAGGCATGCATAATGTACTGCTTTCGGCTCTATACCATAGATTGCTCTCATGTCTTTGAAATGCTTTCGGCCCTCTACAACCAACCCAATGTGACTACAAGCAGATAATACGCCCACAAATGTGATATCATTAGGAACGAATCCAAAATCCTTAAATTGTTCAAAAAGGTTTAGAGCCTCCTTACCATAGCCATGTATAGCATATGTTATAATCATTGTATTCCAAGACACGACATTCCTCTCTGGCATCTCATAGAACAACTTAACTGCATCATCAATTGCTCCACACTTACCGTACATATCTATCAATGCATTCCCCAATTTGATAGTAAATTTGATTCTGTTCTCGTGAATATAATGTGTGTAGATCCACCTACCGATATCCAAGCGACCACACTGAGAACAAGCCATAAGAACACTCACCAGTGTAGCATCAATAGGCTTGACATTTGATGCAATCATCTCATGAAACAGGTCCAGTGCTTCTTTAGGCCGATTTGCCTGGGAATAACCCGCTATCAGACAACTCCAAGAAACTGCATTCCTTTCAGGCATTTCATCGAAAAGTTCCCTCGCACGTTCCAAATCACCACATTTAGCATAGGCATTCATCATACTAGTCCAAGAAAAGACATCCTTACTCTCCATCCCATCAAACACTTTCCTCGAAGACTCCACACAACCACACTTCCCATACATATCCAACAACGCATTCGTCAAATTCACACTAACATTCACTCCCCGAGTTTCCACATACCCATGAACACACTTCCCTAACCGCAACACACCCAATTGACCACAACCCGACAACACACTACCCATAGTAACCTCATTCGCCCTAACACCTGCCCGCTGCATCAAACAAAACATCTTCAAACCCTCACTCCCAAGCCCCATTTTCCTACACCCATCAATCACCGTCGTCCAAGAAACCACATCTCTTTCACCCATTTCATCAAACACCTTCCGGGCACAACCCATCTCGCCACATTGTACATAAAAGTGCACCAACGCATTCCCAACCAGCAAATTCAACTCGAACCCTGTTCTCAAAACCAGCGAATGCACCTGCTCCCCGACCAATTTGGGACAATGCTCGCACGCCTTGAGGGCGAAGACGAAAGTTCTATCGTCCATTGGGGGGGATTTGGGGTCGCGGGTGATTTGGGCGAAGAGGGAGAGGGCGGAGCTAGGGGAGGAGTGGTGGGTGTGGGCCCGGATGATGGTGTTGAGCATGTGGGTGTTGGGGTGGGGGAAGAGAGAGAAGAGGAGGCGGGCGTGGGGGAAGTTTCCGGAAGGGGAGGAGAAGGCGAGGAGGAGGCGGCTGAAGGGGAAGGGGTGGGAGATGAGGCCGGAGCGGGTCATGTGGGCTTGGAGTTGTTTAAGGTGGGGAACGGAGGATGCCGACGATTCGAGAAGGGAGAGGATGGGGTGGGTGATGGGGAGGGTGAGGGTGGTGTTCCATTTGGATTTTGGTGGCATTTTTTTTTTTTTGGGAGGGAAGGGAGACGTTGGGTTTGAATTTGGATTGTGGAGTCTGCCCTTTATATATCCTCATCCCAAATTTAGTTGGAAAGTATCTGGGCCTTTAATGGGCACCCGGCCCAATGGGTCCAATTGTGGTTTCACCATCGGTAAATTTCACCAAACTATACCCATGTTTTGACCAGATAACTATAACTGTATCTTTTTCTCTCTTTTTTGTCAATACTTTTTGTGTACATTGGTGTACTCCGTCAATTTCAAGTATCACGTGACAATTTTTGGCTACTTTTGGGCTATTTTTTTCAAATATACTAATAATTACTGTTTAATTATGTTATTTTCTATAATTAAATATCTTTATTACCCTATTACTCTATTAAAAAATTGAAAATAAAATAGAGAGAAGGTGTTCGAATAAGTATTTTTAATTATTTTAAAAAAATGTTAAAGTTGTACCTTGTAAGGGGAAGAGAGATGATGCTTAGACTGGTCAAAGTAGGGGTATAACAGTTAAAGTAATCGAAATTTGAAAAAACCGCAATAAATTTACTTCTGAAGTGCCGAAAAAAAGAAGATATGAGTATAGGTTATATGTAAATTGGTAAAATATGGATATAGTTCAGTGAAATTTACCCTTTTCCTATTTCACCTGGCCTTATTGCTTATAGGTTTGGACATGGAAACACCTTATATGGCTTTTTTTTAGCTTATGGAAGGAACCTACTGCATATACTGTTATTTAACAGTGCATAAACTGACCAGTATTATTTGAAACTTTTCCTTGATTATCTTTAATTTAGAACATAAATCTTATACTATTATTTGCCAAAAACTTGCGATATAGTTGATAATACTTTTCATTCTTAAGTGATATGTCACATATTCAATTTCGGTTTTAGACATAATTAATTAGAGATGGTGGGTCATTCTCCAGCTAAGTTAGCTAAGGATATATCTCATAGTTCACATATCGGTTTTCTAAATTGAAAATTCACATTTTTAGATGTGATCTACATCTTAAAAAGTATATATGTACAAAATTTAAAATAATTCAAACAAGTTTTAACCGTATATCATAGAATCAAAAAATCGATATTTTATGAAAGGTTTAAAATTACTTCATTTTTAGATCACATGATAAGTGATTAATTTTTGTCAAAATTATTTGAAATTTTGTACAGAGTAGCTTTGTGATAAACATCATATCTAACGGTGTACATTTTAACCACCACAAGTGGCCTAGTGGTTAGAAGCGGGACTTGGGGTGTGCTCCCCCACAGATCCCGGGTTCGAGCCCTATGGTTGGCAAAGAGCCTTAAACACCTCTGGAGTGTGGCCACGTGGCCGTAGGACAATGTGCCTGCGCAACAACCCCGTCACGGGTCCTGGGATTAGTCTGTGCCACTAGAGGCGGATGGATACCCATGTCGTCAAAAAACGGTGTACATTTTCATTTTAAAGAGTCACAAATAGATTTTAAGATGTCTCCCTAGCTAATTTTTTATTATTATTATTATTATTATTATTATTATTATTTTAGTTTGATATATAACCTAATTTTACCTTCGCTTTCTTTCTCTCCCTCCATATCTCCACCTTTGAAGCATTTTTGCAGTTCAATTTCTCTCCCCCAACAAACTATCATTGTTAATGTGTGGCAATCCCCCATCAGCATATGGTTAAGCTCTCTCTCTCTCTCTCTCTCTCTCTCTCTCTCTCAATCCCCCGTCAGCATATGGTTAAGCGCGCGCGCGCTCGCGCTCTCTCTCAGCATATGGTTCTCTCTCTCTCTCTCAATCCCCCGTCAGCATATGGTTAAGCGCGCGCGCGCTCGCGCTCTCTCTCAGCACATGGTTAAGCGCGCGCGCGCGCGCTCGCGCTCTCTCTCTCTCGCACATTTATCTCTACTGCCCAAATACTCCATAAGAGATGAAGGTACGGTCGGTAAGAGATGAAGGTACGGTCTCTACTGCCCAAATACTCCATAAGAGATAAAGGTACGGTCGGTAAGAGATGAAGGTACGGTCGGTGTCAAGAGAATAGTGAATTTTTTCACACTTATCTCTACTGCCCAAATACTCCATAAGAGAGGAAGGTACGGTCGGTATCAAGAGAATAGTGAATTTTTTCAGCAAGGTGCATACGCACGTACAAGACTGACCTCCGATACCGCATGCGTTATGGCCAGCTAGCTCATTGGCTAACCTCTGCGAAGCAAATTATTCGAGCCTGATCTTCTCTTTATATTTTTTTGAGAAAAAAATATAATCTGGTCACCCTGTTTTATTAATAAGAGACTAATAAAACGAAACTCAGGATACTGAGCTTACAACATAGTCCTAGAAATAAAACATAACAAACATACTCTACCCCGAACATGGAGGGTGGGACAAAAGAGAGAACAAAAGGTAGCCACAACGTAATACATCATTCCTCCCAACAAATCCTGGGGTGGTGGGTATCATCATAGCTCGTGCTGGCTCTCAATCAATCGTCGGGCCGATCTCAATCTCCTCGTCACCAAACTCCTGCACCTGGAATACAGTCGCAATCCTGTCCCTGGGACCTGCTGCTGCCACATTAGCCCAAAATGAAATTAGATGCATTATATGATTCAGATTGCCAGAAATACTATTACAAGTTCCACGAAAGTATAGATTATTTCTGTCTAGCCAGAGAACCCAGGTCATTGCGGCAATCGCGATATACCACGCCTCTCTCATAGCACATCTCTCTGTCGCGAACTTGGTTCCCACCCATAGGTCCTCATATGTATTAGGATATTCAGATGTTCCTAGTGCGTTGAGAACCTCTGCGACAACCGCTTTGCTCCTAGGACAGGAAAGGAAGAGATGATCTCTAGTCTCCAGGGTAGCTTGGCAGAACCCACATTGAGGATCCACATTTGGTTAGCGCTTAGCTAGGTTTTCTCTAGTCATGACCGCATCGTTTAGCACCAAGCATAGGAAAATTTTGGTTTTTAGGGGCACCTTCGTTTTCCAGACAATGGCCAACCACTTTGGTGAGCATCCCCTAAAATGGATGCAATTGTACATCGATCGGACCGTAAATTTGCCGTTTTTCTCCAAACCCCAGGTTTTCTTGTCGGACCCCTGAGAATAGCTAATTCCAGTGTTGGTGATGAAGGTTTGAAGTTCCGTCAGTTTATGCTGGGAGCCTATGTCAAGCGGTTGTTTGAAAGCTGGATTCCATGCGCCTCTTTTTCAGGCTGCTGCCACCGTGCAGTGTGGTTGTGTCGCTTGCTCGTATAAGTCGGAGAACATGGACCTGAGTGTGTGATCAGCACACCACTTATCCCACCAAAATCTAGTAAGTCTGCCGTTACCTATGATTGATTTAACACAGCTGTTGAAGGGTTCGTAAGCCTTGGTAATACCTTTCCAAAAGCAGGATACTCTAGGGCCTATCCTGAAGCCTAGATTTCTAGTTCCATTCTCATGCATGTATTCCTGAACAAACTGCTGCCACCCTTCTCCATTAGGATGGAAAACTTTCCACCACCATTTACCCAATAGCGTTAAATTCATGTCTCGAAGATCAATTATACCCAGACCTCCATGAATCTTTTTCATACATGCCTTCTCCCATCTAATGAGATGATATCCTCCTCGGTCTGGGTCTGCTCCTTTCCATAAGAAACGCTTCCTAGTCCGGTCAATTCTTTGTATTACCCATCGTGGCATCTCGAAAAAAAAGAGATAATAGGTAGGAAGGTTTGAGAGGACTGCATTGATGAGCGTGACTCTCCCTCCCAAGGAGAGAGCTTTTCCTTTCCATCCTGCTAGCCGTTTCTCGATCCTATCAATGATGGGTAGCCAATCCGCCTTTTTGAGTCTTCCGGGTCTTAGCGGTAATCCAAGGTACTGAATGGGAAACCTCTAGATGGAGCAATTGAGGATTGTGGCATGATCCAGCGTCGACTCTTCTGGAGTCAAAACAATGGGAATTAGAGCACTTTTGTGGAAATTAACTCTGAGTCCCTACCAAGCTTCAAAGCAATATAGAATTCCTTTGAAGATGGTAATTTCCCCAGGGTTTCCATTGCCGAATAGGAGAGTGTCGTTTGCGTATTGTAGTATAGAATAATCTTGATGCCGTACCCTTTTAGCCACTGGTACAATCCAGCTTGCTCTACTGCACCTGGTCATCATGGTTCTAAGCACGTCTGCCACGATGGTAAAGAGGAGGGGTGATAGCGGATCTCCTTGTCTGAGCCTCCGTTTGCAAGAGAATGGGTGACCTGCTGTCCCATTGATCAAAATAGCCGTCTTGCTAATGGTAAGGCACGTGTGGATCCATCTGATCCATCTGTCCCCGAACCCTCGTCCAGCAAGCGCTTCCAGTAAACAATCCCATTCCACGGAATCATAGGCTTTCTCAAAATCCAGCTTTAAGAGGTAGCTCTTAGCATTGGAAGCATGACACTGATGGATAGTCTCTTCAGCTGTGGCGATACTGTCCTGAATGCATCTTCCCTTAATGAAGCCCTTCTGGTCCTGACTAATAAGGCTGTCCATTACATTTCTCAGTCTGTTAGCGAGAGTCTTTGTAATGATCTTAACCGAACAGTTGAGGAGGCTTATGGGGTGGAAGTCACTGACACATCGTGATTCTTCTTGTTTGGGGATGAGCACCACCTCCGCATAGTTGAGTCTCCCCAATTTGAGTTTATGCTCATAAAAGTCTTTGAACAGCTTCAGCAGGTCACCTTTTATTTCCTCCCAGAATATCTGATAGAACATGATTGGGAAACCATCTAGACCTGGGGCTTTATCTTTACCCAGTTGCCCGACTGCCTTCTAGACCACCTTTTCGATGAAGAGTGCTTCGATGGATTGCAAACCAGGACCTGGAGTGCCTGCTCGGTCTTGCCAGAAGTCATGTTGGAGAGGGGTTCTGAAGTCCGCTTTGTGCCCAAAGAGGCGTTTGTAGTGGGATTGGAAAGCCAGCTTAATAGCATCCTCGCCTTGTATTAATCCAGACTCCGAGTTGATTGAGCGGATGAGGTTAGTTCTACGTCGGGTACTGGCAACTCGGTGAAAAAATGCTGTATTCGTGTCTTCCTCTTTGAGCCACGTAATTCTCGATCTTTGTTGCCATCTGATTTCCTTCATCCTGTAAAGCTGGTCAATTTTCTGTCTGAGTTAGAGCAATCGGTTTCGTTCTTCCTGTAGAAGGTCCCTAGCCTCTTCCGTCTTCTTAAGTTCCTCAATTCCTTCAAGAAGGGATTCCTTTACTCTCCATATTAGAGAAAATCTGGTCCGGTTCCACTTCCTGAGCTTGCCCCTGAGCCTGCTAATTTTTCACACCATATAGCAGTCACCTCAGTGCCCTTGGTCGGGCGAAACCAGCTCTCATTGACCATATAGTGAAAACCTTGGATTTCTAACCAAGCCTTCTCGAACCGAAATTTTGATGGCTTTCTAGGTTGGTCCTCCCCCGAAGATAAGAAAATAGGCACGTGATCCGAGATTGGTTTATGGAGTGATTTAGCTGATGATGGAGGAAATTTGGTCTCCCAATCCGTGGAGACCAAGATCCTATCTAACTTAGCTAAAATGGGCATCGCCTGCATGTTTGACCAGGTGAATAGCCTATCCGAGACGGGGATGTCAACAAGTTCCAGGTCTGTAATGACCTCATTAAATGCTTCTCTATCTAGATCACTGGAACCTCTGCCTCTGTGCTCTGAGGCAAATCTTATGATGTTAAAATCTTCCCCCCACCATCCACGGGTGTGGCCAGTGTGCTTGGATAGCTCGAAGTTTCGCCCAGAAAGTCGTTCCAGCAGCGGACGTGTGTGGCCCGTACACCACCGTGACCGATTGAACCCACCAGTCAGACTTTCGCTGTAGCAATACCAATAAAGAGAATTGCCTGTGTAGTTCATCAACACAGCAGAAGATGCTAGGGTTAAACCCTAGAGCGATGCCCCCAGATGCCCTAACTGATGGTAACATCCTCCATTCGGAGATTCGGCTACCCCCCACTCTCCTAATTCTAGACATGTGAGACAGTTTGGTCTCCTGGAGACCCACGATGTTAGTCTTAGATCTGACTATGACTTCCTTAACCATTTCTCGTTTACCCCGTCCACCAAGGCCTCTAACATTCCAGAATAGGGCTTCCATTAAATACTATTAGGGGGGGTACGTGACTTGTTTTTACGTTCGAGTCCAAAATAAGACTAGCCCTATCAGTCTCCCAACCTCTAATTTGATTAAGGAACCGAGCATTTTTGTCAATATCGTTAACCGCAAGACCACAAGTTTCGGCTAGATAAAAAATTTCAGTATCGGTCATGAAATTAAAAACTGAAGCTAGGAAAAAGCTTGTACCTCCGACGCTTGTTTTAGCCGCTTTAGCGGCTACCGCAATCTCCAAATAGTCATCTAAGGACTCCTCCATAGCCCCCTTGTGAACCCTGAGACCTGTATCACTTTGAGACGCACTTGTATCTGTTGCTTGCGTTGGAGGGAAGTGCATGGTACCAGATCTAATGATTGACTCGGGAGCTCTTCTGCCTCTTCTTCTGAGTCCAACAACTCTCCCTCTGAGTAGACACAGTCATCCTTAAGATAAAGCTTATCCTCTCGGTCATCTTCATAAAGAGGTGAGTCTGGGACACACTCGTTTGCACCCTCTAAATTGTTTGAACTCATTACTACAACATCTCCTCCTTGGTTGGGCCTCTCTTTGGGCCCATATAAATTCCCCACATCCCCGTCTAAACCCCCTTCAGAAAATTCCTCATTCTGTGGCTTACGATAGTGTGAGTTGTGCCTCCATTGTAGCACACCCACGCCTCTGATCTATTCGCCACCTGTCACACGCTAAGTGGCGCTCATGGTTATCGAAGTGTTGGGGGCAGATAACGAGGTGTTGAATACTGCTTTCGATGCATGCGTCTCTTTATCTCTCAATGCTTCATACTTTTCATCTGTGAGCTCCTTACCCCTTTCAAGCTTCCTCTTTCCCTGAGCAAGAAGCCCTCTTTTGGCTTCGTTCTCTTTTGGGATGTCCTTCCTACCTACGAGCACCTGCTTGCTCGTCGTCTTCCCCAAAATAGGCTCTGCCTTTTCCAGATCTCTACCCAAAGTATACCACTTTTGCTTTTTTGGAGACCCAACTTGCTTTGGTACCAACTCCCTGGTTAGAAGCGACGCTTCTTTCGTCGTCTTTCCCTTAACGGTACTACCCTCTACCAACTCCTGCTCCAAAGCTAGTACCTTTTTTCCTTTTGGGGGGGTACTCTGCATGTCGTGAGGGAGTTAGTTTTTTCCCTTTCTAGGGCCTGCAAGCTCTGGATCCCCTCTCTGTGCCGCTCTTCGCTTCTCCTCACCAACTTGCAGAGTTTGATTTCCATTTTGAGCTATCTACTGCCCCCCCCCCCTTCTGGCTTACCGCTGACTCTATGAAATTAACCAAATCTGGAGATGGGTCATCTTGGCCATTGGATCCCTTGGTCAAGCTTCGTACTCGACCACCGGCGTCCCGCCCTGATGCATGACGCTCTGATCCCTCCGCCGCAGGCTCCCGGTGAGCTTCCATCCCTCTCGCCGCCTTGATCAACTCTCGATGGGCACGCTCTACTTCATGGGTCCCATCAATGGTAAGATCCCATGTTGGCGAAGCAACTTGTTTGTAGGTGCGGCCATCTCTGAGAGAGGATGGAGGTGTGGGGGACATGATGGGAGTGAGTTCCGTCTCTGTTTCTATGCGCTTGTCGAGTACAAAGCGGATGAGATAGGAATCCTCATAGGAGAAGACTTATGCGAATCTTGGCATTAAGGAGATGTCACCGCTCTTGATCAGTATCATAGCCGATACGATCTCCGAGCGGCGAATGGACTTCTCGTCGACGTCTTCCACTGAGCCGAAGTCAGAGACTATCTCTTGCAAAGCCTCCTTTTTCCAAAAACGTAAGGGTATATTATGAATCCAGATCCAATATCTCTCCCCCTGAGGTCATTCTGCACCAAAGCTCAGTGACCAAGCTTTGAACTCCATCTTGAAATGCCCAAAGTCCACCATTTCCATTCCGGTGACCTCAATCATCTTCTGTGGCGAAGGGAATGATATGAGGAACTGGAGGTGACACATTTTCTTAACAACTCAAACTCGGTGTGCCTTCATTGGCCACCTCGCGTTTAAAGCTTGGAGAAGATGGATCTCCGACGGCCGTCCTGATCTCACTCGTGCCACTGTGCACCATTGGCTTAGCCATTTTTTCTCATCTTTTATCGTGGTGAGGCTATTTGCAAGCTTGATTGTCGCTGGATTGTCAGGCGACCTGTCCCTGCACACCTGCCGCTCGTCGTCATTGTTGGAAGTGATGACATTTGTGCAGTTGTATGACATGTGACCCCACATCATACACCTCAGGCACCGCACTTCTTTGGTACACTCCGTTCGGTAGTATCCCAACTCTCCGCAGTTGAAGCACGACACCGGTTTGTGCTTTCCTTTTCTCTGGTTTTTCCTGTTATCCAGTAGGGTTGGAGTTGGGGAGTTGGGTTTTCTTTTTCCTTTAACTTCTTGCCATCTCTCCGATGATTTCCCAATAGGAGCAAGTTCCTCCCTCTCTTTAGACTCATCGTTTGGACCCCTCTGTTGGGCCCATACAACGATGGACTTTAGAGGGTGTGGACCTCCTCCTTTGGCGGTGATTGGTGGGGGTTGTGTGAAGAGGAGGATGCAGGAGGGTGATATTGGTTTTGACTATTGGGTTTCGTTGGGGGTGTGGTAGCAGTTGGAGGGAGGTGGTGGTGCGAGGGAGATGTTGGTTGTGGTGGGGTGACTGAGCGGTGGTGTTGTCTTGCCTGTTGAATTTGCTCTCTGTGATGATGGGGATGATGGTGAGTTGCACTACGGTGTTGTCTTGCCTATTGAAGTTGCTCCCTGTCATTGTTTTGTTGTCTTGCCTGTTGAAGTTGTTCTCTGTGGTGATGGGGGTGGTGAGTTGCATTACGGTAGATCCTTTCTCTTGCATAGCTTGCCCTGTGATTGTTCCTGTGTTGCACATCTGTGCTGTACCGCCGGTCATATAGCTGTCTCTGAGCGTGACGCTGGAACACGAGGGGGTTCTTTTACGCCGGTAATGGCTGGTAGGAGGACCCCCTTTATGGGCCCGTCCTCTCGGCTCCAGCACCTCCAACGGGCGATGATGATCAATGCCTCTCCCCTCTTGCCGTTGAAGTGCATTTCGATGTGCCCGCAAAGGGGAGAGTGCGCTTCTGAGCCTAGAGGGTTCACCATCGATCAGTTTGGATAGGCCGTAGGTTATGCTTTGGGTTTGAGGTAGGGAGTTGGGGTGTGGGTGTCGGAGGTTCTGAGGGTTGAGGAGGTGGAGGGGGAGCATCGGAGGTTGGGAGGGAGGTGTAGGGATGGTACGAGTGTGGCAGACCCTCTCGTTGGGTCCGCACCCACTCAATTCTAACTCCGACGACATGTGGGAATGGAGCCAGAGGTCCGAAGTATCAGTTTGGTGGCCAATTGATGGAGATGTTGACTGAGATGAAAACTGAAAGTGGGGGTAGGAGAGGGTTGGTAAGATGGGTTCAAGGAGTGGAGGAGGGAAGAGGGGGGAGGAGGAGGGGGTGGTGGAAGGACGGTGGCATCAGAATTGTTGTTGGGTATGCAAAAAATTACTGAGGTGCAAGTTAGTAGAGCAAAAAAAACTAAGGGTCCTGAACTTCTCATTATTGGAATGTTTAAATATATATATACTACGCCGAGATAGAAGGCATGGCATCAATATCCAACAGAGATGACTTCCCAGTAGAAATATTTCTATTTCATAAGTTGTCAATGAAGAAGATATGCTATTGTCATTAAAAATATATATATAATTTACCTTTTAATAGGAAATATAAAAAAACAAACAATTTAAGTTAATAATTTGTTTCAGTCTTTATAATCTAGCCATGTTTTTTTTTGGGGGGGGATAAAAAGGCGACCTCGTCACCGCTTTATTAATCAAGAATTAACAAAACAAGTAGTACAAATAATAACATCTATCTGTTCCAAACGGAATAGTGAAGAACAATTACAAAAGCACAGCCTACATCTCTAACTAGTCCCTCCCCTAACTAAACACGTAAACTTGGCATTTGCCCCTGTTCTCCCACCAAAACCTGCTAGATGTACTTTAAATTCCAACAAAAATCAAATTTGGAATTCAAGCTTCATCGACCTAGCTCTCCACCCCGAAGACTCCTTGACCATCCCCCAAACGTTCACCAGGCAACAACCATATCCACCATCTCTTGCTGGTATACTTACGCCTCTCTCCACAACAATGTCGTCGTGTATCCACCAAACCAACCGTGTTAGGATTGTGTCTTGTATACTCGTTGTTCAGATTAGAAGAAGGTAAGATGAAGAATGAAGATCGAAGCGTCGAAGCGAGTAGAAGGAAAAACAGCAGCAGCAAGGTGCAGACATAGTTGCGGTCGACTATCCTATGTTGCGGTCGACCGCACCCCCCGACCGCGCCCCCCGACCGCGCGTAGTACATGGAATGTCAAAGAATGCTACGGTCGAACGGTCTTGTTGGACGGTCGACCGACTACGGCGCTGTGTTCGTTTTGAGCCTCGATTTGTTAGGTCATTTCAGCCCAATCTTCAACTCCAAGTTAGATCGTACGGATCCTATTCAGTTACTTCTTTTCCAGATTATATCAGACGACTGAGAATCAAGATTAGACCTAGGTTTCTCTCTATTCTTCTATATATATTGTAAGCTCCTCCAATATGAGAGGTAGTACTTCATAGATTATTTTCTCCATTGTAAAGAGAGGTTCGAGAGAGAGATCGTTCTTGGTGGGTGAGTTTAATTCCTTATATTGAGTGAATCAATAACTCCTTGTAATTTCTTCTAGTTGAATATCCGATCTCCCTATATTTTTCCCCAAATTAAGCAAAAGCTAACCGGGATAAGTCATCGTTGTATTTGTGTTAGTTTGGTGGATCTACTTGCTTGCTCAATTTATTCGTCTAATCTACTTTGACTTCCTCATTGCTCTATTAGTTCCGCTGCAACAATGAGCGTTGGTTGACGCCCCAATCCCAACAACTGGTATCCGAGCTTCAGGTTACCGAGTCCCTTGGTTAAGATGACAGGTCACAGTCTTTTGAAGATCAAACAGTTTAATGAAAAGATCAATGAAAGGCCATCCGACATGAAGGAGGATGTTTGGGAAGATATTCGTAAAATAGCCATAAGTCTGATCTGACTATCCTTGGCGGACGAGGTCAAGTGCAGATTTATTGAAGAAACTGATGCGGCGAGTTTGTGGGAAAAACTCATAGCTGACTACTCTGGTTCGTCGTTATTAGATCAGGTGCATTGGAAGAGAAAGTTGTTCCGTTTATTTATGAAGGAAGGTATCGATCTCCAAGACCACATTACAGAGTTCAATAAGGTATTATCTGAACTTAAGGTGATTAACGCGGTTGTGTGTGAGAAAGATAAAGCTTTCAAACCAGATATATTCACTGCTGGATTCATACAAGCTTTTGATAACTACCACTCTACACAGTAGATCTGCCAAGAAAATTATTTCGGTAGATGGTGAAATCAAAGCATTGATGGAATATCAACTTAGAAAGGAGACCTATAAATCATCATCGTCTATTCCTACAAGTTGTCTAGCAGTGGATGGTCTTTCAGGAAAAAAACAAAGTGCTTTGCAAAAGGATTCGATCCGTTACTGATATTGCAAGAGGCCAGGGCATATCATGAAAGACTGTTGGAAATTGCAGAATCAGAAGAGCGCAAAGAACGGGAGTTCAACCGCTAATGTGGTTAGTGCATTTAATTCAGGTGGTTCGTGTCTTCTTATTTCAAATTCTTTAGAAGTGAATTCTAGTTGGTTTCTTGACTCTGGAAGTTCTTCTCATATTTGCTCCAAGAGGGAGTTATTTTCTACTTATAAGTCGACTACAGGGCATTATGTTACAACGAGAACTGAGGAGATTTGTGAAGTAGTGGGTGATGGGACAGTTGAGTTGAAGATGCCAGGTCTAAATATGTTCACTTTAAGGGACGTTTTGCATATTCCTCTGCTGAAACGGAATTTGATTTTCTTGGAAACTCTTGATGCACGGGGTTGTAGGTACACAGCTCGAGGTGGAATTCTGTCTGTTTTTCAAGGTCGTCGTAAGGTGATTAGAGGTATAAGAGTGGTTGGGCCAAGCCAACACAATCTCTACAAGCTTTGGGGAATTCGAAAATTCTGTGCAGGGTTGATAGTTCTTTTCCTATTATTCCCGCAAGCTCAGCTAGTTTGCCGCAACTAGAATCATTGAGACGAGACCACGACATTCGAATATCGTCAAGAGGTGGAGAAAGCCTAAGGGTAGGTGGAGTTCGTGCGGAATTTGGCAATTTCGTGAGTACATCTACGGGGGTGTACTCTTGAAGGGGCATACTGGAATTGGTGAGATTGGGTAGAGATCAGTTCAACTAGAAGAATAAGCTATTGTTCTAAGTTTTCTTTGCAAGTGGAATTTATTAGAGTTTGGAGATGAGTAACACATCATGTGATAGCACTCGAATGCAATCCAAGGTGGAGTTTGTTAGGATTGTGTCTTGTATACTCGTTGTTCAGATTAGAAGAAGGTAAGATGAAGAACGGAGGTCGAAGCATCGAAGTGAGTAGAAGGAAAAACAACAGCAGCAAGGTGCATGCATAGTTGCGGTCAACTGTCCTATATATGTTGCGGTCGTCCGCACCCCCGACCGCGCCCCCCGACCGCTCGAAGTACAAGGAATGTCAGAGAGTGGTACGGTCGACCGGTCTTGTTGGACGGTCGACCGACCACGCCGCTGTGTTTGTTTTGGACCTCGATTTATTAGGTCGTTTCAGCCCAATCTTCAACTTCAAGTTAGATCGTACGGCTCCTATTCAGTTACTTCTTTTTCAGGTTATATCGGATGACTGAGAATCAAGATTAGACCTATGTTTCTCTCTATTCATCTATATATATTGTAAACTCCTTCAATATAAGAGGTAGTACTTCATAAATTATTTTCTCCATTGCAAAGAGAGGCTCGAGAGAGATATAGTTCTTAATGGGTGAGTTTAATTTCTTGTATTGAGTGAATCAATAACTCCTTGTAATCTCTTCTAGTTGAATATCAGATCTCCCTATATTTCTCCCCGGATTAAGCAAAAGCTAACCGGGATAAGTCATCGTTGTGTTTTTGTTAGTTTGGTGGATCTACTAGCTTGCTCAATTTATTCGTCTCATCTACTTCGACTTTCTCATTGCTCTATTAGTTCCGCTGCGACAGCGGGCGTTGGTTGACGCCCCAATCCCAACAAACCCCACTGCGACGCCTTCTTTCGATTGCATCAAATCCAGCTCTCAACAGTAGTCATGTTTTTCAATCGAAAATGAGGACGTTTGCACTCGCCGATAACTCCACCAAATGTACTTTGAATTACAACCCAAAACTAGTTTGAAATTCAAATTACACAAGTGTATTCACCTCACACTTCCTAATAAAAATATAAATTTCAAAAATCTATATTGAAATTCAAATCTCAATAAATCTCCCCTTCCACACTTCTAATTCAAATTTGAAATTCAAAAATTCTAATTCGAAATTCAAATTTGTACTTCACTCCTCTGACTCAAAATTCAAATTCGAATTTCAAACCCTATTTTGAAATTCAAATTTCACAAATCAATCAATTAATTGACAAATAATCATTCAATCAATCTCACTTTCCCCCTTTTCCTCCAACATCTTCTCCGGCCACTCCCAACCACACCGGCCAGCCAAGCCCAACCATCATCGCCCATCACCACGTCCTCCCCCTTCTTGACGCCATAGTCAACCAACCCTCCCTTCGACGACGCTACAGCAGCCTCGAACACCATCGAACTCGCCTACGGCCATGGCCGTCGTCTCTCTCCTGCCCCTCTCCCCACTCCCATTGCTCTTGTCGTGCGCCTCCATCGACCTCACCTCGACATGCTTCCCCGACGCCGCGACACTCTCTGCATCCGCCGTCGAGCCAAGCCCAGCTTCGACTATTGACGATCCAACCCTATTTGGACTCTCAACGATGCAAGCACACCTCTGTCGGCATTTTCGACCACAGTGCCACTCCGACGAGCAACTCCCCCCTCCCCGGCCGGCAACTCCTTGCTTCTCTCTGACTTTGTTTGGATTTTTTAGCTTCTCTCTAGAGTTCTAGAGAGAGAAACTCCGATAGAAGACAGATTTGTTATATAATCTAGCCATGTTACATTCACCAAAATCGAATTTAACTGATGCAATTGATATAATGAATTTTATTATACATTCCAACAAAAACAAAAACAAAATCATACCTCTAATATAGTTATGTTATTGAGATATTCAGTTTCTGTTATTAATTAGAAATGTAAAAGAACAAAAAAATATCATTTGGCTCAAAACAATAATCCTTCTATTTTGTTAACAGAAGATAAGAAGTGATGGCATATATGTAATTTTTTATTAAAGAAGTAATACATTTAAAGCAATTAAGAGCATTCTAAAAAAAAAAATTTTTAAAAATCTCAAAATTGATAATCATCACCACAATCACATGCAAGCTTTCAATAAATCTGAAGAAAAAGAGAAAAGTAAGAAATCAGATAATGCAACAGCAACAAGAAAGTTATATTTATTTTTGCAAATCTCCATCTCAAATGGAATTCATCCATACCGAAATATATACCCCCAAAATTAACAGCTAGTGAGGAAAGGAAACAACCAATATCCCTCTCCTCTCTCCTCACAGCCGTCACCAAAAACTTCAGCCATGCCCTGAATTCCTTCATGTTAGAATTCACCAACAACTAACATTTAAATAAATAAATAAAAAAAACTAAGTAAACTAACCCACATACTAATCAATCATAATTAAAAACCAAGAAAAATAAAAATAAAAATCATAATTAGTAGCCCCCCTAAGCTAATACTTTTTTCTTCTATCACCACCCTCCATATTTCTACATTAACCCTAGCTAGCTATGCATCATTCCAAACAGTGAATAGAGGAGCCCCCACATTGCCACTACTAGTACTCCTCCCTCCTCCTCCACCTTGCATCCACCCACCACCACCACCCTGATCAGTGTGCCCCACCGTCGACAAGCTTGTGTAGTAACCACCTAACATGCTCTCACTATCCCCACCATAACTGCTGGTACTTCCTCCATTATTCTCCACCACCATTGTACTTGCACTTATAGGCATCACATTGTACCCACCATTGTTCATATAACTCCCACTGTAGACAGTGGAGTTTGAGCCACTGCTGTGGTCCATTGCCGACGAATCCAAGCTCATTAGGTTGTGTATCACCGACGGCTGGTGGTGGTGATTGAAGAAGTTGTGGGTGTTGTTGAGCTGGAGGTCTTGTAGGCTATGAGCAACAGGGACTGCATCTTGCTCCTGCTTGCACCACCCTCTGCCCGTTATCTGCCCGTAGTTATTAGCATACTGTAGATTGTAGGGTTGGGGCTGGTGGAAGGCAATGGTGGGCCAGCCGCCGTAGCCGGAGATTCCGTCAGTGAGCTGGGAGGTGATCATGTTGCTGTCAACGTCGATGTTGATGTCAGAGGCTCTTCGGGCGCTGATGGGGTCCACGTCGGCAGCTTCTTTGAGGCGCTTGGCGGCCCCACCAATGGGGAGAGTGCTGCTCTCAAGGATGCTGTTGACATCATAGCGGCTCATGTCGAAATTGGTGACAGCGTTGAGACCGCGGAACTTGATGGCCGCAATGTCATAGGCCTCGGCTGCCTCTTCTTGGGTGCCTGAAGATTAGGGTTTATCAATTATCTACAGAATGTGCAGTGTAAAATTGAATCATATATATGCACTTGGACTCTCCAGTTAAAATGTTGGAAGGAGTCATTTTTTTCTGTGTCCAAGAAGTTGTTAAACCAATCCATTAATGCATTAAGATACGAATTATGTACATTAATAGACAGTTAAAATACATTGATGGAATTAAGTTGAAAAATGTATTGAATAGGTTTGAGGACCTAAACCTAGAAGTAGCAATAGCAAGAAAGTGACTTACTGAAAGTTCCAAGGTACAGATCCTTGTTTCCGGCAACTCTCCCAATTCTTGCTTGCCACCTCCCATGTTGATGATGTCTGTTACATTTGAGCCTAGATGTTTTAATTAACCTTTATATGTGCATACAAATTTAAAAAAAGTTATATATTTATTAGTTTAAGCACATAGGTTAGGCTATTGTATTCACTTAAATTTAGGGTACTTCTGGCAGATTATTAAATAGTGAATGAATTAAATATGTTAGTTATGCCCTAGTTGTTCTATGTCTTTAATTATATATGTGGAAAACGGATTGAGTCATTTATATCATTCATTCCATGTACTTAATAAATTATGAAACAAAAATGGGATAACTTGAATAGAATAAATAGAATATTAATTAGATTAACCATAATATTTAAAACAAATGAGTAATTAACAACTGAGGGTTGAAATGAATAGAATAAATAGCCTTCACTTTTTTTTGGATATATAGAATAGCATATTTAAATCAATCAATCCTTATAGTGGGTGGATGTATAAAGTGCAGATACTAAACATCTTTTTTTTTCACATAAAAGGTGACTATACTAAACATCTTAAACAATGTATATTTGATTACCAAATTAGATGTTAGGAACTACATACAAAATAAGCACTGATCCGTCGTTTTATGTTTTATTTATTGTTGCTCTAGCTTCAGAGGAGCTTGTATCTTACTTTTTTAGGAGATAGTTCGCTATTGGTGTTAGTTTATTTTGTCTTGTCTACTGGATAGACAGTGTATATTGAGTTTATGTATGTAGTACTACTTTGTTTCTTTAATATTGTATTAATGAAACGATGATCGGGGTCGTCTTTTATCAAAAAAAAAACTACATACAAAATAAGATGAGATACAATATTAATCTATATATATTTTCTGCCATTGTAGCTCAATCTTGTTTATCTCTAAATTTAGACAAATATGAACTAAACATAAGATATAGAAGTTTTAAGTAACTGGAAAATAAATATAAGATGGAGGAAATCAATACCAACCAAATATAAGATGTGGAAGTTTAATTAAATGGATCCTTTGTTAAGGACCTAAGGTGTAATATATCATATAGAAGCAGCCGGTATAGAAGATGGTAGAGAAGAAGGTATGACCAATAGTCCCTTCTAGAAATAAATAAAATAAAGATCAAAGTATATATAAGGCTAAATATAAAAACCCTCACTTAAAAAACTGCACAGTTTAAGAAAATCGTACTCAAACTTTTTTATAAAAAAAACCTCCCTTAACTATGTTTTGAAACATAATTTTTTTATTAAAAAACCTCAGTCATCCATGCTTTGAAAAAAAAAAATTAAGGGAGGTTTTTTTCTAAAAAAAATTTGAGTGCGGTTTTTTTTAAAGTGGGCAATACTTGAGTGAGAATTTTTTATATTTAGCCTATATATAAAATCTCTAATATCTATAATATTATAATGGGAGAAGGCCTTAGTGTCATTTGTAAATTTGTAAATCTACCAACACGTGCATTGCACGTGCATAGCTAATATGAAGGAGGTCTCAGGTTCGAGTCTTCACTACGTCAATTTTTTTTACTTTAATTTTTTTAATATATTAAATGTGTATCACACGTGTAAATTACTATCTATTTATCTATCTATCTATAATAAAATATAATAACTATTATAATTGAAGAATTGGAATTATAAATCTACCTACTTAAGTGCAACACACGTGCAACTCCAACTCTCTCATTATAGTCTTCACATTTACTTTTAAAAATATATAATCCTATTTATTAAAACATGCATCGCACGTAAATTAGAGTTTTTATTTTAATTTTTTTTAAAATTAATACGTGCACCGCACGTGTATATTACTAGTATAAACAACCATAGAGATAAATTAACAATCTGGGGAGTGGTTAATTTTGGTGAGAGAGGTCAAAGTTTCATGGCCAATTGCATCTCAAAAGTTTATAGGAAAAATTAGCCTTCTGAATATAAGGTAGATGGTGAAAATTACCCACATTATCCATTCAAAATAGCAAGGAATATAGAAATTAATGTGACATTATACATGATATGACTTCTAAACAATTTATGTAGCACAACTTTAAATGGTCAGTAATTTGTTAAAAAATGTTTCAAATAACGGCCAAAAGAATTACATGAGTTAGTGCATACCTGGTTACTCCACGATATATGGAGGCACCTCGAGAAAATCCACTACTCTTTCTGCAAACAATGCACACATACGACGATATAACCCAAAATAGAAGAAATCTTTTTTTTATAGCTCTCACACTAAAATTCACATCTTTTAAAATTAATGAATGATTTCTTGGGGAGAAATATATAGTAAAGATCATATATAGAGTCAAATCGCATACCTTCGAAGTGATGCTACATACTCCTGCCTAGTCATGTGCTTCATCTCATCCAACTCTTTCTCATAGTTGCTTATCTATTCATAAACAAGAATTTTTTTTATATCTCTAATCTCTAATCTCTAATATTATAATGGGAGAAGAGCTTAGTGTCATTTGTCATTTTATCATTCCACCAACATGTGCAACGCACGTACATAACTAATATAAAAGAGATTTTCGATTCAAATCCTCCCAACGTCAGAGTTTTTTTTTGAAATTATTAAAACGTGCATCGCACGTGTAAATTACTGGTTCAATATAATGTGAGTCCTTCGTTCCTCCCTTTTCACTAAATATAGAAGAAAATCTCATACTTTTTACACACTCTCCTAATTAAGTTCTTCTTTAAATGAGATGATTAACATACAGGAAAATTGGTAGTAGTTGTAGTTCCCCAGTACTTGAGAGCAGCCAAATCATAAGCCCTAGCAGCCTTCTCTTCTTTGTCATACCCACCTGTTATATTTACAAATTAAAAAGGAAAGAAAAAGGGAAAGATGAAAGCAGGCTTATCATTCATAGCCAACTTCACAAATAATTTCAATACAGAAAATATCAACAACTTTTCCTTACCCAAATATACTGAGTAGCACAGCAAGTGATTCATTCACATATCATGTCAGTGCCCCAAAAAGAAAGAAACAAAAAAATTTTAAAAAGAAAGAAAAAAAACAAATTAGTACTACATAAAATGTGTCATATATCTAAAGTTTTCCACATTTCATTAATTAGAAATTAATAAAAACTCACGAAGTGTACACAATGTTACCTTGTCTACCCTTTCGAGTTTGCCCTTCTCTTCTGCAGCTATTATCCCACAAGTGGGCTTCATACCTTCCTGTCCATCTATGCCTGTAATCAATCCAAAACCCTAATTAGATGTTCTTGCATTTTTAAAAAATACACCTGAAGAATCTTTCCAAAAATTTGAAATGCCATTTTCAAATTAAAGAAAACAACCGATGGTTTTACATCGCTTTATACCAAGAGAAGAATATGACAATCATGTTTCATTATCAAGAATAAAATGATTAAATTAAAATCACCTAGTAACTCCCCGATAGATGGAAGTTCTTTGCCCAAAAGTATCAATAGATTTCCTAGGTACAGCCTCGATCGCACCACTCTGCGAATCGAGCCCACTCCCACTACTCCCCTTCATCTTGTTACTAGTACTACTATCCTCCCCCGAAGCCCCTTCCACCGCCATTAGCGGCAAAGGGGAGCTGGACTGCGACCCACCGGTGCTCATAGACAGCGATAAGCTCTGCGAAGTACTACTCCCAGCCGCAGCTACCACCATTGCCCCATTGCAGTCCGGTGGGGCGGGCTGGTTCCTCAACCAAGTCTTGATCATCGATATCCCTATGCTACTGTTACCGGTACTGTTGCTGTTTGGGATCATGCATTCAGTAGGGTTAGGGTTATTAGGGTTAGGGTTTGGGAGCTGGAGAGAGCAGTTGGAGAACATGTAGTCGGCGGCGGCCGAGGAGTCGTGGTGGCCATGGTGGTAAGGGAGAAGCTTCTGGTCAGAAAATGAGTGACCACCCAAAAAGTCCTCGAGCTTCGGTTCGTCGACCATCTCGTCCATGTTGTTGCTGTGGGTCTGGTTGCTGCTCGACCCCACCAGCATCGACAGCTCCGATGTGCTACCGTTCATGCTCCAATCTATGAATGTACAATAACCAAATTAATTATTCAATTAAACATAAGTTTTTCACAACTAGCTAGTAAACTATTGTTAGGGTTTGGGGTATGTACCTTGAGTAGGATGGTGTTGGTGAGATCTATTGAAGGCTTCGAGGATGCCGAAAGAGGTGGGGTTGGGTGAGGAGTCGTCGGTGGGGAGGGAATAGACATCGTCGCCGATGGGTTGTTGTTGTTGGTGGTGGTGGTGGTGCTGCTGTTGTTGGTCTTGAGGGGAGAGAGAGAAGGCAAGCCAGTTGTTCATGGAAGCCATTAAAGTAAGAAATGAAGGAGAGTCAAAGGAGGATATGAGGAGGAAGAAGAAGGAGATGGGGGTTGGTGCAGTGATATCAGTGCATTGGGGCTTGGAATGGAGAAGAGGAAAGGTCGGAAAGAGTTAAGAAAATAACATTTCAAGCATAAGCAAACGAAGTGGCTATTATATATCTCTGAAAACATGTTACTAGACTAGTTTCTTTCTTACCTTTGTCTCTCTCTCTATTCTCTCTCTCTCTCTCTCTCTCTCTCTCTCTCTCTCTCTCTCATCCTGGTAGATGACAGAGAGGCCAAATAGCTGAGGACAAACTGAGAAGATTAATTTATGGAGAATTGGTGTATTGGAATGATTATATTTACTATTTAGTGCATGTTGAGTTGCTTCCTTAATTTGAGATTAGAATGTATGTGTACCATAAACAAAGTTATACTACTTAGAAAGGTAATATGAATGCTAGTTGGCCCCTCTTATCCTGTCTTCTGCTTCATTTTGAACTAGGTATTTGATATATGCACTACAGATGACTATAAGACAAATTAAATTCTCATATATAAAACTAAAGATTAGTATAAAATCTTTTCATTTCATTATCTAATTAGAAAATAAGTTCGTTCCAATATCGGGTATTGGATAAGGAACGATTAACCTCACTTTTCTTTTGACAGAACAGATAGAATCCTATAGAATTCCAGCAAGTATTAATAAAAGCAAGAAAATATTATAAGTACTCTGAGAGCAAATCGTAGTTATTTGTTGATTTGAGAGTTGTTTATCCTAGAAGCTATTTGTTGACATGAAATCAACATGTTTTAATTAATTTCAACTAATAAATAATACATGGATTTATAGAAAAAAGGTATGATTGTAGGATTTTTATAACTACTATTTGATAATGGAGCTTCTGCGTTTTTTAATTTAATCAATTGAATGTTTAATATTTTTTAGTTATTTATTCTGATCATTGAAAGAGCTTGAACTAACTTTGAACAGTCAATTTGAGTTTCAAACATTTCTAGCGCCTGCTGACATTTATTAGTTACAACTAGCAGCTTACAAATGTAACCCTAGCAAAAAGTTAAAAAATTATACAAAAATTGTACATTACAGTGAGTCTTAAAATTAACTTCTCGGCAATGAGGCTGGTTTTTTTTGACACATCCAACTGAAAAAATTCCAGGTAATTATACCGTATGCATTTTAATGTGCATCTACTATTCAAAGAATATAGAGATCTGACACCCTCTTCATCAATATGAATGCAAGATCAAAAGAAGTATTTATACTTGATATGGGTAAAAATAGAACTAAATCGGATTCGTTCAAATCGGACACGAATCTTAAAGCTCTCCGTTACAAAATGATAATTTCATCTATAAACGGGTCCGAAAATAAGAACTGGGTCTTTTCCAAGCCCAATAATCCAAAAGCGGTCTTGTCATACTGGGCCAGGGCAACAGCCCGTTACAAACAAACCCAGCATATTCTAAAGAGTAATTCAAATTTGTGATTATCTTTAAGAGGCGGTTTAAACCGTCTCTCTTATCATGAAACGAGTAAAACTTTATCCATAAACACCGGGAAGTAGAGATAAATTATTATCTCGAAACTGATCCCCAAGCCGACTATAAATACCCCCTCTATCCCCACCATACAAAAGGTATTCAATTATTTTCCCACAAAAAGCTCTATCTTATTCTTCCTGAATAGTGACTAGAGCGTTGGAGGGCCTGTCGCCGGAATTAATTCCGGTGTTTGAGGCATTTTGCAGGTCAGGAGGAAGCGATCGCGATAGTTAATGTCAACGAAAGTCAAAAATTCAAATTCTCGACTGTGCCAAAAAAAATTCACATTATCTGGTTACTCCTGCACCGAAAAAGCAGTAACAATACTGTTTAATTAATGGATTTGTACAAAGAGTGACCGGAGAAAGAAAGACAGAGCAAAATTAAGAGACCATAATTCCGGAAATGAATAAATAACTTAGATTAAACTTTTTTTATTATTAAAAAAAAAACACCTACTCACGATGTCATTCACTCATTTATTGAGATAACACACATATTACTTGTCTTTGGAGGAGTAATAGTAGAGATAATATCCAACTGATCAGATTGTATAGTTGTATCTATTTTAAAGTGACATTAACCTCTATTTTAATTAGAAGTTTATAACGAAAACAAAACATCTACTATTTAGACTTTCTCAACAATCAAATATTCATGCAAGTTTTGGACAAGCAGATCAAATTTAAATACAAGCCAAACTGAAATAAGTTATTTGTTGATCGAGTGTGAGAGATTTTCTTCTCACGGAAGATGCAACTATCGATCAATGGGCGCTAAGAAGCTTTAAGCATACCCATCTATGACATGTATATTGATATGGGTAAAAGTAGAACTAAATTGGGACCGTTCAAATCGGGTACAAATCTTAAAGCTCTTAGGGGTAAAACGGTAATTTCACCTATAAACATGTCCATGAATGAAATTGGGCCTCTTTCAAGCCCGATAATCCAAAAACGGGTCTGTATTACTGGGTCTAAATGACAGCCCACTATAAATAAATCCAGATCATTTAAAGAGTTATTTAAATTCATGTTATCCCTAAGAGCCGGTTTAAAATCAAATTTCTTATCATGAAGGAATTTAACCTCTATTTCTTATCCAAAGACACCGGGAAGATAGATAAATGATTATCTCGAAACTATCCCAATGCGACTATAAATACCCCCTACCCGCCAGAAAGAGGTAATCAATATTTTTCTCCATAAAAACTCTCTTATATTATTCTTAATTTCTGACTTGAGCGTCGGAGGGTATGTCATCGAGATCAATCCCAATGTTTTCCTACTTTTTACAGGTCATCGGAGGCGATCATTACCACACGAATCAAATCCTACAGCACAAACGAGTCAGGTCGTCAAGTCAATTGCAGTCAAAGGCAATCAATACCGTTGAAAGTCCAAAGGTCAAATTCTTGATTGTTCCTAAAAAAATCTACATCATCTGATTGCTCCCACATCTAAAAAAACAGCAACAGATTGGCACCGTCTGTGGGAACTCAAAGAAATTCTGACCAGAATTCACCGGTAAAGAAACTACCTTCAGCTATGCCTCCTAAGGGGAAAAGGAAGGCAGCTTCCTCAAGCTGATGAGCTAACCCTTTTCCTCCACCTCCTCCTCTTGAGAACCTTCCTCTCATCCCGCACCAAGAGCAACCTCAGCAAGAAGAGCCTCTCCTCCAACATGTTGAGCTTCCCTGCGGAGGAGCTGCACTGGGGGGCTCTCGCCGAAGCCAAGCCAAACCTTTTTGAACTAAGATGCCGGTCGACCGATACCTGCTGTTCTTGTTGTTTTGTTGAGTTTCTTGCTTTTTTCTTGAACGCTTATTTCTTCGTACTTATGGATTATTGAACTAATATTTTAAATGAGATTTTTGCTACAGATTACTGTATTTTACAGAGGGTTATATTTTGATTATAATAGAGTTTAACTTGTATTTCTATGACTTTAGAAAGCGAAATATATACGGACTTCAAAATATTAATATTTTGTGATTTTTCTATGACTTCAAAACATGAAAATCAGTTATCTAATGAATTTAATATCATATTTCAGTTCTGGAAATTTGTGAGTATTCTGATGGATTTGATTTATTTGATTTTAAAGAGGTTTCCTTACTATAAGCGAATTGATAATATAATCAAGGATTATTAATGAAAGATTTGTGTTGATAGTTGAGTTGTGAGTCTCTAGATGGTAAGTGGGATCCTATTACACCGACAGTTGAGATTTTGTGGTTTGGCCAGTTGGGGCCTTATTGTTGATCAAGTATGAGTTAAGTCTGGTAGGGTACACCAACTCTAGGAGAATTGTAATTAATTAATTAACTTAATAAGATAAGGACAGGCACTAGAAGGTGATATGATTAAATAAGTGCAAACATGAGTTATGGATCTCAGTATGATCTGCGGTGTGAGATAATCCCCGAAATTATCTAGGTGTGAGTGAAATAGTCTCCGAAATTATCTGCAGTGTGGGATTGATCTTCGGAATTATCGGGATTGAGGCGACGCTCATGGGGTATTCGTGTGATGTGGCGCCATAGCTTGCGGTGTGGGGTATTCTCGAAGATTCTCAGGTGTGAGTGAAATAGTCTCCAGAATTATCTGTGGATAGAGATTAACCTCCGTAATTATCGGGGCATGGGCTAGATACTCACAGTTTATCTAAATCTCGTAGTAGTCATTGTAGTAGGATTAGTTGCATATCGAGAAATTTAACTCTATAAAGTGAAGAACGATAAGGGCTTGCACCAGACCTATGTATTGTGGGACGCTTAGAATCCGACAAGTATGCATTATAGAGTCATCATACTTCATTTGTGTTTTCTTGATTGGTATTATGCATGATGTTTTATGTTTTTCCTACACTTGACACTTATCCTAGTTTCACTAAATATTTTATGCTTTATTTTATTGTCATTTCATATTTAATTGTTATTACTATAGGATTATGTTGATTACGAGATTATTCTTTATGCTATATTTAAATTGTATTTTTTTTTAATGTCACTCACACCGTTATGACTGACCCCTATAGTTTTGAGGGTTTGGGTTATCTCTAATCTCATATTTTACAGGCAGGTATTGTTAGCTTCGGATTTGGATGCATGTGGTAGAATAACAATATGGCTTATGCAAATTGTAAAGAACGAATTTGTAAAAGAAAGAAAATGTAATTCAAGGTGTTTAATTTCCGATGTGCTATGTAAAAAATTGATGTAATAAAAGTTAAAAATTATTCTTTGTTTTGGCTATATTTACTATTACATTGAGGCAGATGTTGGGAATTGTGCCACGTATTTTTGAATTTATTTATTGAAAATTCGGGGCGCTACAATATTCTCCTTCGATCAGCTTGAAGAACTCTTCCTTACTCACTTCATCACCAGCAGAAAGTTGGAAAAAACCAACGCCTCCTTATTATATCCGAAGCAAAGGGACGGGGAGTCCCTAATAAGCTATGTTCAGTGGTTCACCGCTAAACCCAGATCCATCCCCACACTCGATGCTGCGATGGTTACAGCCACGTTCAGGTACAGTGTCAAGCATGATGACCCTAAAGCTTCCCTCATAAAAAGGCCTCCTCGGGACTTCTCCAACCTCTTTCAGAGAGTTAAGAAGTACATTCGAATCGAAGAGCGATACGCCTCCAAGAGCTAAAGATTCCTTCATCCGGGAACAAATGGAAAGGCACTAACAAAGAAGAACCCCGAAAATCCCAAAAGGATGCCTCGGGTCAGAGCTGAAGATGCCTTCATCCGGGAATAAACGGAAAGGCGCAAACAAAGAAGAACCCCAAAAATCCCAGAAGAATGCCTCGGGTCAGCGCCACCCGCCTTCCATGCCTCGTTTTGAAAAGTACACCCCGATAAATGCAAGCATATCCGTCATTCCTATTGAGGTTGACAAGGATGGAATCCTTCTTGTATTACCCCGTATTTTTAAATATTATTTTAAAAGTTTATAAATGAATTAAAATGATTTTTTTGGAGATTTAATAAATAATTTCAGAAAATCTATCTTTTTACACGTGCAAAACACGTGCAAATATTTTCTTGAGAAGTTCAAAAGCCAAAATTTCTTCATGTATTTGGAATTTAATTGTAATTTTTCTAGATTTTTCTGATATTTATTGGATCTATTTGCAAACATTAAGAAAAGAAGAATCTTTTTGCAAAATTGTCATTTTGAGGGGTGAAAGTGCAAAACTATTTTCTGGACTTTTAAAATAGTGCCGACTGGAAATACTGAGGTTATTTTGCTTTTAAATCTCAATTTAATCGATTTTATCAAGTTTCCAGGTATAGGAATCTATTTATGTAAAGTTATATTATAAAGAGTTATTTTGCAAATGTGTCTAAAAACCCTAAATCCTCTATTTCCGGCCTATTTAAAAGAAACGCAGCCGTCATTCGCTGCACAACATAAAGTCTTATTATTTTTGGAGGAATTAAGAAGAGGATCTTGGATTTTGCAAAAGAGAAGTTTTCTTAAGGGATTTCTTCATTCGAGGTGAGTGACATGTTTGTTTTGCCTTGTGTATTTTGCATGTAATTGTTTTGTTGATTTGTTTTGGTACAATTTGGTTGTTTGATCCATAAATGTTTAATGGATCTTGGATGTTGGACCTTATTGCTAGAAAGCATGTTTAGGGTTTGAATATGAATATGCACATTATGAATTGGATGAAAAATTGGATCTTGTGAAACCCTAGTTGTTCGTAAATAGGATTGTATGTGGGTAGTCGTTCTTTTTTGGGTTAATGTTGGATTGAATGAATATGGTGAATTTTATGCATGAATCTAATAAAGGTGAGACCTTTTATGATTTTGAGTATTTGGTTGAATACAAATTAGATATGGTGATGTTATCAATTAATTATGGTTGTGAGTTGTAGTAGTAATTCAGTTTTGAGGAATTTAAATGGAAAGTTATGAATCAAGAGATCATATCTTGAGAATCAAAATTTGAGAATTTAGTCGAGTTGAGGAATATACCCAAATTGGGGATTCTTTTGAGATTTTGATATTTATATGTTTTGGATCTGAATACGAAGAAATTTCAATGAGTAATTGATTTTTAGAAAAACTCTATTTTAATGATATGCACAATTTCATGTTTGATTGAAGGAAATCAACAAAATCTCTATTTTTATAAATTCAATTAGTTTGATTTAGTTTTGTGGACTATTATATGTCCTACCAGTTATATTTGAACATATAAGAAATATGCTTTTTTTTTGGAAGAAATCGTTTTCATAAAGTAAAACTACGTATCGGTTGAATTGTGCACAACCAAAAGTATACAGTCTGTAGGTCGACAGTCGACTGGTATGAATTTTCAGTCGACTGATATGGCCTGGCTGTTATGTTCTTTAGTTTTCTTGAAATTTCCTTCTGGACAGTCAATCTATAACCCTTTTCAGTCGACTGCTATACTTAGAATATTTTCTTTAAGATTATTGGATTTTCTCTCTGGACAGTCGACCTATGACCTTTACAAGTCGACTTATAAGACTTAGATTATTTTCTTAAAACCATAGAATTCTCTTTCTGGACAGTCGACTTACGCTTGTTATTAGTCGACTGATACTGATGTACCTTTATATTTTTTAATGTTCTTTCAAATGATTTATTCTAAAACTGCTTTAATTTATAACTTATTATTTTATATCTTATCTTCTATTGAACATATATTTTCAAGATGTTAAGTTGGGCAATTTATGTTGGAAAGTTGGTTTGGACATTTGAGTGTGAGTCTCTAGAGGGTGTGTGTGACCCTAGTATACCGGCAGTTGAGTTATTTATGTTTGGGCTTGTTGAGGCATTTTAGTTGATCAGTTGTTGAGTTAAGTCCAGTAGGACACATCAACTCTAGGAGATTCGTTAAGTAATTAAATAACCTAAATGATAAGGACAGGCACTAGTGGTGATATGATGAACGAGAACCTGGGTTATGCACCTCAGTATGGCTTGCGGTGTGAGATAATCCCCGAAATTATCCAGGTGTGAGTAAAATAGTCTTCGGAATTACCTGTGGTGTGGGATTGATCTCCGGAATTATCGGGGTCGAGGTGATGCACATGTGGTATTTGTGTGATGAGGTGTCATTGCTTGCGGTGTGGGGTATTCTCGAAGATTCCCAGGTGTGAGTGAAATAGTCTCTGGAATTATCTGTGGATAGAGATTAACCTCCGGAATTATCGGGACATGGGCTAATACTCACAGTTTATCTTTATCTCGTAGTAGTCATCGTGTTAGGATTAGTTGCATAGCGGAAAATTAAACCCTATAATGTGGAGACGTTAAGGACTTGCACCGGACCTATGTAGAGTGGGATGCATAGACTTCGACAAGTACGCATTAGAGAGTCCGCATATAGACTTGTATTTTTCTGACTTAGTTTTACGCATGTGTTTTCCTGTTTTCTACACTTGACACTTAGTCTAGCTTCACTTGTTGTGTTTTTCGCGTTGTGATTTCCAATATTCATTTACTCTTGTTATGTTCTGTTGTTGATAAATCTATGCTTTACTTATATTGTTTGTTTTATGTCACTCACACCTTTATGGTTGACCCCTTTAGTTTTGGGGGTTAGGGTTATCTCTAGCCTCATCTTTTACAGGTGATTTCTTAAGGCTCGGATTTGGATACTTGATGTTCAATTCATGTAGTGACTCATGTAATTTGTAAAATTAAGTATTGTAAAGAAAAGAGAATTTGTGATTTAAGGTGTATTGTATTCCGTTGTGCTATGTAAACGATTATTGTAATAGAAGTTGAAAATTTTTATTGGTGTTTGGTTGTGTTTAATATTACATTGAAGTTGATGCTGGGAATTGTGCCACGTATTTTCTAAGATATTATATTAGAAATTCGGGGCGCTACACTTCTACCTCTGCCCAAGATGAATACCCCAAGAAAAAGACAGGATAAAATAAAGTAGTGTGCCTTTCACGAGGATCATGGTCACCTTACGTTTGAGTGTCGAGCCCTTAAAGATGAAGTAGAGGCATTGCTTCGGCGATGATACCTTACCAAATTTGCTCAGGTAAATGAAAGCGAGCCCCCTCCTTCGAGGGGACCCAATAAAATAGCAGAGAGGCCGACTGAATCCCAAAGGGTCGGTGCAGATGGAGATATTTCATGCAATCCACAGAAGACCTATGGGGGGAGCCTCCAGCTCATCTAGGAAGGCCTTCGTTCGAGAGGTAAATGATGTACACAACACCCTTTCCTCGAAAGGTTCTGGAGTTAGCATCACCTTCTCAGATCGAAACTTGAAGGCGTCTGAACTCCTCACTCCAATGCACTCGCGATCAGCATGTGTATGGTGAACCATGAAGTGCGTAGAGTCTTGGTTGATAATGGCAGTTTAGTCAACATTGTAACACCCCACAATTTATTTTAAATAAAAAATGCATTTTTTTGATTTTTGAATGTATGATGCACGTGCAAATTTTTTTTTTATTTTGTTACTCTCATTTACAAATTTTTAGCATGCATAAGTTTTTAATTAGCCTTCTTTTGATCCATGGACCTAAAGAATAAATCAAGCCCATTAGGAGAAGAGCCCACTATGATAATTAAATTAATTAATTAGAAGTGAGCCCATGAATCAAACCCATTAGTAAAATCACAAATTAAGTTGAGCTTGGACTAATACATGACAAGTTACAACTTTTAGTACACATTTAGAGTTATAAAAATTGTATTAATATTTGTGTGTGCAAGTGTACACTTGTACACTATGCTTGGCCGGATTCATGCTAGGTGTAGGCCAGTTTTGGGGAGAGTGGGGGAGATGGAGAGTTTGGAGGTTATAGGAGTTGAGTTCTTAAAAGGTTGGAAAGGTGAAGAGTTGTAGGTTTTAGGAGTTTAGAAATTGGAGAGTTGTATGAATTAAAAGAGAGAGTTATTAGGGTGAGAATTTTGTACTTTAGACCCTCACAAAACCCTATAAATAGAACTCCCATTTCTCATTCTCCTTAGCACCAAAAACAATAACAAAATCAAAAGAAAGAAAGAAAAGAAAGAGAGTAAGAGAGTTCTATTGCTTGGAGGAAATTCTTGCCAGGAGAGCTTGCTAGGAGGAGCTATTGCTAGGAGGAGAAGTCTTGCTATGAGCTAGGAGTTGCTTTGGAGCTAGAAGTGGTGTTGCATGTTTCCCTTCCTTGTTCAATCTTCAATTAAGGTGGGTGATTTCATTATTTTCTAATGTAGGATATGCATGCTAAAATGAGTAATATAAGAGGAATTTTGATGTGAAAATTATAAATAAAATTCATGCTAGTATAATATGATATGAAAGTAGTTTTGTTGTGATAGATACCATGCTAATTAAAGAGAAGAACTCTTTTATGTTATAAACCATGTTAGTATGCTTACAAAATTTTGTGCTTATGAAATATGTGACCACATCATGCTTTGATAACTAAGAAAGAAGAAAGAATTGAAAGTAAACTTAGTTAGTGTTCTGTAATGTATCGGCATATGTATGTCCTAATTGAAAAGAATATAAACTATTGCATGAAAGAGTATTCTTGTAAAATTCTCATGTTTAAGTGATACACTAGTATTGTTATACAGGTGTAATTTGTGTAAAAGTGATAACACAACTATTTGTCATGAACACCAGTTTTGTTTGTAAATTTAAGTTCTTAAAGAAAAACCTAAGTCTATGTGAAAAATAAGAAAGAGAATTATTTAAAAGAGTGGAAATAGTGTTTTAATGAATTTGGAAATTTGTTGTTTACTATTTTAAAAATCTAATATCAAGAAAAAGTTTATTTCAAAACTATTAGAAAGATTTTGATCTTTTGAATAAACAAGGTTCTTGGGATTAGAAACACTTTCTGAATAGTTGAACAAAAGTATATTTGTACATTTTCTAAAGAGAAAGTACGCTTGGATTTACTGGTTAGTTAGTGTAAAATAGAGCACTGTTGTGAGAGATTTTGGGTTCGAAACTTGATAGTCGCATCCATTTTAATTCTTTTAATTAAATCCCGAAAAAAACGAGAGTCGTAATAAGAACCCTTTTAGCACAGAAGTTGACGCCAAGTCCATATGGACTTATTGGCTAATGGTGGGCTTTGGGGTGTTTCACTGTAGCTGGGAGAGGGTAGGGCTCGGGTTCGAAACCTGATGTGCTCCTTTTTTTAAGGGGGTCATTTTTAACTATGAACTCATTTTTGGATAGGTTTATATAATGATCTCCTCATTTTTGGTTGGGTTTCAAGTCAGAATGGAATTTTTGATATCATAGGAACATTTAGAAAATTTTAATGGTTATTTAGAATGATATAAAGTGTGCTAAAAAGTATTGTTTGAAATTCTTCATGGAATTGAGATGGAAAGTTAATTTTAACTTAAAATTTAATGAAATTTATATTTTCTTTTTTGAAGAAAAGAAAAATGTGTTTGTGTGAAGTGAATTCTTTGAAAAAGATTGTACTCTTATTTTGTTTAAACTTCTTTGTTGTGGTTGAGACACATTGTATGAGTTTGAGTTTAATCAAAAATTTCATGTGATGAAATTGTGTGGTTGAAAGGAATTATTCTTTTTGCTTATAAAGATTTTTGAATGAATAGATAGATCATGAATAGTGATGAGACTATGATCATTTGTGAATAAGTTGAAAGATGAAAATATCTAGGTTTAAGACATGTTTACGAAAGGTTATGTGTACCCATAATTCTTGTACATGAAAAATTATGATTTAAGAGTTAGCAAGACCTAGGGTACCAGCACTATTGAATGAAAAGATTTGAGATATAGTTTTGAAATTTGCCATGGAGCGATCTCGTATTTTGTGAATAAGTCCGGTAGGAGGTAAAACTAATTCTAGGGATGATAACTCAATCATGTCTTGAACTATATAATTAGGCACATAAGTAAAGATGTAGTGAACCTGGGCAAACGTAAGTGGGTTGCTTCTATATAGTCGGCGGTGGATCTCCGTGACTGTGGTTGTCCCGTAGGAGATGGGCCTTATCCGGGACTTAGTGTAGTCGGGCGGAGGGTTTGCCATACTCCTATGTATATACATATACCGGGCTAGAAGGGCACTTGCGGGATGATTCGCACAATGAGGCATCTGTTATAATAGTCGGCGGTGGATCTCCGTGGTTGGGATCCATATTCGTAGAATGATCTAAATCTTGCTTCATTACTGGGTAGTTGTCATGGCGAGGGATCGAGCCCTTTATTGTGGAGTACGTAGGCGCTTGCTCTCGGACCTATGTAGTATGGAATGCATAGAATCCGAACAAGTGTGTATTAGTGTCATACTAGTATAAAATATGTGTATTAGGCATTAAGGCATGGCATAAACTTACATGTTTAGCGTAGTCACAATCTAACACTTTATTGTTCATTCAACTCTTGTGTTTTGTTAAAGTAATGAGATCGTTATATGTATGGCATAGAGAGGATAGCTGAGTATAACAATTTCGTCAGTTGTAAGTGACTGACGTGCCCACAGCTTAATATGCAGGTAACGGACTATTCATGAAGTAATAAAGCTATTATAATGCAATCGATGATTTATTTGATAAAGTTGTATAAGTTGTACTTTTGTTTTCAATGTTGTAATTGTAACGCCCCGAATCCCAAATTACTGAGTTCGAGATGTTCTACAGGATCTTTTCACTTTCTTCACATACAATTTTACAAGGAAATTTAAAACTTTTCTTTTACATCAGAGTTTACAACACATTACATTTGAATTTACACAGCGGAAGCAAAATATACAATATTTACATAAATGAACAACAGCATAATGAACTCTTTATGCATCCATTCCTTTTACATGTAGTTATATCCTGCATAAAAACTGTGGGCACGTCAGTTTATTCAACCGACGATAATTATACATGGCCATCCTCTCTATGCCAGAAACAGTATAATGAGTCTCATTTCTTACAAATCACAAACTTGTTCAACATAAACATGCAAATAAGGGGGAACTTTTAATGATGTCGTGTCGTGACTGTGCACTTAAATCCTTAATGCAATTTACTTAATTAATCATGACACTAATGCACACTTGTTCGAATTCTATGCATCCCATACTACATAGGTTCGAGTGCAAGCCCCCTTAAACGATCTTCATTTTTGTAGGGTTCAATCCCCCGCCATGACTTATTCTACTTCTGTAATTCCAATGAGTATCCTAGATGAATCTATGAGTACAAGCATGTATCCTGGCCCCTGGAGTAGAATTTCGCGCCATGTCTTGACTCGTCAAGCATGCATTCTGCGACAATTCAGCCTCCTCCCTGAACACACTCCTCTTGCAGTCACCAAAACATCCCATAAGCGTGACTAGAGTCCGATCATTACTGAGTTGTGCCCGCGCCATGTCTTGACTCGTCAAGCATGCATTCTGCGGCTCACACACCCGCACCGTACCCTAGCTCTCATACTCATGTTTTTCTCTCATCTTCATCACCTCCACACTATGTATTAATTTAATTAGAATCATGAATGAAAATCAATCTCTAGAGTTAGCCTCTCCATCATCCGGACTTATCATTTCATTTCACTTGACCAACCTGATCTAATTCTCAATATCATTTCATTCACTGCCGGGGAGACTTAGCTACTCTTCCGTTCAATTTCACATTCACAATATCCAACTGAGCATCATCAGCTCATCATTCATGTTTGAGTCTCACAGACTTTTCTCATCGTGATTTCACGTTTCATAATTTCATTTAATCTTCCATTTCTCATCTATGATTCATTTACACCAATCATGCAACCATAAGCAGAATCCATTGACTTAAATCATACAGTTCACAATTACCAACAGCAAAATAACATGAATTCAAATATGTCAAAGTCCTTTCTGTACAGTCGACTTGGAAGAACACCAGTCGACTTATACAGTCGTATACAGGGTTATCGAAGGCTCGGGATAGTCGACTATGTACACTACCAGTCGCCTGTCCCGCAACTTTCAAGTTCACAATATTAGTCACACAACAGTCGACTGTTCACACCTCAGTCGTCTGTCTTAACAATTTCAACAGCATAATTCTATGTCCAGATCAGTCGACTTGCTACACGCAATCGGTCGACTGGACAGATCTAATTTCAATAGATCATTTACAGTTCTTACGTGCATTTCATCATGATGTCAACTAACAGTACACAAAAGTTCATGTTTCACAGACAAGGTCTCTTATCATTCAGTAACACTACAACATGGATCATCAAATTTACTAACATGTCCTTTCCGTTAGGAAAAATACTTTAAACATGCATTCACATATGCCCATGATGTCTTAAAACAATAAAGATGTAAATCCCAAGTCATCAAACTGGGTCCACACGATGAAAATATATCAGTTTATGAAACTACCCAACAGTCACAGTCAGATTTGAGGTACCAGTCGACTTAACACACTATCAGTCGACTGCTTCGACAATTCCAAAATTATTAATTACCATGAGCTCTTTTTATTCATTTACCTTCCCTCCAGCATATGTGTCATAGGGAAACCATGCAATTAGTATTCATACCATCATGTTCATTTATACACACGTTTATCATTGCAATCATGCGAATTAATGTCTCGTACCAGTCGACTGGCTCATATGGCAGCCGACTGTACCGACAGCCTCGTTTCAATATTAATAGCAAGTTCAAGCAATTTCTACTGCATTTAAATCACTTTTATAGCATAATATCAATCATAGCCATTGTAGCATTATTCCTACATTAGAAGTCCTGAGAAACACCCACCTTGTATGAAGAAATAAACCGGAATCCCGCAAAGTCCTTCAATAACACAGCACTTCTTGTTCCTTTGCTCCACACTGAAATCTCCAGCAATGCTGCTTGCTTCCACCAAAGAGCTCCCACACAACTCACAGATACTCTCTTTAAACTCAGGAAATTTTGAGTGTAAAAGAGATAGGGAAAGTAGGGGGGTGTTTATACTAGAAGACAAATAAGATGAAGGGTTGAGATCTATTAGGGAGTTGGAGGATTAAGGGCTGAGATTGATTTGGGGGTTGCAAAAACTACCCACAACTCAGGGTAACTACCCATGATCTAGCCCACTCTCTCCCAAAACCGGCCAAAGAGTTGTGCCTAATACACGTATACATTGAGTGCACGTGTACACACAACCACACCCTACAAATAGCATATTTAATACCCGGGATAAAAATAGAGCAAGAAAAATGTTACATTACAAGTTATGGAAAAATAATAAGAGAGTTTACAATCCATGGGCTTAAAACCAAATTGGGCCAAAATAAATTTTATTAAAAGAAAAATAGACAAATTAACATTGGGCTTTAAAGCAAGTAATTTATAGGGAAAAATATAATTTATACATCATGGAGTAATAGCCACGTGCTACACAAGCATACTAAAAAAGAATTAATCTTTATATATTAAGAAAATCGGGGTATTACAGTAATCTTGTATTCTTCCGCTGTGTAACAAAGATGTATTTGAACTCTGATGTTGTTGAAAAAGTTTTAATTTCCTTGTAAAATTGTACGAAGTGAAGTAAAGATCCTGTGAAATCTCGAATTCGGTCTTATTTGGAATTCAGGGTGTTACAAATATCCTCTTTTTGAATGTGTTTGAGGACCTCAAACTTAAGCGGGATCACCTCAAGTCTGCCAGATACACCCTCCACGGATTCTATGGAGCCCCCGTGATGATCAAGGGATTTATAACCCTCGACGTTACTTTAGGAAAAGCTTTGACTACTTGCACAGAAGCGTTAGACTTCATGGTGGTTGACATGAAGTCTGCCTACATTGCTATCTTCTTCCGCCCAGGGTTAGCGGCCCTCCAAACGGTTGCATCAGCATAGCACCTAAAAATGAAATTCCCTATAGCTGCAGGAGTGGGGGAAGCCAAGGAAAGTCAGGAAGCCGCTCGGGCCTGCTACACAGCTACCATGGGGGCTCGGTTCTTCCCCTAGATGCCTTCGAACTCCCCCTTGATATGGGACAAGCTAGCTCCGAACCTGTGGACGAACTAGTAGAAATCTCTTTCTTCGAAGATGGTACAGCTAAGTGTTTCCGGGTAAGCAAAGCGATCCCCTGCCAAGTGAAGGAGCAACTTATCATCTGCATCAGGGAGAATCAGGATCTGTTCGCTTGGACCGTCGAAGATTTGTCGTGTATCGCCGAAGACATAATTGTGCATCGCTTAAGTGTAGACCCGGAAGCCAAGCCTATCCACCAAAAGTGCTGCAAATTTGCGCCCGAAAGGAAACATGCCATTAAAGAGGAAGTTGAAAAGCTCCGAGCAGCCCGATTCATCCAGGAAGTTAGTTACCCCTACTGGCTAGCAAATGTTGTAATGGTTAAGAAGGCCAATGTCAAGTGGAGAATCTGTATAGACTTCACTGACCTCAATAAAGCATGTCCAAAAGATCTCTTCCCTCTCCCGAGCATATGCCTTGATAGACGCCACCTCAGACCATGAATTATTAAGCTTTATGGATGCTTTTTCGGGATATAATCATATCTAAATGTTCCCGGCAAAAGACGTCCTTCATCACCAATTAGGGGCTCTATTGCTACCGAGTCAGGCCCTTTGGACTGAAGATTATCGAGTCCACATATCAACGCATGGTAAACTAAGTCTTTAGAGAGCAGATTGGCCGAAACATGAAAGTGTACATGGATGATATGCTCGTGAAGAGCCTTAGGAAAGAAGACCATGTCACCGAACTCCAAGAAGCGTTCAATGTACTCCAAATCAACAATATGAGGCTAAACCCTTCGAAATGCGCCTTCGGGGTCTCCTCAGGGAAGTTCTTGGGGTATATGGTAAGTCAGAGAGGAACTGAAGCCAATCCTGAAAAGATCAAAGTCATCCTCGACATGTCTCCCCCAGCTACGATTAAGGAATCCGGAAGCTTACAGGCCGCCTGACCGCCATTGGGCGTTTCCTCTCCAAGTCAGGAGAAAAGTGCCTACCTTTCTTCAAAGCTCTCCGAGGAGCGAAGAATTTCAAGTAGGGGCAAGAACAACATGCGGCTTTTGAAAGCCTTAAGCAAGCATCTCACCAATCCTCCACTCTTAAGCAAACCCACACTGAAAAAAGCAGCAACAGATCTGTCTAGCCGTCAAACCCTCAGCGTTGTGTTAGTAAGAGAAGAATTATGGATGCAAAGGTCGATCTACTATGTAAGCAAGGTGCTCCATGATGCAGAGCTTCGGTACTCAAAGATCAAAAAGATGGCATATGCTCTAGTAACAGCCGCCCAGAAGTTCAAACTCCACTTTCAAGCACACTCTAAATGGATCCTCACTAATCAACCGCTCAAGAAAGTTCTTTATAAGCCTGAAAGCTCCGGAAGACTCATGAAATGGTATATTGAGTTGAGCCAGCACGACATCACTTATTGCCCAAGAACCGCAATCAAGGCCCAAACCTTGGCCGAATTCATCGTCAAAAGTACGATCCCTGATCCTCCTGAGGAGTGAGACAACCCCCCACTTTGGAATGTCTATATGGATGGGTCATCTTTCCTCGAAGAGAGCGGAGCAGGGGTTATCTTAATCGGTCCTGCAAAAAAGTCAGGGGCACGAAGAGTCGGAGTATTCAGTGATTCTCAATTTGTGGTAAACTAGATCCGGGGAGAATACGAGGCGAGGAATGACCGAATGATTAGGTACTTGGCGTGTGAAGAAATTCATGTCCACTTTCCAAGAAGCTGAAGTCACTTGCATTCCACGAGAAGAAAATGGGCAAGCAGCTGTCCTCTCCAAGATTGCCTCCTTATCGTTCGACGAACTCAACCACACTATACTAATCGAGATCCTCCTAAAACTGAGCATCGAAGGAGAAGAAGCAGCCGAACTCATGCATATCACCCCTCAAATACCTGAAGACTGTTGGATGCAACTTCTAGTCGACTTCCTCGACAAAGGGATCCTCCCGGCGGATATCAAAGAATCAAGAAAGATTCGAGTAAGGGCTGAAAGGTACGTACTCGTAGAAGGGGTTCTCTACAAGTGCTCCTACACTCTGGGCGATGGTCGAACATACCTTCGGTGCCTCTCACCTAAAGGGACCGACTATTCCTTGCAAGACGTTCACGTTGGAATAGGCGGTAGCCATACGGGCGCAAGGTCCCTTACACGGAAGATCCTTAATCATGGGTACTACTGGCCCACTCTCCTAAGTGATGCTCAAGCTTATGTCCGCTAGTGCCCCTCATACCAGAGACACTCTTCTGTAAAGCGAGTTCCCCAAGCCAACCTTAGCTTCATGTCAAGCCCCATCCCATTCGCAATGTGAGGGGTGGATCTACTCGGGCTGATCCCTCCTGCCATTGGACAACGATCCTTCTTGGTGGTCACTATCGACTATTTTACAAAATGGATAGAAGTTGAACCACTGGCAACAATCATCGAGCACCGAATCCAACAATTCTTTTGGAAGAACATAGTTTGCCGCTTTGGGATCCCTCACATTTTAGTTACCGATAATGGAATTCAATATGCTAGTAGAAGGTTCCGCCAGTTCTACATTGACCTGGGTATTGAGCAGCGTTTTTCTTCAGTATCACACCCTCAGACCAATGGTCAAGACGAGAATGCCAATCGACAAATCTTGGATGATCTCAAAAAGAGACTTGGTGAAGTTGCTAGGGGACAATGGGTTGAAGAACTTTTGAGTTTACTTTGGTCTTATATGACCACAAAAAGAACCCCCACGAGCGAGTCCCCATTCAACCTTACATTTGACATAGAATCTCTTATCCCTTTAGATGTCAGAATACTTCTCCTCGCCTCTTTTCGTTCAACCAAGAACATAACTCGAACGTCATTCTAGCTAATCTTGACCATCTCAAAGAAGTCCGAGAGAAATCCATCATCCAGAGAAACATCTACCAACAGTGGGTAGAGAGATTCTGTAACAAGAAAGTGTATCTGGCCAACATTCAAGAAGGGGACCTTGTCCTCCGGAAGCTCGAAATATCTGTCCCTTAGAAGAAGGGAAAGTCTGCCCCTAACTGGGAAGGCCATACAAAGTCTCATAAGTTATTTGCCCAGAAGCATACCGACTTGAAGATTTGAGGGGAAGAAGACATAAAGGACTTGGAACGCCAAACATCTCATGAAATATAAAGAGAGCGCTTAACGCCATTGCCCAGTAGATAGCATCAAAACATGGAATGAAGGCCGATGATTATAACGGTCACAACATGTAATAAAGGCTTGCATTAAAGCAGATATTTAGTTAAATTTTTCAATAAAAAGCACGCTTTTCTTTTTTGCAAAATTCTTTGAAAAGCTCAGAAACTCGGTGATCATTTCAACCTAAGAAAAGCAATAAGTTAAGACACTTGGTACGCCCCCGAGCCAACACAAATCTATTCACTAAGCACTTCAATGGGCAATTACGGGATCCATCCAGGATTCATAATCACGCACGGGTACACTAGCCCCCAAGCATGTGTGGGGTATATCTTGCCGTACAAGTGCCTTACTCTGGACAAGCGTGGAGTCTATTCATGGTTCATAGAGCCACCATAGCCACATGCTCCCGAGCAAGTGTGCGGAGATCGGTTCATCATTCAAGTGCTCCCGAAACATGTCGTCATCCTGTTGGGAGTAGGGGTGGACAACTATTATCCGAACCGACAAATCCGAACCAATCCAACCCGAACCGACCCGTTTTTAACCGAACCAACTGAAGGTTTGGATTGGTCTGGTTCTTGATCTTCAATAACCAACTGGACCGGTTCGGTTGTTGGATGGAGCTTTCAAATAACCAATGAAACCGAACCGACCGTACCTCTATGCATAAGTCCATAAAAAAATCTAGTTATCCTTTAATTTCTTGAATATACAAATAGTCATTTCTTATTTTCTTGGAGATACAAACAACCTTCTTTAATTTCTTTAATACAAACCAAGCAGTGTTATTTTGTTGAGAAATGCTTGATTTATCGTGTGACCCAGTTTAATAGAATCATGAAGTTGATATAACATTTGGTAGTTACTTTAATCAAGTCAAGCAGAAATTATTTTCTAAATCTTTTTTTTATTGTACCTGAAATTCAATTAACTATGGTTATTAATATTTCTTTTATGATAATAAACTAAGATTATAGAAGTATGCAAGTGAAAAAGTAGTTTATCTCACCCATTTAAATGTCATCATCTCAAACAATTAATGCAAAATTCATTAACAACTTGTGGTTTTATGAATTTTTATTTTAAATTCATTTCTGAATAACAAATAGCAGGTTGTTTCTTAAGTTTGATTGAAGCTGATCTTTTAAATTTCAACAAAATTATGAATGATGTTGAAGGTGAAAAGTAACACGCCAAACTGACCATCCAATCCAATCCAAACCAAGCTTAATCAGCTTGGATGGAAACTTATCCAATTAAGGTTCGGATTGGTTGCGGATGAGAAAATTAAAAAACCGATATTCTTTGGATCGGTAGTGGATGATCCATATTAGGTCGGATACCGACCAATGCCCACCCCTAGTTGGGAGTCCACTCACGGTTCAGATGGAAATTCTAGCCACTTTGATCCTAAAAAATTGTTCGGAGTTAGGCCCATCGTTCGAGTAATCCAAAAACAGCTTTGGATAAGTGTGGAGCCCATTCATGGTTCACAAAGACACCATAGCCACATGCTCCCGAGCAAGTATGCGGGGATCGGTTCACCATTCGAGTGCTGCCAAAACACATCGTCACCTCGTTCGGAGTCCACTCGCGGTTCAGAGGACAACTATAGCCACTTTGCTCCTAAGCAAATGTGCGGAGTTAGGCCCACCATTCGAATACTCCTGAAAAAACTTTGGATAAGTGTGGAGTCCATTCATGGTTCATAGAGCCACTGTAATACCCCGTAATTTCTGAATAGTATATATATATATATATATATATATATATATATATATATATATATATATATGAGGAGAGAGAAGAGGTTGGGAAAGGGAGGAGGGGCCCACGGGAAAAAAAAGGAGAACAGCACAGCAATGTGCTGTGTGTGTTGGTTTGAGGGGGATGTTGCTGACGTCACCATGCTTGGGGGCCACCGGTGAGTTGAAGACCTGTTGTGTCTTCAAAAAAAAGGATGACGTGGCACTTGTATGTGCGCACAGGATTCAAGGGGGTGTTTAAAAGTAATCCCATATCGGGAGTATGCAATGGATAATTTGATATAAATAAAATTGCCTATGATCAAGAGTCACCTAATTGGTTAACCACCCTTTGAGAGTCAGCCTGTGGTGGGCAGTTGTACTATAAGTATTAATTTGTCTTCTAAAAATAATAAAAATTGTCTGAGTATTGAAGCGGGGCGTTACAAATGGTATCAAAGCCGATTTTCGACATCGGGTGTGAGAGAGGGCCTCAGTATGATCTGCAGTGTGAGATAGTTCTCGAAATTATCGAGGTGTGTACCTGCGGTGTGGGACTGATTTTCGAAATTATCGGGATCGAGGACGACCCCACATCGGCTAGAAAGAAGGATCCTGCACTAGATTGTATACCCCGTACTCAGCGAGGACGCTGATTTCTAAACGTGGGGTGTATATAATACCCCGTAATTTCTGAATAGTATAATATATATATATATATATATATATATATATATATATATATATATATATATATATATATATATATATATATATATATATATATATATATATATATATATATATATATAATAAATACATATGAGGAGAGAGAAGAGGTTGGGGAAAGAGGGGGGGGGGGGGGGGGCACGCTGATTTCTAAACGTGGGGTGTATATAATACCCCGTAATTTCTGAATAGTATAATATATATATATATATATATATATATATATATATATATATATATATATATATATATATATATAATAAATACATATGAGGAGAGAGAAGAGGTTGGGGAAAGAGGGGGGGGGGGGGGCACGGGAAAAAAAGGAGAACAGCACAACAACGTGCTGTGTGTGTTGGTTTGAGGGTGACGTTGCTGACGTCACCATGCTCCCGGTGAAGTTGAAGACCTGTTGTGTCTTCAAAAAAAAAAAAAAGGGATGACGTGGCACTTGTATGTGCGCACGGGATTCAAGGGGGTGTTTAAAAGTAATCCCATATCCGGAGTATGCAATGAATAATTTAATATAAATAAAATTGCCTATGATCAAGAATCACCTAATTAGTTAACCACCTTTTGAGAGGCAGCCTGTGGTAGGCAGTTGTATTGTAAGTATTAATTTGTCTTCTAAAAATAATAAAAATTGTGTGAGTATTGAGGCGGGGCGTTACAGCCACCATAGCCACCTGCCCCTGAGCAAGTGTGCGGGTATCGGTTCGCCATTTGAGTGCTCCTAAAATACATCGTCACCTTATTTCGAGTCCACTCACGGTTCATAGATTCACTCTAGCCACATGCCTCCAAAGCAAGTGTGCAAGGTATGACTCGTCGTTTGATTGCTCCTGAAACAACCCATGGTTCATACACTAAAGCACTCCAACGGACAATTGTGAGATCCGTTTAGGATTCATAAAGTCGCACGAGCATACTTGCTCCCGAGCAAGTGTGTGGGGTATATCTCATCGTACGAGTACCCTTTAAACCAAGTTAAAATCAACAAAATGGGCTGGTTCTAAACTCTTCTCGAGCACTACGTTCAGCTCGTTTTTCTCGACTGTGACCGCAAACAAAGAACGGCGAATGAATTTAAGCTTCGAAGACTTCCCAACAGCTGCTCAACCAGGATATTGATCTTCCATACCAATCGGGGGTACTTCTCGGAGAATCTCATCATTACGCCTCCCCTCGATATCCCTGCGGGTCAAGACCCTTCTCAAGTGGCCAAGCTCCGCCTCTGCTTTGGAAAGCCTCTCTTGCAAACAAGAGTGCCCCAGCTCCGTCACCTGAAGCTTAGAATGGAAGCAGACTACTTCACGATCTTGAGAATCTCATGCCTTGTACACAATAACCTACTGAAAGAGAATGATAGATCACTCTAACAAAGACAACCAAATCACAGGATGTGCGAAAAGTCAAAAAAATCAAACATTACACGAGATAAGAATGACTAAAAGAAATTTCATTGCAATGTAAAGATACAATAAAGCGGTGGCCAGTCCTCTATTAGGCATCCATACAAAAGCAAAAACAACAAAAAACAAAGGAAAAAGGACAACTAGCTACAAAGAGGAGTCAATGCTCCACCTTAGTCGACTGATCCACGAAAGTAGTAGACTCGCGGCCACTCCCCTCAACTGCCCCCGGAGCGACTACCATGGCGGACATGGGGTCCGCTACAACGACCTGCTCCTCCTCTCCCTCCTCCTCTTCTGAATCACCTTCAACAGGATCGTACAGATTATACCCCGAGTGATCAAACCCCCGGATGCGTGCTCCAACAGGCTTAAGAGCCCTAGCATACTCCTTCTCCATGTTCGAAGCTTGGAACCCCTCGGCTTCAGCCTTTGCCTCCTTCAGCGCATCCTTCTTCTCCTTCACAGTCCTTTCCCTCTCCTCAGCTACGAGAGCCATCCCTCAGTCTGCCCTCTCTTTCTCCCTCTCTTTCTCCCTTTCTTTCTCTTGGGCTGCCTGATCATTGGCCTTCGCCAAGGCCGACTCTAGCCAGGCGATCTGCAATGCCTGGGACTATGATAAGTGCATTGACTCCTCCAATGCCTTAGCAGTCTTCACGTGCTCAACTCGTTCCCGATCACTCACCGCCTTCAGCTCCTTCTCCTGCTCTGCCACCTACTTCCACATGTGGCTGAAGTGGCAAATGATCTATAAAAAGGAAAAATATTCGAAGTTACGAAGGGAAAACCAACTCTATTAATTCAAGCACCAAAACGAAGTAATAAGAGCTTACTGCCATGTTTGCCCTGGCTATCTCCAAGGCATCATCGCCTACCTTCCCTGCATCCATCGTTGCTCAGAGTAGCAAGGTGGTGAATTGCCTACATACAGGAGGCTGAGTCCCCGAGTAACTCATCGTGCTTCATCACACGTCAATCCGAAATGAACAGCTTATTGTGTTCCGCGGTAAGAATGCCTCTACCGCCGCAGTAAAGGGTGGAGCTTCAAGTACGAGAGTGGCACCAAGAGTGAATTTCGCGGTGAAAGGGGCAGGCGCAGCAGAAGGTGGGGACTCTAAGTCCGCCACTGGAGAGGCGATCGCGGGGCCCCTCGTGACCTTCGCCGCCGAAGATCTGACAGCCGCTCTCTTCCTCTTCTTCTCCTTGGGGGCTTTGTCGCTCAACCCTGCATGCTTGGCAATCATCGCTTTAAATTCCATCTCAGCGGCCTCTGCAGTATGAGACACAAAGAGATTAAAACAGAGAATGAAGGAAGAGAAGAAGTAACTACGAAAGCAGGAGTAAGAAATAAAGGATAATCAAAGATGCATATTAGGGTTGATCGGACTGAGACCCCCTGAAGAGAAAATCCTCTGTCACCTCCTTCCAACTCAAAGCAGACCGATCTAAAAGTATCTTAACCATTTCGTCCTCTTCGAGGCTCATTATGGGGTTGACTTTCACCCTCTTCGGTACTTCTTCCCTCCACCTCGTGGAAATTGGCCACAGTTCACTACTCCAAACCAAGAAGTACTTCTCCCTCCAATATTTGATTGAGTCGGGGTTTTCATTCAACTTCACCCCTCGATAAGGAGTAAGATAGAATCTAAATTCTGACCTACTCTTTCGGTGAATCTTATAGAGCCTCCTCAAAATGCTAAGTCGGGGCTCGATCCCCACCGCTTGATAATGCAGTATGAAGCCATTCACATGTCTCCACATGTTCGGCATAAACTGGATCGGGCTCAAAGAGTACCAACAGAGAACCTCGGTCGCAAACGGCGGTAGCGGGAGATGGAGGCCTTCAAGAAACGCGTCGAATGAATGGAAGCACATGTCAGGAGGAAGGGGCGTACATGCTCTAACGCCAGGACCTGGGAAAAGTAGATCAAACTCCTTCGAGATCATGAAACACTCCCGAATATAGTGCAAATCCTCCTCCATAAGCATTGAAGATATGTCGTCCACCTCTGAGTGCTCGTGAGGCTTGTTTTCCTCGTACAAAGGCATCATCCCGTGCACCACTCTCGAGAAAAGGTCAACTGAGTAATCTTGAACCCTGCTAAGGCTCGACAAAGGGCAAGGGAGTCTGCCCAACTCCCCTGCTTCTCTCGTTCTCTCCACTACTGCCTCAACCACCACCGACCCTGCCACACTCATCCCTTTATCTACCCTCGGGGAAAGAATCAGTTGCCGATCTCTGCCATGACCCAAGGGGGAAGTCTCATTTACCGAAGATTCCCTAGACATCTTTGATAAAATAATATATATAAGTTAAAATATATACATATATCTCTTTACCTTGATGTAACAGCTACGGTCAGAAAAGTTTGCCAAAAAAAGCAACGCCTAGCCACGACCGCTAGCAAGACGCCACGACCGCTAGCAAGACAGCCTAAGAGCAAAAGGTTTCTTGAAGGGAGATGTAAGAAAATGAGGAATGAAGGGGGGGGGGGAGTCTTATAGAGATGGGGAGAGGTGGTTAAGATTTTAAAGCTTTTGGGTCCCCAAACTGTTGGGAAAGCTCAAAATGCCACGAAGTCCAAATGGCCACGAAGATTAAACGACATAAACTCAAACAAACGGTAATATGAAACAATGCCACAAAATCGTCAACAGGACACGTGTCAGCCAGCCGAACCACCCTCAATGTCCGGTGGTAGGCTCCGAGCAAACGTTTTCCCGATCGTGAAATCAAGCAAAATCATTGACCGGTCAACAGTCAACGGGACACGTGTCGTCATGCCAAAACCACCTTCAATGTTCGGTGGCAGGCTTCGAGCAAACGCATCCCCGATCGTGAAATCACGCAAAATTATTGACCGGTCAACGGTCAACGATCAACGGGATACATGTTGCCCAGCCGAACCACCTTCAATGTTAGGTGGCAGGCTCTGAGCAAAACGTGTCCCCGATTGTGAAATCATGCAAAATCATTGACCAGTCAATGATTAACGGGACATGTGTTGCCTAGTCGAACCACCTTCAACGTTCGGTGGCAGGCTCCGAGCAAACGCGCCCCCGCTCGGGAAATCACATAAAATCATTGACCGATCAACAGTCAGCAGTCAACGTTCAACAGGACACATGTCGCCTAGCTGAACCACTTTCATCGTTCGGTTGCAGACTCCGAGCAAACACGTCTCCGATCATAAAATCATGCAAAATCGTTAACCGGTCAACGGCCAATGGAACACGGGACACGTGTCGCCCAACCGAACAACCTTCAATGTTCGGTGGCACGCTCCAAGCAAACGCACCCCCGATCGTGAAATCACGCAAAATTGTTGACTGGTCAACGATCAACAGGGCACGTGTCGCCCAGCCGAACAACCTTTAACGTTCGGTTGCAGACTCCTAGCAAATGCGTTCCCGATCATAAAATCACACAAAATTGTTGACCGGTCAATGGTCAACGATCAACGGGACACATGTCACCTAGATTAACCACCTTCAACATTCGGTGCCAAGCTCCGAGCAAACGCATCCCCGATCGTGAAATCACGTAAAATCGTTGACCAGTCAATGGTCAATGGGATATGTATCGCCCAGCCGAACCACCTTCCACGTTCGGTTGCAGGCTTCAAGTAAACGCATCCCTGATCGTGAAATCACGCAAAATTATTGACCGGTCAATGGTCAACGGGACACGCGTCGCTCAGCCGAACCACCCTCAACGCTAGGTGGCAGGCTCAGAGCAAACGCTTCACCGATCGTGAAATTACGAAAAATAGTCAATTGTCAACAGACACGTGTCAAGATCAACACTTTGACCGTTCGATCTTAATGATTTTCAAACTAGTCGTGATCGACGCTCCAAATTGTGCCACGTCGTTAGGTATTTAATTAATTGCTATATTTAATTATTAAATCAAATTAATTATTTAAAAATTTCGAAAAAATAATTAAAATCGTAAAAATTTAATTAAAAAATATTAATTATTAATTCGAAAAAATATTTTTAAATTATGAAAAAAAATTATTAATTTAGAATAGTTAATTAAAAAATTTCAAAAATTAATTATAAAAATTTGGAAAATAATTTAAAATTAGGAAAAATTCAGAAAAATCTGGAAAAATCATTAAAAATCTGGAAATCATAGAAATAATGTTGGGTATTTTATAAGCTCAGAATAACGCTGTTACACCTTGAGCATGATCTAAACTTTTTCGAGAACTCCGATAGGTTCTTTAAACCATTAAAAATGGGCGGACTACTCCTTAAAGGCTGTGAAACTCAGCCTTCGGGAGTGGGGGGCTTGTGATATGGGTAAAAATAGAACTAAATTGTGACCGTTCAAATCGGGCACGAATCTTGAAGCTCTCATGGATAAAACGGTAATTTTACCTATAAACAGGTCCATGAATGAAAATTGGGCCTCTTTCAAGCCTGATAATCCAAAAACGGGTCTGGTTGATAGCCCATTATAAATAAATTTAGTTCATTTAAAGAGTTATTTAAATTCATGATTATCCCTAAGAGACGGTTTAAAATCAAATCTCTTATCATGAAGCAATTTAAACTCTATTTCTTATTCCAAAACACCGGGAAGAGATAAATGATTATCTCGAAACTGTCCCAAGGCAACTATAAATACCCCCCTACCCCGCCAGAAAGAGGTAATCAATATTTTTCTCCACAAAGCTCTTTCATATTATTCTTGATTTCTGACTTAAGCGTCGGAGGTTCTGTCGCCGGGATCAATCCCGGTGTTTCAGACTTTTTACAGGTCATCGGAGACGGTCGTCACAACACGAATCAAATCCTACGACGCAAACGAGTCAGGTCGTCAAGTCAATCGTAGTTAAGACGGTTAAAAATCAAAAAAGTTAAATTTTTATTGTTCCTAAAAAAAATCAACATCATTTGATTGCTCCCACGCTAAAAAAAAAAAAAAAAAGTAGCAACATATATCAATTTTCGAGCTTCCCAAACTTATTTCGTTCATCCATATGCTTAGAAACTACACACACTAGGATCTCGTCTCCATAAGTCTCTTACTTACGGTATTGGGGTAATCCAAATCTTGACCTAACATTTTGGGGATGGTGAATTAAAAGTCCACAAAACCAAAGACATATTTTAGGTCAGAGTTGATAAGTTATTGGTGTTTATTCAGAGGTAGGTAACGAAATTTGCTCAGTTTTAAATGTATCATTCTCTGCACTGGGTCAGAACCCTAGAAGCAGCTACATGGCATGCACACCTGTTGAAGTTGATCCCTGACAAGGTGTGACATGAACACGCACTCCCCCTCACCCTTTCAACCCCATTCATTTATTCACACTCACTTTGGCTCATTCTATTTTTACTAGTACTCTCTTTCTCTCGAGACACATCACTTCCATCTCAACTCAATCTCATTTTTTTACTATTATCACCTCGTCCTAATCATCCAACTTTTTTCATTATTTTACTCTATGTAAAAATGGTGTAAAAACACATAATCATAGTGAAGAAGACGGGTTTAAACTAAAAAATAAAATGTTTGCCACCTGCGCCCTATATGACGACACGAACCCTTGTCTTCTGGGTTTTTGGAGCCTTGTAAATATTTACAACACAATCTGGATACTTCAGAAAATTTCACTTCTCCCTCCCTAGTTCCTTCTTCTTTAATTTATTAATTAATACCTTTCTCTCTCTTGTTCATCATGTAAGGGTAAAAATAATATCTTAAATAAAGAAAAGTATTTTTCATCTCGGTCGTCTCACAAGTTGTTGAAAGTTTGACCGTCAAGAAAGGAATCAAAAATGGTAAAACACATGGTCCTTCTCTTCTTTATTTATTTTATTTATTTCCAGTTAAAATATGAATTTAAAGCCTGGCCTCCTCACTGTAAAAATAATTAAATGCCTCTCGGTAATCTAATCATAATCATAGCCCTACCAAATGTGTGAAGAAAGAGAGAAACAAAGAGTAATTACTACGAACCATTTCAACGCAATTGATATCAAACAAATATCTAACCCTAGCCCTTTCCACGTTCCCACGTGCCAGTGTACTTGTGTGTAACCCTTGTGTAAGTTACCACATGTGATGTGAACACCCTACCTAAGCTTATAATAAGAGCAACTTTACCCATCATGTCAAATAAATTGCCATGTTCATATTTGATTATTTGGCAACCTAAAAGAAAAAACATCCCCTACACCTATCTCTCATTTGAGTTGCCAAATATGAGAATTGTTATTATTTTCTCAAATATGACAAACGAAATGAAAATTGTCAAATATCTAATTACCAGTCTTCTTCTATTTCTCCACCAAATATATATATATATATATATATATATATATATATATATATATATATATATATATATATATATATACAGTCAAGGCCGACCCTAAGTTCACGGGAACCCAAGGCGAACTCCCGAAATGGGCCCCATACATTAAAAAAAAACATATATAAGTTTTTTTAATTCAGCCATAATATATCAAATTTCAACTTAATTAAGTTCTAATTTATTAATTTGAAAGTTGAAACACTAGCTTGAGACTCGTAACAATAAAACAATACCCTAATAAATTAATTTGAAACCCTAGCTTGAGAATCACAACGATAAAACAATGCAACAATCAATTATATTAAAAAATAAAATCGGATAAGAAATATCTACCAAATAGCAACGGCAAGCGACAAGAGCAACTCAGCGACTCAGCAAGAGCAAGAGAACCACAACAACAGCAACTCAACAGGAAGAGCAACTCAGCAACAACAACCTACCCACAACCAGGGGCGGATCTGGACCCAAATAGCACAAGCAACTGCTTTGGGCTCTCAATTTTATAAGGCCCTATATTTTGTAAGTATTTACAATGTTTTAAAAAAGTAATTATTTTCAGATACGATTACACTGTATTATCTAAAATTTGAGGCAATAGTCGACCTATTAGCTCATCTGGTTAGAGCATCCTACTAATAACGTGAAGGTCATAGGTTCGAAACTTGCATGAGCTATTAATTTTTCAGTCATTTTTTTATTTTATTTTTTAAACTAATTATTTTTCACATAGCCATACATACTATTTTACCATTTTATTAATTTCATATTATTTTTCACTTAGCCCATGCATGCTACTCTATGATATTTTTTCAATGTTCTATAGTATATCATATTTATCTGTTTATAATCATAATAATTTTTAATCAAATCTTCCAGTGCATATGGTTGTTCTACATTTTAAGCTTCTAACTAGTATTCTCATATGCTAATATTGATCATTACTTCATTCTGACCGTGTTCTCTAATATATTATATTTAGCTCTTTGCAATAATGTAATCTTCAAGTATATATACATGTTTGCTTTGTTTATTCTTTTCTCTTTCTTCTAAATTTTGTATATGTTTGTGAAAGGAATATTAGGGTTGCCTTCAAAAAGAAAAAAAAATAAAGGGTGTTTGATAAAACCAAAATATATCCATGAAAGTATTCAAAATTGTATTATACATATACTTCAATCATGTTAGCTCAATATTTTCTCTTAATGTACACAAACTCAACGTGCGTTTACTTGTATACGTTTTGAACATTTTTTTTTTGTTCTATTGCTCTTTAATTCTCTCATTCATCATTTCATCCTCTGAGATAACATACAATTCAGAATAAAATCACTGCCGCTTCTTCATTAGAGTTTGTTCGAGTTTTTTTTTTGCTACGAGGTATTTCATGTAAAATGCGTACGTTATCAATTAATTTATTTTCAGAAGCATATATACAAATTTATTTTTATTTAAATAGTTTGTCCTTCAAGGCCCCAACTTTGCTTGCATTTAAATAACTATCATTTTTATGTTGTCAACTTGCAAAAGGCACCATTTGAGAACTTGCTTAGGGCTCCTGAAACTCAGATACACCCCTGCCCACATCACAATAACATCAAGAGATTTGCATAGAATTAGGGTTCAAAAATTTGATATTTGGACTTGGGATTTAGAATTAGTGTTTAGGAATTTGGACTTAGCTTAGACATTAGGAGTTAGGGGATGGAGAAAAAAGTTGGAGATGAAGAATGAAGCTGGAGATGGGAGACGGAGCCAGAGCCTTGATCGGAGGTTTGAGGATTTAGATTAGGATTTAGGAATTTGAGTATTTAGATTAGGGTTTAGGAATTTGAGGATTTAGATTATAGATTTTTCAGAAATTAATGAATTGTGAGATAGTGAGAGTAAGATTTGGGGAGAAAGCAACGGGTTGGAAATGAATTGGATTTGGAGAATGGAGGGTAGGGTATTGAAGTGGAGGGTCGAATCTCGGGGGCGAGTGTGGGTCGGGTAGGGGGTGCGGGTGCAAATTGAATTTGGAGATTGATTTGTTTCCCCAAATTCAATTAGCAACTATCCAAAATTCAACAAGCTATTTTAATCAAAGCATTAGCCCAAATTCAATTAGCAGCTAGCCCAAATCAGCAACTCAACAGTAAGCACAAATTCTATCAAAGCACTAGCCCAAGCCCAAGCCCAAGTAATTTTAAAAAATTCTGAAGACCCAAATAATTAAATTTGGGCCCCTAATAACAATTAAACACAGTGTAATTTTATTTTACGTGTAAATATGTAACTACATGTATAAGGGAAAACAAAATTTAAGGACCCCTAAAATTGCAACAAAAAAATCGGGGGTCCAATGCGGCTGCCTCCCCGGCATCCACTAGAGGGCCGGCCATGTATACACTATTATACACTATTATATACATATTTGGTAACCTAAATGGTAACCATGGGTGTAGAACTTTGTGTTATTTTTTTTATAAGTTGTCCTTTGGGTTTCAAAAAATAAAAAGGCAACCCATATGATAGGTGAAGTTGCTGTAAGTTATCTAATTATCAAATTCCAATATTTTAAATTTTTGGAAATAGTCTTAAAATATGGCAGCAAATCCATCTACATACCTGAATAAGTTCTGTGAATCTTCACCTTAGATCGTGTGGGATGCACGTGCACATGATTTCACGTACAGATTCATGCATGCATGCATGCACGTTAATAAACCGAATCTCATCCATTTCCGTTTTAAGTTACACTAACTAATTAAAAAAGCAAGTCTTACTTATACCTAGCTACATTCATCTCTCTTCAATGTTCGAAGTGGACCCCACATTTCTAGGGTTTTAAGGGCGCGATGTTTGATGCAGAGGAGGCGAGGCAGGGATTGGTTGAGTGGGGGGTGGTGACCGACGCGTGTCGGTTGGTCCGCAGTGAATGGGGGAGGTCGGCGTTAATAATTTAAATTTAAATCTAAAATAAATACTATAATTAACCAACGAATCAAATCGTGAGTGGCCAACCGTTGGCGCCTTGGAAATAACGACGTCGATTCAGTGGTGAGTAAAAAGCAAGCAATTAACCCATCATTAATTAATTAACTAATCAATTAAATCATAAAAATATGTATCATATTAAATAAATATTACTAGTATAATTAAGTTTATCGTTTGCATGCGCAAGTTACTAAGTAGCCCATGAGGGGTGCAACAGTAATATATACTAGTAAAAATAAATAATTGTATGAGGTAAAAATATAACTAATGCACCGTACGTAATCAAAAAGTAAAAAAGTATATATTTAAAGGTAAAATATTAATTAAAATGAGGGGGGTTAAATTTGGCCTCAGAGCAATCGACGGAGTGCCCGTGCCTTCTCGGGAAAAAAAAGCATACGTGAATATAGCCATGCACATAGATCGAGAATATTAACTAATTAACTAGATAATTAAAAAAGTGCAAGATTTTATTTTTATTTTTAATTTCAACTTTGATGAATTGATTAGGGTTTAAATAGGTACTTATTTAAGTAAGTGCAGGCTCTCTAATCCCTTTGTACCTGGTTTTCATGAGCTAGGGTTAGCCACTTTGGGTCCAATAACCTTATAGTGGCCTGTGCCAATTTGTGTAGCTAGGGTAGCAGAAGACTAGACTGTCGCCTTTGTTGTTACATTCTTGTTACTTTTGGCTATTAGAGTTTAGCTTAGGGTCTAGTTAATGCTGTTGGGGGGAGAGAGAGAGAGACTTAGTGGATATAAATAATGGCATGCCTGACTGTGTTTGTCGCTGATAGAGCCCTCCCATTTTCCAAATCGAATCCTGCTAAACCCTAGGAATGCTCGTCAAAGAATAATTGAAATTAAAAACCCTAGTTTGCTTAGAAAAAGGTTATCAAGTAGTACTAATTAAACTAATTAAATATATGATATAAAAAACTAATGGGTTTGGGATTCAAAACCCGGTTTGACCAGGAGAACACTTTTTCCCCTTGTTCAGAATTATCAGGCCAGAACTTAGTAGAACTATATCAAAGTTTTGATTATGATCATGATCACTAGTATCTCCATAATTGATTGATTTGTTGCATTAATTATTTATTTTTTGGGGATAAAATCCTTCAACTCCATGGCCTATGTTGATCCTCCTGCATCCACACTGCACCATGTGGGCCCTCACAAGTGTGCACGGAAGCACATTCATATATACATTCACAAACCATCCCTTTACTGCACTCATAGTCTTATATGCATCTTCAAATTAAATAGTGGAGACTTAATTAGAGTATTTGCTTGTATTATATTTAAGGAGTTCTTCTCCTTTCTTTCAAGCAAAGTAGCAAACCAAGAATTCACATGGTTCATCTTATATATATAATCTACAGAGTAATTAAGATTGCGCATTTTAGTAGTATATAGTAATGTTTTTCATGCATAAGTAGGGGGTGGGGATTGAGTGTTAATATATATTTTTATTTTATTTTGAAAAGTATCTGTAGATATATAGTAGGATCTGAACCTTGGTCAACCCGAAATATTTATGCCTACCGATTAACCCAGATATTTAGGAGTATATATTAATAATTAATTTATGTCTAATATAAAATTATGTTGAGGGAATAGATCTCATGTGTATATATTTAAATATAATTATTTTATTATGTTCTATAGTACGCATGCTATATACGTAAGATCCGGTCATAACTATCAGAAATGTTGACTTATTGGACAAACCTTATTTGGCTGATAAGCCTATCAAGTCGAAATTGAATATATATCGTCTATAAGTAGTATGCATGCTAAGTATCTAGCTAGAATATCTAGGGTATAATGTTTCGAACAAAACAATAGCCGCCATAGCATAAATCCTAATTTCATATTCAACATCCTTTTGAATCTTGAAGCATTATATAGATTAATTTTATGTACATTGAGAGTGAGAGATCGTCGGATTCATCATCGTTACCTTGTCGTCGTCGTCATCCTTAAACCCTATCTTCCAACTTTTGTCGACCTCGCCGGCCTCCACCGGCGTCGATATAACACCCCGTAATTTTTAATATATATATATATATATATATATATATATATATATATATAGGGAGAGAGAGAGAGAGAGAGAGAGAGAGAGTGTGGCATAAGTGTAATTATATGGTATGGGAGGGGGCCATAGAGAGAGCTGCAGCAACAGTAGCGTGAGTGTTTCGGTGACGTCATTGATGACGTCACCTGGGGGCACACCCGGATGAGAAGAAGGCAGCTGTGTTGTTGCCTTGGTGACGTGGCAGGGGCCCCACATGAGGGGTTGCTGTGCACGGGAAGAAAGAAAGAATTGTGATTAAAATTAGTCCCACATCGGGAATACATATAAATAATTTGTCTGATAAATTGTATAAATTGTCTGAGCTTGGGACAGGGGCGTTACAGTCGACTCCCACAACCGAGCGCAGACCAACCCTACACTACCCCTCCTCTCGCTTACAACACCCTACAACGAAAAACTCGACCCTCGTCGGCCGCCTCATGCGTGCAGCACCCTGTGCTGCCAACGTCACCATACCTAGTCACCGCCGCCGCCAAAGGACAACAAGAGCAACATCCTCCCCGTTGCCACTAGAGTTTCTTCCGAAAAACTTAGCTCCTCCTTTTTGTTTTTGGTCTCCAGCCTGCAGCCAACCCAACCCAGTCCAACCTAAACCAGGTCCACTCCTGCACCTGACCCGACAAAGCAGACCCGGTTCAGCCCGATCTCGACTTTGGATCCAACTGAACCGGGCATATTCCGAACCAGAACATACCCTTTCTGACCCATTTGCTGGTGAAACTCGACATGATCTAGACTTCGGATTCAAACCCGAACAAGATCCAACCTGTTTCACTCCTCTTCTTCCCTTATTTGTTTTCAATTAAAATCCCAGCAGCCATAATCTTCTTCCATGATCAAATCCTAGCAGCCATAATTTTATAATCTTCCAAACCTTGATGTTGATTCTAGATGGCCAATAACTCATCTAAAGATAACGTCTTTATAGGAGTCACAACTCATAAACTCAAAAACGTCACCGGAACTGAGTTCAGTTCATGGAAGGATAGATTCGAACTTAAAATTAACCAGAATCATGAAACTAGAGTACGCACTATATCAAACCGAGGACACTATGAAGTTGGAGATGAGTGGGAAAACAATCAAAACCTGGTTCGTCTGTACTTGATCAATTGCTTGGATCAGAAATTAGCAGCAACTTATAGGAAGTACACAACTGCTAAGGAAATTTGGATGGAACAAGAAAAGTAATTTTAAATTAAGGAGGATATATTGTGAGTGGATGAGCAGGAGTAGTTAAGCTACAACTTTCCTCAGGTAAAATCATTTTACAAGATGTTCTTCACGTTCCTAGTTTAGCAAAAAAAACTTGATTTCAATATCTAAGTTATGCAAATGTAACCCTTGTTTCCGATTATACGGATTTCCATTTCTTTTCTTTTCTTTTCTTTTTTCCATGCATTCTTGTATTTCAATTTCCGTATAAATTCTTTCCGATGCATTTAAATCCTTTTGAATCTTCTATTGAAACCCAAATTTATATTCCAAACTAGAATCTTGTCTCTCTTCTTTTTATTTATTTACTTTGAAGCCCAAGTTAATCCATACTATCATTTTATTGATTATTTTGAATTGATGAGAAGCCCAATAATTATTATTGAATTTATTATATTTAATTGAAGCCCAAACTCAAACTCATTTTTTATTGGACCCTAGTCTACCCTGAACCCAGTACCTATCTATATTTGTACAGATCAATTCTTTATACTCACCCGTATACAAAACTCTTCATGTCTCCCCACTCTTCACATCCTCGTGACTGCACCCCCACTATCTCCAACTACCCACTATTTTATTATTATTTTTAATAACTCTCTCTCTCCCGTCCCACTCACTCTCCCCGTTACACTCTCTCTCCCTCTTCTGTTTTCCCAACAGAAACCCAACAACACAGAACACCCCTACCCCTTCGAATTCTTCTTCCTCCTTCTCCCCAAACTGAAACCATTGCCGTTGAGCCCAAGACTCCACCGCAACCCATTTATCCATCTCCTTCACCGCCCGGCCTTGCCATCGACAGTACAGCCATCTTCAACCACCGCCTCCAACCCGCTCATCCTCTCCCCCCTAGTCGCTGCTCCCTCAACCATTGCCGAAGCACCCTCTGCCATGGCTGCTCCTCGGCGCCGCTCGAGCCGCTCCACCTCGATCATCGCCTCCATTGACCTCCCGAAGCCCTGCCCTGTTTCGCCATTGTCGATCACCAACAGAGCTCACCCCCAACCTCCGAGAACCCATCGAAGCTCCATCCTCGCCCGCGCCGCACGCCTTTGCCGATGTTGCTGCTGTCTTCGACTGATCCTTCGGTGGCCAGTCGACTACCGGGGCTTCCCCTCGTCGTCATCCAAGCCAACCGCCTATGCCCGGTCGCTGTTCTCTCCCGCGCTCTCTCACTCTCTCTCTCTCTCAGTCGATTAGAGAAGAAGCACAGTAACGATTTGGTGTTTGCTGTGTTGGTTTGTGGGGATCCGATATTTCATTATTTTGCTGCTGTGGAGTAGGAGATGGGGATCTGTGTTGGAGTTTGTGAAGGAGAGTGGGTTTGTATTATTGTTTGGTATTCTGTGGAGGAAGGGGATTGGTTGTTTTGGTGTGTGGTGTTTAGGGTAGCTGATCTGACATTGCATTTGTTGTTGGGGTAGAAGAGAAGAGTTGGAGTTGCAGTTGGGTTTTTCTCTTGTTGTTTTACTGTTGTGTGAGGAGGAGTTAGGTTATTGAGTTGCTGTTTGGTTTGTTGTGGAGTAGGGGATTAGTTTGTGTGTTTGCTGTTTGGAGTGTAGGGAATTTATCGGTGTTTGGTGTTTGGTTGGTAAGGGGAGATTGCTATCTTGAGTTGGAGCTGTTGTGTACTGGGTTCGCTGTTTGCTGTCTTGCACGTAGAGTGCACGTGCTTGTGCTTTCCCGTGTTCATGGTCCGTCGTCGAGATTCTGATCCCGTTATGCTTTTAATATTCAGAATCGTCTCCTAATAGGCAAGTCCACTTGAACTCATTTAATTTTTCTAGTTCAAGTTTATTGACCTCTCACAAGTAGTTCCCCTTCGATTATCGTAATATTGCTTTGTGTACATTTCGTTGGGAGTATCGAGAATTTACACGAGCTAACCCGACGTACTCTTGACATCGTATTATTATCTATTGACTCAAACCTAAACCTATATACACACACGACATGAACAAATTGGCTAAAACTTGCATATGAGAAAAATATATTATGATCAAATACATGTTGATTGATTGAGATCTTGTGACTTGAACTATAACATGATAAATTGACTTGTACACTATAAAAATCTGTTCAAATTGCTATACATTAGTATTAATACATTTCATGATACAATAACATGTAGATTATCTACTTTGATGAACATATATGTGATGACTTTTATGAATTCCTGCTGTCCGTTCTGTTTTGCACACAGGTTTCGACCCTATTACCATAAGAATTAACACAAGTTATATAAAAATGAATTGTAGTCCTAAGTGTGTAGTTGTCAATATCATCCAGAATTTTTGAATTCCAAATTGTAGTCTATGAGTTATCGCTATTTTAGTGTTACTGTGTCGGCTATTTTCAGATTCACTACTTCATGTATATTATTATACACTGTATCATGTTGCTGCATTCTTATCATCCCCTGACATTCTTATACACACTTGCATGAACATTAATGACTTAATAAAAATATTAAACAAGTCGGGATTAATAAGAATTGACTTAGTAGTGGATAATCTCAGAAAATGTACTCGGTAAGACTTTATCGTTATATCGTATTGTCATGGAAGGAGGAGTATCGATTGTGAATTATTGAATGTTAATTGTAAATGATTTCTATTGACACCGAGTAAACGCTCTGTAGATCTCACCACTATGTCTAAAACGTATACTGTTTTACGTACACCGAACCTGTGGTATGAGACGCAGTAGTACGTGCACTAGATAGGAGGAACAACATACTAATGAATCTAAGTTGACACGTATATACTTGATCGTGACCATTGTTTATTGATACCGTTATTGCTTTTGTAATTTGATCTTGATCCATATTCCTTGATGAAGCTTGTTCCTTTACTCTCTGCTTTTCACTACTTGTTGTCCGTACTTGCTCTAAGGACAAATTGTTCTTTCTTTTTAGATGAACAAATACAGGTGCATAAAGAGAATTGCCAGAAGACATTGGTGAGCAGTCCTTTTATGATTGGAGTAGGAGCTTGTCAGAAGGTATTTGTTGTTTATTTCCAGTTGTTGGTTATTAAATTGGGCTATTGCATATTTAGTCTAAGTATTTGTTTATGTGATTATGTATTTATGCATGGTTGTGTTTATTTTCTTGTCATGTTGTTGAGTTAAGAATGATACATCTTATGGATGATATGAGTTATATCATTCGCTGGGCCTCAGTTACGTGCTTGTGTTCCTGTATTCTGGGAGGCGGGGCGTGACAGCAAACATGGAATGTCGTTTCATATAACCGATGGTAGGGCCATATCATCTATTAATTCTAATTATTTTGGTTGTGCTTATTTGGAAAATAGCTTATACAGATTAAGTTTAGCTTATAAATTGAACCATGTTAGCATTGTTAATTCAATCGAATATGTTACTTTATATCGGAGACTCGGTCATGTAAATTATAGTAAGATGCAACAAATAGCTAAAAACCTGTAATATTCATTTAGATTCAAGCACTATTTTAAAAAGTGTGAAGTTTGTGTCCAAACTAAAATGACTAGAAAACCATTCTGATTGGTTACTAGAATCACACAAATCCTAGAACTCATTCACTATGATATTTGAGATTTTAACAATTTCAAACTAGAGAAGGTAAACAATATCTAATTACTTTCATAGATGATTGTTCACATTTTTTTTCATGCTTGTTGAAATCTAAAGATGAAGCTTTCCAAAAATTTAGAACTTTTAAACAAAGTGGGGGAAATCAAATTGATAAGAAAATCAAACAATTAGAAGTGATAGGAGAGTAGAATATGTATAGAAAGAATTTCAATTTTTTTTTTAATGAACATGGTCTAATCCTAGAGAATACCGCTACTTTTCACCTCAAACGAATGGAATAGCCGAACATAAAAACTAAATGCTATATTCTATGCTTTTAAGCACTGGCTTACCATCTAACTTCAAGGGGGATGTTGTTCTCACAGTAAATGACATTCTAAATAGACTTCCACATGTCAAACTTACTATCACTCCTTACGAAATTTGACGCATATATTTACCTCACTTTAATGACTTAAGAACTTGGGAATGTATTAATTGCATGTGTTAAAATTCTTGACCTTAGAATGTCTAAAGTATGCACAAGAACTATAATATATTTAGGTCCAGTTGAAGATAGCGCCGCTGACAGATTTTTTAATCTATCAAATAATTCTTTGATGGAGTCTAGGGATATAGATGATGAGATGGATTCACTATTGCAAACTGACACTTCTATCTGTCAAATATTTTCAGATTTAATGATTCGTGTTTGTAAGGAGAGGCGATAGATGATGAGACGGATTCACTATTACAAAATGGCACTCGAACTTTGGTAGATTTGCCAAAAGGAGTGAAGACCATAGGTTGTAAATGTATATTTGAGAGAAAGCTACATCCTGATAATAGCATAATTATAAAGCTCTCGTTTAGTGACTAGGGGTTTTACTCAAATATATGGTATTAATTACTTTGATGTATATTCAACTGTTTGTTATCAAACCACCATTATGATCATTCTAGCCCTTGCACATATTAAAAACTTTGTTATTCATCAAATGTATGTGAAAATATCATTGTTAAATGTCAACCTTAATGAAGAAATATATATGAAACAACCTGATAGTTTTCTCATGCAAGGTCAAAAACATAAAATATGTAAACTAATTAAATCACTATATGGTTTAAAACAAGCATCCAAATTGTGGCATGAGAAGTTTGTTACGACCATTAAAAAATTAGGTTTTGTTGCTAGTTTGTCTGATAAATGTTTACACATTCTAAAAGAAATATGATAAAGTTGTTTATTACGACTATTAGAAAACTGGGTTTTATTGCTAGTTTGTTTGATAAATGTTTATACATTCTAAAAGAATTCTGACAAAGTTGCACTAATTTGCTTGTACGTTAATGATATTTTGATTTGATGTAGTGACATTCACATAGAGAAAGAAGTCAAACTAACTTTATCAAAAGCATTCGACATGGAAAAATCTAGGAGTAGTTAACACAATTTCGGGCATGAAAGTTGATATTAACGAAAAATGTATATTTCTTAGCCAGTCACACTACATAGAGACTCTGTTACATCTGTGTGGATACAAAGATAGTAAGATCTTAGAAGCTTTCATATAGCAGTATTTCACGATTGGAACCAAATCTAGGATATCTAGTTCGTTAGCTAAAATACTCTAAGCTTATTGATAGTCTAATGTATGTTATGACGTACACAAGACTAGACATCACATTTATAGTAAGTATGCTAAGTCACTTCACTAGCAATCCAAGTAGTAAGCATTGGGATGCCCTTGATATGCTGATGTGTTAACTTGTTGGTACACAAAATTATGCACTACACTACTATGGAGTGTGGACATCCACCTGACCTAGAAGGATATTCACATGCTTCTTGAGATTTGATTTAGGAGATGCATGGTCAACCAGTACATGGTATGTTTTCATGCTGAGTAGTGGCTCAATTACATAAAAATTCAAAAGGTAATCTACTATTTCCAAATCATCAATGAACTCCGAATTATTTGTCATTTCTTCTGCAAAGAATGAGGCTGAATTGATGAAGGATCTAATATTGAAAATTCAATGTAAGAACTTTTTTGTAAGTTCAGTACCTATCTTTAATGATAATTAGTCTATTATAGCACCTGTGTACTATGACAGTAGCGACAAATTTCATCTTTAATACGAAAAAGAGAAATATACATCTTAGACACGCCAAGTTAAATTTTCTTCACCAAAATGGATACATTCAACTACTCGATGTGGCTGATGTCCTTACAAAAGGACTAATTAAAGAACTAACACTCAAAACAAGTGGGAAATTGAAAGTCCGTTAAACTTGTAATAAAACAAGGATAATACGGAACACTTACTTGATTGACTTGGGAAGTGATGTCCCGTCAAATTTTGTGTTTGCATTTTAGCACATTGATTGAGTTTAGTGACCTTTAGATCTGTAGAAAATATTCAATATAGAAGAAAGATTTACACTGTTGAGCATATTAGTAGTCAAAAGTGCTTAGATAGTTTATTGGAGTTATGCCAATTATATTGAATGATGTATCTTTCCAAACTTGATGATATTATTATCTTGTATGAGAGGATTGGCCTTAGCTATTCCAAAATTAAGCATAAATGATTACAGTAAATATGTTTCGCGATAATTAATTTATCTTAATGTTATTCCAAATTTGATAATATGTTCTTTTGAATGCAACCTTGCAATTATTACAAACTTAATAATTATTGTTATTATTAAATTTTTCATTGATAGATGAATTATTCTAATAAGAAACATGTATGGTTCTAAGAATTTAGCAACTACAAGATCTGTGTTCTTTTCTTATCTTTCTTGTCATGAAAGAAGATAGCAATTAATATAGATTATGATGCATGCTCTGTATAATTGTGATAACCTTGCTATGAATGATTCATATTTGTACTATGTTCATTGAGCTTAGCAACTTATTATTTTGCATATGAGTGAATTCTAATGAAGTCAATATTGAGTTCTAATTGAAATCTTAAATTACGTTCAATCATTGAAATACAGATAATAGCACGGATGTGGGAGATTTAAACGATGTGATCAACTTCAACCTGGACGATGATGATTTACTCAATGACGGTGATGGCCTCGATATAGGAATGAAGGGGTAGCTTCATCAAATCTTAAGGTATAACGTTTGTTTATTTTTAGAATAGATAGTTTGCTTGGAGGGTGGAACTTCAATTATGAGTTTAAACAAACTACTTTAAAACTTTGTTTTGGTTTTATGGCTTATTACTATAAGTTTTGAAGTTTTTGTTTGTTTTGAAAATCTCAATTATTCAATTTGGTCTTTCAATTTAAAAACTGCTTTAGTTATCCCCAAGTTTGGACAATCGTTTTAATTTTATTGATTACTGTTATCTTAATTATTATTTTGCACCATATGTTGACAGATTCATATGTTTTTGTGAGTCATGCATTCCAAAACTTGATGCTTATGAAGTGGGCAAAAATATATTGGTCTTTCGAACAGGTTATTGCTTTAAATAACATTACATTCCAAACTTAATGTTCATCTGCCTGAACTATCTTTGAATCTGTGCCTATAGATCATTTATGAACTTAGCATGAGAATATAATCATTTTGGATTATAAGAGGAGATTTTTCAGGTTATAGATCGCATATGTATATATTAATATATATATAATTATATTATTATATTCTATAGGAAGTGTGTTTTATATGTAAGATCCGGTCACGAATACCAGAAATGTGAACCCTATTTGGCTCATAAGTCCATCAAGTCGGTATTGACTATATATACCGCATCGGAACAGTATATGTACTAGGTATCCAGAATACCTAGGGTATAATACTTCGAGCAAAACAATAGCTGCGAAAGCATTAACCCTAATTTCATATTCAACATTCTTTATAAATTATGTATGTATTGTGACATAATAATTAATTGATGTCTTCTCTATGTATAGCTTCAGCTAGGTTTACTAGATGGAATTGAACCCTAAACATCAAAGCTGTTATCTATTGGTCAATGGTCCGTTTAGTTTCTACAACATTGTCGATCCAGCAAAAGCATAACTACGAGTCTATAATAAATATCCTGGGATGGATATTAATAAATTTTCATTATTTATTTGTTTCCGAAGATTTGTTCCACGAATGAAGCCTAAGCTCTTGGGTCGAAGAACAATTAAGCTAAGGAGAAGTATGGATGCTTAGGTATGCAATGCACAGATGGGGAACCACGAAATCGAAGTTTTAAGCATTGAATAAATAAATTAAGTGGCCTATTGCTAGCTTACTAGCTTGCAGGTGGTGTAGATTTTCTAATTGGAATGATGCCTAAACATGGGAGACACTAATCAATTTCGACAGTTTCATTACTGTCTCGTATCAGTTTCCAATTACTGCAGTCCTCATCCTTAAGAGCCATTAAGAGACAGCTTGTAGCAAAGTTGAAGTAGCTTTGAGTCCGAAAAGAGACAATACAAGCTGAACATCATAAATTCTCAAAGAGTTATAACAATGTGTGATCTCTATTATTAGTGAGAAAATATATGACCGAGATTCATTATCATTGTAGCTCGATCAATTATCTTAGGATTTATGGGGTCTGTAGGTATATATATATATATAGAGAGAGAGAGAGAGAGAGAGAGAGAGAGAGAGAGAGAGGTTCGGGTGAGAACCATGTCCTGGGGTGAGAAATATATATATATATATATATATATATATATAGAGAGAGAGAGAGAGAGAAAGGTTCGGGTGAGAACCATGTCCTGGGGTGAGAACTTAAGGGCCTATCCCAGCCATTCATCTGCGTAATCTTAACGGTCAAGATTTTTTAAAATTAAACAATAAGATTAATTAATATTTGCATTAAGATGTCAATCCCTTTAATTAAGCGCTGAGGACCGCGTAATAAAAGGAATGAAAGATCACAGATTATTAGGCAACATATATTGCCTTTTTTATTTTATTTAAAAGGAATGAAGATCCACTACAAAAGATACTGCTTTTACCGGCGATTATTCCCCGGCGTTTTACTAGTAGCGCCGGGGTAGGGAGTGAGTAGGAATTGGGCGCCAGATGGGATGGTCATACACCGGCAGTCGATTTAAAACGCCGGCGTATGTTAGTATTCACCGGCGTTTTACTTAAACACGCCGGTGAAGTTTATTATTCACCGGCGTTTTTTATTATAAACGCCGGCGAATATACGGACACATTCACCGGCGTGTCCAATTAAAACGCCGGTGAATAACTGGGATAAAACCCGCGAACCCTAATCTTTCGCTCGCCATTTTCCAAATACCCCCCCCCCCCCCCAAAAAAAAGAAAGAGGCGCTTCGTTTCCCTCCTTCCTCGCTCTACTTCCCGCGCGTTTGCCTCCGCCGCTTCGTCCTCTTCGACGGCCTTCGACCTTTCGAAATCGTCCCTTCTTCCCTTCGTCCTTATCGATTTCCCTCTTCCCTCTCTCTATTTGGAGGTGAATCGGCGGTCGCCCCGCTCTTTCTCTCTCTCCTACGCCCCCGCCCTCGTCGCCCCGCTCCCTCTCTCTCTCTTCGGTATGATCTCTTGATTTCCCTTATTTTTCAAAAAAAGCAGCTTTTTTCAGTTTATTCATCTTGATTTCCTTAACATGAACGGTTTAGTTGAGATGAATAATTAATAGAAAAATATATGCTTAGATAATGGAAATTTTCATCTTCTTTTACTGTTAATGAAGCTGATTTCATGCATCTGATTGTCTTCATGGCATGTTTGTTTTTTTACCCAAAATGGGTTCACTGTGAACTGAGGATGCTCTAGGTACGTATGCCAATATCCTCCGGCCGGATATGCACAACAATTGGATTTTAGATTTAGTTGGGCACAGTGAATTAGTAGAGCAACATATAAGCTCACATAATGGGAAATTTTCATTTTCAGATACTGTTAAAGTAACCTGATTACAATCTTTGGCATGGTTTTTTTAACACAAAATGGGTTCACTTCCAAACTAAGTATGCTGCTAGCATACCCATTTTCTTTCACTGTTAATGAAGCTGATTTCATGCATCTGATTGTCTTCTTGGCATGCATGTTTTTTTACCCAAAATGGGTTCATGAACTGAGGATGCTATAGGTACGTATGTCAAAATCCTCCGGCCGGATATGCACAACAATTGGATTTTAGATTTAGTTGGGCTAAAGAAGTAGTAGAGCAACATATAAGCTCAGATAATGGGAAATTTTCATTTTCAGATACTGTTAAAGTAACCTGATTGCAATCTTTGGCATGGTTTTTTAACACAAAATGGGTTCACTTCCAAACTAAGTATGCTGCATAGCATCCCCATTTTCTTTCAATGTTAATGAAGCTGATTTCATGCATCTGATTGTCTTCTTGGCATGCATGTTTTTTTACCCAAAATGGGTTCACTGTGAACTGAGTATGCTATAGGTACGTATGCCAAAATCCTCCGGCCGGATATGCACAACAATTGGATTTTAGATTTAGTTGGGCTAAAGAAGTAGTAGAGCAACACATAAGCTCAGATAATGGAAATTTTCATTCTCAGAAACTGTTAGAGAAGCTGATTGCCATCTTAGGCATGATTTTTTAACAAAATGGGTTCACTTCCAAACTAAGTATGCTGCTAGCATCCTCATTTTCTTTCACTATTAGTGAAGCTTATTTTCATGCATCTGATTGTCATCTTGGCATGTTTTTTTTGACCAAAATGGGTTCGCTGTGAACTGAGGATGCTATAGGTACGTATGCCAAAATCCTCCGGATACGCACAACAATTGGGTTTTAGATTTAGTTGGGCTGAAGAAGTAGTATAGCAACATATAAGCTCAGATAATGGAAAATTTATCATTTTCAAATACTGTTAAAGTAACCTGATTGTCAATCTTTGGCATGGTTTTTTATACCAAAATGGGTTAACTTCCAATCTAAGTATGCTGCTAGCATCCCCATTTTCTTTTTTTGTTGTTAGTGAAGCTTATTTTCATGCATGTGATTGTCATCTTGGCATGTTTTTTTTACCAAAATGGGTTCACTGTGAACTGAGGATGGTATAGGTACGTATGCCAAAATCCTCCGGCCGGATATTGGGCTACAATTGGGTTTTAGATTTAGTTGGGCTGAAGAAGTAGTAGAGCAACATATAAGCTCAGATAATGGGAAATTTTTCATTTTCAGATACTGTTAAAGTAACCTGATTGCAATCCTTGGCATGGTTTTTTAACAAAATGGGTTCACTTCCAAACTAAGTATGCTGCATAGCATCCCCAGTTTCTTTCACTGTTAATGAATTGAAGCTTATCCCATGCATCTGATTGTCATTTTGGCATGTTTTTTTGACCAAAATGGGTTCACTGTGAACTGAGGATGCTATAGCTCTATGCCAAAATCCTCCGGCTATGTACAACAATTGGTTCACTCTGAAAAATATATGCTTACATACTAGACATTTTCATTTTTCTTTTACTGTTTCTTTTGTTTAGTATTATTATTATTATTATTATTATTATTATTATTATTATTATTATTATTATTATGAGATAAGTGATTATTAGTAGTCATGAACAGAATAGTTCATGAGTCATCAGATCTTCTTATTACCGTAGTTACAGCACGACGCGCTCATTATTCGGCCGATTCCTCTTCATCAGCAAAATACCCTTTACCATCATCATCTCTTTGAACGGAAAGCCAAATACAGGGGAGACTATAGTCGATTTTTTTTTATGCTCGAACACAGGGTGTGCGATAAAATACCACTAAGGTGGTTGTGATCATTTCCACAAAAGGTCGTTTAGGGTTTGGTGAATAGAGTAGATTGTGTTAAGATGTAGTTTTTTTTGTACATTTTTGGAGCCACAATTTCTTTATTTTACAGTTAAAGATTATATCGTTTATTTATTTGCAGCTAGGGATGGTTTTCAAATAGGTGAAATTTAATATACAAAATGCCTTTTACTGTTATTACTATTTAATATATCAAATTTTAATTTCAAACTGTGTGCTATTGATATAATGGATAGAAGTTGGATTAGTAAACCACGATTATCCAAGGAGTACCGTGATGGTATTAAAGATTTTATTATCTTTACCAAACGACATTCCCGTGATCCCAACCTAATCCTTTGTCCATGCCTCCGCTGTACAAATTGTATGCTGAGGACATGTGACGTAGTACATACACACTTGGCTATCAACGGTTTTCTTCAAGGGTACACAAGATGGTTTTGTCATGGAGAGGATCATACGGCAGCTCCTGTTCGTCTGGTTGTATTAGAAAATGAAGCTGAGCCCTTAGTGAACGAAGACTTAAGCGTTCCCGATGAGATGCATGCTTTGTTACAAGATGCCATGGGGATTCATAATGTTCCTTTCCACACCAATGACCCAACAACCAAAGTTCACAATGAGTCAACAGAAACAAACCAGATTGGTGGTGGGGTGGACGAGGAAATGTCTGGCCCCACCCCTGAAAATAATAAGCAGCAAGAATCCTTCGCTAAGTTACTTGAAGATGCTAGTACTCCGTTGTACCGCGACTGCACCAAATTTTCTAAGTTCTCATTCATTGTCAGACTATTTCAGATTAAATGTTTAAATGGGTGGTCTGCTAAGTCCTTCACTATGCTACTTGAATTGTTGAATGAAGCATTTCCTGAAATCTGTATTCCAAACCCAGCCTATAAAATCAAAAAATTCCTAAGTTCTCTCGATCTAGGATATGAGAAGATAGCAGCATGTCCAAATGACAGTATGCTTTTCACGAGTGGTAAGGAAAGTCTGGAGAATTGCGAAGTGTGTGGTTCTTCGAAATGGAAAGAAAGACCAAATCAAGACGAGGGAGCCAGTGGATCTACTAAGCGAAGTAGGAAAAAGAAGCCTGCCAAAACATTGCGTTACTTTTCTCTGATTCCTAGGCTACAAAGGTTGTTTATGTCTACGAAAACTTCTTCTGATATGAAATGGCATGCTGAAGGTCACACTAATGATGGGATTCTTAGACATCCTGCTGATTCTCAATCTTGGAAAAAATTTGATGAAAGATATCCTGATTTTGCGGAAGATCCTCGAAATGTGAGACTTGGACTAGCTAGTGATGGTTTGAATCCTTTCAGGCAAATGAGTAGTACATACAGCATATGGCCGGTTGTGTTGATACCATACAATTTGCTGCCTTGGAAATGCATGAAGCAGTCCTCATTTATTTTGTCCATGATAGTTCCTGGACCGAAAGGTCCTGGAAATGATATAGATGAGTACCTACAACCGTTAATAGATGAACTTCAGAAGTTGTGGGTGGGTGTTCCAACCTATGATGCTGTAGATAAAGAAACATTTTCTCTTCGTGCCGTGTTGTCTTGGACAATCAATGATTTTCCAGCATATGCAAATTTATCTAGATATAGTACTAAAGGACGTTATGCATGTCCATGTTGTGCTGACCAAACTAGTTCAAGGTGGTTGTACAATGGCAGAAAGTTTTGCTATATGGGTCATAGGAGATGGTTGCCTGACATACATATATTTCGGGCAGAGGCAGCGACATTTGATGGCACCGACGAGTGGGAACATGCTCCTGGGTCTTCTTCTAGTTCAGATATTTTGAGGCGGGTAGATGGTCATCAATTCAAATATGGAAAAGAACCAGAAGTCAGGACAAAGGGCAAGAAAAGGGCAAGGCCGGAGCAAGGTGAGGAGACCGATCTATATGGCGAAGATGAGGATCAAAACTTGACGAGTTTAGGTGCATGGAAGAAGAAGAGTATTTTCTTCAAGTTGCCGTATTGGGAATTCAACTTACTGCGACATAATTTAGATGTGATGCATATCGGAAAAAATATTGGTGAGAATTGTATAGGAACAGTTATGGGAGATGATCGGAAGACAAAGGACAATCTCAAGAGCCGACTTGATTTGAAGTCAATGGGCATCCGACATGAGTTGCACCCAGAAGAATTGCCGAACGGGAAAGTACTCCTACCGCCTGCAATCTATTCAATGTCAAAATCGGAGTTGGAGTTGTTTTGCAAAGTACTACTTGAACTTAAAGTCCCTGATGGCTATTCTTCTAACATGGCAAGATGTGTCAACTTTAAAGAGAAGAGACTTCAGGGTCTAAAGTCACACGACTACCACATCCTAATGCAGGATCTCCTTCCTGTGGCCCTAAGGTCTTCAATGTGTGAGCAAGTCACTACTGTCCTGAAAGATCTTTGTAGCATATATAAAGGTATTTGCTCAAGAATGCTTCGTGTTGAAGATCTGGACCAATTGGAGCAGCAGGCGGCATTGACACTTAGTAAAATGGAGATGATATTTCCTCCATCGTTCTTCACTATTATGATTCACTTGATAATCCACCTTGCTGGTGAAGCCAGAATCGGCGGTCCTGTTCACTATCGGTGGATGTACCCCATTGAGAGGTAAAATAATTTATTCATCTTACAAAATTGAATTTTCAAAAGCTCATTTCTTTTAATCCCCTAATCCGCTCTAGTTTATTAATTGTACATGTTCAGGTACCTATACCGGCTAAAGGGTTATGTGAAAAATAGAGCATATCCTGAAGGGTCAATAGCCCAGGGATATCTATCAGAGGAGTGCTCACATTTTTTTTCCAGGTATTTGCCTGGTGTGGAGACATCTTCCAGTAGACCACGTAGAAATCCAGACATTTCCAACCTTGATGGTGCGCAATATCTTTTTGAAACCGCTGGCACTACTGTTGGTAAAGTTGATGCATTTGAGCTCGATAGCTTAGCGTGGGAACAGGCACATCGATATGTGCTAGACCATCATGCATCAGTGGAACCATTTCGAAAGTAAGTTGCTTTTGAATTTAAATCGAATACAGTGAAAACCGCGGAGTTCGATATTTTTGATACTTTTGTTATTCCTAATTTCAATTGCTTGTTTTTTAGCGAATTTGTCAGGGACATCAAACGAAGGGCTACACCAAGAAGACTACCACCACGTGAACAAAACAAGCTGATGAATGAAAAATTTCATAAGTGGTTTGAATCTCATATAGGTGAATTACAGTTATGCAAGTTAATCTTTATTATATCTACATTTTCTATGGTGTTGATACGATTTGCGCAAAATTAATAGGTACATTCTTTGGGTCCTGAAGGTGCGTCATCTGAAATACAAGTACTTGCCAAAGGTCCCTATCAGATGGTCAAAAGATACGGAGGATACATATTCAGTGGTTTTAGATTTCATACTAAGGATCATGAATGTAATTTGAAGTCTCAAAATAGTGGAATGGTAGTGATGTCTAAGACTAGAAGTTATGCTTCCAAATCGGACACGAGGCATGTAGATGGAGATCTCGACTACTATGGAGTGCTCACGGATATCATTGAGTTGAATTATTTTGGCCATTTCTGTGTTGTCTTATTTCGTGGGGATTGGGCTGAGTTTGATAGGAATTTTGCTAACAACAAGGACAAGCTTGGCTTCACAGTTGTAAACTTCTCAAAATTGATTCACATCGGTACACACATTAGCCATTAGCCATTTGTGTTTCCATTCCAAGTGCAACAAGTGTTCTACATTGAAGATCCAACCCTGCCAAAATCGTATGTGGCTATCCCTATGCAACCAAGAGATGTATTCCAACTGGGCGATACTTCAGACGATGAAGACGGTGAAGACATGAACAGTTACATTGCTTCTGAGTTTCCTGTGTTTGATGTAAACACAACCGATGTTGGAATTTGCGGGACTTGGCTCCGCAAGGATGGAGAAGAGGGCGATGTACTGGAAGATGTCGTATTGTAGTTTACATGATTTTCAATTGAGTTTATTATATGTCTGTAATTTTATGTCTTAAATTTTGTTGTAATATTATGTCTGTAATTTCGAATATGTTCATTGTGAATTTAATACACTGGTTTAATTATCTTTCTATTTTCTACTGCTTGGTATTATTTACATTAAACTATGCTTAGTGTCATTTGAACTAAACTATCGTTGTAATTTAATCTGTTACAAATCTAATTTTTTTAATTTTTTTACAATTATGTTGGTTTGTTAATCCTACTAAAGTACAAATTTTATGATAGTTATTATAAACATGTTATTAATTAAATTTGCATATCTAAGAAAGTTATCGAATCCTTGACAGGTACAACATGCCGAGGCGTGGAAAGAGGGTAAATATAAATGATGGCAACGAGAGCCATGGGGATGAGCAGCCACTAAATAATAGTGGCAGTCAAACATATGAGAGTGAGGGTAGCACGCCGCCCACTGTCAAAAAACATCGGTAAGTCTTAAAATTACCATTTTTAAAGAGATTATGTTACTTGAATGCATGAAAGACACGTACTAGTGTTTGTGAGTCTGCATTGTGGCTGTCGTCTATAAGCATTTCGTCTATGTTTCTTAAGTGGGCTGTGATTAGAAAGAAAGGGCTGGAGTGGAGATCTGGAAACCCAAATAGAGACATCTCGTTTATTATAATCTACACTTATTGTTGGACCAACCCCCTCTTGCTGTTGTTGCTGATGTCTCTTTGTGTGCGTGTGTTGAAGAGAATGAAGGGATGAGAGAGAGATGAGGAAAATGCCGCTATGTTAGCCTGGTGTATCCTCATTCTCTACCATCCCTCTTTCTGGCTCCATATATGGCTTCTATATTAAATTGGTTTCCTTCCACGATGACAGTCCGTAATACTACACTTGATATGAGCCCATGTTCATAGCTGCACCCTATTGCATACTCACAAACAACTAATACTTGTCGGCCTTGCATCGTATGCCCACCCCACTTTGGCACATAACCTGGTATAGATGACATTGTATGACCTGCAAACAAGGATTGTTCAGCCGTGTTGTTGTACTGATTTGGAGGATGTGAAAATGGGACCATAAAATAGCTTAAGAAGACCATCAGGTTTGTGAAATAAGCTTCACTAACAGTGAAAGAAACTGGGGATGCTATGCAGCATACTTAGTTTGGAAGTGAACCCATTTTGGCTAAAAAATCATGCCAAAGATAGCAATCAGATGCATGAAATCAGCTTCTTTAACAGTATCTGAAAATGAAAATTTCCATAATCTGAGCATATATGTTTCTTTAACAGTGACTGTGAACAATTGTTCTTAATTGGGCTGTGATTAGAAAGAGACGAGTTGGAGTGGAGATCTGGAAACCCATATAGAGACATCTTGTTCATAATAATTTATTATTATTGTTGTTCTTGTCGCTCTTGCTGTTGTTGCTGATGTCTCTATGTGTTTGTGTGCTGAAGGGAAAGAAGGGATGAGAGAGAGATGAGGAAAATGCCGCTATGTTAGCCTGGTGTATTCTCATTCTCTACCATTCCTCTTTCTGGCTTCTATATTTGGTTTCCTTCCACGATGACAATTCCAGTTAAAACTACACTTGCTATGAGCCCTATTCGTATTTTTCTTCCATGAAGAATTGATCTATGACTACAATCTCCATTCAAAACCCAATTGGGCTAAAAAAGTTGGGTTTTGCGATATAGTTGGGCTAAAAAAGTAGTAGAGCAACATATAAGCTCAGATAATGGAAAATTTTTCATTTTCAGATACTGTTAATGTGGCATGATTGCAATCTTTGGCATGGTTTTTTTAACACAAAATGGGTTCACTTCCAAACTAAGTATGCTGCATAGCATCCCCAGTTTCTTTCACTGTTAGTGAAGCTTATTTCACAAACCTGATGGTCTTCTTAAGCTATTTTATGGTCCCATTTTCACTTAACTGTTAGTGAAGCTGATTTCATGCACCTGATTGTCTTCTTGGCATGTTTGTTTTTATACCAAAAATGGGTTCACTGTGAACTGAGGATATTATATAGGTACGTATGCCAAAATCCTCCGGCCGGATATGCACAACAATTGGGTTTTGCGATATAGTTGGGCTAAAAAAGTAGTAGAGCAACATATAAGCTCAGATAATGGAGAAATTTTCATTTTCAGATACTGTTAATGTAACCTGATTGCAATCTTTGGCATGGTTTTTTTAACACAAAATGGGTTCACTTCCAAACTAAGTATGCTGCATAGCATCCCCAGTTTCTTTCACTGTTAGTGAAGCTTATTTCACAAACCTGATGGTCTTCTTAAGCTATTTTATGGTCCCATTTTCACTTAACTGTTAGTGAAGCTGATTTCATGCACCTGATTGTCTTCTTGGCATGTTTGTTTTTATACCAAAAATGGGTTCACTGTGAACTGGGGATGGTATATAGGTACGTATGCCAAAATTCTCCGGCCGGATATGCACAACACTTGGGTTTTGCGATATAGTTGGGCTAAAAAAGTAGTAGAGCAACATATAAGCTCAGATAATGGAGAAATTTTCATTTTCAGATACTGTTAATGTAACCTGATTGTTTAACACAAAATGGGTTCACTTCCAAACTAAGTATGCTGCATAGCATCCCCAGTTTCTTTCACTGTTAGTGAAGCTTATTTCACAAACCTGATGGTCTTCTTAAGCTATTTTATGGTCCCATTTTCACTTAACTGTTAGTGAAGCTGATTTCAAGCACCTGATTGTCTTCTTGGCATGTTTGTTTTTATACCAAAAATGGGTTCACTGTGAACTGATGATATTATATAGGTACGTATGCCAAAATCCTCCGGCCGGATATGCACAACAATTGGGTTTGCGATATAGTTGGGCTAAAAAAGTAGTAGAGCAACATATAAGCTCAGATAATGGAGAAATTTTCATTTTCAGATACTGTTAATGTAACCTGATTGCAATCTTTGGCATGGTTTTTTTAACACAAAATGGGTTCACTTCCAAACTAAGTATGCTGCATAGCATCCCCAGTTTCTTTCACTGTTAGTGAAGCTTATTTCACAAACCTGATGGTCTTCTTAAGCTATTTTTTGGTCCCATTTTCACTTAACTGTTAGTGAATCTGATTTCATCCACCTGATTGTCTTCTTGGCATGTTTGTTTTTATACCAAAAATGGGTTCACTGTGAACTAAGGATGGTATATAGGTACGTATGCCAAAATCCTCCGGCCAGATATGCACAACACTTGGGTTTTGCGATATAGTTGGGCTAAAAAAGTAGTAGAGCAACATATAAGCTCAGATAATGGAGAAATTTTCATTTTCAGATACTGTTAATGTAACCTGATTGTTTAACACAAAATGGGTTCACTTCCAAACTAAGTATGCTGCATAGCATCCCCAGTTTCTTTCACTGTTAGTGAAGCTTATTTCACAAACCTGATGGTCTTTTAAGCTATTTTATGGTCCCATTTTCACTTAACTGTTAGTGAAGCTGATTTCAAGCACCTGATTGTCTTCTTGGCATGTTTGTTTTTATACCAAAAATGGGTTCACTGTGAACTGAGGATATTATATAGGTACGTATGCCAAAATCCTCCGGCCGGATATGCACAACAATTGGGTTTTGCGATATAGTTGGGCTGAAAAAGTAGTAGAGCAACATATAAGCTCAGATAATGGAGAAATTTTCATTTTCAGATACTGTTAATGTAACCTGATTGCAATCTTTGGCATGGTTTTTTTAACACAAAATGGGTTCACTTCCAAACTAAGTATGCTGCATAGCATCCCCAGTTTCTTTCACTGTTAGTGAAGCTTATTTCACAAACCTGATGGTCTTCTTAAGCTATTTTTTGGTCCCATTTTCACTTAACTGTTAGTGAAGCTGATTTCATCCACCTGATTGTCTTCTTGGCATGTTTGTTTTTATACCAAAAATGGGTTCACTGTGAACTGAGGATGGTATATAGGTACGTATGCCAAAATCCTCCGGCCGGATATGCACAACACTTGGGTTTTGCGATATAGTTGGGCTAAAAAAGTAGTAGAGCAACATATAAGCTCAGATAATGGAGAAATTTTCATTTTCAGATACTGTTAATGTAACCTGATTGCAATCTTTGGCATGGTTTTTTTAACACAAAATGGGTTCACTTCCAAACTAAGTATGCTGCATAGCATCCCCAGTTTCTTCTTTTGTTGTTAGTGAAGCTTATTTTTATGCATCTGATTGTGATCTTGGCATGTTTTTTTGACCAAAACGGGTTCACTGTGAACTGAGGATGCTATAGGTACGCATGCCAAAATCCTCCGGATACGCACAACAATTGGGTTTTAGATTTAGTTGGGCACAGTGAATTAGTAGAGCAACATATAAGCTCAGATAATGGAAATTTTCATTTTCAGATACTGTTAATGAAGCTGATTGCCATCTTTGGCATGATTTTTTAACAAAAAATGGGTTCACTTCCAAACTAAGTATGCTGCTAGCATCCTCATTTTCTTTCACTGTTAATGAAGCTTATTTCATTAAGATCCAGGATGGCAAATTTTGACTGGGCTATGATTGGATTGTTTAGTGGATGTTGTCTATATTCTTAATTGGGCTGTGATTAGAAAGAGTGGGCTCGAGTGGAGATCTGGAAACCCATATAGAGACATCTTGTTCATAATAATTTATTATTATTGTTGTTCTTGTCGCTCTTGCTGTTGTTGCTGATGTCTCTTTGTGTTCGTGTGATGAAGGGAAACAAGGGATGAGAGAGAGATGAGGAAAATGCCGCTATGTTAGCCTGGTGTATCCAAAGTCTCTACCTTTCTTCTTTCTGTTTCCATTTCTGGCTTCTATATATATTTGGTTTCCTTCCACGATGACAGTTCCCTAAAAATACACTTGATATGAGCCCTATCTTATTTTTCTTATTTTTCTTATATTTGGTTTCTGTCCACGATGACAGTTTCATGGATTGTCTGAACAATCCATGAAGGACATGCTTAGATACTGAATTTTCATTTGTTTTACTGTTTTAGATAGTGGATATTCCCAATCAGAGGAGAATATAAAGGTTTCAAGTTAGATACTGAATTTTCATTTGTTTTGCTATTTTAGATATATTTAAAAACAAAATTAAGTACTAAATTTTTAGCATTGCAATGTAATTATTTTACCTCTGTATATATCATTAACAATTCCATTTGCAGTTGGCACTTTGATCTCATAATTTAAGATACAGGTAGTTCTTTTTGCAAGTTCAAAAAATATGTATATTCTGTATTGTGGTCTACTGTTCAATTAAACTATTGTTTTTTTTCACAGAGCGGTCGTCAAGATGAAGGAAATTCTGATGATCAGAGCTGAAGCTACTCGAGGGGTATGAATCTGCGGTCCTCCTTGCTGTTCTTATGTCCTCCTTGCCGTATGGTTGTTGTTCTTATGTCCTCCTCCTTGCTGTTGTTATGTCAGACTGGTTTTTTTTATGAGAGTTATGTCAGACTTTTAATTTGGGATATTTTGGATATTTGTCAGACTGGTTTGTTTGGATATTTGGGATGTTAGTCTCTATATTAATTTGTTAATTATGACACTGTTAATTAATCAATGAATTTGGACGTTGATATGACATGTGTGAAACTTGATTATCTTTAATTATTCTTGTGTTTGGTTGTGGTTTGCGCAGTAATATGCAACGAAATTGATTGAATAAGTTGTGAGAATTAGTTTACAGGTTTTGTAAATGAAACTGTGAATTGAAATCGAACGGAAAAGCGGAGTATCGAAAATAAACGGGCATAGCCAGAACGGCGTTTTAAAAAACGCCGGTCTATCTAATCTAATTGTTGGATTGTTTGATACACCGGCGTTTCAACGCACGCCGGTGAATGTTGTCAGCTGTAACGGCACACACGTACACCGGCGTTTTATAAACGCCGACGTATATAACTACACCGGCATTTTTTGGTCGTGCCGGTGTTCGTAAATAGGGAAAACCAGGCACTCATAAACGCACATACACCGGCGCTCCTTGACTGCCGGTATACTTTCGTTCTACACCGGCGTTTTCATAAACGCCGGTGAATGGATAAATACCGGCGGTTTACGACCGCCGGTGAATGTATATAGGTGCACAAGGACGGCACTCAGAGACCGACATACACCGGCGTTTTATGACCGCCGGTGTAGTTCTAACATTTACCGGCGTCCACCAAAATCGCCGGTGTAGACCCCTTCGTTTCAGCGACGCCCGCTTCGGTGGCATTTGGACCGGCGCTATTGTAAACGCCGGTGAAAGTTTCACCGGCGTAAAAAAACGCCGGTAAAGACGTCAAAAAGCACCGGGAAAGCTACTTTCTTTTGTAGTGATCACAGATTATTAGGCAACATATATTGCCTTTTTTATTTTATTTTCAGCCGAACCACAATCTTCATCAGGATGAACAACATTTGTTGCTACGTACAATGTTGCTAAATATGAAATTTTTGTTGCTACGTACAATGCAGTTAGTTGCTATTAAAAAAACATTCAGTTGCTATATTGATACAGTCAGTTGCTATACTGACAGCATGTACAACATAAGTTTGCAAATTGATAAACAAACAAACAATATATATATATATATATATATATATATATATATATATATATATATATATATTCCTGCTAAAATATGCACTAGTTGTATCTACTTACAATACAGTCAGTTGCTATATAGTGAACGAATTGGTGAAGGAACGAATTGGTGAATGATTCTGCAGTTGCTATTAATTTGGGATACAAAATCTTCTCCAATATTTTATGGGAATAAATTACTTCTCTCTCCAGTTTGACTAAATTTTCCTTAACCGTCACACACAAAAAACGGGAATAAATTATTTCTCTCTCCAGTTTGACCAAATTTTCCTTAACCGTCACACACACAAAAAATTCTGTAGAGTATGATCTATTACCTTATTATGTACTTGCATAATCTCAGCCATACAAAATGATTTGATGAGTGGTTGGGAGAGGCCCTTAGGTTCTCACCCCAGGGTTGGTTCTCACCCGAACCGACCCCTATATATAGAGGAGTGATCCAATGAGAAACATTCTTAAATGAGAAAATGAGAAACAACAAATCATACCATTAGATCTCTCTTGATGCCACGATGGAAATCGAACGGATGAAAAATACCTCTGCTTGAGCGAGGGTATTTTTGTACTTTCCCTAAAAAATATCCCCCCCAAACTTCAGCCCCTTCTTTCTTACTTCTCATCTCTTCGATCAACCCTTTCTCTCTTTCTCTCTTCTCCGCCTCCGAAATCCCCTCTCCACCTATCCGCCTTTGAAATCCCATCGACGCCTCTCTCTCTCCACCCCCCTAGACCTTCGAAACCCTAACTCCAGCTCTCCATCTCCTTGCTCCCGTGCTCCACCTTCCGATGCCCGACGCTCCTCTAGCTTGCCACTACCGACACACCCAACTACTGCTACCGCTCGACGCCCCTGGCGCCTCTTCCTCACCACTTGGTTTTGACTTAACCAAATAGAAGGTAATTTTGGGTTCTTCAATCATGCTTAATCAATTGATGGTTCAAATAGAGGTAAATCCCAAAAAAGATTTCTAAATTATATATTCGTTTTGCTTTTTTTGTGTGGAAGGTCCTTTAAATGTAAATTGATTTTAACAGTAATTTCTTCAAACTTCAAAAGATGGGATTTGAAGTACTTGGGGATAATGATTCTCAGTTATGCTTATAATGCTTAATAATCCTGCCAAACAAATTTGTTTAAGTACATATCAGTAATTTGTTTGACTGGGTAAGTATGTACCATTATCTGATCAGTATAAAATGATACAAAGTTAATAGTACAAAAAAAATGAAAGCATCAATATAAGATTGATCACAGAGGGTAATGTTTTGCAAGTACTTCACATTTCTCTGTAATCTACACTTTTTGAGTTGGTTTTAACCATGAACTAGTCTTTCTTTTCCTGTAGATTCATTGATGTTGTTTTTTTATAGTTTCCTTTGTAAGCTTCTTGCTACACTGCAAGGATTAAATAAAGCAAAAATTAAATAATTTTCATTATTTTTAATTGCAGGTGTTCATCCCTCAGCAAGTGTGTCTGAATATTTATAGAATGTTTGAGTGTCGGAAATAGAATCGAAGAAAGTGGTTATGATCCAAGTAAAAAACAACGAATGATTGATTATTCTTCGAGCTTGTTGGCAGATGTGCAGAGTGCCTGTGCTCAGGTAGTGAAGGAAACAATCAATTTTCCTCGAGATGAACAAGGAGTGTATGAACCCTGCCTGACTGACGTTTTTAATAGCCATAAGCATTTGTTGATGTTATGAAGATATGTGTTCTACCGAACATACTTCTCTATGTACATTGTACAATTGTATATTGAACACAAGAATCAGCAAGTGATTTTGTTTTTGCACATGACCCGAATGATTTGTATTTATCATTGTTGCTTCCATCACGCGTTTTTCTGTATTAACTTGTGCCTCATGTACGCTCTGAACGAGTTTTATTTATTGTTGTCATGAATCATAAGATCATTGTTGCTTCTGTCACGCCTTTTTTTTTATTAACTTGTGGATGACTACTTGATGTACGCCCTGAATGAGTTGTATTTATTGTTCTTCTAAGTATGAATCATAAGAACGAATGTATAAATTCACGCGAAATTCAATTATCTAGCATTTTCATGGCATGGGAATGTTTTATTCTTGCTTTTATAAAACAAACCGCACTGATCCAAAACAAATTATCACAAACAAATTATCACAAACTACACTAATCCACAAATTATGAAACTCACAAATAATCAAACAAAGACTCATTGAAACTTTTATAAAACAAAGATCTTTCATTCATAGTACGATATATACATCACATAAAGTTTTTATCAACTTCAAATAGTGAGTAGAAGTTCTTTCATAAACAATAGTGAAAACTACAATAGTAAGTAGAAGTTGATTTGTTGATAAAGTTCTTGCAAATCGCAACTAGATTTATACACAAATAGCTTGAATGTTTCGCCAGTTCGAGTGGAACTCAAAGCAGTTTTAGTAGTGAGCAGCAGCACCACTCCTCAGGGCTGAACGAACTATTGTAGGATGAAAGGAAGGGTTCATTTCCGACTGCCACATATCTATGTCCAAGTCTCCTACAAGGAACAAAGAACATATATAAATAAAAAACTGAAGGAAATGTATCTGATCTCAAGTTATGACTAAATGTATCTGATCTCAAGATATTAGAAAAGCAAATCAATTGTAACTCACATGATTTACTATTTAATAGAAGGGCCTCCCCTTCTCCTTGTATCCATGGTACCAATTAACAGAAAATGGCAAATTTGCATTTCAATGACAAAAAATACTATGAGAATTTTACGTATCTCAACTATTGCTGTTTATTGAGAACTTCTCAGACTGATACTAAAGCTCTAAAGGTATAACCCGTATGCAGAAATCTTGGCCGACGCATTCAGTTCCATGGGTAAGGTCTCTTTCAAATGAGACCCGGACCATATCACAAATTCAAATGGTTCAGAATTTTATTCCCTGTGCATGCTCAAGGATGCTAGCACGGTCCAAGACCATATGGTCAAATTAGCAGTCCTCCTTGCTGGTACAAGATTAATTGTTAAAATATTAAAATGAAAAAATAACAATCAATATTAAATTAAATGGATAATAGTCTTACGCTGAAGTGTTGTAACCCAATTTATGTTCAAATCAGCTTTGATTCTTTCATTTAATAGGAAATGAAATGAGAATGTTGGGTTCTCCAATGATTCTCCCAGGGCATTATATTAACTAGACACTAGTTACCCCACAACTAATACTTCCTAAGAACCAACAGAATTTACTATTAGGTTATTGACAATTTTTTTTACCTAAAAAAGTTAGCAATCAAACATCCCATCGTTTTAAACGTTGATGTGCAATCTATTTAACACTTTCCCATTCAAATAGATAAATTCTAGCTATTCATTTGTTAAAAGGCACTCCAGTACCTATTATTCATTTAAGGAAATTCCCATAGTCACCGTCCTCCCTCCACAAACCCCCTTAGCTGCCACAATGACAAGCCAGTATAAACATTTATTCATATATATATATCTGAATCAAATAGAATTCAAGTCAAATCTCTAATGTTCAAATAAAATAACTTTCCCTTCATTTACGCGGAAAAACACTAGGACTGAGAACTCAGTTTTGGTTCCTCGATAGGAAGGTTCCTCCTACTTCCCCAACAACATCCACCACTAACATTCTGTCAAAAAAAAACACCCAACAACATATTCCTTAGACTCCTACATTGCTCCATAAAAAATATAGGGAAAAAAATTATATCAATTGTACCAATTGTAACTCACATGATTTACTATTTAATTGAAATGCAAATTTGCCATTTACTATTTACAGCCACCACCCAGGTAGTCAGGTTAATGAGAAAAAAAAAGGACAACTATTAGACAACAATACTAAATAACAAAACCATAAATGTAACATATCTATGAAGAAAGACAAGGGAGTGAATTCTTACATTATTGCATACAAGGTACATCCTAGGGACCATATATCAGGCCTTGCATCAATGTCGGCATGGCTTGGACAATCCCACAACTCAGGAGCTCGGAAAGGTGCTGAACAATGTTCAACAGCCCATTCCTACAAATATAGAATATCCATAAAAGAAAATTAATTAATGACGAACAAGTTCAGATCGATAAGGAACAATTTTTTCCTTATATTGATCAAGCTACATACTAAAATGCATATGGTACAAATTAGTGAAAATACAGCAATCAATCACTACAATGCATAGCAACCTCACTGCAACTTCAAAAGGAAATTTGTTACCGAATGAATCCATGTCAGGAACAAAGAGATACCAGACAAGGCATCGTGAACTGTTAAAGTTCATCCATCAAAACTCATTACTAGTTTCTTTCCTGCATATCATTGAATGAATTCTTAATGTTAATTGAATTGTAGGCTCAGAACAAATTTAACAATATATATACTGCTAAAAGGGACTTATATATATTTAATAGTAAGAAATTATAGGCTCAGAACAAATTTGAGTCAAAATAAGTGCTGCAAAACATTCAGGTGAATCAAGTATTACTGTATGTCTTGCATAAATTGGTGTGTCACTAGGGCTGCAGTTACTGCCACGCCTACTAGTTCCACCCTTTTTTATGCACCCCCACCTCTTCTAATAAAAAAATGTATATCTGCGAGAGAGATAGAATAGAGGCCAAGAATTGAAGATGAGGGTAGGGTAAAGGAAAAAATACTTGTCAATTTAGAATAGTCATCACTGCCTATACACAAATTCAAAGGGACGCAAAACTCAAAAAAATGTTAATCGAACCAAATACTTCCCTCAATTGATATAATCAGAAGTATCCTCCTCACTGGCTCCAGTAGAGCAATCTACCTCTTGAGCATAAGTGTCACTAAACAAATAACATTAAAGATGAAATTAGAATTATCATAAGTGTCACTAAACAAATAACAATGTGAATTGAGCACACTCAACCCTTTGACTATGCAGGAGTATCTGAAGTATATCTGAAATATAAGCTGAAGTATAAGTGATATATAATCTGAAGTCAATATAAATGTATTTGAAGTCAATATGAAATATACTATTTAACATGCGACAAATTTCACATATTTGATGCTTAGCAAACAAAGTGAATAATCTTTTGCTCTCTTTTCTCTTCATTTCATTTAGAGCTAACTTTTTGCCACATTTCTCCTCATATTACCACTCTACTAAATGCCCCTAATCTTGTGTAATCTTACAAGTGATATTAACCTAAAACCAAATCATAGGTAATTTAGGGACACAATATACAGAATGCATGATTTGATTGTCTTTTCATCAGTATATTGAGATTTATACTTTACACATCTTCATAAATACTTTGCAAAATTTACGATTGTTTCCCAAATTAAAGGATAATGAAAAAGGGAAACATATATTAAAACCACCATAATCTAAATTGAATCGATATTTTTTTTTCTTGTTGTTGATAGAAAATGAGTCCATATCCTACCTATACATGAAAACATCCTTCTCTAGGCTAAGTTCCTTCTTGCAAAAGAAGCATGCCTTAAGGAAACCCAAATTTGGCTGGGGTTTTTTCCCCATCTATGTTATTAAAAAAACAAATCATAGAGTGAGCATAACAAAAACGTATACTACTTACATTTTGTCGCAGACACTCTTGAGAGAAGCCTGGGATTTTTGCTGGATTATTAAGCATTATAAGCATAACTGAGAATCATTATCCCCAAGTACTTCAAATCCCATCTTTTGAAGTTTGAAGAAATTACTGTTAAAATCAATTTACATTTAAAGGACCTTCCACACAAAAAAAGCAAAACGAATATATAATTTAGAAATCTTTTTTGGGGTTTACCTCTATTTGAACCATCAATTGATTAAGCATGATTGAAGAACCCAAAATTACCTTCTATTTGGTTAAGTCAAAACCAAGTGGTGAGGAAGAGGCGCCAGGGGCGTCGAGCGGTAGCAGTAGTTGGGTGTGTCGGCAGTGGCAAGCTAGAGGAGCGTCGGGCATCGGAAGGTGGAGCACGGGAGCAAGGAGATGGAGAGCTGGAGTTAGGGTTTCGAAGGTCTAGGGGGGTGGAGAGAGAGAGGCGTCGATGGGATTTCAAAGGCGGATAGGTGGAGGGGGGATTTCGGAGGCGGAGAAGAGAGAAAGAGAGAAAGGGTTGATCGAAGAGATGAGAAGTAAGAAAGAAGGGGCTGAAGTTTGGGGGGGATATTTTTTAGGAAAAGTACAAAAATACCCTCGCTCAAGCAGAGGTATTTTTCATCCGTTCGATTTCCATCGTGGCATCAAGAGAGATCTAATGGTATGATTTGTTGTTTCTCATTTTCTCATTTAAGAATGTTTCTCATTAGATCACTCCTCTCTCTCTCTCTCTCTCTCTCTCTATAGTACTCTTTCTCTCAGGGATAAATAAGGTCTGCTATGTACACAACATCAAATAACGTATGTTTTTCTTTCTCATTAATGTATTGATTTTCTGATAAATTTTTGAGCTCTCAGTATTGTATTTGGTTACAAGCATTCAATTTGAGTTGTTGTTTACCAAAATTGACAGGATAAGAAAGATATAATCTAGCTTAGGGATTGATCGGTTCAATATTGCAAGTAGCTGTAGATAATTATGACCCGATATTATTTATAACAAGAAATGGTATGTTTAAAATTAAGTTATATATAAACTGGATACGAGCTACTTGCACTTACCTAATTAAACACTTCAATATGATTTAGTGACCTTAAGAAAGGACAACGCAATTGAGCAGATAAAAGATATTTAGGTTAAACAACTGTGATAATTAAGAAGTGTTAATAGAGTAAGATCACATTATATTATAATTATATTTTATACTAATAGAAAAGAGAGTCTACCCCCCTCTCTCATTTCTCTATTTTAAAATAAAAAAAATAAGAGAAAAACTTAAGAATTCTTATTTACCTAACATGTGCATTATACACGATTTTATTTTATTTTATGAAGGACTGTGTGCAATTTTATTAAAAAATCAAAAGTCCAAAACAAAACAAAAACTCTAATTCACTTTTAAAAACGCACGGCTCATCCCCTCCCTCTTTCACGAACTCACTTCCCTCCCCCAACTCTTGCACCCCCTCGCCAAAATTGGTATTTAATTCAATTTTCTGGTACTTTTTTAATGTCTTAAATTCTTAAGTTTGGTTAGCTTGAAAATTGTCTCATCTCTATAATACTAGCAACCAAAACTACATAGTAAATAAACGGTGCAAACATTTTGATCGTGGCGTTGAGGATGTTGTAGGCTTCAAGAACCGCCACCTACCTCAAGATCTCCAACGTCCATAGCGGTTTCACTATTGGTACAAAGTCTAACCCTATATAATATGAATCTTTCTATCATCATTTGATTTGATTAATTACTGTTATATTTGATATATCGATTTTGGTGTGGTTTTGGTAAATGATGAGTTTAATCTTATGGGCCGTACGAAGTTTCAGCTAAAGTTTGGATATTTTTAAATGAGTTTGACTAGGTGTGATGCATTGTATAGATAATTTAGAATTAGATTTTAAAGCAAACACGGTTCATAAAGTTATCTTTATATGATCCTCTTAATCTATCATCTGTACCCTAACATGTGCTATAGTGCATGGTTTATGATGTATAACTGGTTTATCGAATGTTAATGATGTTAGAATATATTTTTTAATATAAATTAGTTAAATTTGCGTCGTCTTTTAAAAAAAATTGTACAATTTGTACAAGGTAACACTGGTAATTAATTAAATATTGAGTATATGGCTGCAAAAGCTACACCTCGAGCTTTCTCAATTTTTGGATTTTTCACATGTATACCCCTAACAAATATGCTAATATCATGTATGCCCTTCAAAAATGGATATTTTCATATATGCCTCTAACAATATGAGCTCATTTCTTACCCCCTAAAAGTTTCCTCAAACTACGCGTATTTAAAATTTATAAGATTAGTGGCGAATTTGGATAGAAAATATAATGAACAAAATAAAATTATAAAGATGTACTGTAAATTTGTCCATTTATTAATAAAACTGTAGAAAAATTGAGAAGGATTTGTGTGTTTCGGCTGATTTTATAATCGATTTAGTTTATAAAAAGTAAGAAGAATAAGCTTAACTAATGGAGGAATGATATTTTAGTCATTTTACATAAAATCTATTAAACACAATTGTATATTTCATATATTTTTATGTTTTAAAAGTAGTTTTAACTTAAGGGGTAACTAAGATGTTGGACACACATTGTTAGAGCATTTGTAGCCGTTTGCTAAATATGCATAATATGCATATTTGGCCAAAAACAACGCTGCAGTCGTTGGCCAAATATGCATAATATACATAATTCGCTACAGGAGATTGCCATAAATGAGAGAGGAAATGAGAAATATGCATATATGAGAAACGGCACTTGAAGTGCCGTCGCACCCAAAAAATTTATTTTTTTAATTGTCGGACGACACTTTAAGTGCCGTCGCAAATTTATTTATTTATTTTTTTTCTAATAAAAAAACCCACCTCTCCCTCGGACGACACTTGAAGTGCCGTCCCACCCGGCCTGGTGGGGGATTTTTGCAATTTTTTGTATTTTTTTTGTAATTTTTGTAATTTTTTCGTAATTTCTGAATTTTTTTTGTAATTTTTATAATTTTTTTGTAATTTTTTATTTGCATTTCGAGGACGAATTTTTTTCTCGGACGACACTTGGAGTGCCGTCGCATCTTTTATAAAAAATAGCATTTAACGACTGCAGCAAAACGTAACTTTGCTATATTCATTTATTTATTTATACATATTTGATCCTTAACGACTGTGGATGCTCTTAGGATAAATATGAAAATATATATTTATAAAGGGTATATATAATTATATATGATATTCATATATGAGACATACGTGTTTAAAAACCCATTTTTAAACGACTGCATTGGAGAGTTGAATATTGTCCCCATGCACTTTGACCAGCTCTCACGTGACATTGTAGTTTTCTTCCTAAACGCTTTATGAAGTTGATGACAAAAAAGGATTCAGTCAATGCTAGGAACAAAGCTGAGCTTTTATATATTATTATATTGTTTAAAATTTAAATAATTAATATAGCTAAACTAAGCCAAGGCAGTAAAGCAGAGAAGTAAAAAAATAAAAAAATTTATGCCAAATAGAGCATACAATTTCTATATCTCTAATCTTTAATTTCTAATCTCTAATTTCTAATCTCTAATATCTCTAATACTTTAATGGGAGAAAGACTTAGTGTCATTTATAAATCTACCAACGCATACATTGTACGTACATAACTAATATAAAGGAGGTCTCAGGTTAGAGTCCTCCTCACTGCGTCATATTTTTTACTTTAATTTTTTAAAATCTCTACTATTTTAATGGGAGAGTTGGGGTTGTAAACAAACAAACCCTAATTTTGTAACTGAGTAAACACGTGCAATATACGAAAAACTAAATCCACCAAACATACCCGTGTGATGCACGTGCAGCCCCTAAAAAACGGATATTTTAGCAAATGCCCCCATTTAAAATGTGAAAATTAGCATATACCCCCACTATTTTTAAAAACTAAGAAATACTCATATCTCTAATATGATAATGGGAGAAGACCTTAGTGTCATTTGTAAATGTTTTGTCAATCTACCAACCCGTGCAATATACGTGCATAACTATTATAAAGGAGGTTCTAAGTTCAAATCCAGATTATGTCTAAATTTTTATTTTAAAAAACTATATTTATTAAGACGTGCATCGCACGTGCAAATTACTAGTATATTTAATGTGCATCATGAGTATGAATTACTATCTACATCTGGATAATCTGGAAATCTATAATATAATATATAATCTCTAATATTATAATGGAAGAGTTGGGGTTGTCATTTGTAGACATTCAACCATCTAATCTCAACCATTCATTTTTAAGTGAGAGTTATATTAACCATTAATTTACCCAACTGTTGTTAGTTACCATAATACCCTCAAAGTTTAAATTTATTTACAACATAATTATTTACGAAAGTATCACTTATATAAAATAAAAGTTTGTGCCACTAGGAGTAATTTGTAAAGAGTATGTATGAGTAAAGAGAGATCTCAGGTTCGAGACCAGATTACGTCTTATTATTTATTCTATTAAAAACAAAATTTTGATTAGAACGTGCATCGCACGTGCAGATACTAGTAACTATTTTAATGGAAGAGTTGGAGTTGTAAATCTACCTACTTACGTGCAATGCACGTGCAACTCCAACGCTCCCATTATAGTCTTCACATTTACTTTTAAAAATACATAATCTTATTTATTAAGACATGTATTGCACGTGTAAATCAGAGTTTGAACTTCAACTTTTTTAAAAAAATTAATACGAGCATCGCACGTGTATATTACTAGTAAATGTGAAGAGTAAATGGGACCGGGAACGAACCCATTTACTGTATATCAAAATAAATAAGAGTATTCTGTTGTGTATTCATAGAGCATATACAATTTCTATATCAAAATAGGTAATTAAAGAGTCTTTAGATCAATGTTCGCAAAACCACTCCTTCAAAAAAAAAAAAATAAGTCCTCAAAATTTGTGATTTTTTCAAAAATTAGATCGATCAGATAAGACGGCGTGATCTTTTTTTTTTTTTTTTGACTGGCAAAAGGTAGGATTAACCTACCTCACAAAAAGTATATTAGAATAAAAGTAGAGTTTACAGAAGCATGTTGATCCCATGACCGAGAACGATTGGTTTGTGTAACAAATAAGGTCGGGATGGCATAGGGTTGGGACGTAGAGAGGACAGCGGACATCTGTCTTGCACCTCAACTAGCCCAAATCTATGATCCTATCACTTAGTTGTACCACATACCATCGCCAACACAAAAAGGCCAGATCAACCATAGAGAAAAACACAAAACTGAGGCAATAAACAGGCCTCCAAAACATTCATCATTAATTACAATAACAAGGGATAAAATCACGCTCGAGAGTCGTCATCACTTGGCTGGGAGGATGCTGCTGCTGGCCTCATAAGGTCGCTGTCCCCGGTTGCTTGGAGTTCCTGAATGATCTTGCGCTTCGTCTTCGATTCCCCACTCGCATCTAGCCAATGAAAAATCCAGAATTTAGTGTTAGCAATGAGCTTTTCCACTGTGATAGATTTGCTGTGAAAAACAGATTCATTTCGAGCCTTCCAAATACTCCAACAAGATGCAATAGTAATCAAGTGCCATGAAGATGTGAATTTGTGCTTGTGGTGATCAAAGCACCACAGTGAGAAGCAATCCGAGATAGAGGAAGGGAGGTGTGGGATGTCAAAACGTTGCATGAAGTAGTGCCATAATTGACAAGCCAAAGGGCATTCAAAGAATATATGGTAGGTGGTTTCCATCGGACATGCGCAAGATGTGCATGTTGGATCACCGTCCCAACCCTTGGAAATAAGACGAGCTTTGGAATTGAGTGCCTCCGAACTCAACATCCAAATGAAGATTTTGCACTTGAGCGGCGCCATAGTGTTCCAACACGCCTTATAGAAGGGAGTAATCAGACCTGAGATGCTGAAAAATTGGTAAGCAGACTTGACCGAGAAGACGCCAGTTGCTGAGTGTCGCCAAGAGATGCTGTCTGGTGCAGAGGTGGGCTGAGTGCCTTGAAGAAGCTGGAGAAGACATCCTTTTTCTTGGATAATACTGGTGGAAGTAGAAGAGTGTAAGCCAGGCTTCCAGATCCATCGACCCTGCTGCATGAAGCCCTGGATACTCAGGCTAGCGTTCGCATTCCAAGCTGCATTGAATAAGGCAGGGAATAACGAGGCTATATTGTAGCCCTCAATCCATCTTGAAGTCCAGAACTTGATAAGCTGGCCATTGCCAAGTGTCCAGGAAATACTAAGATCAAACTGTTCCTTAAGTTTGAAGATGCTCTTCCAAAAATCAGAGGCTTTGGCCGTGCATGTGAAAGAATTATGAGATGGCCTGAAATAGAGAGGCTTGATGACTTGGGTACAAAGTGATTGCTCTGAGTAAATTTTCCACCACCACTTCAAGAGAAGAGCGTTGTTGAATTATGGAAAGACGGCGTGATCTTTTGAGATGTAAAACTTCTTTTTATATTTTGTAGAAAGTAGAAAAAAAAATATATACTCAGTAAGATAGTGCATAAAGTTTATTTTATTAATGAAGCAGGTGTTCATATATATATATATACTAGATTTGCCCGTGGGCACGTGCCTACGGCACGTTTTCGAAACGATACAACATATGAAAGTCTTGTAAACAGTAAAACAACAATTATGTAGCTCAAGTTTGAATAGTAAAACAATAATTAGTTGTAAATAAAAGTCCATGTTTCCATTAGTATATGTTGAAAAATAATTATAAATGGGGGTGCAAAATCCAACATCTTAGAATTTTGAGTGTGGAAAATGATAAAATTTAACTGTTGATGAGATAATTGCTATTTTCAATGTAACATGAACAATAAAAAAATGCATAAAAAATATGAAAATTTACAAACCTGAAATCTGAAAATATAAGAGTGCGTTTGGTACCACGTTTTGGAAATTTTTTGAGAAAAAAATTTTCTCAAAACGCGTTTGGTAATATTTTCTCAACCGCATCTTTTCTGAAAAGATTCTTCCAGCTGTTTTCACAAAACATTGAGTGCGCTCGTGACTAGAGTACGCTTCCCCCATCTTCGATCCCCATTGAGGAAAAAAAACCCTAACCCCCTGCAAAATCCCCTCTCGTCTCTGCTTCCCCCATCTTCGATCCCCATCTGTTGAGCAAAAAAAACCCTAACCCCCTGCTGCTCCCCTCTCGTCTCTGCTACCCCCATCTTCGATCCCCATCTGTTGAGCCAAAAAAACCCTAACCCCCTGCTGCTCCCCTCTCGTCTCTCCCCGGGTCGGCAGATCTGGAAAACCCTAACGCCCTCTTTCACTCCTTCTCACCCCGCACCCTCATTCGCTGCTCTCTTCGGGCCCCTCCTCACACCGCTCGGAGCTCGCTTCATGGTCGTAGAGACCAGATCTGCTTTTGCTAAAAGGTGTCTTCGAAATCGTAGCTCTCGAATCCGACGCCGGTCGAGGGAATCCGTCGGAGACAACTTCATCAGGTTTGGTAAGCCGGAATCGAGGGTATGTTTCTTATCTTTGCCCCATTTTTTGATGCTGTTATGGTAACTGGTCTATGTTTGGGCACTTGCCTCATTAAAAAATTTCTATTTTAGGGTTAATTTGTCGGTCGTAGTGTAGATTTGAGGATCGGAAAAAAACTTTCCTTTTTTTTGGGGGGGGGGGGTTTGCTGTGATTTGAAAATGTCGGGTACTGATCTGTTGAACTGGGTTATTTCGAATGCTGATTCGGAGATCTTCCGTGCTGATCTTGAGTACTGTTTTTTTATTTGATAGAACACATCATCTACAATTTCTCTAGTAACCTCAAATTATAAGTGTATACTGTTTATGCTCACCCAAATAATGACTGTTATCTATTACTGATCGTTAAGGGTAAGGAGATCGATATGGACAGTGATTTTGGTCTTTGGCCCGCAAGTCATGTGCGTACATTTATTGAGTTGATGGAGGCCGAGGTAGATCGCAATAGTTTGAAAAGTGCAAAATTCGATGCGAGACAATGGTCTCAATTGATGAATTCATTGAACGAACGATGTAACCGTTCATACAATCCTAAACAAATAAAAGACAAATATGGACGGCTTAAGATGCAGTGGAGAGCCTTTCATGATTTGAAGAACCAAAGCGGTATGGGTTGGGATGAAGACACCCAGACAGTGACTTGCGATCCCCTAGTTTGGAAGTCATATGTCCAGGTTCTCATCTTAAATATTTTTTTTTTATGCTAATGTGGGATTATGATCGTAATATAATTTTTATTTACTTGTATAGTTGTAAACTAACAACACAATAACTTATTAATAGGCTCACCATAAAGCTTCTGAATTTAAATCGAAGGGTTTGCCAAACTATGATGTGCTGACCAAACTTTTTCAAGATTTTACCGCCGAGGGTCTCCTATCTAGGGCTTCATCCCAAAGGGTGTATGACCTCGACGAGGAACATAGGGTCATGTATGAGTTCGCCCACCCCGCTCCCTCCAATGCACCGCATGTAAATTTAGATGATGATGATGAGTACGAGCCAATGCATACGGGGTCGGGGTCTCGTAAGAGACGCTCTAGTGGTGGGTCCAGTGGCCGAGCTACAAAAAGCTCAAGAATGGATGTGGCTGTTTCTGCCAACGCAGAAAAATCCATTGCTAAGAGTGAATACTATAGGAAGAAGGCCGGCATGGTTGATCACTCTGCCGCAGACGACCAGTACTCCATTGAGAATGCCATGCAGGTACTGATTGGTATCGATGGGCTTAATCATGTTATGATTGATTTTGCACTGGAGAAAATCACTAATGACCCAAATTGGCGTAAAACCTTTATGGTAATGAAACCGGAGTGGAGGCTAGGGTGGTTAGATAGACTTTCGAACAAATAAATGTAATTTATTAAATTCCATAACGTAGCACCTTCATTATGTATAATTTAATTGTATCAGTTATTTGACATTTTTCTGTACTATTAGTTGGGTGATTATATGCATTGGTTCATGGTGGGCTTTGATATTATATCGGTTTTAATTTCATGTGCACTCGTTTTCCTACATTTGGACTGTTTGTTGTCACTATTTATGTTTCAATTCTATCGGTAACTGTTATAATTAATATGACATCCATTATGGTCGTAGAGTATTTAAAATCAGAAGTCTTCTTTATGTAAATGTAATCTAATTGTTATAGTGTACTGCACTACTGCACTTGCCACCATACTGATGGACACTTCAAGCAATTCGTCGTCAAGTTCTGATGAATCCGATCTTGAGGACTTGGCCTTTCTTCAACAGGCCGAACAATTTTATAATAGTAAAAGTCCTAACTCAACCTCCAAACTATCAGGGCGCGAATACCTACAAGAACTCTTAGACGGTCCAGATGCCAAATTCTTTTGGGTGTTTCGCATGAATAAGGACTGTTTTATGGCTTTGTGCCAATTTATAATAACAAACAATTATCTTCAGGAAACACCGAAGAAGATACAAAACAGGCGAATATCACATTATGAAAGTATTGCTATTTTTTTGTTCGTTGTGGCTCATAGTACTAGGTTGAGGATTGTCTGTGGTAGGTTTGATCATTCGTTGGAAACAATTGATAGACATTTCACTGAAGTGTTGTATGGTTTGGTAAGAGCATCAACAGTTCTTATTAAACACCCAGACCCAGAAGTTGTCCATGATAAGATCAGGCTTTCCACAATTTCTATCCATGGTTTGAGGTAATTTGTGCTTTTCATGTTTAAAACCATTTATTCTAATCAATCAAATGCGTTTGATAAAGTAGTAGCTTTCTACCTCAATAATGTAGGGAGCAATTGGTGCTGCGGATGGTACTTTAATACCTGCTACCGTACCCGCAAGTCGACAAAACAGTTGCCGTGGTCGAAAAGGTGACATATGTCAAAATGTGTTGGCTATTTGTGATTTTGACATGAACTTCACCTTTGTTTATGCGGGTTGGGAAGGAAGCGCTAATGACTCCCGCGTAATACATAGTGCAATAACCAATAATTTGTTGCCAATCCCGCCTGAAGGCAAGTACTACTTAGTAGACTGTGGGTATACAAACATGCCTGGGTTTTTAGCTCCCTACCGTGGACAGCCATATCATCTGCAGGATTTCCATGGTCCTAACCATGCACCCACCCAATACAAGCAACTCTTCAACAAACAGCATGCTAGGTTACGGAATGTAATAGAGCGAACCTTTGGTGTGTTCAAAAAAAGGTTTGCCATATTCAAGTCTATGCCCAATTACTTCTACACAAGACAAGTTATGATGGTAACTGCATGTTGTGCAGTTCATAATTTTATCAAGAGTTATTCTGCCGATGACTCATTGTTTTCAGACGTAGTAGAAGAACAAAATAATCACCTAGGCACTAAAGATATTGCTTCCACATCTGGGCGGTTGGATATGTCATCTTCTCAGTTGAATCGCATGAATAATAAAAGAGATCAAATAGCCATGGCAATGTGGAATGCCAGACATTGATGTCAGCATAAGCATGTACTTGTTCGTGGTTCATTTCTGTTCTTGTAGTATATATTTGTTGTAAATTATTTCCTTTCATTTGTAGCCCATCTATTTGAAGAACATGTGTGTTATTGTATTAAGCAGGCGACATATGATGATGATATTTGTATGCATGCAGGTTGGGGGACCATCGTGTGTGACTGAGTTTCTGGAAATGATGGATACGGTATATTCTGATCCAGAATTTATTATAATTTGTTACGTTAGAAGATGGCATTCTAATGAACTTATATTCTTATTATACTGACTCAATGAATGATGTATTCAACTATGGGTAATGGATGGGGTGGGTACAAGACATTAGTAGTAGCTGGCATGGCAATTTTAAAAATTGCAGCTCTACACTAATCATGATGATTTGCTTGAACAATTGTTCAATGACAGAATGTTTTGAGGATACGGCCAATTAGGGATGTGATGAGGATTTATTCTGATCCTATATAACATTACTTGGGAGACCCTTGTGACTGATTAATAGCATTCAAAGAAAGGATATGATGATGTTATATTCTGATCCTGTACAATTTAATTTGTGATACCTTTCTGAATGATTGCTAGAATTCAAAATATGGAAGTGATGAAGATATATTCTGATCCTATCTGCCACTATTTGATGAGGCATTTGTGATTGATTACTACAATTCAAAGTACGGATATGATGATGATATATTCTGATCCTACATAACATATATTTGTGAGGCTTTCGTAATTGATTAGATGTACTCAAAATATGGATATGACGATATTATATTCTGATCCTGCAGCTATTATTTTGGATAATGACAACCTTGTTGCTTCGTTGTTCTGGACCTGCACATGTTATCTTACATTTGGAGTGTCTGACAACTTTCAACATGGTGATCATTGATACTCATATATATGATATAACACCTTTTGGTATTCATATTATGGTGGGAGATAACACCTTTGGTGACACCTTTGTGTATGACTACATGAATTTACCATTATGGATATGATGACGCTATATTCTGATCCTACAATTCTTATTTGGGATAGGATTAGCTCTCATGGTCTCAAAATAACAAGTACAATGGAATTTCAAAATAACAGCTTTTGATACTAATATATAGTAGGCGATAATCTCCCGCCGTGCTGGGCATCAATACTGATCACACTATTGTGTTGGTTTGTGTACACACCATGGAAGTTACAACACATTTATTAAACTGCAACCTTCCTCAAAGAAAGAAGAATTCATTACAATTTTGAGGTAGACATGAGAATATGTTGGAATTTGAAAAGTAAGGCAAACAATGGATATGATGAATTTTGTAATGGATACTACACTTTCAATGTAAGATAGTGATGATGCTTTATTCTGATCCTATAATACTCTTTGGAGTAATTATTGTTGTTTGCCGTAAAAGAAGATAATAATTGGGTTGCAGTTTTCATGTTGTGCACAAAAGCCAGTCAAATTAGGTGATCAGTATTGATGACCTAAATGGTGGGAGATTATCACCTCCAATATGTTGGTAACTTCATGGTTATTTTGGGTACATGAGAGGTGTCGAGTATGGGTTGTGGTCTCAGCGACTTTGGTGGTTCTCTTTTTGTGCTGTTTGTTCCTCAATCTTTTTGCAGGTAATTTTTTATCTCCAACAGTTATGCTCTCTGTGTTGGACTGAGGCTACTGTACTCTTATTTCTTGCTTTGCACTTAATTGTTGGTGTTGGGCTGAGACATGCTGACCTGATATATGCTGCACTGATATACTTCACTATATACTTTCAACTGATACGCTTCACTGATATACTTACATGATATACACTTCACTGATATACCTATTCATAAGTCTAATTTGATAAGGCTGATTTGTTAAGAAATTGCCCAACCAAAATTATAGTGAAGTATATAATTTCTCCCTTTCAATTGAATTTGAATGAATTCTCTTAAATATTGTCACGAGCGCACTCGAATGTGAGGGGAAACAGCTGGAAGCATCTTTTCAGAAAAGATGCGGTTGAGAACAGTGTACCAAACGCGTTTTGAGAAAAGTTTTTGATGTGTTATGATCATGATTCTTTTGATGCGGCTGGAAGCATCTTTTCAGTTTGGTGACAAATTCGACAGTGATCATGATTCTTTGATGTGTTATGATGCTTTCCTTGAAAGCTGTTGTCTTCTTATTCTTGTTCATATGCATAGAAGCTGTTTAGCATCCAATAATGTTACCGGTGCTTCAGTTTATGGCCTCATACTGTGAGTATATCTATATTTGTAACTTTCTTCTTCTGTACATGTGAGTATACCTATACTTGAGAACACTATGTGGATTATGATCTTCATTTCTTTCTAATTTTGTTTCAGGACATGTATGAAAAATATGGACGCTACTATAACAGTATGTGGACACCTATTATATTCCAGGGAAGTATTTGATTCTCTCTTACTCATTTTGGGGTTTTGTCTTTCTCTCTTTTTGTGGGTTGGTGTAGGCAGTGATGACAAACACATTTCTGAAAATTAATACCTGATCAATATAGCATGAATTATTTTTGATACTCTGGCTTCTATTTACAATTTTGGTCACTAGCTTTGTTGAGCTTGTTGTATTTGTGCATACTGATCAGTTACTTGTTGAGCTTGTTGAGCTTGTTGAGCTTGTTGTATTTGTGCATACTAATCAGTTATTTGTGCCTGCATACTGAGCTTGTTGAGCTTGTTGTATTTGTTGTTCAGTTTGTGCATGCATACTGATCAGTTATTGTGCATGCATACTGATCAGTTATTCAGTTTCTGATCAGTTATTGTTGAGCTTGTTGTTCAGCTTGTTGAGCTTGTGCATGCATACTGATCAGTTATTCAGAGTCTGATATTTTGTACTTGTTCTTCATTTTGGTTGAGTATCTGATATCAGTTTTTTGGCCTGAAACTTGAGTATGGTTGGGGTAAATGATAACTGGCCTGAAACTTGATTATAGTGGGGGTAAATGATATCAGTTTATTGGCCCGAAACTTGAGTATGGTTGAGTATCTGAGATCAGTATTTTCGGTTTGATATTTGCATTTGTTGTTCATTTACTTTGCTGTCCACTTAGAGTACGCAACTGCGGAAATCCCTATTTATATGAAGGAGGGTGTATTTATGGATTTGAAATGATGCTTGAAGTTCTATTTAACTGATGCGGTATTATTTATTTATTTCAACTAGTTGGCATGCACCCCAATGCAACCCTAGTGTGAATACTGTGTTCTGAGCCTACCATTATTTTTAGTATATTAATTTCGATTCTGCATGTTGAATTAATGATACTTTCATCTTATGCATTTCTTTTCCTGATTGTACACAAAAGATAACTGGCAGAAGTAGTTGAAGATGTAGAAGAGAAGTAGTAGAAGGAGATTGAAGCAACAACTAGAAGAAGTTGAGAAGCAGCAACATAAGGAGAAGTAGTAGTAGGAGAAGTAGCAGCAACTAGAAAGAGTTGAGAAGCAGCAGCTGTACAAGGAATTGAGAAGTAGCAGCAGCAGCAGCTCCACTTGTGCAATTGTTTTATTGTTTTGATGCTTGTTTGGTCAATTGTAGAAATTGTAAAATACAAAATATATGTATCTATATTTGTAATGGACAGTTTGTAAAATAAATGTAACCAAACAGAAATTTGTAATGGAAATTTTGTACATTTTTTTGAAATTTGCATAGTGTGTCCAATCGTTGTATTACCCAACTTCACCACAATTCAAATAAAATTTTACATGGTCGGAACACACTAGTGGGAAGCTTCCAAGAAGCAAAAAGAAAAAAAAAATGGAGTGGCGCACGACGCTTCCACGTTGTAGCAGGTTGCTTGTTTGTACATTGATAGAAGTTGGGTCTATATCTGCAAAAAAAATTAACAAAAAACTCATAAGAAAAATATTGTGAATTCATTAAATATACAACCTAGATAACAGTTTTCAGCTACAAATATAAAAAAACAGCTTTTGAACTGTTTTTTTCGGAAAACAGCTTTCGGAAAACAAGTTTTCAGCAAGAAATATAAGCCAACAGCTTTTATTTTTCACTCCTTCAGAAAAACAGCTTTCAGATAACAGTTTTCAGCTAGGAATATAACAAAACAGCTCTTAAACTCGTTTTTTCAGGAAAACAGCTTTCAGAGAACAGTTTTCAGTAAGAAATATAATCAAACAGCTTTTAAACTCACTTTTCCAGGAAAACAGCTTACAGATAACAGTTTTCAGCTACGAATATAACAAAACAGCTTTTAAGCTCGTTTTTCCAGAAAAACAGCTTTCAGATAACAGTTCTCAGCAACAAATATAGCCTATCAGCTTTTAAACTCGGTTTTTCAGTAAAACAGCTTCCAGATAAAAGTTTTCAGCTAGAAATAGAACAAAACAGCTTTTAATCTTGTTTTTTCAGGAAAACAGCTTTCAGATAACAGTTTTCAGCAAGAAATATAACCGAACAGCTTTTAAACTCGCTTTTTCAGGAAAACAGCTTTCAGATCACAGTTTTCGGCTACAAATATAACAAAACAGCTTTTAAACTCTCTTTTTCAGAAAAAACAGCTTTCAGATAACAGTTTTCAGCAAGAAATATAACCCAACAGCTTTTGGAACTCACTTCTTCAGAAAAACAGCTTTCAGATAACAGTTTTCAGCTAGGATTATAGCAGAACAGCTTTTAAACTCATTTTTTTAGAAAAAACAGCTTTCAGATAACAGTTCTCAGCAAGAAATATAACCAAACAGCTTTTCGACTCACTTTCTCAGGAAAACAGCTATCAGATAACAGTTTTCAGCTAGGAATATAACAAAACAGCTTTTAAGCTCGTTTTTTCAGAAAAACAGCTTTCAGATAACATTTTTCAGCAAGAAATATAACCGAACAGCTTTTAAACTCGCTTTTTCAGAAAAACAGCTTTCAGATAACAGTTTTCAGCTAGGAATATAACAAAACAGCTTTTAAGCTCGTTTTTCCAGGAAAATAGCTTTCAGATAACAGCATTTTACAGTCTAGTTTTAAGAAAACAGCATTCAGGTTTATTTTTTATACACAAACAGGTTATACAATTTCATTTTCAGAAAACAGTTTTCAGAAAACTCTACCAGACAGCTTTTACACTCTCATTTTCACAAAACAGTTTTCACAAAACAGTTTTCACAAAATATTTTCACAAAACTATTTTCAAAACAACAAACCAAACGCACTCTAAATTTCTAAGTAAATAGAGAGATAATAAAATAGAGAGAGAGAGAGAAATAAATAAAGAAATAAATAAAGTAGTTGTTTTGGGGGATTTGAATTTGAGTTTTGGGGGGAAACTTTTGGGCGGGAAAATATGTTTTATGAGTTTAGATCTGGACCATTGATTTCAATCCTATTGAATGAGAGCCACTTGATAGCTTTCTTTGTGTTTTATTATATATATATATATATATATATATATATATATATATATATATATATATATATATATATATATATATATATGGGTAAAAGGGATATGAGCAACTTGCTCATTTAGTAAATGAGCAAGTGATGAGTTGGCATGTATGTGGTACATTGAGTATCTAACCACTTTTAGGATTTTCCAATCACATGCATGCCACCTCATCACTTGCTCATTTACTAAATGAGCAAGTTGCTCATATCCCTTTTACCCTATATATATATATATATATATATATATATATATATATATATATATATATATATATATAGGAAATATTCCGTTGTGCATTAGGTCTCCGTGTGCACTCGGTCTTTCTGCCTTCGTATTGACGATCCGAATCGTTCACGTTGATCTATACATATAAATTAGTCTAAATATTTAAAATCATAATTTAAAATTGTTTTATATATATAAAAAACAAAAAGATAGATTCCACACAAAGAAAGAGCTTCTTCCCCACCCACCAACCTTCTACCAAACTCCATATCTTTATCTTTCTCTATGGTGGCATTCATCCTATTCTATCTATTCTACTGACAGCCTAAATGTCCCCTCAGAGTCCCTCCTGGGTAAACTATTTCATAGCATTGATATGATCGAATATACTTTCTTGTTTACAGCCTCTTAGAGCATCCACAGTCGTGGGCTAAATACCCAAAATTTGGAAAAATGGGAAAAAAACGAGCTGCAGTCGTCGTCCAAATACCCAAAATTTGGGTATACGATGAACAGTTCGTTGCCAAATATAGCCGGCGATCTGGCCAAATGGAAAATATAGCTAACGCAAGATTATAATCCGTCCGATCTAATTAACGGCAAATAATAGTCCGTCTCGTACAAAAATACTGTTTCCAATGATTAAGAAGCGTTTGAAAAAAAAAAAAAATCAACCAACGGCCTATTTTCTACCGTCCAAGGAGATTGACGGTAGATTATATCCCGTCCGAACCAATTTTTTTAAAAAAAAAAATTCAAAAAACGATGTAATTGGCCGACGGAGGATTATACACCGTCATTTGAAATTGACGGGATATAATCTCCCGTCCCAGACCAATTTTCTCATTTTTTTATTTTTTTTTAATTTTTTTGTCTTTTAGTGCATTAAAAAAATAAAAAAAAATAAAAAAGGCACAAAGCACAAAGCACAACAAAATGATCAAAATGACCAAAGTACAGTTACCAAAGCACAATTACATAAAAAATTTCAACACACGGGTCATAATGAACCGTGTGTTCAAAATGACGGTTCATTATAAACCGTCTATGATTTATTTGAAAAAAAAAAAAATTTAAACAGGGACGGTATATAATTAAGCGTGCGATGAGATTAACGGTTCATATTGAACCGTCTGTGAGGTTTAAAAAAAAAAAAAAAAAATTTAAGAAGGGACGGAATATAATGAATCGTGCGATGAAAATAACGGTGTATATTCATCCGTCTGTGACTTTAAAAAAAAAAAAAAAAAATTAAAAGGGACGGAGAATAATGAATCGTGCGATCAAATTAACGGTGTATAATCTACCGTCCTTCAAAGAAAAACAAACGACTGCAGCAAGATTCTTTTTTTCCTATTTCCAAATTGCTATATACCCAAAATTTGGCTTCAACGACTGTGGATGCTCTTAGGCGTGTCCATCATTTTTCCCTTGGTCACTCTGATTTTCACATTTTTACACTTTAAACATCTCATCGATTTCTCTTCTCAATAAACAAATATGTCCAATTAGTTAAGTATTAAACAATATATCGATATATAAATATGCATTACTATTATTCTCTTATGCACGTTACTTATCTCAAGTCAACCTAATTAATGCCTCATAAATTTTGTTTAATGTTGAACAAAAGTTCATCTGAATGCTTGAAGTAGAGATCACTTTAGGCATGTGGGTTAGACAAAATCAACAAATTTGTATACCTTACTTTTAGACTCTAACATGCAAACTCTAACTTATATAAAGCATATATAAACTCAAAAGAAACAGTCTTCGTATAATTTTTATAGGTTGGCCTACTTTCACGAACAACAATGGCAGCAAACTTTGACTCAATGGTGTAAAAGGAGAGGCAAAAGAAGAGAGATGCAATAGGGATAGCCAGATTACATATCCAAGGTTATCGTCAGATTGACATGTATCACTCTTTGAAGAGAATATTAGATAGAGGGAAATTCATATGGATCGGTTTATAAAATATACATAAAATAGCGATCTCAGTTACAATTTGGGTTCTCTAACTAGACTAAAATAATTTTTACTCTCGTAGTAGGATAAGTTTCTATAGTACTTTCGATCGATAAAGTAACTCAAATTATGCATTTGATTTCTTTCTGGGCAGAGCCAGTTATGGCAGGAGCCTAGGATCATAGCACAGATAACTTTCGATCGGACCCAAGGTTACGATGATGCGAAGATCAAGATTGGGCCGATGTCAGAGCAGATCTAAAGACTAAAAATCTTGTCACGCCCCGCTTCAATTCTCAAAAGGAATATGAAATACGAGTACGTGACAAAGTCCAGTGAATGATTTTCATCATTCATAAGCTGTAGGATCAACTCAACATCATAACATGAAATATAACAAAATATACTTAACCACGCATGCATGAATAAATCAATATACCAACAGAATTTATAAAAATAAATAAATCTCAAATAAACCAGATCTGGAACAAATCGATCATAAATTTCGTATTCCTTTTGGGAAGCGGGACGTGACAAAAGGTTTTTAGTGGGACCTATCCAGCAAGGTTACTGAGGGTTATATCTTTCTTGTTGTTTCTTTCTGTATCTGTTTCGTAACTTTTCATCAGTATCTCCATTATGTTCATCACTATCTCCATTATATTTTACTTTTTCTTCAAAAATAAAAAAATAAAAAAAAAATTACGCATACTATATATAAAAAAATTATAGAGATAATAATCTTTGTTGCAACTTGTAAAGGTATATTTGAATGGAGAGTGTCATACAGAATTGGATCTTCGTATGATCTCCTGGATACCTTTTTATGATATAACTTGCGCCCTTGAACCCATTCTCAAACAAAACAATTACTTGCCCTGCAACCTTGGCTTATGTGTCATCCCAGTCATTAAGGGCTTACTAGTAATGTAACAATGCACATAAAAAAAAATTCCATCATACAATTATAAATTTTAAGTGGACTAGTAATTTACACGTGCAATGCACATCTTTATAAATATTTATATTTTACAAAAATTCCGACATTATCTAGCATCGAATCTAAAACCTCCCTTATGTTAGTTATGTATGCGCAGTGCACATATTTGTTGGGTTACAATGCACGTGTTTTCTTATTAATGAAACAGGGTGGCATTATCCCACCTTTTCCTCAAAAAAAAAAAAATACAATGCACGTGTTTGTTTGGTGACGAAATCTGGCATTAAAATTTAAAATAGTAGAGATATATGATTGATATAGTTTAAAGTTGTAAATTTGCGATTGAGATTCACAATAAGTTGAATTTAAGTGCACAACTGACATAACTAAGCTGAAATTCTGAAAATGTGGTTGAGATTCATAAGACCGATGTAGTTATCAACCAGAAAATGTGGTTGAGATTCATAAGCATACAACTCCAACTCTAGTTACCAACTTACTATAGTAGAGATAGAGTCATCTTGTGCCTAAAGATAGCAGGCAAATGCCCCTCATTCTGCTCTTTAGTGGCTGAGCTCTCTCAAATATATGTAGGATAGTTACACATGATGACATGAGGCACAAGTTAGGATTATGATTTACCGACCGCCTGAATTCCACATACATTTGCACTCAGTCTAATGACAATCCAGCTTAAATCGAGAAAGATACATTGATAAACATGCAACACCCATATAGCCAAATTCTGCTTCATGCTAGTTGTATCTCGAGTGCGAAGAGTTACTTCGATCACCAACATGTTCAACCCAAATAAGTTTTGAAGACTTGATTCTTCGTAGTATCAGTTTGATGAAAATGAACCTGCAAGGGCTATATAAATATATATATTGGTCTCAACAATCCCTTGTTTTGAGTTCATAAATAATCTAAACAAGCGAGGCCTGAGCAGATACAAAATTATTTCATAGAGTTATCCCCTAAAATATACAAAGACTCAACAGTCATGATACAATTAAAAATTTCGTACGATAAAAGTTTTGTATTTCCAATTTATTCAACATTATTCATCCGGAACAAGCTTCTAATTTACAAATTTGGACAACAATCAATGTGGTAAAATTAAGTAAAGTGCAGACATTCTTTCAAGCAATACATGTATAGTATACACTAATCCTATCAGTTCTTTGAGAGCACAGATTCGCAATTGCTGCAACAACCATCTTTCAAAGGGCTGCAAGTATGATCTTCAGATGAGATCCTCTCCTTTATTAAATCAACAAGTCTGATCGTTTCCTGGTTATATTGTATGGGTTTTCTCCTCGAGTTCTGCAAGTTACACAACCTAGTCAATTGTTATTACTCCAACGAGTACATGATATCATAGATGGCAGAATGGGAGGCGAATGGATCTCCTCAGTATCTGGGCCCCTTTGCATGATTTCCTTAACTTTCATGGATGTAATGCAGGATATTATTTTGTTTCCATTAAAAAATAGAGTTTCATACCTCAGACTGCCACAACCTGTCACCTTTTTTGCGAGGAATTATGTGGAAATGAGTCTGACATCAGAAAAGTAACGAATTTTAGTGCCACAAAACACATGGAGATAGTGAGCATAATTTAACTTACATGAAATATAACTTGTCCAGCAGCTCTTCCACTGTTAACTAATAGGTTGAATGAATCTGCATTACTTCATGTAATTAGGTTAAAAGTAATACAGAAATATCAGAGCATATAGCATATGGCGAAAATCAGGTTCGTTAGAATGTTATACAAACTGCACTGAAGATATAAAGAGGTTCATCAACATAAAGCAACCCTGGAATGTCAGTAAAAAATCCACGGTATGAATGCACTAATCATACATTTCTCTGGAAAAACCATCGAAGAGACGTAGATTACATAACATGGCACTCCAAGGAAAAAGAGAGAAAAATTTAGATAAAGTGCATAACTCATGAACTGCAATGTATGCTGCTATAACTTATAACACAATGCTCACAAAAAGATAGATTCACCGATTTGAGCTCTGGAAGCAGCTTTTGGTTGGAGAGAATCTTTAAACCTCGTTCAGACATATGGCCTAGTTTGAGATGCCACATCATCGTCGCCTCTTCTCCCTTGCTGGTCGATGCGACACACGCATCAGCTACTTGCAATGTTTCTCCATTAAGCATGAATAGATTTACTGCAATCTTTTTTGTCTTCGTAACCACAAGCGCGCGTTTGACAATTTTTATGACCCCATTTTCGACATGGGTCTTGCATTTAAGGCTATCTATTTGCCCCAAAGATAATAGATTCTTTCTCAAAACCTTCACGTGTCGTACATCTTGGATGGTGCGAACCGTACCATCAAACCTTTTTAGCTTGATAGTACCAATATTAGCAATTTTCAAAGCATGATCATCACCCATATGTACAGAACCTCTTGAGATTGGTTCATATGTGTAGAACCACTCTATGAGAAGTCATGTGTCATGTTGCTCCTGAGTCTAGTAACCAAATGTCAGAGAACTGTTTTCTGCCTCCAACCACGGTTGTTGCCTCGCTGTATAGAACTTCACTATCATACCGGGTGCTTGCCACATTTCTTTGATCATTTGACGACTCAGGGTCTCCACTCTTCTTCCAGCACCAACAATCCTTCTTGAAATGTCTTTTCTTGCCACAGTTGTGGCACTGGAAAGTCTTCTTCTTGATTTTGATCTAGCATGATTCTGACTTCCACTAGGACCATGTTCTGTTGATCTCCCTCTCATCACTGTCAAAGCTTCCACTTGCTACGAACTTCCATGTCTGTCTTCCTTATTTTTGTGCCTAGTTTCTTCTTTCAAAACAGCAGCTGCAACTTCGTCGAAGACTAAATAATTTATCAGAATATTGTTCGTAAGGTTGATAATCAGTTGATCATACGAGTCAGGTAGACTTTGAAGTAGAAGTTCCGCACGTTCAGTTGTCTCTATTTTGCAACCCATTGATGTAAGTTGCGAAAATAGAGTATTCAGGGTGTTGATGTGGTCGGTCACCGAGGTTGATTTCGTCATTCGAAGAATGTACAATCTCTTCTTTAAGAAGATCTTGTTGTGAAGTGACTTGGCATCATACTGTCTTTTCAGGGTTTCCCAAATCTCCTTTGCCACTCATTCGAAGAGTGTATAATCTCCTCTTTAAGAAGATCTTGTTGTGAAGTGTCTTGGCATCGTACAGTCTTGTCAGAATTTTCCAAATCTCCTTTGTGGTCTTCTTTTCTGCTACACTATATAACATTCCATCAGCTAGTGCCAAGTGCAGATCGGCAATTGTGTTGCCGTCCATCTTGTTCCACTTGCCGTCGTCGGTGATCTATACGGGCCTATCTCTAATTGTTGTCAAGCAATTATCCTTCCTTAAGATTGCCTTGATCTTCATTTTCCACAACATGAAATTACTCTCATTGAAATTCTCAACATCGAACTTCGTTGTTATCTACATTTTTGCTTCACTTCGCAACCAAAGCTTTGATACCACTGTTATGGAAAGTTATGGACAGAAGCAACCTCACAAATAAAGTGAAATTGAGAAAGGAAAAATAAAGTAAACACAGATATTTTACTGGGAAACCCCCCCAAAGGAGACGGGATAAAAACCACGGGCAAGTGTCATGGAATTTCAGTCTTACAAGTAGGGTTTACAGTACATTCTCTCTAAATATAAGGAGAGTACAACTTCACTCTCTCTTATAATAGGAGAAATAATTCTCACAATATTGAGAAAAACACAAAGTACACAAATTATCTCTAAGAAGACACAATTTTATCTCTTGATGACACTCTTATAATACTCTATTTTTCTTAATCTCTCTTTCTTTCTTCTCCTCACTTCTGTTGTTGCTTTCTTCCTCTGAAGCCTCCTTATATAGCCGAAGGTAGGTGGTTTTTTTTTTTTATAAACTTTTTCTTCCTTTTCTTTGTTTTCATTTCATTTTGTCTCCCTTTTTTTTCAAACAAATTTGGTGTGGTGGGGTCCATATGGTGGGCCCCCATCCACTATTGTTGACCTTTATTGTCAAACAAGGTTGTTGTCAGTAAGAATGTGATCTTTGTAGAAGACCAACTAAATAAGAAAGATGGAAGCGATAACACGTCAAAGGAGAATCTAGAGACTATTACAATTCAGGCGGAAGATAAGTCAAATGAAGATCCAGTTTACTCTGAAACAATACCAGAGCACGAGGTACAAGAACCAGTCGGGTCCAAGGATCCAGAAGTTCGTTGGTCAACTCGTAAGAGAAGACAGCCAGCCTGGCACTCGGAATATGTTACGGAGAGCAATATTGCATATTGTCTTTTAACAGAGGATGGAGAGCCATCATCTTTCTAGGAGGCAATTAAAGGTTTGGATCAATCCCTGTGGATGGCAGCAATGTAGGAAGAAACTGAAGCTCTACACAAGAACATAACGTGGGATCTTGTTACACTACTACAGGGAAGAAAGATCATCGACAACAAATGGTCTACAAGATAAAACGCGATGGTAATGACCAAGTGGAGCGGTATCGTGCAAATTTGTGGTAAAAAGATATGCTCAGAAAGAACGCATTGACTTCAATGAGAGATTTTCACATGTGGTTCGACTCACAACAGTCAGAGTAGTCTTGGCGATGTGTACTATACTCGATCTACATATAGAGCAGCTAGATGTGAAAACTGCATTTCAACATGGAGATCCAGAAGAAAAAATCTATATGCTCCGGCCAGAAGGTTTTGCTGAAACAGGCAAGGAAAACTTGGTATGTAGGTTAAACAAATCTGTGTACGGTCTCAAACAGGTGCCGATGTGTTGGTACAAGAGATTTGATTCCTTCATTATTAGTCTTGGATACAACAGACTCAGTTCAGACAATTGTATGTACCACAAAAGGTTTGATGGTGGGAATGACTACATTATCCAACTGCTATATGTGGATGACAAGTTGGTAGCAGTCCCCAACAAAGATCGAATCTAAGAATTGAAGGCACGGTTGGCTAGGGAGTTTGACACGAAGGACTTGGGACCAGCAAACAAGATTCTAGGGATGCAAATTCATCGAGATAGAAATAACAGGAAAATTTGGCTTTTCAAGAACTACTTCAACAAGATTTTGCGACGCTTCAACATGCACGATTGCATGCCAATTTCTACCCAACTTCCTGTTAATTTCAAGTTATCATCCAAGATGTGTCCTAGCAATGAAGCAAAGAGGAAAGAGATGTCTCGAGTACCATATGTATCAGCAGTGGAAAGTTTGATGTTCGCTATGATTAGTACAAGACCAGACATTGCACAAGCAGTGGGAGCGGTTAGTCAGTTCATGGCGAATCTGGGTAGAGAGCATTGCAGGGCAGTGAAGAGGATTCTGAGATACATAAGAGGAACCTCATATGCTGCATTATGTTACAGAGAATCAGAATTAACTGTCAAAGGCTATGTGGACTCAGATTTTGCAAATCTTGACAAGGAAAATTTGCTTTAGGCTATGTATTTACACTTGCGAGAGGAGCTGCAAGCTGGGTTTCAAAACTGTAGACTGTTGTGGCTCTATCTACAACGAAAGCAGAATACATAGCGGCTACAGAATCTTGCAAGGAAGCAATCTGAATTCAAAGGTTATTGCAGGAACTCGAACTCAAGCAAAAAAAGATTGTTCTATTTTGTGACAATCAGAGTGTCTTGCACATCGCAAGAAATCTAGCTTTTTATTCACGGACAAAGCACATAAGAGTCCAGTATCACTTCGTTCGAGAAGTATGGAGGAAGAAAGTGTGGATATGCATAAGATTCACACTGATGAGAACCTAATAGATGTTATGACAAAGCCGATCAACACTGACAAGTTTGAATGGTGTAGATTCTCGTGTGGTCTAGCATTAACATATACAACATGGGCATGACAAGGTAGAGTGGATTGTGTGGAGACATGATTAAAGATTAATCCTTAATCAAGTCTCCAAGTAGGAGAATATCGGCAATAAAGGTCAACAATAGTGGAGGGGGCCCACCATATGGGCCCCATCACACCAAACTTGTTTGAAAAGAGGGAGAGTTGGTACCGAATCGGTGCCGACAACCGAAATTCTTGACAAAATGAAATAAAAAACAAAGAAAAGGAAGAAAAAGTCAAAAACAACCTACCTTCAGCTATATAAGGAGGCTTCAGAAGAAGAAAGCAGCAGCAAAAGTGAGGAGAAGAAAGAAAGAGGGATTAAAAAAAATAAAGTAATATAAGAGTGTTCTCAAGAGAAATAAAATTATATCTCCTTAGAGATAATTTATAATTATGTCTCCTTAGAGATAATTTATATACTTTGTGTTTTCCTCAATATTGTGAGAAAATTATTTATCCTATTATAAGAGAGTGAAATTATACTATCATTATATTTAGAGATAATGTACTGTACTTCCTACTTTCAAGAGTGAAATTCCACTACACTTGCCCGTGGTTTTTACCCCCGTCTCCTTTGGAAGGTTTTCCACGTAAAATATCTGTGTCTACTTTATTTTCACTTTCTCAATTTCACTTTAGTTGTGAGGTATCTTCTGCCCAAAAATTTCCCTAACAACTCATTACATGATCACAAAATACCCAACTAGAAATTAAAAGTACAATAAGTATAGATATACAGCTAGTTGTGCCTTGTGGCTCAAATGTTAGGCAATTAAGAAACTAGATGTCTAAAAAATGATGGAAGTTGAAATAAGGATGTTGTAATGGATGGGTGGTTAGAAAATGCTAAAAATAAGGAATGAATGCAGCATAGACAAGAAGGAAGAGAGATGATTGAAGGCACAACTGAAAGAACCAATTGAGATGGTTTGGGCATGTGCAACAATAATTGCACACATTACGAAAGAGAGCGGCAATTGTAAATTAGTATCTAATGGATCAAAACTAGAGATAAACCTAACCAAGCTTACATTGAGTCAATTACGAAGAAAATGGCAATTGATAATTTAATAAAAAAGATTGTACAAGGTGGAATCTCGTTTAAATCCTTGGATTAGTGGTCAACTTTCTAGAGGAGGTAGATTAACGTTGGTTAATTCTATTCTTTCCTCTATTCCTTTATAAATGATATCCTATTTTTATGTTCCTTCTTGGGTTATTAAGTGTACTGAAAAAATTAGAACGAATTTTTTCTGGTCTGGTTCTGCATCAACTTCTTTAGGTAAATATCTTTGTAATTGGGATAGAATTTGTAAGTCCAAAAAAGAAGGAGGTCTTGGTATTATTAATCTTAGAAATCAAAATCTTGATCTTTTGGGCAAGTGGATTTAGAAAGTTTTTAAATGTGATGAACTTTTTTGGATTAGAATGGTTAAAAACAAATATCATAGGAATAAAAAAAGTGTGGGATTTACATTCTAAGATTTCTATTAATGCTTCTTCTTTTTGGAAAGGTATTGGAAAGGTATTGGAAAGCTACTGAACCTTTTAAATGTGGTTTACCGAAAATTTGTGGTGATAGTTCTACTGTTAGATTTTGGACTGATTTCTGGATTAATAATAACAAACTTTGTGTTCTTTTTCCTTCCTTATACTCCATTGCTTCTAATCCTAATCCTGCTGTTTCTTCCTAGTTTTTTATTCATAATAATGATAGAATTTAGCATATTCATTTCAAAGAAATTTGTCTTTTGATCTTAATCTTGAATATATTTGTCTTCTTGTAATGTATCAGTGGCAAGCTAGAGATGATATTAGGTGGAGATGGTCAAATACTGGTACTTTTACTATTAAATCATTTTATACTTTCCTTAATTGTGATGGTGTTATTTCACCCTTTTATAAACACATTTGGCAAAATATAGCCCCATTGAAAGCTAGAATTCTTGTTTGGTTAGCAGTTCATAATAAAATTCTTATTGTTGAAAATTTAAATAAACGTAATCTTGCTCATGGTCAACTTTGTAATTTTTGTAATTCTCATGATGAAATTGCTAGGCATATTTTTATTCGCTGTCCTTTTATTCAACCTTTATGGTTTATTTGTGAGCAAGCTTGGAAAGTTAATGGAAAACTTCGTTCTATGATCTCTTGGTGGAGTTCTTGGCATAAAAGAAGAGTTAAAAAGGTTTTTAAACTTTCATGGGATTTAGCTATGATTGCCATGATTTGGATTATTAGGAAAGAACGTAATAATAGAATTTTTGTTAAGAAATGCAAAACTATTGATTCTTTGATTGAAGATCTTATTAATTTCATTTATCACTGGTTTAATATTATTCCTATTAACAAGAAGAACGAACTCAAAGTTAATGAGTTTCGTTGTGATTCATGATTTGGCCCATGAGTTTCTTTCTTTTGTTTTTTTATCTTTATTTTTGTTTTGCTTATATTGCTCTAGTTTCTTTTTGTTGCAGATCTGATAGTAATTGATGAATGAGTAGCTGATGTTTGGTGGATCTAAGTGGATTTTCTCTTATGCTTTGCAATGCTTAGAGCTCTATGGTTCTGTTTGCTGTTTCTGGTCTTCACTTACTCTATGTTAAGTCTGAATTTTCTTTTCTTGCCAGTGTTCTCAGTCATCTTGGAATTTTGCTGCTCTGGAATGTGTTTTGCTGTTGGCCTTCTTCAACACTGATGTTTTTGCTGCTGGCCTTCTTCATCTCTGCTGTTTTTTTAATGGCTGTGTTCACCACTTGTTGTTTCTGCTGCTGTTCTCTAGTCATCTTTGTTATCTTCTGTTTCTTTCTTTTATCTGTTTTTACTTGTTCTTGTTCTGCTACTATTAGTACTTAATACTCTGTATGGTTTTGTTACTAGTATGTCGTTGGTTGTAAGGCCATCTAGTAAGGATTCTGAACTTGGTTTTGTTATTTTGTTATGATATATATATATATATATATATATATAAATGGCTGGAGCTTTATAAGCTCTATCCTTAATATCAAAAATAAAATAAAAAAGATTGTATGCAGTCGCCCCTAGGTTTGTGATAAAGGCTTTGTTTTTGTTGTTCTTTCCATTTCTACATTTGCAAGAGAAGCCACTTACATATATTGCATGTTATTTCTTTATAAAAATCTGTTCTTTGCCAAAAAAATATTATATTTCAAGAAATCATTTTTCATGCTAACATTAATTTTAATCATAAGGAGCCTTCCTTATCATAGTGGCATTGAGTAAATGGAGATATACTAGGTCAGACATGAAAGTTTTAACTGAAAACAAACTGAAAAATAGCATCTCCCTGTAATATGACGAGATCGTACATACAGATTTTATCCTCATACGACAGATTGGTATAATCAGGGTCCAAATAGATAAGGTATCCCTTAATTATGGTGAAGAAATACTGAAGGTAACATAATACCTATACCTACCACTTTGAGTAGCTTTCATAATTGCATTGCTCAGAAAAGGCACATTGGAACACATGGCTGCTACAACCTGCATTTCAAATTATTATACAGAGTGGGCTTAATTATTGTGCACCATACGTTTCAGGAATAAAGCTCTTGCAAAAACAGTGTGTGATACGTAACAAACAAATTGCACCGTCATATCAAGATGGGAAAAAAATGGATATTACATAAACATGAACAGAAGAATTTGGTTTTGAAGAGGGAGATCACTGGTTGTAGGTTATCAGTATATTCTTTAGAAAGATTATAGGCCGAGTAATCTACCTTACTAGTTCAAACTATTTTTGGAAAAAAAACAACTGAGAGAGTGATGCGGCTATAAAAGTAACAAGCACACATGAAGAATGGAATATGGATTTTGTGCAAAAAATTGTAACTTCCCAAACTTCTAAAATGAATTGGCTAACCAATACATATTACAGTTTTAGTATCTTTCAGTCGCGTGCATGAATAGAAAGAGACAGTGAATTAACCAATAATAAGCCAATACAATAATAACTACAAGCACCGAAACTTCCGATTGCATGCTTATTTTGCCCTAATACATTTAGGAGAAAGCATTATAATCCACCTAATATTGCAAAAAGCTGGAAAACAGAGCAAAGCAGGAGGCAAGGGTTGTCCTACACTCCTAAATAAAGGCTATCCCAATAGCTAGTTAGCTATCTGACAAATAATAGAAAATCCTAAATAAATCTAAAAAATATACTCTTAGTTGGAGAAATTTCGCCCATGGGCTATGCACAGTAAAAAGTAGAAGAACAGCTGAATTGAGGAAGCATGAAAGAACATAATACAAGATTTCATGTGAAGCAAAGCAGAAATCCCAGAGGAACGAGAAAGTTGTATTGTGATACAGGAGTATTTGATAATGACAGGAGGGGAGCTTGAAGTTAACATCCATCAAAGTATTATAGGAAGATATCCTAAAATCTTTGTTCATATCTGTGTGTTTGTAAACAGGTCAAGCTTGAGATATCTTTCGTTTCATAAGTAGATATTCTTTTTTACCAAACCACATCGATTCCCACAAGGGCCAAAAATTCTTGATTAGGAAGTGACAAGTAAGAACAACTTTGCAAGATAGCAATTTGCCACTTCATGATGACAAACCAACACAACGGTTACCAAACTTTCCCTGCATGATTATCCCCCCTTGTAGTTCCTTTTGACGAAGAGACTGAAGTCAGTGGATAATTGATGTAACCTTAACCCTAAATAGAGAATTTCCAAGAATTTTAAAGGATTAAATTTACTAACACGTAATGCAGATTAAGTTAGAAATTATAACTATTAATTAAATTGATGGATTTTCAAGATGTGAAATAGTTTAACAAACTCAATTAAAAGTTTGATCCTATCAATCAACAATAATACTAAATCGTTCTTAGCATGTAAGATATTCAATAAAGATTTGTACACTAATAGGCAAGTAGAACACATACTCTCAATATTTGTGGATGACAGATAAATCAAATAATATTATAGAGATAATAGATGGTATCACAAATAAATGAGAAGTGGAAAGTATTTTCCGGGGTCGAAGAAATTTGCGCCGGGGCTGAGTCGGAGCACTACGATCCACCACAGTGGGGAAGTCGATTAGTGGTGGTGACTGACAATCGCCGGTGAGTTGCAACGGGGAGAGGTGAGCAGAGGTGATCGAGTGTGGAGGTGCAGAGGGAAGGCTTCGGTGTGCCGTGGTTGACGGTGGCGGTAGCGGGCTAACGAAGGTTGAAACTGAGGGGGTGACGAGGAGGAGTGCGGGGATGAGTCGGGGTTGGGTTCGGTTGGAGAGTCGTCGTCGTCGATGGTGGGGGTGACCGAGGAGAGTGGTGGTGGTCGGTGATGAGAGAGAGGTCGGGGTTGATGGGTTCGGGATTAACGAAGGGGAAGAAGAATGAGAGAGGGAAGAGTAGCTTAGGGTTTAATTGTTTAGAATTTTTCAAATTTGGAAATTTGGGTATAGTTTTAGAGTTTATCAAAAACTCTAATACTTTATTATTACTTCCCACAAACCCTAATAATTTTCTCAATTGTCTCACATAAAAAGAGGGATGAAGAGCAATAACTCAACACAATAATTTTTTTTAATCAAGAAGCATATTTTCTCATTATTCTCAAGACCTATATATAGACTCCAAATAAATCCAAAACAAATCTCAAACAAATCTAAAACAAATCTCTCAAATCTAAAACACATCTCTCAAATAAACTACATATGGCTAAATCACAAAATAAAAATAAAACAAATTTAATGTCCTCATCATTCTCTCTGGGTGGGAGAGGGCTCGACCCAGTCGAGTCAAAACCAGTGTTCCTGTCATAGTGCTCCAAAAGATCTGGATCCAAGCGCGGGAGCTCCTCACGATCACTCCAAGTGTCATCCGACTTCAGCTTATTCTTCCACCTCACCAAATACCTATGAATACCACCATCTCTGGTTGAGATTATTCATCATCTAAAATATTATCCAATTTATCTGTCGATGGGTAAGTAGTATCAGGTAAAGAAGAAAATGTGAAAATCTCACCATTAGGATGCAAGGCAGGCATATCTATAAGAGAATTTCTAGGGTTAAATTTTGGACCTTCATAGAGTACTAGATCCTCAATATTGAAAGTCGTACTTAAGCCAAAACCTTCAAGAATGTCAATGACATAGGCATTGATTTTATGCAGAATTTTAAATAGGCCTGCAACACGTATGTTCAATTTCTTAACGGACCCAGCTGGAAACCGTTCCGGATGAATCCGAACCATCAATTCGTCACCAACATCAAGAGTTTTAAATTTTCTTATAATATCTGCTATTAACTCGTAGTTAAATTTATTCTCATTAATTTCCTTAAAATTTTCTCTATGCAAGTCATGAATGCGATATGCAAATGTGGATACATGCTCTAGAATGTTCTAACACATGGATAAAATCTATAAGCTGTCAAGTGACTTGGGAAGGAATTGGTGACTCAGGTCATTCAATGAAGGTGATTAGATCGATGGAATACAGTGGAGAGGTTGGTCATCCTCTCCTTCATCAAAGTCATCACTTACGTGAGGTTCACAGGTAAACTCATTGTCGGGCTCATCAGCGATGATAGTGGTACCCTCTAGTATATTGATCCTAATTGGGCTGGGACAGTTGCCAGCAACCTGATCGTATCCCTTGCATTTATAGCACTTAGTGAGAGGATCAATCTTAGAAGTCTTTTTCAGTGTTCTTACCTGTGTAGTCATTTTTAAGTGAATAGGAATTTGAAGTAGGCTTGCTAGGTAAGGTTTGTTGGGGTGCTGAGAAGAAGGGGGATCATGTCTTAGAGGGCTCAGTAGAGGTCATTCTAGAGGAATGATCTCTCGAATCGTTGGACTTGTAAGGAGAACTTGCTGTAAAGGAATTCATATCGAGGAGAAGAGCATAAGTTGCTGCCAATAAATGCACGTTTCTATGAATTAGCTCGTTCCTAAGATCGGCTCGTAATCCAGCTCTGAACCTAGAGAGAGTTTGTTCTCCGCTCTCTTTACCTAACGCATTGCACCGAATAAGGAAGTCATCGAACTTATCCATATACTCTTGGGTGGATTTGCTTCCCTGATAGAGTTAATTCCACGAATCAAACATTCGGGTATGGAAAGATAGGGGCACATATCTCTCAATGAGCCTCTCTTTCATGGCTTCCAACAAGCTATGGGTGTCAGGCCTCGGTCTCTGTGGGCGTATTCAAGATTGGTCCAGTGTTGTTGAGATTTTCCAGTCAATTTCATCACAGCAAATTTGACCTTTAGGGCTTCGCTCATGTCAAACCACACGAAGTAGTGATCCATGGCACGGAAACAATCGAGATAAGCTTGGGGTTTCATATGGCCTTCAAAGTGGAAAACATCAGTCTTGACATTCTTCTTATATTGTTCATCAGGGTCACGTTCTTGACGTCGATTGTCACGAACATTTCTTTGGGGGATCTGACGATGAAGCTCAGGAGCAACATTTTGATTCAATTCCACTTTCTCAAGTCTCTGATTGATATTAGCAAGAGTTGCTTGAATGCCAGCTCGGGTAGCGAAAATATAAGAGTTGTTTATGAGTTTGGGGAGGGACTCGCGGAAGTGTAGGGTTCCTAATTGGGTGGTTTGGGGGGGACAAGAAAGACTCTTCAGGATTTGTAATGATGGTGCGAAGACGCATTCACCAAGGGTGAAAAACTAGGGGTCGTCTGTTTGCTTAAATTTGGGAAGACGTGTCCCAAATGCACTTAAGTTTTTTTAATAATCTGAAGTGATCTAAAAGAACGAAGAAAATAAAATAAAAAGACTCTAAACGATCCTAAATGAATGCAAAATTATGACTAAATGATGCAAGAACTAGGGTTTTAAGGACCTTCACTTTGATACCAAAATGATGTAAACTTAACCCTAAATAGAGAATTTCCACGAATTTTTTAAGGATTAAATTTACCAACACGTAATGCGGATTAAGTTAGAAATTATGACTATTAATTGATTTGATGGATTTTCAAGATGTGAAATAGTTTAACAAGCCCAATTAAAAGTTTAATCCTATCAATCAACAATAATACTTAATCGTTCTTAACATGTAAGATATTCAATAAAGATTTGTACACTAATAGGCAAGTAGAACACACTCTCAATATTTGTGGACGACAAATAAATCAAATAATATTATAGAGTATCACAAATAAATGAGAAGTGAAAAGAATTTACCGGGGTCAAAGAAAATTGTGTCAGGGCTGAGTCTAAGCACTGCGATCCACCACAGTGGGGAAGTCGATCAGCAGTGGTGACTGACGATCGCCGACGAGTTGCAACGGGGAGAGGAGAGCAGTGGTGGTTGAGTGTGGAGGTGCGGAGGGAAGGCTTCGGTGTGCCGTGGTCGACGGTGGTGGTTGCGGGCTGACGAAGATCAAGACTGGGGGCGGCGAGGAGTGCGGGAATGAGTCGGGGTTGGATTCGGTTGGAGAGTCGTCGTCGTCGATGGTGGGGGTGGCCAAGGAGGGCTTGTTGTACGGAATACAAATCAAACCAACAATCAAACGAGAGAAACAGCGAGAAAACACAGAAAAGCAAGCAACACAAGAACACAAGATTTACGTGGTTCGGCAAAACGATGCCTACATCCACAAGGGGCGGTTGGGGTTCTTTACTATGATCTCCAATGGGTAAACAAAGCCTTTACAAGAGATGACGGCTGCAAAATCCGAATAAGGTGTTACGATTTACAAAACCCTAACGGGTGTATTTATAGGGAAACTATTGGGCCTTTTCGAATTGGGCCTATTCTGGATCCAAAACCCGCCGACAGTCGACTGGTCTTCATACCAGTCGACTGATAATTCCTTCGGGACAGTCGACTGATCAGTCGACTGCTGCTGCTGTATCTTTAGTCTTTGAAAACTCCTCTCTGGACAGTCGACTGCTCCTCCATCCAGTCGACTGAAGCTCTGAAACTTTCGAACACTGCAGATACCAAATACCAGAATCGAGCCATTATCCTACAATCTCCACCTTGGCGAGATCTTCCAAGTATCCAACAATCTCCACCTTGGTGAAATCTTCCAAGTAGCCCAAGCAATCTCCACAAATACTCCAAAACAACTGCTCATCACCAAATGTAACAAAAACAAACTCCACCTTAGTATGATATCACATACTAACCAAACCAATAGCAAAGCACTATCCCAATCGCCCATGCCAAATTATCAAACATGCAAAATATTAGCCAGGTTCATGCAATGCTTGAACTTGGCTGCCCCAACAATTTTGGTCAACATATCAGCAGGATTATCAGCTGTTCCAATCTTCACCAAATGAATATCACCATCCTTTATCAAATCACGCACAAAATGATAACGAACATCAATATGTTTGGTCCTCGAATGATGAACTTGGTTCTTCGCTAAATGAATAGCACTCTGACTGTCACAGTGTACCTCCACCTTCTCCCGATGAATTCCCAAGCTCTTCAAAAGTCCATGTATCCAAATGGCTTCCTTCATGGCCTCAGCAACCGCCATGTATTCAGCCTCAGTAGTAGACAACGCTACAGTGGACTGCAAATTTGACCTCCAACTTATAGGTGCTCTAGCCATAGTAAACAAATAGCCTGTAGTAGACCGCCTCTTATCTAGATCACCTGCATAGTCAGAATCAACATATCCAACCAATAACCTGCTAATATTGTCATCCCTTTCAAATTTCAAACCCACATCTGTGGTGCCACTTATGTACCTCAAAATCCATTTAGCTGCTTGCCAATGCTCTTTGCCTGGATCATGCATATATCGACTAACCATACTCACCGCCTGAGAGATGTCTGGTCGAGTACAAACCATGGCATACATCAAACTGCCAACCACACTAGTGTAAGGTACATTAGCCATATACTGTCTCTCTTCATCTGTACTTGGAGACTGAGAAGCATTAATTCTGAAATGAGTGGCTAAGGGTGTACTAACTGGTTTAGTTTTCTCATCTATACCAAACCGTTTCAGCACCTTCAAAAGATATTGCTTCTGTGTCAAACTTACTATGCCCTTTGCCCTGTCTCTAGTTATCTCCATCCCAAGTATCTTCTTGGCTTCACCAAGATCCTTCATCTCGAATTCAGAACTCAGCTGATTCTTCAAATTTTGAATCTCCTTAGCATTTTTAGAGGCAATCAACATGTCATCCACATATAATAACAGATATATAAAAGAACCATTCTGCAACTTCCTGAAGTAAACACAATGATCATACTCACTTCTGGAATATCCCTGCACTTTCATAAACTGGTCAAACCTCAAATACCACTGCCTTGGAGATTGCTTAAACCCATAGAGAGACTTCTTCAACTTGCAAACACAACTTTCCTTCCCAGCTGTCTTAAACCCATCTGGCTGCAACATATAAATTTCTTCATCTAGATCCCCATGTAAGAATGCAGTCTTCACATCCATCTGTGTCAATTCAAGATCAAATTGTGCTACCAATGCTAACAAAATCCGAATAGAAGGATGCTTCACAACTGGAGAGAACACTTCATTATAGTCAATACCTTCCTGTTGAGCATACCCCTTTGCAACTAGTCTAGCCTTGAACCGAACACTGCCTTTTGGACCTTCTTTCTTCGTATACACCCACTTGCAACCAATTGCTTTCTTCCCCTTTGGTAGTTGCACTAGATCCCAAGTCTTATTCTTATGAAGAGAGTTCATCTCTTCATCCATAGCAACTTTCCAATCTGCATTTTCAAAACTTCTAGTGGCTTCTTTGAAGTTGGAGGGAACTTCATCATCCACAATGGGAAGAGCAAATGCAACTGTATCTGTAAAGCGAGACGGTCGTTTGATATCTCTTCTTTGCCTTCTTACTGCAATTGATTCTTCCTGCTGGATAGGAACTTCTTCATCATTCTCAGTATCAACCACATCATCTTCATCTTGGACAGGAACAGGATTTTTAACTGAAAACTTTTCTAACTCCACCTGTTGGAGAACTCTCCTACCAGTCGACTGGTTATTGCCAACAGTCGACTGTCCCGAGCTCCCACTCTTCTGCTGTTCTAGACCACCAGTCGACTGCTCCTGTACACCAGTCGACTGTCCCGAGATTCTGCTACTCACCTGTTGGAGAACTGTCCCACTCTTCTGCTGCTCACCAGTCGACTGTCCTATACCACTAGTCGACTGTCCCGAGCTAATCATGCTGGTCTCATCAAAAGTCACATCCCTGCTGATTACTAACTTCTTCTGTTCTGGACACCACAACCTGTAACCTTTGACACCAGTACTAAAACCAACAAATATAGCCTTTTTGGCTCTTGCATCAAGTTTAGTTTCAGTTACATGAAAATAAGCAGGACAACCAAATATATGCAAAAAACTATAATCAGATGCAGGTTTACCACTCCATACCTCAATAGGCGTCTTGCCTTCAAGTGCTGCTGATGGTAAACGGTTGACAATGTGGCTTGCATATATAACAGCTTCTGCCCAAAATGTCTTCTTCAATCCAGACTGTGCTAACATACATCTCACCTTCTCAAGTAAGGTTCTGTTCATCCTTTCTGCAACCCCATTTTGCTGTGGAGTCTTCCTAACTGTGAAGTGCCTTTGGATCCCTTCATCTTCACACAATTTCAGAAACGGATCGTTCTTGTATTCCCCTCCATTCTCTGACCTCAGAACCTTAATCTTCCTACCAGTCTGATTTTCAACTTTCTTCTTCCAACTTGTGAACAATGTCAAAACTTCATCTTTGTGCTTCATGGTATATACCCAAACTCGTCTGGAGTAATCATCAACAAAAGTAACAAACCAGTGTCTACCACTCATAGAAGGTGTCTGAGTAGGGCCCCAAACATCTGTGTGCACATAATCGAGGATACCCTTTGTCTGATGTACAGCTGTACCAAATTTCACCCTAGTTTGCTTACCCAAAACACAATGTTCACAAAATTCCAACTTGCACCCTTTAGCATCTTTAAGCAACCCTTGCTTCACAAGCCCCTGCAAGGCCTTTTCTCCTGCATGCCCGAGTCGCATATGCCACAACCTAGTAGAGTCGGGAACAACCTGTTTAGGCCTTTCAGTTACACTAGCAGCCTGACCCAAATATGTTTTTCCCTGCAAGAAAAACAAGTTCCTTTTTCTTTGCCCTTTCATCACCACGAGTGATCCGCTAGTCACCTTCAGAATGCCACCTTCACTAGCAAATTTCAATCCACTGGCCTCCAAAGCACCAAGTGAAATTAAATTCTTCTTCAAATCTGGAACATACCATACATCTGAAAGCTCCCTAATAAGACCATCGTGCATAAGCAATTCAATCTTCCCGATTCCTACCTTCTTACAAGGTGCATCATTTCCCATCAAAACTACACCACCATCCATATACTCCAAAGAAGTAAACCACTCCTTTTTCCAAGACATATGATAGGAGGCTGCTGTATCAAGAAACCATACTTCTTGATAAAGTGAGGGACTAGAAGCAAGTGCAAAAGAAAAATCCTTGCCACTTTCTAAATTATCAACAGTCACATTTGCAGTCGAATTTTCCTTATTTCGTAGCTTTGGACAATCCTTTTTCCAATGCCCCCTTTCATGACAGAAAGCACATTCATCTTTGGCCGGTATTTTCCTGTCCTTCGAAACTCCTCTCGATTTGGAACGAGATTTGTTTCCCTTTTTCCCAGATTTGGACTCAGATCTGGTCTCAGTCCTGCCCCTTACAATCAATGCTTCAGAAGTTTCTCTATCAACCATTTTATCCCTTCTCCTAGTTTCATTATTCAACAGAGCATTTGCAACATCTTCATATTTCACAGTATCTTTTCCATATAATAAAGTAGTTGCTAAATGATCATAACTTTCAGGTAATGAATTCAACAGAATTAGGGCTTTATCTTCATCCTTAATTTGCTCATCCAAATTTAACAAATCAGCCAATAATTTATTAAATGATTCAACATGAGCATTCATAGACATACCTTCCGTATAGGTGAAGCGAAAAAGTCTCTTCTTCAAATACAGCCGATTCTCCAAACTTTTCCTCATGTATTTGTCTTCGAGCTTCTTCCACAACACCGCAGCAATGGTATCCCTCATCAAATCGTACTTCTGAGCCTTCGCAATAAAGAGCCGAATAGTCCCACACGCAACTCGATTCAACTTCTTCCAATCTGCTTCGGACATATCCTTTGGTTTTTCTACTTCCAAAGCAACATCTTGTTCTTGTTGAACAAGAACATCCAACACCTCACATTGCCACATCCCGAAATTGTTTGTCCCATCAAATTTTTCAACTTCAAATTTTGCATTGTGAATCGTTGTTCTGGATGAACTTGATCCCACAACATCCTTGGTTGCATCTGCATCACCCGCCATCTCCCTCTAGGTCGAACCAACAGCTCTGATACCACTTGTTGTGCGGAATACAAATCAAACCAACAATCAAACGAGAGAAACAGCGAGAAAACACAGAAAAGCAAGCAACACAAGAACACAAGATTTACGTGGTTCGGCAAAACGATGCCTACATCCACAAGGGGCGGTTGGGGTTCTTTACTATGATCTCCAATGGGTAAACAAAGCCTTTACAAGAGATGACGGCTGCAAAATCCGAATAAGGTGTTACGATTTACAAAACCCTAACGGGTGTATTTATAGGGAAACTATTGGGCCTTTTCGAATTGGGCCTATTCTGGATCCAAAACCCGCCGACAGTCGACTGGTCTTCATACCAGTCGACTGATAATTCCTTCGGGACAGTCGACTGATCAGTCGACTGCTGCTGCTGTATCTTTAGTCTTTGAAAACTCCTCTCTGGACAGTCGACTGCTCCTCCATCCAGTCGACTGAAGCTCTGAAACTTTCGAACACTGCAGATACCAAATACCAGAATCGAGCCATTATCCTACAGGGCGGTGGTGGTCGGTGATGAGAAAGAGGTCGGGGTTGATGGGTTCGGGATCAACGAAGGGGAAGAAGGAGAGGGGGAAGAGTAGATTAGGGTTTAATTGGTTAGGATTTTTTAAATTTGGGGATATGGGTGTAGTTTTAGAGTTTATCACAAACCCTAATACTTTATTCGGACTTCTCACAAACCCTAATATTCTCTTAATTATTTCACACAAAAAGAGGGATGCAGAGCAATAACTCAACACAATAATTTTTTAATCAAGAATAACATATTTTCTCATTATTCTCAAGGCCTATATATAGACTCAAAACAAATCCAAAACAAATATCAAACAAATCTCTCAAATCTAAAACATATCTCTCAAATAAATTTCATATGGTTAAATCTCAAAATAAAAATAAAACAGATTTGATGTCTTCATCAATAATCTAATTACATGAGAATCCATATGAAAAAAACAAGTTTGTCGAACTTCTAAGGCCAGGCTCAAAGGGACTAATTGTGCCCATAGGTAGTTTCCTGAGTCATGACTCTAATCTCTAATATTATAATGGGAGAGTTAGGGTTGTCATTTGTAGACAACCTGTAATTTGTAGATATTCATTCAACCATCTAACCATTCATATTTAAGTGGGAGTTATATTAACCATTCATATACTCAACTGTTGTTAGTTACAATAATCTCTCAAAATTATAATTTATTTACGACATAATTATTTACAAAAGTGTCACTCTTATAAAATAAAAGTTTGTGCTAGGATAATTTGTAAAGAGTATATGATGAATAACGGGAGGTATCAGGTTCGAGGCCAGATTACGTCTTATTATTTACTATAGATAAAAAATTAGAACGTGCATTGCACGTGCAGATTACTAGTGTGTTTAAAATGCACAGTTGTGTTGTATATACACACTCACTTTTCCAATAATTCATTAAGAAAGGCACTCGTATTAGTTATCATCCAACTAATAAAGAAGCCAAGATTTGTTAGTGTCAAGGATGCATAACGGTTTGGGTAACAAGAGAGATCTCTGGAAAATCTACATCACGTCACCTTACTCACTAAATGAGCCTCTAAGGAATTCAGTAGTACCATTGCCCTCAATTCTCATTCCATCCCAGTATCTGAATCACCAACGATACCTAACAAACTTTCTCCTCTCTTCTTTCTGAAACTCATAGGGAACTTAACAATTTTTTATTTTTTTAATTCTTCAATACTTTCAGCAGTTTAAATGACACTAGAAAAAATGTCACAAATTTTGGTTTTATTTATTTCGAGATCAAACAATCATTATTTTCATAATAACTGCAAGTCAAGCAATTATTTTTTCCATTTTCTTATTTAAGTGAAACCTTATGATAAATTTTACCTAATTGTAGTAGAGTTAAAACTTGCAACTTGCAGCATGAAATCATCAAATGAAAGGTTAAATAGAAAAGCTAAGTTCTTTCTATTTATGTCTAAACATGTATTTAATGGATATAAGTCCACTCACATGGGGTGGAGTTGTTTCCAAAGAACGATAGTGTGATTTTGGAATGATAAGAGAGTGCCTACAAAGAGAGAAAACACAATAAAACAAGGGATCAAAACATTAAACAACTAGGACATAAAATATTATAAATCTTAAGTACGGAATAAATCATGATCAGGAGAAGTATGAGTTGACATAAAACTGTTGAAAGTAAAAATAGTGTGCAAAGCCGTTTAGTAATGCTTAAAAGAAAAGTGATGCACGATTTTATCTTCCTTTTCTCTCGTTGAAGAATGCATTAAAAAAACAAGAATCATCTTTTTACCAATCACACATTAAAAAAATTCATCATTTTCATCCATGTTGCCTTCTATCAACAAAATGGTGTATGGGGAAAAGGCTCCCGATAATTAAGAAAACAATGTGTTAACTATTAAAAAGTTTCAGCAGACTTAATAGCAACATCATAAAAAAAATAAAAATAAAAAGGTAGTTAGAAGATGATTGTTTCAAAATATGGCATGGTCAGCTTACCACATGAGAATAAAATATATCCCAATTATACTTCAAATTATGTGAGTGATTTACGCCTGATTATAACAGTATCAAGGAATTTAACTAAATTGATGCGCAATAGTAATTCAAGTAAATTCTCAACAACAACAAAATTAATAATTCAGGTACGATATGAAGGAATGCACAACTTTCAATATCATGAAAGAAATATATAGGAATGGAAATTCAATCTCATCAACTAGTCCAGAACCATATTCCTACTATCTCTAACACTACTTGATAATAAGCAGGCATATACAAAATTTCAGATTTGAAAATATCTGCCAAGGGGCCTGGAGTACCGGCCTCTGCGAACTTTTCAAAACCTTGTTTTAAGTAAAGGGGTTTTTATAATAAAAAAAAAATAGAACTTCCGAAGGGCTGGGGCCCCTCCAACAATTTGCAAAATGTTAGCTTCTGCTGCCACTTAAAATTTTCTCAAAATTATTTAGCCCCCTCAGTTTTTCTCCTTTTTTTATTACAAACAAATGCTATGGAAGATTTATACGAATTTGGTTTAGGGATGTGGGTGTATTATAGAGATATAAGGAGTATATCTATAGATTTTTTATGGATTAATGTACTAGTATATTAGAAATAAAGTATGTTGGAGTCTGTTATTTGAAGATGATATTGTAAGAGTTAATGAGATTTGGGAATAGATAATTTAATAAATAGAAAGCTCTAGAGAAGCTTTAGAATCTAAAAGAATTTTAAATTAGCCTTGCACTGGATATGAAAATATAATTATAAAAATACAAGAGATGAGTAAATAGTTCACCTCAGTGGGCAACAAATTGCAAGGATATACCATTTCCGCTATTAGCATCTATCCTTTATAGGAGGACACCGCTACTCGTTAATATTAATAATAATATGTGAGTGTAAAATACCTTTATAAGGCAGCAATGTGTTAGAATGTGATGCAATTTAACGGAGCAGCTATGTGAAATATCCGACATCCATGACTTTATGGGTTAAAATGTGATGCAATTTAACGCAACAGCATGTAGACGAGATCAGTTGAAAAGAGAACTTTAGATGTATAAGTAACAGAATGCGAAAAGATGGAAAGAAAGAAGAGTACATCTGTATCAATTTAAATATATTAATTGAGGACATCAAGAAATGGAAAACCAAATGAGGATGTATGGGAATATGTAGAGAGCTATTAGTATTCTAGGTAAGAGTGTCATTGTAGTTAGCGGAACAATGACTGAGATAAACCTTAACGTACATAGTTGAGGCAGTTAAAGAAAGGTATTATGGTTTGGTTTAATACATGGACGATGAACCTTGTTACCTCTTGTGTTCTTTTCTAAATTCCTTAAACATATCTATAGATACAGTTGAAACCCCCATTTTGTAATATGAATTTAAAGGTAACTAAGGGGAAATGCTAGGGTACAGGGATTATATTACATATGAGGAATCATAGTATATTGTAAGGCAACATAAACTTTTCTATATAAACAGATAAAGGCATTTTTCATCTCTAAGAAGAAAAGTTGAAGATCGCTCTAAGATGGATCCCAAAAAAACTTTTAACTACTAGATGAATGTGGAAGCTCATTCGAGGTACTTAGCTAAATTTGGAGACATAAGAGAGTCGGGTTGCAAATTACAGACATAAATGCTTCTAAAGAATAGAAGTAGCTCCATTAGGGATAAAATGAAGGAGAATCATATGAGATGGTTTAGACATGTACAACATAGACCATCTATGCTGCCAATTAGGTTGGTTAATGGAGCAAAGAAAACTAGAGGAGCCTAATGGGCTTAGATAAAGGCATGAAGAAAAATGAATGGAGAAAGAAACCATGTTTCCAACCACGGAGGTTTGGGATAAAGTCTTTGTTGTTAAGATGAGATTAAAAAAAAATCGCAATGAGAATGAATACTCTCATCTTGTTGTGATGTAGTTGAATGCAAATTATATCGCAAATAAGCTAATACTTTTGAAGGTTCTAACAGGTAACTGTGTTTCTTCCGTGAAATTGAACAGATATTTGCCTCCAAAGAAGAAAAAGCTTTGTGTACAGGAACTCAAAGATGGGAACGAAAATTCCTTCACAGAACCAAGTAACCCAGATGTTCTAAAAAAAAATTCATTTAGTATTGAGTAGGCAGTACATTAAATAATGAGCAGAGACAGATGTGCTTGTTTTTTGGTTCTCAGTTTCTGTAATGAGTTCTTCTGGTGTTATTTGACTTTCGTTAAAACAGGAGAATCTATCTGTTAACGGTATCAGATTAATCCTCATTCTCAAGGAATTGGCCAGCCACTAAGGACGTGCAGAGGAGTGCCATATCATTCTTCTAGGAAATAATTTGTTTCTACAAAGACAGTCACATTCCATGTGTAAGATCTTGAATACAAAATTAGAGATTGGCTATTATTTTACTTTAAGAATAATACCCTAGATATTCGAGATACATAGCATGCTGCTTCGAGGCGGCATATATATCACAATACCGACTTATTGGACAAGAGACGCATAACATGTTGAGACCCTTTACGAGGCACACTATTCAATGATGCGACATTCATGATGATAGACACGTATCCAGCTTATGTCCCTATACAACTTAAATAATACAATTATATAGGAATATATAATTGATGCCTATAACATCAACACTGAACAAAATATGTAAGAGCTTAAGTATTCACTGGCTATAAATTGCATATATAAGCAACTAAAAACCTTGTTTATCATGATTCTGAATAATAAACAATTTGACTGCACATTTAAGTAGAGAGTACCTTACCCATGGGTCAGCGGATTGGAATCCAACATGCATAGACATATATCATCTTCATAAAGCTGTATCGGAAAATGGTTAATAGGTAATCAGCAGCAAGATACCTGACCTTAATTTAGATTAAGACTCCATTTAGCATTGCTTTTGGAGAGTATTTTTGGGTCTCTCAAATGTTTGACAAACTTAATTAAAAGTGTGCTTAATCAAAAATTATTTTTTCTAAAACTAAAATTTTTGGCATTTTTTTTCAGAGCACCCAAAATGGTGTATTTAACTTTTTTTAAAAAATAATTTTACTTACTAAGAAACATTTTGAAATTAAACATAATTTTTAATAAAAGTACTCAGAGCAGTACCAAATACCAAATCTCTAATCTCTAATACTATAATGGGAGAAGGCCTTAGTGTCATTTGTAAATCTTCCCATTTGTAAATCTAACAACATGTGCAACACATGTACATAACTAATATAAATAAGGTTTCAAGTTCAAACTCATACTATATCTAAATTTTTACTTTTAAAAAATTAAATTTATTAAGACGTGCATGTGTAAATTACTAGTAGAGCCTTAATAGATCTGTTAATGAGCTCATTAACTATGGAAGTTGAAAGATCAGATGTTAACTATGAAAACAATAATACCTTGAAAGCAGGCAATTCTCCACTAACAATCCCACAAAAAACACATGGGTTATTCTCCAAACCCCCTTGCTCTTCTCCTCCTCCATCATTCGAAACCCTCGAGAACTCGACTGATCCTGGCCGTCCATGGGGACGGCTGGGATTGAGGTGGGAGCAGATGAGAGATAGCCGCCTCTTTTCCATCCCTAAAAAGGAATGAAACTATGAAGTGGGCTTTGGCTCGCCATTGAAGAAGACAAGTTGTCAAAGTGTTGAGGCCACAAACAAATGAAATGGAAGAAGAGATTAAAAAAATATAAAAAACGGTTCTTTTGTTTTTGTTTGGGTCAACACATTAGTATTATCTTGTTGTGTTGAGTGACTAGATTTGGATAAGGGAAAATGTACTGTGGGCCCAATTGCGTTTTTTTCATATATATATATTTTTATTTTATTTTCTTTCCTAAGACAGCTACACATGTCTTACAGCATCTACCATCGTAATCGCTAAAAAATAGCAAAATACATTTTATATCTATAGCAATCAGACGTTTACTGTAATAGTGAAATGCTATAATATAGCACACCTACAAAAAATTTGATCGAACGGATCTCTAAGTTCTGTCCTGCGAAGAAAAAAAAAATCTGAACATTTTTTAATAATTAATTTAAATATTTTAATAATATTAATAATTAAAAAAGTTATTAAAAAAAAGTTGGGACGGATCATAGTGATCCGTCCAAGGCATTTAGTTGGGACAGAAATCTAACTTCCGTCCCATATAAAAAATATATATATATTGGGACAGAACTTAAAGATCCTTTCGATAAAATAAAAAATATTTTTTTTAGTTGGGACGGAACTCTATGTTCCAACCGCTCTAATATGCATATTCTCATATCTGCTCTCATATATAGCATTGTTCTGTAGTGATTTTGTCAAAAAATGAATAAATAGTTAATGACTGCATAATTGAAAAAGCTATATTGATAAAATGAAAAAAATAGTAAACCCTCTTACACACATGGCTCCAATTTGGCATTAATTTATTTTTTAGAATATGCTTTTGATTTTAAAAGCACTTTTAGATTCAAATTAGATTGTCCGGTAAACTTAATGAAAAAGTGTATTTAGCTTAAGATGTATTTTTTTAAACTGTTATTTTTAACATTTTTTTCCGAAACATCGAAAATGATATTTTTAGCTTTTCAAAAAGTGTTTTTATTTATTAACAAAATTTACAGTTAAATGTATTTATTTGTAATAACACATATGCTAATAGCTCTTTGATAAAAGCATTTTTCATTAACAACAATACCAAACAAAAGATAAAACGGAAAAAGAAAAAGGCGAAATAAAACTCCAAAAGTCCCCTCTCCTCTCCTCGTCCTCTTTGCTCAGATTCGGCGTCCTCCCTCTCTCAACCCCCCCACCCCTTTCATTAAAGTTCGAGATCTCCTCATTTCCTTCAAGCCCTTTTCCGCGTTTGGTTTTTCCCTTCTCGGTGGAGGTCCGATCTACCCCCCCTCCCCCAGGAGCCCCCTTTTGCTTCGTCATCTGTGGAGCCTCTCTCCGCCCCCCCTAGGTGAGGTGCTCCCCTTTCGCGAGTAGGGTGCTATCGAGCTACAACGAGTTTTTTCGCGGTGCTTTTGAGGCTTGCTGTCGTCTTGCGTTTTATCCCATCACTGTAAGTTTTTTACTGGCTTCTTTGGTTGTTGGTGGTTTAGCGGTGGGTGTTTCTTTTGGTATGAGTTTTGGTATGGTCTTGGCGGCCCTAGTAAGCATTGTGTTAAGCTTTAATTCGCTTTTGGTGAAATTTCTTTTCCCTCTTCTTTGGGGTTACGCCTTCTTCTTCTAGGGCTACTTTTAGCCTGGTATATTCTCCTCGGAGATCATAGAGTTAGCGCTGTTCACTCTTTCTCGCCGTCTTCAGCGAGCTTCAGTTCTGCTTCCCAACTCTTTGCCTCCCGTTGCCTTTGGTGTTGTTTTTTTAATTGGGCTTTGGCTCAATTGTGTTTTGTGGTAAGCCCATGGACCTCACTTGGGTAGAGGTGGTTAAAAAAAAAGGATTAATCTAGCCCACAATCTCTCTTTGGGTAATGGAATCCCGTCCCTTTTTGGGCCGCGATCTTCACACCCTCCCAGGCCCACCTTCGGGAAGGTGCCTGGTCCTTCTACGCCTTCCTTTTCCCGCCATTTCTTCCCACCTACCCCTTCATCTTCCCTTGCTCATCCCTCTAAACCATTTCGATCTTCCATTACCTGCTTTCGCTATCTGCAACCTGGACACGTTAAGCAATTCTGTGAGTTCAAAATGAAATATTTATTCTGCCTCAAATCTGGGCATTCTCGCCCCCGTTGCTTTGCTCTTTAAAAATTATCGGGTCTCACCCTGGGAGCGCCTATTTTGGAGCAAGTTCTATCGGCTCTTGATTTACCCTCCCTTCAACGAAAGCTTGCGGAAGACGTCGCCAACAAAGCTAAGAAGCAAAAAACCTCCTCCAAGTCTCCCTTACTTCCTACTCCCCCCATCGCGAGTCGTTTCTCCGATCCTACCCCCTCTCTTCCTCCTCCGCCGGCCGCTCAGCAGGGCATCCAGTCCAAGCCTTTAGTTACTCAGGTTTTCATTCCTAGCAGTGAATTGTCAGATAGGTTGAAATTTTTCGACACTTATGCTGCGATTTCTTTCCGCGGGGGCTCTATTCCTTTATTCACTTTAAACTCATTTCTTAGCATTTCGTGCAATGTTAATGAGTGGGATTGGGTTCTTCACACCTGTTCCAACGGGGACGTAGTCATCCGATGTCCCTCCCCCAAAATCCTGGAAGACCTTACCGACAACCCCTCCCTGTCTGTTGGGGCGATCACACTTTCTATTCAAAAATGGGTTCATGTCAATCCCCAGTTGCACCATTCCAGCACTTTCATCTCCAAGGTGTCGCTCTTTGGACTCCCCCCCCCCCACTTTTGTGAGTCTGTGCGACTGGTCGGTGACATGTCAAAATGCGTTGGTGAGATCTTCAGTATCTCTTTTTCTACTAAGTTAGCTTCGGGCTCTCTTCAAGTGGAGGGACTCTTTCTCTGCTCTAAGCAGCAAGACCGTATTGAGGCCTATAATTTGACAGATGCTATCTCCTCTTTCCCTGTATCGGTGCAGTACCACAACTCCGATGTATCTTGCGGTGATACTCCGCTCCCCCCACTGAGGCCCCGAAGGTTGTTTTCAAACCAGCTTCTTCTCCTTCCCCTTTCCACCCTGGCTCCTATTCTGCTGCTAAACCTGTCTCAGCTTCGGTGAAAGGTGACCATAAGGTCGCAGCCAAGAAAAAATTTCCTCCTCTCAGCAAGAGTTTCGCTTCCCCTCATAGTAAGAAGATATCTCCCTCTAAAGCTCCTAACCTAGTATGGATCAATCCTGATGCCTCTCATCTCCATTACGCTAAAGTGACTGCTCCGTCTAGCACCCCCTCGGCCAACCTTCCTCTTCCTCCACCCCGCTCTGGCCCCTCTAAATCCTCCCTGGCGATAGGGCATCCCCACTTGGATCCAGCTTCCACCCTTCTTCCTGCTCCCAAGCCGCAGGAGCCAGCTTCTACCTGGCCGTCTTGGGAGATCAACCCCCACTTCGCCTCAGACTGTGATAAATTTCAAAATGAGGTGCATTTCCCTTGTCTCCGTGAGTCGGCTCCGTCTCCTCCTGCTATCAAGGCCAAAGCGCATCAAACCGCTAAAGGTGATAGTTGGATCGATCAGGACAATCTTCTTGGGGAAGAGGAAGCGGAGCTGACCGTGGCACAATCCTCCAAATAGGTATTCCCGTATATCGCCTCTTGTAATTCACAACAAGTTGAATTTCTTTTCGTTATTAGTCAGTCTGTGGTTTATTTCATTACTATTGATTTCCCTATTCTCTCGCTTCGGGCATCTCTCGCCCACGTTCTCTCCTTTGCGAACCTTTATTGGATTTCCCCTAGCGTGTCGCTTCACTGTGGAGCTGTATTGGGTTATCCGTCTCCCTGCGGCCTTTCCTTAGGCCCCAAGTTAACTAAGTCTCCTCCTTGGGTGGGAGTGTCGCCTACCCCCAAGTCGATTGTCTCTGATTATCAGTTGATGATCGAGGACATCGACTTGGTCAACCCTTTGCTTCCTCACCTTACTCTAAAGAAGGTTAGATCCTCCCTAAGGAATCTATCTTCCCTTGGTATACTATAACCGACTCATTAGATCCAGCGCCCGCATTAGGGCAAAAAAATCAGCGCTGGTAGACTCCTCGACTCATAAAGTTTCTGCTCCGCAGACTAAGCCTTCCCTTTCCACCGACTTTTCTCCCACCCAATCCACTTCTGATCCGATCTCGCTTGGCTCTATTTTCCACTTTCAGTTCGATGTTTTGTCGGATACGGAAATGGCCGATGAAGTAAGGGATCTGGGTTTCTTAGTTTTCCCCGATAATGCATTGCAATTGTACTCTATTAGGGAGCTAGAACGTGTTAGAGTTCATGAGCACTCTTGTTTTAATGATTAGTATTTCTTAGAACATCCCGGACCTTGATTGCCCCGTTAAACAAAGGGTGATCTTCCAGCTCATTAACTCTTCTTACTGTGACCTTATTTCTATTCAAGAATCGAAGATTGACTCTCCCTCCCCGACCCTATTCCGCGCGATAAGCAGGTCCATTATCTTCAAATAGATCTCCTTAAACGTGATAGGATCGAGGGGAGCTATCCTTTGTGGTTTCAACGATTTTGTTTTCTCCCTTAGCTCAGTTCGTAGGATGAATTTCTTCCTCATCGTCCAACTTCACTGGATAGCTCTTAACCGTTCCCTTATGGTGATTTCAGTCTATGGTCCCTCCTCTCCCGAGAGACGCAGTTTATTTTGGGACGAATTCCTTTCGCTTCACAATTTTACAAACGATCTCTATTTCTTTTGTGGGGATTTTAACGTTACCAGGTTCGCCTTGGAAAAATCGACCCCGTCTTCCTCCTCTTACCACTCCAACAACTTCAACGATTGCATCCAAGATTTGCAGTTGACCGATCTCCCTCTTAACGGTAGATCGTTCACCCGGTCCAACCTTTGTCAATCCCCGACTTTGGCCAAACTTGACCGTTTTCTCATCTCCCATGCTTGGATTATCCAGTTTCACAATTCCTTCGCCAAAGCCTTACCTAATCCTTCCTCCGATCACGTCCCCATAGCCCTCTACTCTAATTTCTCTTTCTCCCACCAACATAAATTCTGTTTCGAAAAATTTTGGTTATAGGACCAATTGTTTGTCAAGCTCATGGAAGAATGCCTTTCGTCCGTTACCGGCTTCTCTGGCCTGGGTAGCATCCTCATCAAGCTTCACGCTATTAAATTCGGTTGTAAGATCTGGCATTCCGAAAGACAAAATAACACCGTCTTCCTAAAAAACTTTCTCCTAGCCTCCATCGAATCCTTTGACAAGATGGAGGAGGGGGAACTCTTCCTGAATCTTATAGGTCGGAAAGACTTTTCGGCAAGCGTGATTACGCCGCCATCCTCCATCAAGACCACATTAAATGGGCTCAAAGAGCCAGATTTAGATGGTTAAAGGAAGGTGATGGCAACACCGCTTTCTTTCATAATTTTGCTTCGCACAGGCAACATTCCAATCGGATCTCTTCGATTATTGACAACGGTCTAGACCTCACCTCCAATCAAGAGATCCACGGTGCTTTCCTTTCTTTTTACAAAAATCTTATCGGATCGTATAAACAACAATCGGTTAGCATAGACTGGAACCAACTTTATGGCCCTATCTCACAAGACCTCTCCTCTCTCGAGGCACCGTTCTCCTTGGAAGAAATTAAAGTGGCCGTTTTCTCTTTAAAAAGCGATTTGGCTCCAGGCCCGGATGGATTCCCCGCTTTTTTCTTCCAATAATTCTGGCCATGGCTTAAAGCCGATCTTCTTCGCTGTTTCGAAGAACTTCATCGGGGCTCTTTCTCTTTTGATCGTATCAATTATGCTAACATTGTGCTCATTCCCAAATTGGTGGGAGCGCACTCTGTGGTGTAATTTAGGCCTATTAGCTTAATCAATACCACCTTCAAAATCATTATGAAAGTGCTTTCGGCTAGGCTTAGCACAGTGATCTCCCCACTCATCGACCCTGCGCAATCCGGTTTCATTAAAGACCGTTTTATCCTGGACAGTGTTGCTGCGGATCAAGAGATCATCTCTCATTGCCACAACTCTAATACTGAAGGTATCCTCCTCAAACTTGACTTCCAAAAAGCTTACAACAATGCTAGTTAGGATTTCCTGTTTGATATCCTCTTTAATAGGGGCTTCGGTCCTAAATGGATTGCTTGGATCAAATCCAGCCTTTTCTGTGGGACTTCTTCCATCATTATTAATGGCTCGGAAGGCCACAAATTCAAAGTTAAATGTGGCCTGCGCCAAGGAGATCCCCTGTCTTTCCTCCTCTTTTGTCTTGTGGTAGACGTTTTCAGTAAACTGCTTCACAATGCTTGGGAAACTCAGGCTATTGAAGGCCTGGGTGCATCGCGCCACTTTCAGGGGGTCCTTAATTTGCACTACGCTGATGATACGATCATCTTCGCTAAGCCGAATCTTTCTACCCTCCGTAATCTAAAACTTCTGATTTACTGCTTCGAATTAGCATCGGGCCTCTCCATCAATTTCCAAAAATCTTCAGTTCTTTTACTGGGAGGCTCCCCTAATCGATAGCAAGAGATATCGAACTTTTTTAACTACCCTATCGCTACCTTCCCTATCACGTATTTAGGAATTCCCTTTAGATTGGGTAAATTGCACAAATCGGATTGGATGCCCATGGTGGATAAGGTTGAATCCAGACTCAACATTTGGGCTGGCAAACTATTATCCTGCGGTGGTAGACTGATTCTTCTTAACTCGGTTCTCTCTTCTATCCCGCTCTATATGATGTCGTTCTATTTTATTCCTTCTTGGGTTATTAAGCGTATTGATAAACTTAGAAGTAACTTCTTCTGGTCAGGCTCCTCTATTTTCAAGCCTGGATCGCATCTCTGCAACTGGATTATGGTCTGCTCTCCCAAAGAGGTGGGGGGGGTCTAGGGGTTTTAAACCTCAGGCACTAGAATATTGCTCTGCTGGGTAAATGGATTTGGCGATTCTTAAAATTTGACCATTTACCTTGGATTCAAAGCATCAAAGCTCATTGTTTTTCCTCTTCCAATCTCTGGGATTTCCCCTCCTAAGCCCCCCGCAATGCTTCTCCATTCTGGAAGGGGGTATGGAAAGTGTCTGCAGCTTTCCGTTGTGGCATCCGCCACGTTTGCTATGATGGATCCAAGACCAAGTTCTGGTCCGATATTTGGTTGAGTAACATCAAACTTGAGTCCGCCTTCCCAGCGCTCTTCCGCCTAGCTTTCGATCCATCCGCCTATGTGGCAGATTCTTTCATCACTATCAACTCGCATAAACACTGGATTATCCCTTTCTTGGCTGTTATTCCGTCGCACCTCACTTCGGAACACAATGATCTCCTCCCTTCCTTGGACCATTGCGTTTGGGGCCCAAAAGATGATTGGTCTTGGCGTTGGAACACGGCGGGAATCTTCATGGTTAAATCTTTCTACAATTTTCTTAACTTCCGAGGCACCCTTTCCCCTTTCGCTAAGTTCATTTGGCACACCTGTGCACCTTTGAAGGTTAAAATCAATTGTTGGCTTGCCCTCAACAACAGGTTGCTCACTGTCGAAATCCTCAACAAAAGAAATTTGGCGTGGGGACAATTGTGCCCCCTGTGTTCTAACAGCTCGGAAGATGTAGATCATTTATTTGTTGGCTGCGAGTTCATCCGACCATTATGGAAAATCTCCACTTTAGCTTGGGAATTCCCATCTATCCCTTCCAACTTAGCTTCGTGCTGGTCCGTTCACCCCGTTAATCTTAAGTACCGTAGATCTTGGAATCTGTCGGTTCAAATTATTTTTTGGATCACGTGGTTGGAAAGAAATAAAAGATTATTTCATCATAGCGCCTCTTATATTTTCTTTATTATTGATGATTTTATTTTCCTGTTCAATTTCTGGGCTTCGGCGTTAAACTCCGAAGCTAGAGTATCCCTCAGCAGTCGTAGACTGATCGACGTTGTTCTATGCCTCCGTAATCATAATGCTTTATAATAGACGTTGGTTTTCTGTATTTATTTATCCTGCTTTCTTTTTGTAGCAGGATTGAGGAGTATGGAGTTTCTCTCCACCTTTTGGTTGATGTTCCCTTTTGCAGTCTCTGGTGAGACATTGGCGTTTCTAGGTGTCAGGTGGTTTGCTTGTGGCCTCTTTTTGGCTATTCTTTCCCTGCTAGCTGGTCCTTCGTCTGGCTCGTCGTCTCTCGTCTTCCTACAGGCTTGCAGGATTCTATGCAGTTCGATGGGCTTTACTTTTATTCGACACACCTAGGTTGTTTTGTTCTGGTGGATGCTTTCCCCAACTTTATGTTTTCTGTTTTGTTTGTTGTCCTCCCTATCGACAACTTTGTTTTCTTTTGGCCCAGGTTGTATGTCTTGAAGGACTTCTATTAGCATCTTGGCTTTACTATGTGGCATTTACTATCCTGGCTTTTACTATGTGGCTTTGGCTTTGTGGCATGTTGTTTTGGCCGTCTCGTTGGCTACAGTTTGGTTGGGAAGGCCATTTAGCGGGCTGTCTGGATCCCTTTTTATTCATTTCTTTGTCTCTTTGGCAGCATTATGTCTTACTTTGTTTTAATGGCAGTGGTTTTTACTGCTGGATGTTCTGAGTTTAGCTTTGCCGGACGGGGCAGACGGGGCGTCCTCCTGCAGCCATTTTGGTCGCATCCAGGCAAGCTTCACAGTCGATGGGGTTGCGCGGTTTTTGGCGCTGGATTTTTAGCTGACTGCTCGCAGACCCCTCTTTCCTGTGGCTGTTCCCGCGAGCCTGGCGGTGCCTCCCTGACTATCGTTTGGTTTTGGAAGTGTTGTTTTGGTAGTGCAGTTTAGATCTGTTTGTGATGTTGTTTCTGCATTTTTTGCCCTCCTGTTAGGGCTTAGCACTTTCCTATTTTTGCGTTTGTAGTTTGTAGGCCGCTGTTTTACGCCGCATAAAACTAATTTTTTGTACGCTTTTATGATTAATATGATCGTTTGGTGGGCTGGAGTCACAAGACTATCCGTTTCATCAAAAAAACAATACCAAACAAAAGCTTCTCATCCAACGAATTTGTGCAAGCATGGATTGAATCTTCTTCCTTGCTCACTAATAAAGAGACTTATTATTAGACTTTTAGGGCACTTGCAGCTCAATGGTAATCGTACAGGAAATCATGTACAAGAATGAGAAAGGAAGAGGCACTTGGAGCTCGAGCCTAGTTTTCGCCGTATAAAATGGTTAATAAGACTTTTAGGGCACTTGCAGCTCGAGCCTGGTTTTAGTGTTTTCATTATGTCATCACACAAGCCAGTTTCAATTAGATTTCACAAGACCACTCTATGTTTATACGGTCAGCACCGCAAGGGATGGTATTTCTACTAGTATATGTTGATTGTATGATTATTACTGGGGATGACTCTGTAGGCATTGCATCCACTCAGAGATACTTTCACCAGCGGTTTCATATGAAGGATCTTGATAGACTACACTATTTTCTGGGCATAGAGATTGCCCACGGATCTCTGGGGATACTCATTTCTCAGCAGAAATATACATCAAACATTATCTCCGTTGCATGTCTCTCTGACAGTCGATCAGTCAATACTCCCGTACGTAGAGCTTCATGTGAAGCTTCGTCCCACAGATGGTGAGTTCCTTTCCAATCCCACTAGATACAGGCAGATTGTTCGACAACTTGTCTATTTATGCATGACCAAACCCGATATTGCTAATGCAGTCAGTATCAGTTTGTTTCAACTCCTCGATCAGTTCACTACAGTGCTCTTCTTCAGATCCTCAGATATCTTCGGGGCAATATTACTTGCTCATTATTCATGCCTTCTATATCTTGATTGGAGCTTAGTGCATATTCTGATTCAGATTGGGCGGGTGATCCTACTACCAGACTGTCTACCACAGGTTTTTGTCTATTTATTAGTTATTAGCCGATCTCATGGTGAACCAAGAAACATGCACTTGTTGCATGTTCTTCCACAGAAGTTGAGTACAGAGCGATGACAGTTACCGCTAGAGAGTTTGTTCATGTTCGGTGGCTGTTATTAGATATGAGTGTCACTCTGACCGAAGCTACTCCTCTTCATTGTGATAACTAAAGTGTCTTACATGTTGCAAGCAACCCGGTCTTTCATGAACGGACGAAGCACATAGAGATTGACTATCACTATGTCCATGAGCATTTTGAGGCAGAGACCATTTCATTTCATTTTGACCTCTTCACAACAAACAACAGACTTCTTCACCAAATCCTACACTATCTAGAGATTTTGATACTTAGTGGGCAAACTCACACTGTTCGACTCACCGTGAGTTTTGAGATGGATTGTTAAATAATAGATATTATATTACTTAGTTTAGTCTCATATCGAAATATAACTACAACACACAAGAGATTTTCTAGCGTTTTTTCTGATATTCACCGGCATTTTAAAACGCCGGTGAATAATTTACCGGCGTTTTTAAAATCGCCGGTGCTAATGCCGCCGAAGAAGGCGCCGCAGATAAGAGGGGTCTACACCGACGATTTTACGAACGCCGGTATTTTCGTAAGATACACTGGCGGTCGTAAAAATGCCGATGTAGGGCGTATTCAAGACTGCCCTCTTCTCCCCTTATAATCATTCTATCCCGGCTTTTGTTAAAACGCCGGTGTAGGTATATAAATTTTATTTTAAAAAAATTAAATTAAAAAAAAAATACATGTAGCACTCTTACAATCAAAACCAGAATATGGAGTTCTAATTATTGAATTACAAAGAGTGAAAAGGAATACTTTCACTGTCAAATTCAGGCAAAAATACTACTAACTCAAATGAAACTTATACTTTTATAATACTCATGAGATAACTGTCAATTGAAACCACAACATAAGTTCAAACATGATTATTTCATCACTAGTCAGTCCTCTGTAAATCATAGTATGCAACTTCAGTTACATAATCCATCACATCATCACTTAAAACCATACGGCAAAGAACAATCTCATTTTCAAACCCAAGCAACAAGCATGAACATTACGTTAGAAACTGATACTCATGTAGACATTATGATATAATTGTATATAAAGTTTAGATAAAAAAATTTCCATCACTAGCCGCTCCTCAAAAAATCATAGTGTGCAACTTCAGATACATGATCCATCTCATCTCCAAATTCAGACAAAAAAGCAACTAACCCATCTCCAAATGCATAATAATTCCAGTTTATTCTGAAGGCTATAAATCCCTTGCATGTTGGCATTCAACCAAACTTCAAACAAGCACACACTATGCAGTGAGAGAATTTGAGAGTTCATTTCATGAACTATTAGATCATATATACTTCATCAAAACACAATAAAACTAGCATCAGTTAATTTTCTTAAAAAGTTGTCAAGCTGCAAACTTCTTTCGATTGCAGATAAGAAAGCAAACTCAAATTGAAGAATGAAAAAAATGAACCTGCATGGTCCCCATTTTTGTTTTAATCATGATAAGCTTCAAGTATTGAACAATGAAAAAAAATGAAGCACATACTACAAAGAACCCAAACTAAAGACCTCTTTCTTCAATCTAAACCTGAATATGAAGATCAAAGCTGGAGGCCTCCAAAAGCAAACTCATTTGCTATTATATATCCTGATGTTTTCACCCCATCATTCATATACCCTAACATTACCTTTTGCATAACATCATAATAAAATGAGCCAAATATAATAGATTACCAGCATGGACAACATACCTTTTTGGCTGAACCAAACATTAATTCAATGTGAGCTAAATGACATTTGAAGATGAGCCAAGTTTGAACTTTAGGTTATATAAACAGAGGTAGAAAAACATAAGGGCATATAAGTGAGAAGTAGGCAAAATAGGTTACTTATCCTCAATTTACCCTTCTTTTTCATTGGTATATCCCAAGAGAATAGAAACAAATAGATGAGCAAGACAATGATTGGTGATAGAATTAATCCACGATGACAAACTAAATGAGAGGGCGACGCCCAAAATCTTGTCGAATTTCTTCTTAAGTAGTAAGGTCATGACTTTTTAAGAATATTAATACATAAACTTCAGATGCCTCATTTAAAAACAACGGTCATATACTCTATTCCATAAAGCTATTCAATCATTTAGGCTGACAACCATATCTAAGCGTGTGCACATTCCTAGATAATTGGGGTTTACTCATCTAGAATACACATCAAATTGTTATCATTAACGTTTACATTGTCTCACAGACTCTCTGAAAAATCTATAAACCAACTACATTACATTTATTAATAATGAAACTGACCATAAGCAATTATGAACCAAATGAACAAATAAGTAAATACATATACCAATCCTAGAATCTCTCTCAAGACAATAAAGCACTTCATCTTGTCATTCCCATGCATTACTAACATTAACAATGCATAAAAAGTGTAATCATCAATTAACCATAAATGGGTATATTCTATTGCTTTTACTTAATAAAAAGGGCAGTAAACTCCAAATCTGAGTATATTGCCACATTTTTTGCAAATTGAGTTTCAAATCTCTCCTAAATTAGTCCTTACAAAAACCATTACCACCCAAAATTCCCACAAAAATAAACAGAGATTAAATCCCTCAAAATCTCAAGAACAACAAGTCAGTGAAATTAAAACCTAGCTAGATCCAATCACAGAGTAACACATTGAAACCTAGATCCAATCACAGAGTAACACAGTGAAGCAAAAATAGAAACGAGATTCGAGATCGCATGAGTTCTTGAGCATAGATTCCAAATCAAAATCAAGAAGTAGGGAGAGAGAGAGAGAGAGAGAGAGAGAGAGAGAGAGAGAGAGAGAGTACTTGCGATGAGAGAGAAATGAGTGAGCGGGATAGAGAGTGCGTGGTCGACATGGGCACAGCGACGGCGGTCATGAACCGGCGTCGACGAGTGGCAGGATATTGCAAGAGAGAGAGAGGGAAAAAAGAAATTTTTGAGTAATAAAATTGGGGAGTGAAATAGGGTTCGGATTGGGAAAATTTTAACTAATGAACGCTGAAGTATACATACCCTAGACCGGCGTTTTTTACAAACGCCGGAGTAGATTACCAAAATTTTCATATTCATTTCTAGTCCTTCGATTCCCCGGCGCAACTACTCAAACGCCGGGGTAGATTCGCCGGGGTATACTAAAAATCTTGTAGTGGATGTATTAGTTTAATCTTTATTTCTCACCTATATCTAAGAGACATTGTACTCAGTTATAATCAATCCAATAAAGTATTCTTTTTCTATCTCTGAATTTAATAGAAGTGATGACTATGAGGTACCAACTTAGTCAATCTCCACGAGAATTGTCGGCAAGGGAAATAAGAAAGGCCAAATCAGCTAAGAGGCTTGCTGCAAAAAAAAGGCAAAGAAGTATGTTCTATACTATTCATCATTTGTAGGGGTTTTATTTGTAGCTTTTAAGTCTAAATTTGAAAAAACATCCCTCAACTCAGTGATGGATACAGAAATTTTAGTCAGAATGAGCATAAGTAAATAGTATTTTTTTTAATAAATAAATATGTTTATTTATCAAAAAATATTTTTATAGCTATTTTCCAATTTGATGAAAAAAATCTAAAAGAATGCAGTAATGTTCACTGGTTTCTTTTTACATATAAACCATGCACTAACCATTCATGTATATTTGTATATCAATTTGTTATATGGACTTTAATTTACAAAATTCCTCGTAATATACTGGACTCTTACTTATATACTGTATTATAGTAAGCAATTACATGTCATTGCATTTACAATTCCCTTATTGTGAGAGAGTAGTATATATAAATATAAGACTTCTTCAGGACGTGTTACATGATTTAGGCATTTAATTTTTCTTATATAATGGCTCCCTCAAATGAGACCATTAATTCTTCTGCCCTCTCTCAAAAGTTTTCTCATCTCTCCGGCCGTAAAGTTTTTTCGTTGCGCCAATGGAGAACAGGAAGTCTCTTTTCCTTGAAGGAAGTGATTCGAACGACGTTGAATTTCAAGGCAGAACGTCGGCCATCGCCAAGCCTATTCCGAGATCTTCAACCATGATAACACCAATGATGAATCTTGGAATTGAGTATACATTCAAAATACTTTCTTATAGAGAACAATGTCTTATAGCCGATTAAAGTTTTGAATTCACATGAGGTTGGGGGTTCAATTCTTACATTACCGGGTTGGGCCTTTGGGCCTTGGGGGTCTCTTGAAAAAAAAAACACAACATTTTTTTTATTTTTAAATAAAAAATGTTTCCTTTCTTATTGGTTAGTTTTTTTACCGGTAAAATCATTAAAACTATTTTTATGACACTTTATGGTCTGGTTGTTATGACACTAAATCAGAAAAATGTGTATTCTGGATATAAATATATGGGTTATGTCATATAGATGAGAAAGAGAAGAGAAAAAACAAATTCTTGATCTTCTAAAACATTTTCTCCAAATTGTTGATCAATTTTTACTCAGTGCGGTGCAAGTTGGTACGTGCTGCTATTGGAGCATTAGGCAGCACTGTAGACAAAACCTCGTTGTATCCAGGGAGAAGTGTTTGGTGACCAACAATTCATCTCCAGAATCAGCCAAATAGCTTCTTAAAGAAAGTGAAACCCACGCCGCGAGCCACTTTTCATCTTCTTCCTGTTGCAGATCAACTCCAAAGCCATTCTCAGAAGGTTCATTTGGTGCACTTAGGTTTAACCATCTTTTTTTAATATATCTTGACATGCATGGATACATGCTTGCAAATTTTTTCAAGTTCATTTTAGTGAGATTTTAGAATCAAGTAATAATGACTATGAGGCTTGCCGGAAAAAAGGCAAACATGTATGGTCTATACTATTTGATGTGGTTTGTTTTTGGGGGGTGGCTGCACCAGGTGTGAGTTTTTCTCAATTTGTATTTTTGCGAAAGCTTTGGTACTGGATGGTACGCCCGACCCTCAGTTGAGGGAACGGCTCGGGAGTAGGCAGGAGTGAGGTGGAGGTCGGATGCTCGGCTCGGATCCGGGGGGCTCGTGTGTACTCGGCCTAGGAACACCGGGGTTGATCCCGGTGGCAGGCCCTCCGACCATCTAGTCAGTCACTGAAGAGTAACAGTAACTAGGGTTTTTAGATGGGAGAGATTGATTACCTATTGAAAGGGTAGAGGGCCTGGTATTTATAGACAGTCCCAACTGGGTCTGGACTCGTTTGTGGTCGGATCTGGACTCGGTTGCCTGTGGGCCTGAAGTGGCGGAAGCCCAGGAGGCTTAGGGCTAACCTGACAGACCTGGTGATCGGGGGTGAATGGCTTTTGAGGGGATCTTGTGGCCCAGGAGGGGCCACGTCATCTAACCCAGTCAGGAGCCCCCCACTCCTAGAGGGCTGGATAATCCAGCCGTGTAGGAGTGGTCTTTTATTTCTGTAGGAAAAGCGGAGTGGTGTGTATGGCGAGGAACGAGATCCGTATCTTTCCGAAGAGGTCAGTGGGGTAGGATGAAGGGGATCCGCTCTTGGAGTCACGAAGGGTACCGGGTGGAGAAGAGTCGGAGCTCGGATTGCCGAGCGTCGAGGGTCGGTGGACGAGTCCCCTCACTTGTTGGATAAGCGAAAGGACGTCGAGATCCGAGGAGTAGAGGGTCTTCATACCGAGCGTCAAGGGTCAGGAGGCGAGTCCCCTCACTGGCTGGGGGATAGTTTGGGGCTCGCGGTTGCATCCGAGCATCGACCCCGAGGTCGCTTGGCCGAGCGTCGAGGGTCGGCTGACGAGCCCCTTACTTGTCGGAAAAGCAAGGGGACGTCGAGATCTGTGGAGTAGGGGATCTTCTTGCCGAGCATCGAGGGTCGGCGGACGAGCCCCTTCACTTGTTGGAAAAGCGATGGGACGTCGCGATCTGTGGAGTAGGGGGTCTTCTTGCCGAGCGTCGAGGGTTGGTAGACGAGCACCCTCACCGGTCGGGGAATAGTTTGGGGCTCGCGGTTGCATCCGAGCGTCAACCCCGAGGTTGTAATACCCCGAATTTTCATTTATGAAAATTATTATTTTGTATTATTATTTTTGTACGTATTGTGCACGTGCAATCTTGTGATATAAATTTTTATAATTATTTTTCATTACATAAACAAATGAGTGTGTGTGTGTGTGTGTGTGTGTGTGTGTGTGTGTGTGTGTGTATATATATATATATATATATATATATATATATATATATATATATATATATATATATATATATATGCCTTTTTCCATTGTTTTTATTAAAGCCCATTTTTAAACAAACATAAGTTTCTTTTATTTTGAGCCAAAATTAATTTATTTTTAATGTAGGCTAATTTGGCCCATTAAATAAAAGCTCATGAGTTTATTTTTCTTTTTAAATACAACTTGTAATGTAGACAATTTTTATAGATTATTTTTATAAAGAATAAAATATACAACTTTTAAAATAGGGGACTATTTGGAAACACGTGCATCACACGTGCACGTGTATTGTGCACCTTGTTTGGCCGGATTTGAATGGGAGGGAAAAAGAGAAGAGGAGTTTGTGGGAGGTAGTTTTGTGATCATGGTTGGTTAAGGTAGTTTTGTGATCATGGTTGGTTACTACAACTTCCCCTTGAATCCTAGCCTTTGATCCTTAACTCCTAGATTAATCCTAGCCCTCTATTTGTCCCAAAATTTAGTATAAATACCCCCCCCCCCCTCCCCCCCGGGGCCTAGTTATTCTTGCACTCTTCATTCTCCAAACCTATAGTGAAAGAATACAATTATTAGTAGTGGATTATTAGTAGGAAGTGAGAATAAAAGATTGAGAGTTGAGTGTGTGCTTGCATCAAGGAGGCTGGCTACTAGGAGGACTCAGGTTGCACTATTGGAGGCTCGGGTTGCACATCAAGGAGGAGGAGGAGCACTCGTTTGGCAAGCTCGATCTAGGAGGAGAAGGACTCTTTCGTTTAGGAGGTGTTGTAAATTTTTCTCTCCAAATAAGGTGGGTGGTTTTCTATATTTCTAACTAAATACCATGTTAGGGGTGATTGAAATGATTATGCATGAAAGAAACTAATAATAGTACACTTAATTGGAAAAAAGGACTTGCTAGTTGATTAAATTAATGCTTGATAGATTACATGTTATCTTGTCATGATTCTTAAGTTGTATGCGAATCGTCTTGTAGTTATGGAAATATTAATTAGAATTGTTGTTAATGTCAAAACTAAGTACAAAATGCTAGTAGATGAAATTGTTGTTTTGTGTGCTTAGATGGACTTTCGTGATATTGCTTAGAATAAATAAATTACACTATGCTTTTGGGTTTATGAAAGTGAGAGAAAAACACAAGTATGAGGGCCTCGAGTCTACGATGTGGGTGTGATTCACAGTTTGTCTTCACGATGCGTCGTGACATGACGTGGGCACTACTCCGGAATTATCGAGATCTTGGCGATGCTTGTGGGGTGTTTGGTGACTGCGAGAGGATCGTGTGCCATGAAGGAGGCTGAATTGTCCATAGATAGTCTTCACGATGCGTCGTGACATGACGTGGGATTCCCCTCTAGTTTTTCTGTACATGAGCTCGTACTCATAGAACATCTAGGATACTTACCGTAGTTACAATAGTAGATTAAGTCATGACGAGGGATTGAACCCTACAAGATGAAGAACGATTAAGAGGCTTGCCCTCGGACCTATGTAATATGGGATGCATAGAATCCGAACAAGTGCGCATTAGTGTCATGTAATATAAATAATTGCATTAAGGACTAAGTGCACAATCACAACACGACATCAATAGGGTATTTCCCTTAGTTTGATATGTGAACCAGTTTGTGTTTGTTAAATATGGAAAATCAATTATACTGTTTCTGGCATAGAGAGGATGGCCGTGTATAATATTCGTGGGTTGAATAAACTGACGTACCCACAGTTTTTGTATGCAGGATAAATGGCATGATAAAGATTAAAGAAGAACTGATGCTTAGAGATTATTCAAATGTCGTTGTACTTTCATTTATATAAATATTGTAATTTTGCTTCCGCTGTAAAATGTAAAGTGTAAAGATTTTTTGTAACTCTGATGTAAAGTGAAAAGTTTTAAATTCCTTGTAAAATTGTACGAAAGAAGTGTAAAGATCCTGTGGAATCTCGAATTCAGTTGTATTTGGAATTCGGGGTGTTACAAAGGTCGCTTGGCCGAGCGTAAGGGTTGGTAGACGAGCCCTCTCACTTACTGGAAAAGTAAGGGGACGCCGAGGTCTTTGGAGTATGGGGTCTTCTTGCCGAACGTCGAGGGTCGGTAGACGAGTACCCTCACTGGCTGGGGAATAGTTTGGGGCTCGCGGCTGCATCCAAGCGTCGACCTCGAGATCGTTTGGCCGAGCGTCGAGGGTCGGCAAATGAGCCCCCAAACTTGCTAGAAAAGCAAGGGGACGCCGAGGTCTTTGGAATAGGGGGTCTTCTTGCCGAGCGTCGAGGGTCGGCGGATGAGCCCCCTCACTTGTTGGAAAAGCAAGGGGACGTCGATATCTGTGGAGTAGGGGGTCTCCTTTCCGAGCGTCTAAGGTCGGCAGACGAGCTATAACACCCCGAATTCCAAATAAGAATGAATTCAAGATTCCACAGGATCTTTACTTCACTTCGTACAATCTTATAAGGAATTTAAAACTTTTCATTCACAATACATCAGGGTTTATATACAACCTTGTTTTTACACAGCGGAAGAATAAAATTTACAATGAAACATTTACAACATCTTTAAAATAAAACAGCATCAACACATCCACTTTATAAGGAACGACACGTGCATCGCATGTAAAATACTGAAATATGAAAATTGACTTTATCAACGGAAAAATGTTAAATACAATATAAGAAAAATTATTTATTAATTTATATATTCTATGACATAATTACTACGTGCGTAGGAAACACGTGCATCGCACGTGCAAAAACATTTAGATTGAAAATGTGAGAAAAACTTAATTTTCGTTTTATAAAATAAATTTAAATACATAAAATAAATAATTTAAACCCATAGAAAACATTGTACGTAGTGGTGGAAACACGTGCATCAAAACGCGTAAAAAGCACGAAGAATATAAAGATTGAAATATTATATTTTTGTTGACTCAAAGTAAGGTAAAAATCAATATACAAATTGTATAAATAGTCGGTGATTAAAATATGTGGTAAAAACACGTTACAAAATACACGTGTCACGCCCCGCTTCCCAGAATACAGGAACACAGGCACGTAACTGAGGCCCAGCAAATGATGCAGATACATCATTCATAAGCTGTAAATTTAACTCAACAACAAGATAATAATTTCAACCACGCAAGTATATAAAATCACAGCAGGATAACAAAGTACATGACATATTACATGACATAATACAGGACATAACTGACAACTGGGAAGAAACATAGTTACGGGTCAAACACGTCCGGCTTACAACAAGAGTACATAAATGAAACATAAACTAAAATAACATGAAATTAAACAACACTAAAATCTCTGTTCAGCAACACCTTCGGATAATTCTCCATCTGGGCCTGCAAGTATATTATTACAAGGAAAGAGACAAAGAAGTACCCGTTAATGCAAGTCACGGGCCGCAAGTGGTACAAGCAACGGGACAAATATAGAATAAAACAAAAGCAGGAAAGAACAAGGAATCAAGGATCATATGATAGAGCAAATACAACATGCAACAGAATCAAGAACAAGACCTCATGGAACAAATAGCATGCATGTAAACAAGTAAATAATCCATAGAAACATGTAACATGTAAACGAGTAAGCAAGTAAACGTGTCAACATGAACGAGTAACATGTAAACAAGTAAACAAGTCATCATAATCATGTAACATGTAAACGGATCATGCAAGTGTACGTGTCATGTCATGTCTTTTATTAACCTAACTAGGTAGCACTTCATGCGTCCCATACCACATGGTTGCTACTTACAATCAAGTGAACGTTTAGACTAGTGGTGGATTCTATAGGTCGCGTACTCGGGAAAGTTGTATCTTGTTCGAGATACGTGCATGTGGAACATGTAGTGTAACGTGTAGCGTGAAACATGTCAAGTAAACCTGTAATTTAGCAAACTTGTAACTTGTAACTTACAAATTTGCAGCGAGGAACCACGAGCCCCCGTCCGAGTACGCTCTTCTATATTACCCACTACTAAATCTTTTCCCTTCATACCCCGGCTTGTTATCTTTTTAATTACAATTAAACATGAACAATAACTACATGCAACAACAGGAACGGGTAACATGGCAAGGGTAACATGACAAGATTAAGTATCAAGACTTATTGATGAACACATTATTATTCACTTTTTAGAGCAATAATCTTAATATAATTAGACATTTAAAAGCTCTATATGTGGTATTTAACTCTTATTTTCTCTTTTCCATAGGAAACAGCTTATAACAGCAAAACGAAGCAGATTCAAGACGTCAAGGATAATACACAGCAAACTGCAGAGGATCAGTCGACTGATGACCCAACACAGGCGACTGGACAGGAGAAGCTGAAATTCCACAACTCTCGTCACAGTCGACTTACTCTCAAAACCAGTCGACTGGTATGATCATATAGGAAATCTTCAGAAGTCTCGACTCAGTCGACTGGCCCGAAGATAAGTCGACTGGTCTGCGGCGGAATAAACAAATCAAATCTGCAAAGATACACCTGCATCTAATTTCAAATCTACTTGAATCAAGATTTTATGCAGCTAACCAAATCTAGAGACAGGGTATTTTCCAAGTGGACGTGGTGAACAGATAAGGAAAGAAAGGAGAAAAGAGAAAGATATTAATCATCAAATCAAATAAAGAAGGATCTTCCTGAAAAAGTGGAAACCCTAATTCTCAGCCGTACTCTATAAATATCAGGAGAGATCATCAGATTAAGGGGGAGATATATCTCTGAGACGCAACTTAATCACAAAGTTCCCAACCATCAAGTCATCAACCCGTGCTTCACTCCATCAACACCGAAGAGGGAGAGAGAAGATCCAGCAACCAGAAGGCAGTCGACTGTGTGACAGACAGTCGACCATATTGCCGGAATCCATTAGTTTATTTCTTCTTCTCTCTTTATTCTTTTATGTTGATCATGTATTTGAACTTGTTAAGCAATAAAAGTATTATTATGTGGAACTAATTTCATAGTTGGGTAGATCGAAACCATAGTTATGTAGTGCTATATTCTTCTGAGATCTTCTAATAACTTATTGATTGAATCTGGTTGAATTGACATAGATTAATGATCATCAAACTTGGATCTTGAAGTCTGAGAGCAGTCGACTGAGGTGAGAGCCAGTCGACTGACATACAGCACGTGAGAATATCAAGTTTATGTTATCATTTATCTAAATCTGTTATATGAAGCATATTGAGACGACCGAATCTCGTGCCCATAATTTGTAACAAAGGAATCTTTAGGGGTTCTTGGTTCAATCAACTTAGAGGATCTAGATCTGATACCACTTTCTAGAACTTTAAGTGTTTGTTCGTTTCCACTGATCTTATGTTTTCTTTAAGAACAACTTAGTAAATACTAGGCTGACTACTTGATGAAAGAAACGAATTAGAGTAGATACCATGCCTAATTCTTGGCTTAGGGAAACAATACTTTAAGGAGTAGATACCATGCCCTTGAAGTGAACAAACATGAGTAATTGGAAGTAAATTCAGAAGGTGACTTAGCATTACTAACTATTGGTGGAGATTAACAACCCAACTATTCAAGAGATATTGTGATTCAAACTCATCTTTCTTAGTTTAATCTTTTTAATTCTTTTAGATTTCTACAACAACCCTTTATCATTTTTTCTTAGTTTTATTGATTAGTAAGTTAAAGTCTACAATCTCTGTGGGATCGACCCTTGCTATTACTACGATTCGATTCGTGCACTTGCGAGGTTTTATAATTTGTGTCTAGTTTTATCTATTTATTTAGGTAGCTAGATTCCAACAACAAGTTTTTGGCGCCGTTGCACAGAACCAGATGCATATTTTGACTTACAAATCAGTAAAATCTTTTTCTTTTTTTTATTCTATTTTATTTCTTCTTTTTCTTTTTCTTGAACTTTCTTTCAGGTTAAACTTTGCACAGAACCAGATCAGTCGACTGTCTCACAGACAAGTCGACTGTACAGAAGCTATTGTACAGGTGCAGACCAGTCGACTGTCCCAAGGATCAGTCGACTGTCCAGAGGATTTTTCCAAAAAGCAACAATGGGTGAAATTTTTTTTAACCGAGTACCAATGCAAGACAAATTCATTCCTAAGAATATTGAGAATCCTTCTTGCATAGCTTTTCAACCCAAAGTCACAGGGAATATGCATCTATCACCTCAATTACTCAGCATGGTGCCCCACTTCTTTGGCAGAACAGACGAAGATCCGCATCTACATCTACAAGACTTCTTTGATCTTTGCAGGACACAAAGCATCCAAGGGCTTACCTCTGAACAAATCAGGTTAATCTTGTTTCCTTTTTCTTTAAAACTTAATGCTAAGTTGTGGTATAATTCTTTGGAACCAGGATCAATTAATTCATGGGAGCAATTGGCGACAAAGTTCTTGAAAGAGTTCTTTCCAGCCCAGAAAACCAGACAACTAAAAAGGGAGATTCTACTCTTCCAACAAAAAGATGGCGATTTGTTTTTCGAGGCATGGAAGGACTTCAAAAACAAGCTTTTCAAGTGTCCTACGCATAACATACCTAAGGACGACCAGGTACAATCATTTTATGAGGGTTTAAATTACACTAACAAAGCAATTGTTGATTCAGCATGCAATGGGATGTTGATGAGGAAGAGTGCTGAGGAGGCCTTAGAGCTATTTGAAGAACTCAGCGAGAACTCACAACAATTCTCAACAAGGAGGAGCATCTCAAGGAAACAGGGAGTATTCGAAATTTCTCATAATAATAACATGCAATTCGAAATGGAAACCATGAACAAAAAGATTGATATGCTTGGGAATTCAACGATGGGTGGCGTAAAAAACCAACCAAAAGACCTTTGTGCAAATTGTTTTCAATCTAACCATACAACTAATTCATGTCCCATGTTTTCTTTCGCAGATCAGGAGCACACAAACTACGAAGAACAGGGAATGTACCCGCCCCAGAACAATTTTTTTTCAAACACGTATAACCCAGGGTGGCAAAACCATCAAGACAATCAATTTGCACCAGGGCATACGCAGCAATTCCAAGGCGGGAATGGGTATGATGAGCCAGCACAAGAACAGGAGAAGTTAAATTTTGAATCCACCATTCTTCAACTACTCCAACAGCAACAACAAACCAGTGATCAACAAAGACAGGCCATTCAAAAATTGGAATTTCAAATTGGCCAAATTGCTACGGAGTTAAGTGAAAGAAAGGCAGGAGAATTTCCATCACAAACCATACCTAACCCTAGAGGACAAGAACAGCTCCAATCAAGGACAACACTAGAAGAAGAGACTGAGTTTACATTGTTTGATGCACCACAATTTCCACACGATGATCATGAATGTTATAAAGTTGACGTGGTTCCGGAAAATTGCGACCAAACGTTTCAAGAAAATAGCGTTGATCCATTACAAGCAACAATTGCGCACCCTCCACCACTATCTCGAGTTGAAATGGAATACGACGACTGGAAGATTGCAGAGACAGTACTTCACCATGGAACTCCAGAGTCCTATCCAGGTAAGCTTGCATCTGTATTTGAAGAGTTGGTATGTGATAACACTTGTGTTCTACAGGTTAAGTCGACTTATGAAGAGGACAAGTCGACTGATGAAACATACAAGTCGACTGAAGATCATGACAAGTCGACTGCTCCAAGGACACCTGATGAGGAGCTAAAGCCACTACATGAACACCTGAGGCCACTACTTGATTATTTGGGGAACAACCAGACAGTACCTGTGACAGTTGCTACAAAATTCAAGATGAACAAAGAAGCAAGGCTGCAGGGAGTCTTGCAAAATCACAATGGTGCTTTGAGATGGACCATTGCTGATAAACTAATGTCAAGATGGTACGGTCCATAAAATGTTGCACAGGTTTCCCCCACATGGAGCATTGACGACAAATCAAACGTTCTAGGTAAATGGGCAGAGGGGGGAAACCTTATGATAAGATGAGTTGTGAGCCGCAAGCCATTCCATACATTGCACAACTCATCAAGTCTAGCTGAAGACAAGAAACACAGCGCTTATTGGGAGGCAACCCAATTTTTCAGGGGAGTATTTACACTTTCCTTTATTTCCTTTCAGTTATTCATTTTTATTTTTGTTTTAGTTATTTTTATTTCTAGTCTCTCCTTACTAGATGGTAACACATGCCTATATCTTATGTTTTGTGCGAACATTGAGGACAATGTTCCATCTAAGTGTGGGGGTAATATTTGGAATCTTTTGAATCATTTTTTAGGATAAACAATTTCTTATAAAGTAAGAGTAAGGATACTTATTTACTTTAGGATTGTCAAGTTTCATTATTCCCTACAAAAATTGTGTGCGTCATGCGATTATACATAATAAACAAATGTGATGCTTTTTCTGATAATTATTCCCTTTAGATCTAGTCCTAAATCGAGTTTAAGTAAATAGAGTGATACAATATATATATATATATATATTTGAATAAAGTCAGTCTACTCCAATGTTTTGAGCGCTTAGTAACTAGGGGTATTCATCACCAATGTTTACCTTTACGTCAAACGGCAACTTGAAATATGAGTATGCAAAGCACTTTAATGTTTGTGACTTGTTGAGTAACCGGGTGGATACATCACAAATGTTTCGCATTCGCGTCAAAAGACAAGTGACAACTTTAAAGAAGAGACTATAAAAAAATAAAAAATAAAAAAAAAATAAAAAAAAAAAAAAAAAAAACTCTAGTTTGCTACTGGATTTGTAGTAGAGAAAAGGGATAATCACAGACTGAGAAGATGCATACTATAACTACATTAATCGCATGACAAATATGACTAAGTTTGGGATTTATGAAGAGACAATTGCACTAGAGAAAGTGGGTATGTTTAATTCTACTTTATCTGAAATTGTTTGTAGTTTTATATTTTTCATTTTGATGTCCACATAATAAGAAATCTTGGTGGTTGAATCTATTGTTATTATTATTCTCCCTATTCATAATTCTAGTTTGCTTGAGGACAAGCAAAAGCTAAGTGTGGGGGTATTTGATGAACACATTATTATTCACTTTTTAGAGCAATAATCTTAATATAATTAGACATTTAAAAGCTCTATATGTGGTATTTAACTCTTATTTTCTCTTTTCCATAGGAAACAGCTTATAACAGCAAAACGAAGCAGATTCAAGACGTCAAGGATAATACACAGCAAACTGCAGAGGATCAGTCGACTGATGACCCAACACAGGCGACTGGACAGGAGAAGCTGAAATTCCACAACTCTCGTCACAGTCGACTTACTCTCAAAACCAGTCGACTGGTATGATCATATAGGAAATCTTCAGAAGTCTCGACTCAGTCGACTGGCCCGAAGATAAGTCGACTGGTCTGCGGCGGAATAAACAAATCAAATCTGCAAAGATACACCTGCATCTAATTTCAAATCTACTTGAATCAAGATTTTATGCAGCTAACCAAATCTAGAGACAGGGTATTTTCCAAGTGGACGTGGTGAACAGATAAGGAAAGAAAGGAGAAAAGAGAAAGATATTAATCATCAAATCAAATAAAGAAGGATCTTCCTGAAAAAGTGGAAACCCTAATTCTCAGCCGTACTCTATAAATATCAGGAGAGATCATCAGATTAAGGGGGAGATATATCTCTGAGACGCAACTTAATCACAAAGTTCCCAACCATCAAGTCATCAACCCGTGCTTCACTCCATCAACACCGAAGAGGGAGAGAGAAGATCCAGCAACCAGAAGGCAGTCGACTGTGTGACAGACAGTCGACCATATTGCCGGAATCCATTAGTTTATTTCTTCTTCTCTCTTTATTCTTTTATGTTGATCATGTATTTGAACTTGTTAAGCAATAAAAGTATTATTATGTGGAACTAATTTCATAGTTGGGTAGATCGAAACCATAGTTATGTAGTGCTATATTCTTCTGAGATCTTCTAATTACTTATTGATTGAATCTGGTTGAATTGACATAGATTAATGATCATCAAACTTGGATCTTGAAGTCTGAGAGCAGTCGACTGAGGTGAGAGCCAGTCGACTGACATACAGCACGTGAGAATATCAAGTTTATGTTATCATTTATCTAAATCTGTTATATGAAGCATATTGAGACGACCGAATCTCGTGCCCATAATTTGTAACAAAGGAATCTTTAGGGGTTCTTGGTTCAATCAACTTAGAGGATCTAGATCTGATACCACTTTCTAGAACTTTAAGTGTTTGTTCGTTTCCACTGATCTTATGTTTTCTTTAAGAACAACTTAGTAAATACTAGGCTGACTACTTGATGAAAGAAACGAATTAGAGTAGATACCATGCCTAATTCTTGGCTTAGGGAAACAATACTTTAAGGAGTAGATACCATGCCCTTGAAGTGAACAAACATGAGTAATTGGAAGTAAATTCAGAAGGTGACTTAGCATTACTAACTATTGGTGGAGATTAACAACCCAACTATTCAAGAGATATTGTGATTCAAACTCATCTTTCTTAGTTTAATCTTTTTAATTCTTTTAGATTTCTACAACAACCCTTTATCATTTTTTCTTAGTTTTATTGATTAGTAAGTTAAAGTCTACAATCTCTGTGGGATCGACCCTTGCTATTACTACGATTCGATTCGTGCACTTACGAGGTTTTATAATTTGTGTCTAGTTTTATCTATTTATTTAGGTAGCTAGATTCCAACAACACTTATACGAGGCAGGAAACATATTTCAGGGCTTATAAAACATGTTGATACGACTAATGGCATGATTAACACTTAATCAAGAATATAATATATTATAACAACATGCAACCTAATAACAAGCAATTCATGCACAACATCATGTATATTTCTAAGAGTATTTATACGTGTATTAATTTTTGTGTTCGTGTCATGCATACGAGAACAAAGTATTCACGATCCCATGTGAATACAGATCGACGGATTAGGTATGGAAATGGGTATCAATTCGACTTATGAATGTGAATTGGAGTCAAAAATAATATACTTGCGGTATTTTTACAAGGACTTGTACTAGAACAAATAAAATTGTACAAGAGATACTTGCCTGTTAGTTGATGACGATGAATTTAAGATAGAATAACGGGATCAGTATCCCGGGCAGCAGAATATGTGCAAAATATTTGTGGCAGCCACGCCAAATCAGCAACAGCAACTCCACAAAGCAACTCCAAAAGCATACTCCAAGATATGAGTCCACTCCTTCACAATTTCCAAGGCAACAACACCTCCAATCCAATCTTCTACTCCACAACACCAAACACCAATACAAATAGATCCCAACAAAACAGCAAACACCCCCACGCAACTCCAAAGAGAGATACAACCAACCCAACTCAACTTCACAACAGTAATATGAATAGTACTGTACTGTTCCCTTCTTCCTATCAATAAAAACCCACACAGTAAACAATACCTCTAATCTTTTTCTTCTTCTTCTTTTCTTCGACACTCACACAGAGAGGGAGAGCGCGCGTGGGAGATAGGGAACGGTGAGAGAAGGGGCTACGACTGGTCGACGGCGACGACTGGACGAGGAGCGACTCAGGCGGCAAGGCGACGGAGCTTGAGCTAGAGGCAACTTCGACGGCTGGGCGGCGACTGCGAAGAGCCGGAAGGAGTCGAGGAAGGAGATGAGGCACAAGGAGGAGCTCGACGGAGAAGATGAAGGGCAGTGGTGGTGGGTTGAGCGGGAGGCGCTCGGAGAACTCGGGGCGATCTCAGTGAGAGTCGAGAGGTTAAGTCGATGGTGGCAGACGGCTGCGATGACGAGGACTTCGGGGCTCTGCGGTGGTGAAGTTTCGATGGTGACAGAGCGAAGCTTCGGCAATGGCGGAGGCTGACTGTGTGATTGGGGGGCGAAGCGAGAGGGATGGAGTCGACGATTGAGGAGCTCAAAGTGGTTGGAATGGCGACGGGGAGATGGGTTGTCGAGGCAGCAGGTTGAGCGGCAACAATGGCGGCAGAGGTGAGCGACTGGGGGACGAGTGCAGGGGAAGCCTGCGGAGATAGCGGCGAGCGACTGGCTCGATGGTCTTAAGGTTGAAGACGATGCTGGTGGGGCGAACTGGCGGGCTTGGGTTCGCGAGGAGAGACGAGCGGAGTTTGAGAGTGGAGGGGAGAACGGCGGGAAGCGGAGTGCTTCGGCGGAGAAGACGAGCGGAATGGCGACGGAGACTGGCGGAACTCGCGGAGCTCGAGGGAGGCTCGAGAACTCCGACGGTAATGGCGGCGCGTCGCGTCGACGAGGGGCGAGAGGAGAGGGATGGCGGCACTGTGGAGGAGGAGGCGGTGGAGTGAGGGAGAAGGCAGTGGGTTCTGTTCTTGTTTGGTTTCTCTGGTTTGGTTGAGAAACAGAGAGGGAGAGGGAGAGATGGAGACTTGGGTCTGTTTTGTTTTGGAAATAGGGGGAGGAAGAAGAAGGAAAACGGGGAGTTGGAGATAATAATATAATAAGGGGGTTTGAGAAGTGAGGAACGTGGTGAGAGAGTGGGGTGGTTACAAGGAGTGTGGGAGAGTGTACAGGCAAAGTGGGGGAGAAGTTGGAGTACGGGATACAAAAGTGGGGTGTGGAGAAATATATTGTATACGGGTAGGGAGTCTGCATAATTTTTATAAGTTCTGGTTTAGTGGGCTTGGGCTTCAAAATATTATTAGATAAATAAAATAATTAGGACATTGGGCTAAAACTTTTGGGCTCAGATTAATTTAATTAAAATCAAATACAAAATTGGGCTTCAATAATTGGGCTTATAACAAAATAAAATAATAATTAGGGTAATGGGCTAAACAATTGGGCTTAGATTGATTAATTAAATAAATAAGATTAAAATACAAGTTTGGACTTTGGATTAATTTTAATAAAATCAAATACGAATTTAGGCTTAGAGTAAACAATTTGGGTTTCAAAATAATACATAATAAAATCAAAATATAACTTGGGCTCATATTAATAATTAATAAAATCAATAATTTAAACTTGGGCTTAGAATAAAAAATTAAATAATTGGGCTCAAAGTAGTTTTAAAAAAATCAATTAGGGAAAAGTAATTATAAGTTACTGAGAAATTAAATACGAAAAAATACTTTGAAAATACGTATTAATGAAAACAGGGGTTACAACACGTGCGTAACACACAAGGGCAAAATTTTAATTTCCAATTTTGTGGGGTGTTACACGAGCCCCCTCACTGGTTGGGGGATAATTTTGGGCTTGCGGTGACATCTGAGCATCAAGGTACAAGCCGTTGGGAGGAAGAGTCGGAGCTCGGCTTGCCGAGCATTGAGGTCCAAACTGTTGAGAGAAACTTTTTGGGGTTCGCGGTGACATCCGAGCGTCGAGGCCCAGGCCGTTGGGAGAAACTTTTTGGGTCTCGCGGTGACATCCGAGCGTCGAGGCCCAGGCCGTTGAGAGAAACTTTTTGGGTCTCGCGGTGACATCCGAGGGTCAAGGCCCAAGCCGTTGAGAGAAACTTTTTGGGGCTCGCGGTGACATCCGAGCGTCGAGGCCCAAGCCGTTGAGAGACATTTTTTGGGGCTCGCGGTGACAGCTGAGCGTCGAGGCCCAAGCTGTTGAGAGAAACTTTTTGGGGCTCGCGACGACAGCTGAGCATCGAGGCCCAATCCGTTGAGAGAAACTTTTTGGGGCTCGCGGTGACACCCGAGCGTCGAGGCCCAAGCCGTTGAGAGACATTTTTCGGGGCTCGCGGTGACATCCGAGCGTCAAGGCCCAAGCCGTTGAGAGAAACTTTTTAGGGCTCGCGGTGACATCCGAGCGTCGAGGCCCAAGCCGTTGAGAGAAACTTTTTGGGGCTCGTGGTGACAGCCGAGCGTCGAGGCCTAAGCCGTTGAGAGAAACTTTTTGGGGCTCGTGGTGACATCCGAGCGTCGAGGCCCAAGTCGTTGAGAGATATTTTTTGGGGCTCGCGGTGACATCCGAGCATCGAGGCCCAAGCCTTTGAGAGAAACTTGTTCTTCCTCGGCCAGGCGTTGCTCCATGGGCAGCACTACCACCGGTGCATGGAGAAGGTGTAGCGCCCCGATTTTTCAATATGATATCTCAGAAATACGTGGCACAATTCCCAGTATCAACTTTAAATGTAATATTAAACACAGCAAAATACCAATAAATTTTTTTCAACTTTCATTACATTAATCTTTACATAACACTGCAGAATACAATACACCTTGAATTACAAATTTCTTTCTTTACAACGATTTCTTTTACAACAATACATAACCCATTACACCACTTTAACTCAAGCATCCAAAATCCAAGCTACAAGTAATCACCTGTAGAACATGAGGCTAGAGATAACCCTAATCCCCAAAACTACAGGGGTCAGCCATAACAGTATGAGTGACATAAAAACAAACAACATAAATAGAACATGGAAACATAAATAACATGTAATAAGTAAGAACAATATAAGGTAAGATATAACAATAAGATATGAAAACATCAAGTGGAACTAGACTAAGTGTCAAGTGTAGAAAACCAGGAAAACACATGATTAAACCAAATCTAGAAAACATAATACTATATGCTGACTCTCTAATGCGTACTTGTCGGATTCTATGCATCCCACTCTACATAGGTCCGGTGCAAGCCCTTAACGTCTCCACATTGTAGGGTTTAATCCCCCGCTATGCAACTAATCCTAACACGATGACTACTACGAGATAAAGATAAACTGTGAGTATTAGCCCATGCCCCGATAATTCCGGAGGTCAATTTTTATCCACAGATAATTCCGGAGATAATTTCACTCACACCTGAGAATCTTCGAGAATACCTCATACCGCAAGCGATGACACCTCATCACACGAATACCACATGTGAGTCGCCTCGACCCCGATCATTTCAGAGATCCATCCCACACTACAGGTAATTCCGGAGACTATTTCACTCACACCTGGATAATTCCGGGGATTATCTCACACCGCAAGACATATTGAGGTCCATAACTCATGTTCCCTTTCATCATATCACTACTAGTGTCTGTCCTTAACTTTTTTAGTTAATTAATTTAATTACGAATAACCTAGAGTTGATGCACCCCACCGGACTTAACTCAATAACTGTTCAACTGAAATACCTCAACAGGCCCAAAACACAAATATCTTAACCGCCGGTATACTAGGGTCCCACACACCCTCTAAAGACTCACACTCAACCATCCAAACCAAACCTTCCATTAACAATACTTTAATAAAACAATTTGGAAACATATGTTCGATAGGAAATAAGGTTTAGAATAGTAAATTATAGATCCAAAACATTTAAAGAATAACTCATTTAAAATAGTATCAAAATAACTCAAGAACATCAGTAACAGTCGACTATATACAGGAGTCGGTCGACTATCCAGAGTGAAAACCCAAGACTTCAAGAAAATTAATCTAAGTAATAGCAGTCGATTGTAAAAGCCATAGGTCGACTGTTCAGAACGAAAACTCCAGAACTTAACATAAAATAATTCTAAGTACTAACAGTCGACTGTAAAAGGTCATCGGTCGACTGTCCAGAATGAAAATCCAAATCTCAGGAAAATATCAAAACAGAGCAGACTCAGTCGACTGTAAACATGGTTCAGTCGACTGTTCCGCATGAAATTTCAAGAAAACAAGAAAAACACAGCAGCCAGGTAATGGCGGTCAACTGTAATTTCTACCGGTCGACTTTCGACCTGCAGACTGCAGTTTTTTAGTTGTACATTTTTTAACCGATACAGAGTTTTACTTAATAAAAACGAATTCTGTAAAAAGCATATTTCTGATATGATCAAATACGACTTTAGGATATATAAGAGTCAATAAAACCCATCAAAATCACTTGAATTAACAAAAATAGCAAATTGTTGATTTTCTTCAATAACAATGAAGTACGAAATTCATGTAAATCGTTTATGCATGTTCGTGCACTAAAGAAAATTCCACAAGACCTTCGATTAGAAATAGCAACATATTCAGAATTTAAATCTTAATATTCAAGAAATCCAATTTGAGTAATACCTTGCACAATCCCAAAAATCCCCAAATTAGTTGTATTGCATCAAATATCATTCAATTTATCCCAAATTCAATTCTCAAGACATGATCTCTTAATTCATTAGTCCTTCTCAAAATTTCCTCAAACTCAATCACCATTATTAACTCATGAAAACAAACAAATCTAACATTACTATAATCAAGTTGTGTTCATCCAAACTCAATAATAATAAAAATCTCACATCATCCACATGCAAATTTATCCATAGATAATTAGGGTTCATAAAAGATCAAATTTTAATTCATTAATCCATCCAATCCATCATGTACATATTCATACTCAAACCCTAACATGCTTTTTAGTAGATGAAATACCACATACAACATTTCAAGAACAAAACAAAACAAATTATATCACTCACCTCAATAAAGAAATTCAATCGAATTAATGAAGAATAAGAAAAAGCCATTCTTTTGCAAAATCCAAGATCACCGCTTTGAAACTCCAAGAAATTAATAGTAAAAATATATTTTATTTTTGCAAATGAGAGGGACGCCTGTAGTGACTATAATATAGGCCAAAATCTGGAGTTTCTAGGGTTTTACAAGTTTATGGAAACATACCTTAACAAATTATTACTTTACATATATAAACCTTTCTTTAATAAAGTAGTTAAATAAATTAAATAATTTAAAATAAAACCAAATCCTTTACTAATGAGTTGTCCAGCCATCTAGCACAGCCCAGAAAAATAAAAATTTCGGATTTGTACTAAAAGGAGTAATTTTGCACAAAAGTCCTTTTTTTTGGAATATTTGCAAATACATCATAAAATATTCGTAAAAATCCAGAAAATTCATAAATAATATCTACTAATAAATATTAGATTTTTCAATTAAAATTTCTAACTTCTACTTTCCAAGAAAATATTTGCACACGATCCAACATAATTTTCATATTTGCAAAAACACCATATTTGTTTAAATCTTTAGCAAATCGACTGTAAATAGAATTTAAATAGATTTCATTTTCAATGATGACCATGGTATGCCCAAGAGTCAGTAAAAATGAATTTTTATTATTTGTTTGAAATACAAACGGATTTTTACATAAAATCCCTTCTCTATCGAAGTATTTATAAAAATAGTTTCTTTACTCAGAAAAATTCCAAAATGTAAAATATACTCCATTATAAGTAGGATAATTTATTAAAAATATAAAATTGGATATTTACTCCAAAAAAATATTTGCACATGTTTTGCACGTGTAAAATCGACAAATTTGTAAAATAGTCAAATTAATTTAAATAAATCTGAAAATCAAAATATCATAAATAAATAAATAAGGAAAATCAATCATTAACCATAAAGTTTTAAGAATTCAAAATTCATAACTTTGCACGTGTGTTGCACGTGCAAAATTGTAATTTCAAGAAAATAGTTAAAATAGTCAACTTTGCAAATTTAATATTATTTAATAATGCAAAATAAATCATTTTATTTTGTGGGGTATTACATCACTCCCCCCCTAGAAAAGTTCTGACCTCAGAACTTCTCTAAGCAAAAGAAAACAGAATACAAAACTTACAATACAGTTTCGAAAATTATTATTTTTATAGTTGAATTTAATTATTACGCAAAACAAAAATAACATATAATTATAGCTCGAAGAGTAAAAGGTGAAAACTGACATGGCAAAAGTATAAGAAATCCAATAGAATACACGATAAATCACAAAACGTAAGAAAATAGCACGACTATTCTTATAGAATAAGAAGTCAAAAGTAAAGAGATAAAGCCAAAATATAAAAGGGTAAATAACCATACAAATAACGAAGGAACACATGCTGAAGAAAAATAGTTTTGTTAAATAATCAGTCAAGATACATAGAAATACGAACAAATTCTTGCTAAGTAAAGAAATATTAATAACAATGAATGTACAAGACCAAGAATAATGAGTATACTAGTGAATGTGGATATTATAGTCAATACTCAAAAAACACATTAAAAGGTAACAAAGCAAAATGACCAAAATATATATATGCAAGAAGGCTTAAAAGAAGTTCATTGAATATCACAAAAGTAAGCGTCAAATCATTAAATAGGACGTGGAAACAAAAGTAAGTGAGAAATCTAAAATGTTAAAGAATTAAAAAACGGTAGCAATAAATAGTAATTACAAAAGAACGAAAGTTTAGACCATAGTTGATCGATGTATTCAATCTTAACACAAACATAAAATTTTGTAAACACAAAATAGAGTAAAATCAACTATACTAGTTCAAATTACATGGAAACGTAAAGTGTAATTTGTATAAACAAAATGTCATAAAGAAAATATTTCTTTACCATTAGTTTCATTATATAAGTAAAAATATTGAAATATCAATTAGCAAATAAGTAAAAGAAATAATCAAAAGTAAGAATTGATCGATCAGAAAAACTTGTTAAACACATAATGCTTGAATAAAAATGGACATAACGAAGTAAAAATCCCAAAAGGACAATATTAAGAAAAAAGATAAAGACGTACAAAATAATTTAGGTAGTATGCGGATTTAGAAAATCTAATGAAAATTAAGTGAAAATTAAAATATTGTTATGAATAGAGAAAATATGAAGGAGAGCAGAAATCATACCAAGAAATCAGAAGGACCAAAGTCCAAAAATAAAACAAGTGAGCAAGATGAGATACGAGAGTATATCAAACAGATTTAAAGAAATATAGGGTAACAATGGTTAAAGAAAATTGAGTAAAATAAATTAGTAATAGTTTAAGTTTTAAAATCTCATAAAATGGTATGAACCAGTACAAAAGAATAAGACATTGATAAGTAATATACACATAAAACACTAGTGGGGTTATTATAGTAGAAATTCTTTAATGTGGGTTTGCCTCATTGATGTCCAACTGTAGACTTGCCCTCTCGACATCAAGTTGCATGTTTGCCTCCACGACATCAGGTTACAGGTTTCCATCTGGATATTCGGTTGCACATTTTGCCTCCCCGATATCCAGTTGCAATTTGCCTCCATTGACGTCTAGTTGCATATTTGCCATCTCGGCATCCACTTGCAACAAAATGATGAACAGGATGATGCAATATTCCACATGTACTTAAATATTGATTGCTCAATTTAAGTACGAAGATACGTTTTGAAATTCGTGATATAAAAATAGTAGCAAAAGTAAGAAATTGAGTTGAAAGTCAACTGATGGAATATTAAAATAGAAGTATAGATTATAAATATCAAATACAATAGTACAAAATAATAGTAGTGAAAGTAATTTATAAAAGTAAGAAGAAACGGAATGAAATTCATGCATAAGCACAAATACAAATGTGAATGAGAAAATACATATGCGGTGTAGCAAATTTACACAATAAATATCATAAAATATACAGTAATGTAGGAATCAAACAAATGTAAAATGATATGCATAGTAAGTATGTTGAAATATGTGGTACATATATAGTAATTTGTAGGAAGTACATGTAGAGATCAAGAATGTAATGATAATAAAATTTAAGTAAAATATAAGTAGTGGGTATACATAGTACATTCGAAAAGTATGAAGCAACAAAATTAACAAATAGCTTTTAAATTGTGAAAAGAAATTATAACAAAAGCAGTCAACTATATGTAATAATAAAAGTATTGAATATAAGGTACAAAAACATAATTAATAATAAAAATTTAAATGTGCAAAAACATATCATAATTATATGAGTAAAATATTGCAATCAAGTAAAATATTCCTTCATTTTGAAAAGGCGATTCTCTCAGGCTCCCACCTCCACCTTTCCACCTCCAGATCCGGTCATCCCTCTCTTCCATCCCCCATACTCCCTTCTTTATTTTTGATCAGCTCCTCCTTCTCTCCAGACCCATATCCCCAGTTCCCCATTCCTCCCTTATCTTGGCGTTCCGTCTTCTCCCTCTACGAGTAAATCGTTTATGCATGTTCGTGCACTAAAGAAAATTCCACAAGACCTTCGATTAGAAATAGCAACATATTCAGAATTTAAATCTTAATATTCAAGAAATCCAATTTGAGTAATACCTTGCACAGTCCCAAAAATCCCCAAATTAGTTGTATTGCATCAAATATCATTCAATTTATTCCAAATCCAATTCTCAAGACATGATCTCTTAATTCATTAATCCTTCTCAAAATTTCCTCAAACTCAATCACCATTATTAACTCATGAACAAAAACAAATCTAACATTACTATAATCAAGTTATGTTCATCCAAATTCAATAATAATAAAAATCTCACATTATTCACATGCAAATCTATCCATAGATAACTAGGGTTTATAAAAGATCAAATTTTAATTCATCAATCCATCCAATCCATTATGTACATATTCATACTCAAATGCTAACATGCTTTCTAGTAGATGAAATACCACATACAACATTCCAAGAACAAAACAAAATAAATTTTATCACTCACCTCAATGAAGAAATCCAATCGAATTAATGAAGAATAAGAAAAAGAACTTCTTTTGCAAAATCCAAGACCACCCATTTGAAACTCCAAGAAATTAATAGTAAAAATATATTTTATTTTTGTAGAAGAGAGGGACGGCTGTAGTGACTATAATATAGGCCAAAATCTGGAGTTTCTAGGGTTTTACAAGTTTATGGAAACATCCTTTAACAAATTATTACTTTACATATATAAACCTTTCTTTAATAAAGTAGTTAAATAAATTAAATAATTTAAAATAAAAACAAATCTTTTTACTACTGAGTTTTCCAGCCAGCCAGCACAGCTCAGAAAAATAAAAATTTCGGATTTGTACTAAAAGGGGTAATTTTGCACAAAAATCCTTCTTTTTGTAATATTTACAAATACATCATAAAATATTCGTAAAAATTCAAAAAATTCATAAATAATATCTAATAATACATATTAGATTTTCCAATTAAAATTTCTAACTTCTACTTTCCCAGAAAATATTTGCACAAGATCCAACATAATTTTCATATTTGCAAAAACACCATATTTGTTTAAATCTTTAGCAAATCGACTCTAAATAGAATTTAAATAGATTTCATTTTCAATGATGACCGTGGTAAGCCCAAGAGTCAGTAAAAATGAATTTTCATTATTTTTTTGAGATACAAACGGATTTTTACATAAAAGCCCTTCTCTATCGAAGTATTTATAAAAATAGTTTTTTTACTCAGAAAAATTCCAAAATATAAAATATACTCCATTATAAGTAGGAGAATTTATTAAAAATATAAAATTGGATATTTACTCCAAAAAAATATTTGCACATGTTTTGCACATGTAAAATCGACAAATTTGTAAAATAGTCAAATTAATTTAAATAAATCTGAAAATTAAAATATCATAAATAAATAAATAAAATCAATCATTAACCATCAAATTTTAATAATTCAAAATTCATAACTTTGCACGTGTGTTGCACGTGCAAAATTGCAATTTCAAGAAAATTGTTAAAATAGTCAACTTTACAAATTTAATATTATTTAATAATGCAAAATAAATCATTTTATTTTGCGGGGTATTACAGAAGGAGGTCCTCGTCGAGAGGAAGAATGTGGAGAGGCACTATCGTGAGGTCTCCAAACTTACGGAGGAGCTAAAGGAGGCTCAGAACAATGAGTCGATCCAGGAGGCTCGGATGGCCTCGCTCGTCCATCACCATAAGGAAGAGTTGGCGCACTTCAGGGCGAAGGCCCAGGCGGAGGCTGAGAAGGCGTAAAAAGCCCTGGAAGAGGTGCAGATCGCCATGGCTGGCACTTTGATCCTGGCCCAGGACGAGGCCTACACCAGAGCGAAGGAGCACTTCAAGCTGATCTACCCGGACAAACAGGTTGACCACCTGCACTTTAATTGGCAGCCAGAGCATCCGCCCATGCCTGGCGTGATGAGGAACTGGGAGACCCTTACCAAGAGGAGGTCGGGGGCGACCCTGCTGACGAAGAGGTGCCACCCCCCCCCCCCCCCCCATGCGTAGTTTAGGTTTTTTTCTTAATCTACTGATTTTGTAATTGCCGAACGCGGATTGGCCACCGCTCCAAAATTTTAACTTTATAAACAAGGATTTTTGGTCGATGCTCCATGACTTGTGTTTTTTTGTCTCTTTTGTGGCCTGTTGTTTTTTCCATCCTTTCGATAGACGCACGAGGTCCTCGGCGCCGACCATGGTTCTACCGAGGTCTCCTGGGTCCGAGCTGGGCTGGGGGCCATGGAGAGTGTTTTGGCTCGCCAATGTAAGCAGGCACGGGATCGAGAGGCCGCAGTGAATTACTTCATGAACAAGTCTAGAGAGCTTATCCTGGAGGTCGCTCATCTGAAGAAGGCCATAGCCGACCGGAACTGGTGGGCTGGAGGTCGCTCTCCTGAAGAAGGTCATAGCCGACCGAGACTGGTGGGCAGTTGAGACGAACTGGCCGATCTCGGATGTCTCGAGTGGGCGATCGGCTTCGGAGTCTTTTCTTCGTGAGGCCGTTGTAGAGAAAGAGTTGGAGATCCGTAGGCTGAAGCTCATACTAGGCGCCGGTGTGGTCGAGGAGGGGAACAATTCCGTGTTGGGACTTTCTCCGACCTTTTTCTTGGAGGAGGCCCAGCCTGCCGATGCGGAAAGCTCCGTTGCTGGGGTGCCCTCGGTGGTCGGGCCGGCCGAGCGTGCGAAGGATCCCGTGGGAAGCACCGAGTTGGAGTTTTATGCCGAGTGATGAGCGATCTGTAAACTTTTCATTACATCATGGCCGTTTTTGGCGTTCTGAGTAATAAAATCTCGATTTCTTTGCTTTGACGATTTGTTGAGTGAGGGCAGGAGTGTAGCTCGAGGTCTTTGCTGAGTCCAGCCTTGCTGGAGGTCACCGTCGAGGTAGAATGGGCAGCCGGTCCGTGGCTCGCTCGGGAGCCGAGGCGTAATTTTTTGTAGGTAGCGCCCCCCCTTATTTGTTGGAAAAGTACGGGGACGCCGAGCGTCTGGGGTCAGAAGACGAGCCCCTATCACTTGTTGGAAGTTTCCAGGCACATAGCGCCTAATAAAAGACGTTTCACCTTCCGATAAAATTAATGGCGACGCTTCAACTTCCACCGTTTGGGCTTCCCGATGCAATAAATGGCTTCTCCGGTGGCTATATAATCCTCACTCCCTCCCTCATTTTTCATCAGGATTGGAGATTGACTCATCTGCCACCCTCGAACAATTCGGAGTTTCGGCTCCAAGGCCGCTAACACCGAGCTGTTCGTGAGTGAGAGGTGTAACGCCCCGAATTCCAAAATACACCGAATTCGAGATTCCACAGGATCTTTACACTTCTTTCGTACAATTTTACAAGGAATTTAAAACTTTTCACTTTAAATCAGAGTTACATGAAAACTTTACACTTTACATTTTACAGCGGAAGCAAATTTACAACATTTATATAAAAGTACATCAACATTTGAATAATCTCTAAGCATCTGGTCTTCTTTAATCTTTATCATGTCATTTACCCTGCATACAAAACTGTGAGTACGTCAGTTTATTCAACCGACGAACATTATATACGGCCATCCTCTCTATGCCGGAAATAGTATAACTGATTTTCCATATTTAACAAACACAAACTTGTCACATATCAAACTAAAGGAAATACCCTATTGTTGTCGTATTGTGATTGTGCACTTAGTCCTTAATGCAATTATTTATATTACATGACACTAATGCACACTTGTTCGGATTCTATGCATCCCATACTACATAGGTCCGAGGGCAAGCCTCTTAATCGTTCTTCATCTTGTAGGGTTCAATCTCTCGTCATAACTTAATCTACTACTGTAACTACGGTAAGTATCCTAGATGATCTATGAGTACAAGCTCATGTATAGAAAACCTGGAGGGAAATTCCACGCCATGTCTTGACGCATCAAACATGCATTCTGTGGCAATTCAGCCTCCTTCATGGCACACGATCCTCTTGCAGTCACCAAACATCCCACAAGCGTTACCAAGATCCCGATAATTCGGGAGTAGTGCCCATGCCATGTCCTGACACATCATGTAGCGCCCCGAATTTCTAATAAGATATCTTAGAAAATACGTGGCACATTCCCAGCGATCCACTTCAATATAATATTAAACATAACCAACACCACTAAAATTTTCAACATTTATTACAACAAACTTTTGCAAATCACAACGGAATTCAAAATAACTCAAACAATGTTTTCTTTTTATTTACAACCCAAATTTACCTTAAAACTGCTATTGCAAATTTACACAAACTCTTAATAATCAATTATATCTCAAAACCACTCAAGCATCCCATCTCCAACTTTAAGCAATAACCTGCAACATATGAGGCTAGAGATGATCCCTAACCTCCAAACTAAAGGGGTCAGCCATAAATGGTGTGAGAGATATAAAAACAAACAAACAACATAAAAGATCATATCTCATAAATTCTGAAACAACAGGTACTAAATAAGAATATGGGAAGTACGAAATGACAGGTAACATAAAACATCAAGTGGAACTAAACTAAGTGTCGGGTGTAGAAAAACAGAACACCACATGCATAAAACCAAGTCAAGGAAACACAATTTCTATATGCAGACTCTCTAATGCGTACTTGTCGAAGTCTATGCATCCCATTCTACATAGGTTCGGTGCAAGCCCTTAACGTCTTCACTTCGTAGGGTTCAATCCCCGCATTATGAACTAATCCTAACACGATGACTACTGCGAGATAAAGATAAACTATGGATAGTATCTCATGCTCGATAATTCCGGAGATGGATCCCACACCCAAGATATTTCACTTGAATAATTCCGGAGATCATCCCACACCGAAACATTGACACGTCACCACACGAATACCACATGTGCTTCACCTCGACTCCGATAATTCCGAAGATCAATCCCACATCACAAGTAGTTACCGTGATAATTCCGGAGATTGTCCCACACCACAAGACTGTGATAATTCCGGAGACATATCCCACACTACTAATAATCTACTGTAATAATTCCGGAGATTAAATCCCACACCGAAAGCCATACTGAGGTTCTTGACTCATGTTCCCGTTCATCATATCACCACTAGTGCCTGTCCTTATCATTTTGGGTTAATTAATTACTTAACAAATCTCCTAGAGTGGTATACCCTACCGGCCTAAATTCAAATCTCAATAACTGAAATGCCTCAATGGGCCTCAACAAATAACTCAACACCGGTATACTAGGGTCACACACCTCTAGAGACTCAAACTAAAAAGGTCTAAACCAAAGTTCCACTAAACAAGAGTGGCTCAACTGAATATCTTAAATCATATACTAAACTGAATGTCTCAAAATCAAATGCTGAACTAAATGTCAAGTATAGACTGAATTATCTGGAAACCAATCATTCGAAATAGCACTAAAGTTTACAAAGATCCTTCAGTACCAGTCGACTTATACTGTAGTATGTCGACTGTCCAGAGGACAAATATCCAATGTTTTACAAAAATAAACTAAGTCATATAACAGTCGACTTAAGAGAGGGTCAGTCGACTTACCCGAGGTAATTTCCAATGATTTTCTCAAAAATATTCTAAGTATATGAGTCGACTTAAAGGAGTCATAGGTCGACTGTCCAGAAAGGACTAATAATTTTTCAAAATACATTTCTCAGTGGACCAGTCGACTGCCTAGGAGCTAGGTCGACTGTCCAGAACGACTATTTCAAAGATTCTAAAAATACAGTGTCAGGCTCGTACCAGTCGACTGCACGGTAGGCCAGTCGACTGTCGGCCTACAGATTTCAAAATTTAGGTCTGATTACCAAATCAAGTCTGGAGTCTTCTAATGATTCAATGTTTATGAAAAATAGTTCGTATTCAGGAGAAATGATAAATCTCAACAAATCCTCATCATATATATAAATTTATATTACTCAAAACCTCCAATATATCAAAATTAAGTTCTCATGTTCTAAATCACAAATTCTTTCATTAGGGTTTTACAAGATCTAACTTTCTTTCACAAATCTAAATCAAAATCTAATTTATAACTCTAATGTCCAGATGTTCATACTCAAATCTTAACATGCCTTTAGCAACACAATTTAATAATAAAGATCTACTATTCCATCCACAATTATTCACATGATTCATACCACAATACAAGATCTATATCGTTCACAACATCAAATCAATACATCAATGATACTTGCACACATGGATCAACAACAAGACAAATTTCTTTCATTCATAACATCAAATCAAACAACAAAACCAATTTTCATATCACTCACATGAATCATACAACAAAAACAATTTTTATATATCTCACCTTGAATTGAGAAAAGTCCACGAAAAGTCCTCCCCTTTGCTAGATCCAAAACTCCTTTCTCCACCAAAATGAATCTCCACAAAATTCTGTATATTCTCACAATGACGGCTGGGAAAAATTCTCTTAAATATCCGGGATTGAATATTAGGGTTTTACCCACACTTTTGCAAAACAATCCTTTCCAAAATACAACTTACATATATAGTTCTAGTTTTGGGAATTCAACCAAAATTCATTTAAATTAGGATTTAAAAAAAAATATACTTCTAAATCTCAACCAATACTGTTCAAAACGTCCAGAATATACATTTTGCACTTTAACCCTTAAAAATGTCAATTTTACAAAAAGGTCCTTCTTTTCTCAAAAATTGCAAATAGTTCCAATTAATTTCAGAAAAATCTGGAAAAATACTAATTAAATCTCAAATATTAAATAATGATTTTTCATAAAGAAAACTAAATTTTCAAACTTCTCAAAAAAGTATTTGTACGTATTTTGCACGTATACAAAAGATAAATTTATCTGAAAATATTCATTAAATCTCCAAAAATCAATTTAAATTCATTTTTCAAATATAAAATTAATATTTGAAAATACGGGGTTCTACACATCAAGCATGCATTCTGTGGCTCACTCTCACATCATAGACTCGAGGCCCTCATACTTGTGTTTTTCTCTCACTTTCATCACCTCTTCACTATGTACTAATTCTTAATTTAATGAAATAATGAACAAAATCAATCTCTTAGAGTTAGCCCTCTCACTACTACCGGTCTTATTTCTTTCATTTCACAATGACCCAAACTGGTCTTTTCAATGTCAATAATCATAATTCATCACTTTTCACTTGCCGGTGTGAGTTTTGGCTACACCCTAATTTTCAATTTCAATTCACAAATTCACAAGTTGAGTTGTCATACTCAATAACATTTCTCTTTTCCAATCACATGATTTCTAAATTATTCATGAGTCAATAACCATACATGGAGTTCGATTATTCATCATGTATTTCATCCAATATTTATTTCCACATTAAAATCATATCACCAATTATATGGTCAAAATGAATATTCACAACTCATTATTGTCACACTATTCTTCAATAAGAATAATTCACGCAAACTTCACAATATATATTTTCTTTCTTTGTTATTTTCCTTTTCTAGCACTTATTTCAATTCTTTTGTAAAACACATCTTTCACAAAAATATACAAGTGTAGAACCATAGTTCCAACTACACTTTTATTCCCAAAATATACTTCATTTCATTCTAATAACTCTCAATTTATTTTTCATAAGTCACACATAATTTTAGTATAATAATAGTATTTTTTTCATAATTTTTAGACATCAAAAACCCATCAAAAAATCATTTTCTCCACAAAGTAAAATTCTGGCCGAGACCAGGATTCGAACCCGCAACCAAAGAGAACCCAACCGCACACACTAGCCACTTGGCCACTTGTGCTCATTGGTATAAAGAAGGATTGGAGAGTTATATACTCTCGGACTGAACTTGACTTAATTTTTAAACGCACACAAAATAAAATGGTGTCATCCAGTATCGAACCAGCGATCCGTGGGACACAAGCCGCACACACTGTAGCATTAGAAGCCTCCCGACCACTTGAGCTATAGGCTTAAGTTGTCTTGAATACAACTTATATTTTAATTAAATCAATTCTCTATTTAATAGAACATTTTGATATTTCAAAAGCTCTCATTTGAGTTTTGCTTTTACTAAATTTTCTGTAAATCTCCAGAATAATTATTCAAACAATATTTTATACTCCAGTAATTTAAAAATAATTTTTCCAGTAATTAAACACATATTTTTCATACAATTAGTTTAAATTGTACGCTACTACTACCACATCTCATTTCTATATTTCTTATACAATTTAGCATTAATATTTTCTATATCAATTCCCTGTTTATATTCCCCTTTCAAATCTAAAAAATATATTTTAAGTCATTCATTATAAACATTATCACAAAGGGTTCATCCAAGCACATAAGACAACACTTTCATCTACTAACATTTGCATTTAATTTTGATGCTAATAACGAATTTTACTTCAAGCATTCCATAGCTATAAATGATTCACACACAACTTAAGTTTGATGATGGAATAACATACAATCTATTTAGCAACATTTCAATCAACTAATAAGCCATTTTTTCCATTTAAATGCACTCTTATTAATCTTTTTCATGTATTATCATTTCAATTCAATCTTAGCATGCTATCTAATTAGAAACATGGACAATAACCTACCTTATTTGGAGAGAATAAAATTACAACACCTCCTAAACACAAGAGTCCTTGTCAAAAGAGCGTTCCTCCTCCTCCTTGATGTGCACCACCGAGCCTCAAAAGATGCCAACCCGAGAGCTCCTTGATGATGATGCCGGCCTTCCCTTGGTGCAAACACACTCACACACAACTCTCAATCTTTTTATCTTACTTACTATACTACTAACAATTTGTATTTTCTACTACAGGTTTTGGAGAAATGAAGAGTACAAAAATAACTAGGCTAGGGGGGGGGGGGGGTATTTATACTAAAATTTGGACCAAATGAAGGGTTAGGATCAATCTAGGAGTTAAAAATAAAAGGCTATGATTCAATGGAAAGTTGTAGTAACCAACCATGATCAAACAACTACCACCCATAACTCCACTCATTTTTTTCATTTTCCCTCCAATCCAAAACCAGCCTACTAGTGTGCTTTTTTGCACGTGTACGTGCAATACACGTGCATTCATTAGTTCTCCATTTAAAAAAAGTTGTACATTTTATTTATAAAAATAATCTTATAAAAATATCCTACATTACAAGTTGTAATTAAAAGAGAAATAACTCATGGGCTTTATTGAATGGGCCAAATAATAGTTTACAAAAATAAATTAGATTTGAGCTAAAAAGAAAGGCTTATGTTTATTTGAAGAAAATAGACCTTTATAAAAATAATTAAAGAACACACACACACACACACACACACACACACACACAGATATATATATATATATATATATATATATATATATATATATATATATATATATATATATATATATATAATGAAAACAATAATAAGATTTCATACTACAAAAATTGCACGTGCACAATACGTGTAAAAATTAATAATAATTTTCATAAATGAAAATCGGGGTATTACAAGAGGTGGGTCGTCCGGGGGAGAGATCTGGGGTGCTTGCCGAAGGTGGGCACCCCTAAAGTACATTTTTTTAGCCTAGGATCCCAGTCGATGGCTCCCCTACCATCCTCGAACAATTTGGGGTTTTAGCTCTGAGGGCTGTAAACCTCGAGTTGTTTGCGGGTGAGAGGGGGGCCGACCAATGGTCCGGGGCTCAGGTCTTTTTTGGGCGAGGGTTTCGGGTTGGTGGCTCCCCTGCCACCCTCGCACAATTCAAGGTTTCGGCTTTAGGAGCCATTAACCCCAAGTTGTCCGCGGGTGAGAGATGGGTCGACTGACGATCCCGGTACAGAATTCATGGCCGAGAGTCTCGGATCGGTGGCTCCCCTGTCACCCTCTGACAATTCGGGGTTTCAGCTCCGAGGCCGCTAACCCCGAGTTATCAGCGGGTGAGAGATGGGCCGACCCGAGGTTCGAGACTCGGGGCACTTGCCGAAGGCGAGCGCCCTAAATCTAAAACAAAAATTTCTCTGGTGTGGTATGAGTGTAGCTGAAGGTCACCGCCGAGCGCATAGGTCGCCAGGCTTGAAAAAGCCGAGGCCCTGCTCGAGGTCGATGCCAAGCCCTCATACGAAGATAAGTTGATATGGGTGTGGCCGGAGATCATCACCGAGCGTAAAGATCGCATGGCTTGAAAAAGTTAAGGCCTTGCTCGAGGTCGATGTCGAGCCCCATACCTAGAGAAGCTGTTATGAGTGTGGCCGGAGATCATCGTCGAGTGTAAAGGTCGTATGGCTTGAAAAAGCCAAGGCCTTGCTCGAGGTCAATGCTGAGCCCCCATACCTTGTTCTCGAGTAGATAGTATGAGCGTAGCCGGAAATCATCACCAAGCGTAATGGTCGCGTGGCTTGAAAAGGCCAAGGCCCTGCTTGAGGTCGATGCCGAGCTCCCATACCAAGTGAAGCCGTTATGAGCATAGTCGGAGATCATCACTGTGCGTAAAGGTCGCATGTCTTGAAAAACCAAGGCCTTGCTCGAGATCGATGCCGAGCCCCCATACCTTGTTCTCGGGTAGATAGTATGAGCATAGCCGAAGGTCATCGCCGAGCACATGGGTAGCATGACTTGAAAAAGTCGAGACCCTGCTCGAGGTCGATGTCGAGCCCCCATACCAAGAGAAGATTTTTCTGGCTCACAGTTCCATCCGATCGTCATGCTTCAAACTGATTTGAGGGGATTTTTGCGGCTCGCGGTGCCATCTGAGCGCCTTACCTCAAGCTCAATTGAGGAGATTTTTGTGGCTCGTGGTGACATCCGAGCGTCGAGGCTCAAGCTGAATTAAGGAGATTTTTGCTGCTCGCGGTGCCATCCGAGCGTCGAACCTCAAGCTGAATTGAGAAGATTTTTGCGGGTCGCGGTGCCATCCGAGCGCCGAACCTCAAGCTGATTAGGAACTTTCTGATGGGAGTGGTCCAATCGTCAGGCTGAGCTCCGTCTTCTATGCAGAGGGTCTTGGGGCAGTCGATGCTAGGCTTCAGGAGTACTTCGATCAGAATGGTGCGATCGAGACCTTCGAAGGACGAGGAGGCTAACTTTGACAGGGCATCGGCCTGGGCATTCTGCTCTATGGGGATCCTCAAGACTACAGACTCGTCAAAGGATGCCAAGAGCTGTCGGACCGCGGCCAAGTACTGGACCATCCGATCGTCACGGGCCTTGTACTCTCTGGTGATCTGATTGACCACGAGCTGAGAGTCATTGAAAGCCCTGATCTGTCTGGTGCCGGCCTGATGTATCAGGCTGAGCCCGACGATCATCGCCTCATAGTTGGCCTCGTTGTTGGAGGCCAGGAAGTTTAGGCAAAGGCAATATTAGAGAAGGAAGTGGTCATGTCCACGCAAAATGATGCCTGCACCACTCCCTGCTTCGCAGGAAGAGCCGTCGACATAAACTTCCCACGTCTGGTCGGCTTTCCCACTTTCGGGTTGCTCGGAGATGGTGCATTTTGTGATGAACTCGGCAAGGGCTTGCCTCTTGATGGTCGTCCTTGGCTGATAGCCGATGTCGTATAGACTGAGCTCGATCGACCATTTGACCAGTCAGCCGGAGCTCTCGGGTTTGTAGAGGACGACCTTCAGAGGTTAGTCCGTGAGGACCTGAATTGAGTGCGCCTGAAAATAGGGGCAGAGCTTTCACGTAGCCATAACCAGGGCATACGCCACCTTTTCCATTTTTGAATATCTGGTCTCTACCGCGAGCAGAACCTTGCTCGCATAGTACAGTGGCTTTTGGCCTCCATCCTCTTCTCGAATGAGAACAGCACTAATTACATTTCCCGAGGCCGAGAGATAAAGCCAGAGGGGCTCTCCTGGTTCGGGCTTGCTGAGGAGAGGAGGATTGGCGAGATACTCTTTTAATTGGGCGAACGCCTCTTGCTGCGGAGTGCCCCACTCGAAGCCTCCAGTTCCGTGCAAAGCTTTGAAGAACGGGAGGGACTTTTCTCCAGACTAGGAGAGAAAACAGCCGATGGCCGCCAGTCTTCCCGTGAGCCTCTGAACTTCTCTGATGTTTCTCGGAGGGGCCATGTCTATTATGGACTGAATCTTCTCGGGGTTCACCTCGATGCCGCGCTGGCTAACGACGAACCCGAGGAATTTCCTTGAGGAGATGCCGAACGCACAATTCGCCGGATTGAGTCTCATATTGTAGGTCCGAAGGACCCCAAAGGCTTCTTCCAGGTCGCGACGTGGTCCTATCCTTGCTGGTTTTTGACTAGCATGTCATCGACGTACACCTCTATGTTGCGACCGATCAGATCATTGAAGACTTGGTTGACGAGCCTCTGATAAGTCGCGCCGGCATTTTTTAGCCCGAAGGGCATAATTCGGTAGCAATACAGACCTTGGTCGGTGACAAAGGACGTCTTGGCTATGTCAGGGGGGAACATTCGGATTTGGTTATAGCCTGAGAAGATGTCCATGAAAGAAAGGAGTTCGTGACCCGATGTCGCATCGATGAGAGCATCGATACAGGGGAGAGGGAACGGATCTTTCGGGCACGCCTTGTTGAGGTCAGTGAAGTCTATGCAGATCCTCGAGCTCCTGCTCACCTTCTTGACCATCATGATGTTTTCCAGCAATTCAGGGTAGCTGACCTCATGTATGAACCGGGCAGACAAGAGTTTGTCCACCTCTGCATTCACTGCCTGCTGCCTCTCCGGGGCGAACTTATGCCGCTTCTAGACGATTGGCTTCAAGCCGAGGATCACGCTGAGTTTGTGCATGATCAGGTCTTCGAAGATCCCGAGCATATCAGAGGGCTTCCAGGCGAAGGGGTCGACATTACGGCTAATGCAATCGATCAGGTCGGACTTGAGGTTGGGATCGAGGGAGAAGCTCACGCGGAACCACTTCACCATGTCCCCTATCTCGAACGAGACTTCCTCTAATTCATCCACCGGCTCGGGCTCGGGTTGGCTTCTCTCGGGCTGCAGCTCGACGGCGCCCAGGGGGAACACAGCGCCCCCGACCGCTGTCATATAGCATGACCGTGCTGCTTCTTGGTTACCTCAGACGACTCTGATACCTGACTTAGTGGGGAATTTCAGCTTTTGGTGGTAGGTCGAGGGAACAGCCTGGAGAGAGCAGAGCCCTGGTCAGTCGAGGATGGCATTGTAAGCCGCCTTGACGTTTACTACCATGAAGTCCATCAACTCGGTCCGTCTGTGAGGGGTCATACCGGCGGTGACGTCTTAGGTCACGATCCCCTCTATTGGCACCGGGACGTCGGAGAACACATGCAGGGTGTGCCCGGCTGGCTTCAGCTTATCTCGGGAGAGCTTGAGGTTCTCAAATGCTTCCAGGAAGAGGATGTTCACGGAGCTACCGTTGTCCATAAGGATTTGACGGGCCTCGTAGTTCGCCATGCTGAGGCTGATGACGAGCGCATCGCAGTGTGGCAGCCGGACCCCTCCAGGTCTTCCCCTAAGAAAAAGACAGGAAGCAGCTGAACCTGGGGGGAAGGGAAACCTCGGACGGTGTTTACCTCTCGAACGAATGCCTTGCAGGAAGTGCTGGATTCCCCTCCCATGGGTCCTCCCATGGATGCAATGCAGGATGGCTTGACCCTCGGTCTCTTCAAGCTCGGGATTCCGCTCAGGACGTGGTTTGGGTGTGCGATGAGGAGGGGAATGCCTCCGGTTCCTCGTGTCCCTATGGTCTTGGGCATCTTCCCGTGTGAATTCTTGGAGATACCTTCGTCTGATGAGGGCCTCAATTTTGTGCTTCAGGGCCCGACAGTGGTCGGTGTCATGCCCGTTGTCCCGGTGGAAGTGGTAGTAGAACCGCTGATCCCTTTTCTTGTTGTTGGTCGGTCGAGGGGGCATCTAGACAAGGTCCCCGTTTTCGATTGCAAGGAGGATGGCCGACACGTTCTGTGTCAGTGGCGTATACCTATCGAAATGCAGGATCAGAGGGGCCTTCTTCTTGCCGACCCCGTCCCTCGGGGCCTTCTTGATTGGCTCAGCCTCATCAGCTTTGCACTTTCCCTTCCCTGGGACCTCTTTGAAGTCCTCAGGATTCAGGGCCTCTTCGGCTCAGATGTATTTCTCGACTCGATTAAGCAGGTCAGGGAAGTCGAGGGGAGGCTTCTTGGCTAAGGACGCCTTCAGATGGCCGTGTCGGACGTTGTGCCGAAAGGCTGCCGAGGCGACCCCAACATCGAGGGAGGAGACGGACCTTGCCTCAGTGGTGAATCTCCAGACGAACTGCCGGAGTGGCTCCCCCTTCTTCTGCCGCAGGCCCAGTAGGGATGTGCTCGTCTTCTCGGCCTTCCTGCCAGTAACAAAGTAGGTGAGGAAGTCGCCCTCCAGCTTTTCGAATGAGTATACGGAGCCAGGGACGAGCTTAGAGAACCATTCCCGAGTCGGGCCCTGAAGGGTGGCGGGGAAGGCTCGGCACAGGAGGAGATCCAATGCACTGTGAATCATCATGAGGGTCTTGAAACCCTCCATGTGATCAGCAGGATCACCCTCACCGTCATAAGTCTCGAATTATGGAGGGCGGAAATTCTGAGGTATTTCTGCTTGTAGGATTGTGGCGGAGAAAGGAGGTTGGGTCGGCCTGTGAGCCGGGGTTGCCCTCGAGCCGCCCTCACTGAAGTGGTCGAGGTGGTTCTCCATTTCCTGCAGGCACCGTAGGACATTCTCGTCTTGCTCTGGTGGGCGAGTTAGACCGCGAGACTCGCTGGCTTCGGTGTCCGACAGGGTATGAGACTGGCGGAGTGTCTCGTTTGTAGGGATTCCAAAGATGGCCTGCAGGATCTCATTCCGGAAGTCTTGGAACTTGCGGCGGGTGGCTGGGGCTTGTCTGGCAGGGTCGCATTGGGGCGACGGCTTTCGGTCGGCTCGACTGAGCTCCAGCGCCCGCCCTGGGCATGGGTTCCTAGGATGGTTCGGGACCGAGTTGGAAGCGGTCCCTCCCCTCGTTCGGCTGGCCTGCTGTTTCTGGATCTGCAGACGAAGGTCGGGTGCAACCGAGTGAGAAGCGCCGAGCCCAGGTCCGCCATTGATCCTCGGATTGTTGGATCCATGGGTATCGACGGGGGCATCCTGAAGAGGGACGTCCGGACGACGTGCAGAGGTGACAGCCCTCCTGGGCTTGGGTGCCATGTGAGCTCGGATTGAAGGGATGCTGTTAATGGCTGGGTTCGGACTGGGGTCCATACCAAGTTTCTCACAGACGGTGCCAACCTGATGCGGTTTTTTTTGGGGGGGGGGGGGGGGGGGGTTGGCTGCGCCAGGTGTGAGTTCTTCTCAATTTGTATTTTTGCAGAAGCTTCAGTACTAGATGGTACGCCTAACCCTCAGCCGAGGGAACGGCTAGGGAGTAGGCGGGAGTGAGGTGGAGGTCGGATGCTCGGCTCGGATCCGAGGATCTTGTGTACCTGTACTCGACCTAGGAACACTGGAGTTGATCCCGGTGGCAGGCCCTCCGACGATCTAGTCAGTCACTGAAGAGTAATAGTAACTAGGGTTTTTAGAGGAGAGAGATTGATTACCTTTTGAAGGGATAGAGGGCCTGGTATTTATAGGCAGTCCCTACCGGATCTGGACCCGTTTGGGGCCAGGTCAGGATCCTGTTGCCCGTGGGCCTGAAGTGGCGGAAGCCCAGGAGGCTTAGGGCTGACCTGGCAGACCTGATGATCGGGGGTGAACGACTTTTGAGGAAATCCTGTGGCCCAGGAGGAACCACGTCATCTGACCCATATTACTATTCATCATATGTAGGGTTTTTTTTGGTAGCTTTTAAGTCTAAATTTGAAAGGGAAAAAAAAGGGGGGAAAAAAACATTCCTCAACCGGCTCAAACTTTATGCATTTGCATTTCCGAATAAAACAGCCTTCAACGTTGACTTTCACTATTAGAAAACTCCTTCAATCATTTTAAATTCTTTTATGATTTTAAAAATTGATAGAACATCAAAATACTTTCCAATATGCTTTTTGCTTTTATGCAGAAAATGGTTTCAGATAATACGATATGTTGTTTTGTGAACATGTTATGTTGGTGCTTATTCTTTGTTAATTTATAACACCTGATGGTAATGTTGTAAGACTAGTTTATTATGGTTTTATTAATATATAGGAGTCATGTAGTCCTTCAATCATTTTAACATGCATGTTACCATTTCACTCTCCAAAAGTTGGATTAAAAAAAACCCTTAAATTATATTTAAAACTCCCAAAAATAATTTTAAAAAATTCCTTCAGATGCATATACTATAAGTCTATAAATTATATCTTAATTTACACTTAGTTGTAGATTTTGATTTATTGTTAAGTGTCCCCTCAGCGAAAGCTTTCTAGCTTCATCGATGCTAAGATAGAGTCCTATCCATTATGTCAAAAAAAAAAAAAAAAGAGAGAGAGAGAGAGAGAGAGAGAGAGAGAGAAAGAAAAGAAGAAGAAAATATTATTTTTCTAGACATAATTAAACAGTTAATTAAGCCCCTTCTTTGATATTAATTTTCAAGAAAGTGTTCTGTTATGAATGGCTTATTGCATTGTAAATTAGTTGGCCTTCGCAATTACAAAATCAAAAGTACGTCAATCTTGTGTCGTTATTATTTGAACTCCTGAAGTGTTCCAACATTACAATGAAATGCGATAGGATGCTAAACCAATCGGCAAGCAAAAAGAGTACTGTGCTACGTATCAGAGTTGGAGCAGAAAGTGAATATATATATATTTCGAGAATGGACAATGCACTGTTACGCTCATGAGTTCACTTTGTCTGAGGTACATAGCTAATATTTTTCTAAACAAACTCTTGGAACTATAATTTTTTTTTGAAATTTTACTGAATATTCATCATGTTTACTAATCATGGTACAACAAGAAAAAGAAACACGTAAGCTACTGAAAACTAACGAACTCAAGCTTAATCTGCATCTCATTTCTCTTTTTCGTCTTCTTATAATTATTAATTTTTCATTGAAGTAAAGGTAAGTTCGATACATTTTTATCTAGGAGCAAACAAAGTTATGAAAATCCTCAATGCTTGCCTCCAGAATTAAGAAATCCCGTACTGGTTTACCCCTCTCTCTCTGTTATCTCGGCTTTTGCAGTTAATCTCGAACTTTGTAGCCTTAATCCCTTAAACACTGCTACCCTCGATCATTTTCTTGATGATGATAAAGAGGGTGTGTTGGTGGTAGTGGGTCACTGACTGTGGCGAGGCGGTTGCTCGGGTGAAGCAATGGTGGTGATAAGAGAGAATAATTATATATATATATATATATATGTGGCCGGGTTTGAGTTGAAGAGGCCTACGGGCATTCTATACTATACATTGCACAATTTGAGATTAACAACAGTAGGAGAGGTAACGAAGGGAGAGAGGTGAGGTGAGTAAAGTTGAGGCGGGAGTTTTGTTCAATTCGGAGGCAAACATTGCGGGAGTTTCATAACTGTACGGTAATTGTATTTTATTGTATAAACTAGGTTTGCCGTTGACACGTGTCTACGGCACGTCTTTGAAACGGTGTACCTTGTTTGATCATATAAAATAGTTTTTGAGGTTCAGCAAATTAATTGAAATAGCAAACATATTATATGAGAAACTTTTGGTGGTCCAGGAAAAAACATATTACATGATTTTATTTTATTTTTTTGAATTATTTTAAAAGTTTTTAAATTTTTATTTTTTTTAGTTTTTTATTTTTTATTTTTTTTAAATTTTTATTTTCTTAATTTTTTGAATAGATGTGGGAGGGAAAGAGAGAGAAAAAAAAATAAATAAATATAGGAGTTGTTTTGGGTGGGAAATTTGAATTTGAGTTTTGGGGGGAAACTTTTGGAGAAAAAATATGTTTTGTGATGTTAGATCCGGACCTTTGATTTTTTAGGTGTTTTATTATATAGATTAGTTTATATTTTACATTAATTTAATAGTGTTTAGAGTTAAAATGGAGAAAGTACTACTATGTCTTATTACATAATACTACGGAAACAATTTTTTGTCGTTATTCTTACATTTCCTTTATCTATTTACTATTATTTTGCTAGAAGTTTTTTTTAAAAAAAATACATAGTTGTACAAATTTAAGGCACAATAGTAAAATTTTTCTTTTAATATTTATTACTTGCATATGATAAGAAGTAAATTGATATCTTCTTATCATTCCGAAATGTGGATGAGGACACTCTGTAATGGACTTCAGACCTATCAGCTTGCTTAACTGCTCATTCAAGATCTTCATCAAAATCCTCGCCAACAAACTCAGTCCCATCCTTCACTCCCTTGTGTCGTCTTCTCAAAGTGCATCCCTAAAAAGTAAATCAATGGTGGATTGCTTTCTGGTTGCCCACGAAGCTATCAACCTCTGCAGCAGAAGGAGCTCCGATACGCTCTTGTTTAAGATAGACTTCACCAAAGCTTTTGACACTGTGAGTTGGGAATTTCTAGACCAACTTCTTGTCGCCAGAGGGTTTGGCCCAACTTGGTGCAGGTGAATTCATATGATCCTTAGAACGGCAAATCATCTGTCATCATTAACGGCGAGAGTGGCAAACAAATCAACTCTAAGCGAGAACTCAAGCAGGGGGATCCTCTTTCGCCGTTGCTCTTCATCTTAGTGGTTGATGTGCTAGCTCAGATGCTCTTTAGTGGTCGAAGAAATGGTGTATTCTCCCAACTACCTATCAGAGGTTCCCTAGCAAACCTGTCCGTCCTTCAGTTCGTAGATGATACTTTAATCTTCTGTAGAGGTGATGAGCAGGAGATACTCAACCTCAAGGTGACTCTAACACTATTTGCCAATGTCTCAGGCCTAGCCATAAACTTCAAAAATTCTTTGATCATTTACTTTGGAAAATTGCAAGCCAAGCTTCATGCCTTTTCTACTATTCTGAAGTGCAAAGAAGATGGCCTACCCTTCAACTACCTGGGAATGCCACTATCCAAGGGCAAGTTTAGCAAAAGAAGTTGGCAACCCCTCATCCTAAAGATTGAGAAAAGACTGTCGGTGTGGAAGGGCAAGATGCTTTCAAGAGGGGGGAGGTTGGTACTCATAAATGCTGTTATTAGTGCCTTGCCAGTGTATTTTGCATCCTTCTTTAGACTACCCCTCTGGGTGATAAAGCGAATTGACCAAATTCGTAGTAGATTCTTTTGGAGTGGCTCAGATACGGATGCGAGATGTGTAGCTTGTAAGAGTTGGAAGGCCATCTACCAACCAAAACAGCAGGGTGGATTGGGTGTTCTAGACTTGAGAGTCTTCAATGAAGCTCTACTATTGAAGCGGTGGTGGAACTTAGTCTCCTCAGACTCATTAGCTAGCCAAACACTTAAGAGCCTATACTAAACTGCATCTCTACACCACGCATTCGTGAAGAAAAACAGAAACTCATAAATTTGTTAGCAGATCACCAGCCCTCCAACTCAGCTGATCACCCTGCATAGAGACTTACAACAACAAGGGCCTTCACTGTCAAATCAGCCTACAACTTCTTCATCATCTCTGGCCTGCGCTCTCCCTACTATGTGGCAACATGGTCTTCGGCAGCACCCCTGAAATGCAAGATCTTCATCTGACAATTGAGTTGGGACAGACTCAATTCGAAAGACTTTCTTCGCTCTAAAGGATGGCCATGAGACACAACATGCACAGCTTGTGCGTATCCTGTCAAAACAGCCTACCACATTTTCTTTGCCTGCCCTATAACCATTACCACCTGGAATTTCTTCACCACACTCTTCAACATACACTCACTGCCTAATGACCTTCATGAATGCTTTTCTTCTTGGTGCTTTGGTACACATGCACAAAGACACACATGGCATCTACTCACTATTTTAATTTGTTGGAGTATCTAGCTTGCTAGAAATGAGCGTGTTTTTTCTTCTAAATCCCTCACACCGCAACAAATTATTTCTAATACATTGTTTTGGTTTCGATCCTGGCTAGATGGAGTTGATGGCAAGAAGAAGAAGCAAGCGCTATTAAGGAAAATTGAATAAGCTGATGTGCAGGATATCCTACTTAAGCAGGCACTGATACGTATTGATCAAGCCGAAAGTGGAGAAGACAGGTGCTCGGGCTAAGATTTTTCGTGGGGAGGTTTTCTTATGTTTTGTATGCAAGATGTATATTTTTTTGGGACACAGATATAAGTCCAATCATTGCTTAGACTGTTCTTTTGGCTACTCTTTTTGATCAAGGTGTTCGGCTACTATGAGTTGAACCTACTGGATCACATTTTGTACTATGGACCTGTAATTACTTTATATTAATATAGTTTTTGTGAGGTATGGGCTTACCCTGTCTTTAACCAGTCAAAAAAAAAATATCTTCTTATCTAAATAGTGAGAATAATAGTTTTATTGTCTTTAATTACAGAACTGAAGTTCAAAACATACACATTTACTTTTGGATCTTTCTTTTGACAATCTTCGTATCAATAGCAAAGACATATATTTTTTCCAAGGTTGTGAAAGTAAAATAATAAATAACTTTTAATCTTTCTTATGTATTGCTTGATGATAGTAATTAATTGGACTACTGGTGAACGATCAAAAGTAAAATAAAATAAATTGAAATATAGTAAAATAAAATTTGACAAAACAGAGTGCGAAGGTTCGGCAAAAGTAGCTGCAATGAAAAAATTTCAAAATTTTAACCGCTCACCTTGAGAAAGGCATATTATTGGTATACTTTTATTTGTATTTTCTCACTAACATAAATTAAAGTTACCTCATTCAAAATTAATTAATTGATTATTTATTTAGGAGAGGTTGATTTTCTGACGGAGACGCTGCAAAAGTCAAAACAAGAATATTGTGTTGGGATTGGGACATCAACGAATGCCCGTTGTCGTCTATGAAGTACGGATACGGGTACGGGATGCAGGTACGATACGATACGCAAGTACGATACGACACGGGTATGGGGATACGTGATTTTATAAAAAAAAATAGGATACAGGTGCGTTGTGGATACGTTAAATATAAAATAATTTATATTATATTTATAGATACAAAAATATTTTTCTTGTTAAAAATGCAAACATTTAAACCACTTTATACAACTATAAGAATACATTATAATTATGATTATTTTAGAGAAAAGAAATGATAATCTAACTATCAAATCTTTGGATAGTCTTGTTTTGTGTTTGAGCATAATTGTAAACAACAAACTTTTAAAATTATTCTAGGACCCCATGCATTCATCTAAATATATTGTGTCTACAAGTTGTAAAAATTGCATTTAAAAAATTGGGTGCTCCTTGGGTACGCATCCGAGAGTACCCAAGGAGTATCGGTGCCCGATACGCACTTGACACGGGTACGTCGACCATTTGGAAGTATCCGTGCTTTCTAGGTTATCGCAGCGGAACTAAATAGAGTAACGAGGAAGTCGAAGTAGATGAGAAGAATCAATTGAGTAAGTAAGTAGATCCACCAATCCAACACAAACACAATGAGTATTTATCTCGGTTAGCTTTTGTTAGAGACTGAATTTCATAAAATAAAATGTTTTTAAAAAACTTTGTAAAGAAGAAAAATTACAGGCAACAAAATTGAAACTAAACTAAATTGATACACAGTCGAGATCAAAATCTCTGTCCTTAAAGCAAAATTCGCCCAGTAGTGAGACGGTTCTTGACGAACTGCTTCCCAAGATACAACTACTTTATTACCTTCTCTGAATAGCAGCACTCAAGCTTTAGAGACATCAGCGAACCAGCAGCTGTGTTGCACTCTCAGACAGACTCGGAAGAAAATGAGAAGAGTTTGAAAAATTGGTGTATTATGACAAACCAAAATGGCTGGATTTATAGGAGACTGTTTGATGGTGTTTTTAACTCAAAAGCGAAACAGATAGATCCATTATTCTGCTGTTACAGAGTTATGGCACAAAAGCATAACTGAATGATCCATTATTATGTTGTTATAGAGTTATGGCACCAGTTACAGAATTCAAAAACGCCTCTAGAAGCTTCTGTTGCATACTCAATAGAAGCCCAAGCCCACAAGCCCAAGCCCACAAAGGAGAGAATCCAAATCCAAATCCAAATCCAGTCCAGGCCAGGCCGGGTCGGGTGCGCGCGTGTTTATAAATTTGGCTAGGTCCTCTCTCCGCTACACGTTAGTGGCATCCCGAAGGGCTACACCCTTTAGTCCATTTCTTTGGCTTATATAATAGAGAAATCTTTCTCAACTTTCAATGTGGGACTATCATTTTTTTCCAAATTCCCAAGTTAGTACATTTCGAGTACCCAACTTAGGACAAACATTTCTCATTCATACGGTATCTATTTTTGGCAAACGAGTACATTACGGAATAGTATTCGACGAGAGGAACGCGATCTAATCACTTTTTTGCACCGCCGGTGGCTGGAGCCCACCGGAATCAGGCTCGGAAAGTCTGCCAAAAATATTTCCAATAGCTTTCACTTAATCCGAGGAGAAATATAGGGAGATGTTATATTCAACTAGAGAAGATTTCAATGAGTTACTAATTCACTCAATATAAGAAATTAAACTCACTCACCAAAAACTATCTCTTTCTCTAGGCTCTCTTTGTAATAGAGAAAATAATCTATGAAGTACTCTAGTCTCATATTGGAGGAGTTTACAATATATATAAAATAATGGAGAGAACCCTAGGTTTAATCTTGATTCACAGTCGTCCGATATAACCTGTAGGAGAAGTAACTGAATAGGAGCCGTACAATCTAACTTGGAGTTGAAGATTGGGCTGAAACGACCTAACAAATTGTAACCCCCATTCCCGTAAATACGTATTTCCCGAATATTTTTTTTGTATTTCGATTACTTATAAATTTAGTTTGTGTTCAATTCATTTTTTGAAATTCTTCTATTAAAATTTTTTCTAATCGAAAATTTAGTTTATTATGAATAACGGTGTGTTTTAACTGTACTTTCCATTTTATAGTTGATCGGCTATTTATATCTTAAACAAATCAGAAATATTTTGATTTAGTTTAATAAGTTTGTTTAAATCCAATACCTATTTGTTACATAATCTTATTATTGCTATTATTATTATTGTTATTGGTATTTTCATTATTATTGCTATCTTGTTATTATTATTATAATTATTATTATTATAATTATAATTATTATCATTATCAGTATTATTATGATTATTGCTATTATGATTATTGTTATTATTATTTTAATTATCAACATTTGTTGTTATTGTTATCTTTGTTACCATTATTGTTATTATTTTTATTGTTTCTTAAAGCCCAATGTTATTACTGCTATTATTACTATTTTGTTAAAGCTCATTGAGGTGATCTGTATTATATTTGAAGCCCATTAATCTTAATATAATCTTACATTATTATTTAGTAGTATGAAGCCCAATCCTATAACTAAATTATTGAATTGTTTTGAGCCCATACACCAAGTTCAAACCCACAACCCAAATTCTCCCAAACAACCAGTCCCAGATCTCCTCCCTCTAATCTGTTATTGACCAGTCAATCCCGGATCTTCTCCTCCATAATCCCCATAATCTCTCCTAATCATCACCACACCCTGTAACTCACCAAAAAAATTGAATCCCTAACAATCAGCCATATAATCTCTCCCCCATTATTATACCATTAATATTTTAACATAACCTTTCCCCCTACTCTTCTCTCTCCCCATCTCCCCTTTCTCATCTGTTTTCGAAATCGAAACCGAGGTCACCCAAGCCCTTTGTCTTCCTCCTCACATTGCCCACAGCAGCTCCTTCACCCTCGAGCTCGAGCCCCAGTCTTCGACTTCGCCACCACCACTTCACCGCGACCACAGTCGAGCTCCGCCGTTGCTCAACCTCCCCCACTTCGTCTTCAACCCCAAGTGCCACCGCACTGCTCTCCTTCAACTCACCACAGCCATCCTTATCCCGGTCTCCGTCGAGCCTCCCGCTCAGACCCTCTGTGTTAGGAATTGTGGCCTCAAATACACGTAGGCACGGGATACTTGAAGTTGAAGAAGAAGAGGAGAAGACAAAGAACCAAGGGTAGACAATCAACAAGTAGAAGAAGAGAAGTCTGAAGGGTTGCAGTCGACCGGCTAGGGGTGCGATCGACCGACCCAGTTGACTAGGGGTTCTTCGAGTGTAGGCATCCAACAGAGGAGGGGACGGTCGACCGACCTAGGGGGTACGGTCGACCGGTCAGCCCTCAGGTCTGGATCTGCACGATGCGGTCGACCGGCTTGGGGTGCGGTCGACCAATACCGATACTGAGTTGTTCTTTTGGGCTTGCGGGATAAAGGCCCAATTTGCTAGATTTGTGTATATCTTTTAGGGTATGCTTGGGGGCTATATATATAGACATAAACTCTAGGGTTTAGTATGCTGTGATCATTATTCAACTTCAAGAGCGATTGTGCCGAGTGTTTCAAAGGTGAGAGAGAGAGAGAGAGATTGAGAGTTGTAATCTCTTTGTAATCTTTATATTTCTTTAGGAATAAGAAGTATTGGTTATCTCTGCATATTGGTTGTGTTCTTGTGAGATCCATATATTATGGTGGCTTGTTCTTGGTTCATCTATTTCTTGGGAGTCTCTATTGTTTGTGGTGCACTTCTGCTATTAGCACTACGAGTTGGGAGTAGATTTCTCCGACAAGTGATATCAGAGTAGTTGATTCGAGATGGCTGAAAACAAGATGAAGATCGAGAGATTCGATGGGACCACAAAGGAGGCTATGGAGATTCTCACGGATATTTATGAGAAACCATCGGCATCTAATCAAATTCTTAATCTGAAGAAATTGGTTAATATGAAGTTGAGGAAAGGGGGTTCAGTAGCGGAGCGCGTGAACACCATTAATGATCAAAGTGTTGTCTTGCAGGAGAAAAGGCATGTTCCAAACTTGAAAGAAAATCTTATCTCGATTAGAAGGCTAGACAAGGAGGGATTGTCTACTACAGTTGGTAGTGGAAAGTGGTGTATAGCTGCAGGTTCAAGGGTGGTTGCAAAAGGGAAGCGTGAGGGAACCTTATATTTGCTTAGAGACGTGAGAGGCATTTCTCCTGTAGTTAACTCTCAGCCGAAATCGAGTAGTAGGTTGTATGCGGTGTAACCGAGTTCTTTCAGTTGTGGAGGGGAGGTTTCTAATTTTGTGGGAGCTGCTGGCCATGAAAGTGATCCTAGTGGGCAAGACATTGCTGCGGAGATGGTACTTTGTGAATTGGCAGTTGAAGCTTCAAGTCTCTCTTGTGTGATAAAGAGCACTGATATCGATATGCGGGGTGATATCGATGAGGGTAACCGAAATGGGACTGTAGGGGTTGAACAGTCTGCGGAGTTTATGGAGGTGTCGTCCACGGAGGTTTCTAGTGCAGATGGTGCATTGAGAGACTTTGAACCATGTCCAGTGTTGATAGAGATCTTGCGAGTTGGAAAGTCTCATAACACAGAATCCGACACGGGAGATTGTTTCTTCGGTATTCGTGCTCTATGTGATTGGTGGAGCGCATCCTTCATGAGGTGATGAGGGGTGGTTGGTGCACTCCACGTGGTGGAGTGGCGGAGGTGCTCTTCATGAGAGTGGGGAGTACTTGGGTATTCCGTGAAAGTGGGAGATGGCAGAGATAATGCGAAGAAAGATTGCAATAACTTTGAAGCGTGGTGTATTTTGTCCAAGTGGGAGATTGTTAGGAATTGTGGCCTCAAATATACGTAGGCACGGGGTACTTGAAGTTGGAGAAGAAGAGGAGAAGACAAAGAAGCAAGGGAAGACAAGCAGCAAGTAGAAGAAGAGAAGTCTGGAGGGTTGCGGTCGACCGGCTAGGGGTGCGATCGACCGACCCAGTCGACTGGGGGTTCTTCGAGTGTAGGTGTTCAATAGAGGAGGGGACGGTCGACCGACCTAGGGGGTACGGTCGACCGGTCAGCCCTCGGGTCTGGATCCGCATGATGCGGTCGACCGGCTTGGGGTGCGGTCGACCGACACCGACCCTGAGTTGTTCTTTTGGGCTTGCGGGATAAAGGCCCAATTTGCTAGATTTGTGTATATCTTTTAGGGTTTGCTTGGAGGCTATATATATGGCCGTAAATTCTAGAATTTAGTATGTCATGATCATTATTCAACTTCAAGAGAGATTGTACCGAGTGTTTCAAAGGTGAGAGAGAGAGATTGAGAGTTGTAATCTCTTTTGTAATCTTTGTATTCCTTTAGGAATAAGAAGTATTGGTTATCTCTGCATATTGGTTGTGCTCTTGTGAGATCCATATATTGTGGTGGTTTGTTCTTGGTTTATCTATTTCTTGGGAGTCTCTATTACTTGTAGTGCACTTCCACTATTAGCACTACGAGCTGGGAGTAGATTTCTCCGACACTCTGGTCTCCGCCATGGCTGCCCCCAACGAAGAGCCACCAATGCCGAACCTCTGAAGAAACCATCGAAGCTCCCCCCCCCCCCCCCCGCTCATCACCTCCATCCTCCTCGTCACTCCGCCTCGAGCCATTGTCGTCGCCTCCTTGTCTTCGTCTTCCACAACCACCCCGCAGCACCCCCTTCATCTTTCTCCATCGAGCCACTGCCCAGCCTCCTCGATGACTACAACCTGCTCCGCTCGCCTCCTTGCTCTCGCCCTCCTCTGTTTCAGTGTAGAGAAACAGAGTCGCTGTCGAAGCTTGGTCATTGTCGTTGCTCCGGGACCACCATGCTGTCGTCGCCACCCTCGTTGTGACTGACGTCACTGTCACCAACCGCCTGCCTTCATCGCGTCACAGTTGCTCCTCACTCCTGTGCTCTCTCTCGCTCTCTCTTCCTATCGAAGTGAAGAAGACGAAGCGGTAGTAAGCCTTTTCGCTGCTTGGTATTCTGTGTGTATGCGATTCGAGAGTGCTGTCTGCTGTTCGTGTGCTTTGATTCGCTGTGGGCTGCTTGTTGATCCACTGTGGGTTGCTTGCTGATCTGCTGTGTGGTGTCTTGCACGCAGCTCGCGCGTGTTAGTGCATTTTCTCGTGTTCGTGGGTTCGTCACCCGGAATCCCAATCCCGTTATTCTTTTATATTTAGAATCGTCTCCTAACAGGCAAGCGTCTTTTGAACTTATTTTTATTGTTTTTAGTTTAAGAAAACACTCCTTGAAATCCGGCAAGTAGTAATCAAATTGAATATCATGTCTCATTGAACTCCATTGTTTATTTATTGTACCACGTTATTGATTCATAGTCTTCTCATCGTGCTATTATTGTTTACTTCAATCCCAAACCGTAAATTTATTGTACTAGTGAATATTCACATATACCGCCTTGTCATTTGCTTGATTTTGTACTAGGTTTCGACCCGGTTCCTGACAAAGAAACTTAAAATCTAGCACATAGAAATCGTAGTACACTTAGTCCATATATTGTTATGTTTTGCATATAAACCGTGTTTTTCATATTTAATGAATTGGACCATGTATATTTCATGTATTGTATAGTCTTGACATCATCTTGGAACTGTACTAGTGCTACCAGTCTCATCAATTGTACCTGTTGCATAAGTATTGATGTCATCATCCACATTGATCACATGCATATTCATAAATAATTGTTAAAAAAAGAATGTTAAACAAGTCGGGGTTAAGGATTGACTAGGGTAGTTGATAACATAGTGACTGTACTCGGGAATGTGGGGCCCGTGTTTCCAAATTATCGTTATCGTTATTTTGCAAGAAATTGCAAATGGCCAGTGTTATCGTCATCTTGCAAGAAATTGTAAATGGCCAGTGTTATCGTCATTATGCAAGAAATTACAAATGGCCAGTGTTATTGCTATTGTGCAAGAAATTGCTCAATAGTCAGTGATTATTATTGAAATGTTATATTGTGCCGAGTACATGATCTATAGAATCTACCACCATAGTCTAAACGAAATTGATTGTATGCATGGAACCTGTAGTATTGGATGCAGTAGTACGTGCATTAGTTAGGATTAAAATAAATAATAGTCTTATAGACATAAATGAACATTGAACATTGACACTAATACTTAATACTAGTTATTAAACATTGATTCCTGATTCTGAATTATTGAGTATCAACTTTTGATTTTGTTACCGTTTATCATTTATTGACTCCAATATCGTTCCAATTCATATTCTTGTTATATAGTTCTTTATTTCCTATTTTACTGCTTCCTACTACTTGTTGCCGGAAGCTTGCTCTAATGAGTTCTCTTCCTGTTTCTTTTGAGTTATGTTATACAGGTACAGTGATGGGTAACCGAAAGGAACTCGTCGAACTGTTACCGCATTGTATATTCTCGAGCTATTTGGTAAGTTCTTATATTCTAGATTTGGTTATTGAATTTTATTCTCGTTTATGTGATTATGTTTTCTGCATGGTTGTGATTATTTCTTTTCATGTTGTTGAGTTAAGACTGGTACAGCTTATGGATGATGTTAAAATCATTCGCTGGGCCATGTCACGTGCTTATATTCCCGTATTTTGGGAAGCAGGGCGTGACACAAATCGAGGCCCAAAAAATACACAGCGCCTCGGGCAGTCGACCATCCAACAAGACCGGTCGACCGTCCTTCTCTCGGCCAAACCCTGAACAACTGCAGTCGGATGTGTGGTCGGCGGTGCAGTCGACCCGTCACTCTGTTGCACCTTGTTGCTGCTGTTTTTCCTTCTACTGTCTTCGACGCTTCGACCTCCGTACTTCATCTTACTTTCTTCTAATCTGAACCACGAGTATTCAAGATACATTCCTAACATATTGAAGATGTCAAAACAGAAATGAGCGTCGGTTGTACTTAATTCCAACAGCAACCACCAATTAGTGAAGATATCCGATCTTCGTGGCTAACCTGCATTTTCCATTAGATGCGAACTCATTCATGAATAAGTGATGTTAATGCATCACAAGATATTGTTGCTTTATCATATTTTGAATTTATTGCATTTTCCATTAGATGCAAACTTATTCTTGAATATGTGATGAAATTGTTGACTCTTAGTTTGGTGTGCACAAAACGTGTCCATAAATACTAATAAGTTTAAATTAAGTTGTTCAGATTTTCAGGTTGAGTAATGCTTCGCCACTACCAATTTCACTACATTTTTCTTCACTACCTTAGGTGGCATACTCCTATTGGAGAGTTTCCCCACCTACCCTATTTTTCCCTACCTATTGGAGTGTGCCACCTAAGGTAGTGAACAAAATGGTAGTAAAATTGGTAGTGGATGTAGCATTACTCTTTTCAGGTTAAAATAATATCAATAAGAGATTCAAAAGAGATTCAAGAATAAGCAAAGAAGGAAAGCAATAAAGAAAGATTTCAAGATCAAGCAAAAGAAGAAGTTATTCAAAAAGAGCACATGTTGATTAGTGCCCAAGAAAGCTATCAAGACCAGTTGTTGCATTCCTTATTTGTGAGATTTTATCTGTATTTGATTGATTGATGATTGATTAGTATATAATAAGAATATAAAGTGTATTTGTTATGTGCATCACGATAATGGTCGACCGCACCTCATGTCGATCGACCGCTTCGTAGTCGACTGCACTTCACAGCAACATAATATAGCAGTCGACCATTCATCTTTCGACTTTTCGTCAGAAAGATGAACGTTCGATTGCACCTAAATTGCGGTCGACTATACTTTGCGCTGTTCACTCTTTTGGAATGTATCGTTTCTAATTTTGATAGATACACTTCTCCGTCTATATAATTGGACGAACCCACTGAGTATTCCTCACCTATAACTTCTGAGAAGAATCTTCTGAACTAATATTTCAATAATCAATCCGAGTGTGTGTGATAACTATTTATATTCTTCAGTCAAGATTATTAAAGATCTTGAGTTTTTTTCTTTTCTTCCACTTTGGTGAGATTGATGGGACTTGTGTTAGAAGTCCTATGAGTGTAATAGGTCTCTCGACCTGAATTTGAGAATCACTGTACAATTTTTTTTTTCCCTTCTTTTTTGAACTGTCAAATATTCAAATTCAAAAATGTTTTTTCTATTAAAAAATATAACTGATTCAAATTTAAAGAGACTTTATGTTATAGCAGTTTCACAAATTAAATGATATTCATTATATAGCCGTTTTTTGATTAATGCATACATATTAATAGCTTCCTGGTTACAAGCTATAAGAAGAGATCATCTTTGGGCAGAAAAAAAAACCACAAAAAACAGAAGAAAAAAAAAATCATCATTCAATCTTTTCTCAAAAAACAAAAATTTCCTGCGATTTTTGTTTTCTGATTGCTGGTGCAAGTTGGTACGTGCTGCGATTGGAGTCTTGGCAGCACTGTAAATTTAAAGAGACTTTATGTTATAGCAGTTTCACAAATTAAATGATATTCATTATATAGCCGTTTTTTGATTAATGCATACATATTAATAGCTTCCTGGTTACAAGCTATAAGAAGAGATCATCTTTGGGCAGAAAAAAAAAACACAAAAAACAGAAAAGAAAAAAAATCATCATTCAATCTTTTCTCAAAAAAAAAAATTCCTGCGATTTTTGTTTTCTAATTGCTAGTGCAAGTTGGTACGTGCTGCGATTGGAGTCTTGGCAGCACTGTAAATCAGAAGCTCGTTGTATCCCAGGAGAAGTGTTTGGTGATCAACGATTCATCTCCAGAATCGGCCAAATAGTTTCTTAAAGAAAGTGCAACCCACGCCTCGAGCCATTTCTTACTTTCTTCCTGTTGTAGATCTGTTCCGAAGGTTCACTTGGTAAACTCAGGTCCAATTTCTTTAACAATTTTAAGAAACTATTATCGTAATCTGTAATGGCTTTAGTTTCTGACCGCAAATATGAAACCAACAAACCAGAAAAATTTGCTGGCTTGAACTTCAAGCGATGGAAGAACAAAATGTTTTTCTATCTGTCGCTGAAGGAAGTTGCCCATGTTCTTACCCAAGACTGCCCTGTAATGCCTAACCCAGAACCTATTGATGCCAATGATAATGAACAAATCTTAGATGACATAGCAGAATGGAAGGATGCTGATTTTAAATGTAGGAACTTCATCTTGAATGGGCTATCCGACGAACTGTATGACTATTACTTACAGTCCGATACGGCTAGGTCTGTTTGGGAAGCCCTACAGAAGAAATATGACACTGAAGAGACTGGCTCGAAGAAATTCGCAGTCAGTCGTTATCTCAAATACACCATGGTCGACGACAAGCTGGTAACTATTCAATCACACGAGTTACACCATATTGCTCATAAGATCATTTCAGAGGGAATACCCCTCAATGAGCAATTTCATGTAGTTGTGTTGATTGACAAGTTACCACCTGGTTGGAAAGACTACAAGAATATCCTGCGACACAAATTAAAGGAACTGACCATGGAGAATTTGATAACTAGGCTTAGAGTTGAGGAGGAATCCAGAAAGCAAGATCAGAAAGAAGAAGTCCTGCTTGTTCAACAGAACAAAGCGAAGGTCCATTTGAAACCAAAGAACAAGCTGTTCAAGAAGAATGCTATTCGGAAGTTAAATTCGAACTTTCGTCAGAATGGTCAGAATGGACGTCAGAATCCGAATAAGACAAATAACCAGCAAGCCCAAACCAACAACAATGGAACAGATCCAGATCCTATCGAGTGTTGGAAGTGTCATCACTTTGGACATATCGCTAGGAACTGCTAATCGCGTACGCCTGCACCACAGGCAAATGCTATCGAAGGGCCGTTAGTGACTATGATTACTGAGATCAACATGGTCGGTGTAACCGATGGGTGGTGGCTGATACGGGCGCTACTAAGCATGTTTGCTATGAGCGCAGCTGGTTCAAAACTTATAAGGAGACTGAAGGTCAAAAAGTGCAACTTGGTGATTCACACTGTATCAATGTGATGGGCACTGAAGAGGTGGACTTGGAGTTCACCTCTGGCAGGACTGTTACCCTCAAGGATGTCTTGCACACTCCTGATATGAGGAAGAATTTGATTTCTGGATACCTGCTCAACAAGGCCGGTTTTCATCAGAGCATCGGATCCGACCAGTATGTTATAACTAAAAATGGAATTTTTGTGGGAAAGGGATTTTCTTGTAATGGGATGTTTAAACTCAGTATTGAAATGAATAATAATAATGCTTCTGTTTACTCTTTGTCTTCTTTTAATTTATGGCACTCTAGACTATGTCATGTTAACAAGAAATTAGTACATAATATGACCAAACTTGGCATGATACCAAAAGTTAACTTAAATGAATTTGAAAAATGCACATCCTGTAGTCAAGCTAAGATAATTAAAACTTCACATAAAAGTGTAGCTAGAGAAACAAAAATTTTAGACTTGGTACATTCTGATATATGTGAGATGGATGGAACTTTAACCAGAAATGGTAAAAGATATTTCATTACGTTTATTGATAATCATTCAAATTATACTCATGTTTATCTTATGGCACATAAGAGTGAAGCAATTGACATGTTTAGAACATATGTAACTGAAGTGCATAATCAATTTGAAAGAAATATTAAGAGATTTCGTAGTGATAGAGGTACAGAATATGATTCCAATGAATTTAAATAATTATATGCATCATTTGGAATTATTCACAAGACTACTGCACCTTATTCACCTGAATCTAATGGAAAAGCTGAAAGAAAGAATAGGACTCTTACTGAATTGGTAGTTGCTTCGCTTATTAGTTCTGGAGCACCCAAATCTTTATGGGGTGAAGCTCTCTTATCTGTATGTCATGTTTTAAATAGAATTCCACATCTATCTTCTGATACTCCACCATACGAATTATGGAGAAGTAGAAAGCCTAATATTGATTATTTTAGAGTTTGGGGTTGTTTAGCATATGTCAGAAAACCTGACCCTAAAAGAATCAAACTTGCAAGTAGGGCATATGAATGTATTTTTATTGGCTATGCAGATAACAGTAAGGCTTCCAGATTTTTAGACTTAAATAATAATGTGATTATTGAATCCTTAGATGTTGATTTTTATGAGGATAAATTTCCTTACTTATTGAGGAACAGTGGGGGTAGTAGTAGGGGTTCACAACGCTCAACTTCCTCTGGCATTCCTCAAACTAGTACAAATGCTAATGTTGATTTAGATTCTGAGCCACGTAGAAGCAAACGTGCTAGAACTACTAAAGATTTTGGTGATGACTATGTTGTATATGCTTTAGAATCTGATCCTAGTTCTATCAATGAGGCTTTAACCTCACCTGATGCCGATTTGTGGCAAGAAGCCATAAATGATGAAATGGATTCACTAACCTCTAATGGTACTTGGGTGTTAGTGGACTTACCTCGCGGTAGTTGTACTATAGGATGCAAATGAATCCTTAAGAGAAAGCTAAAACCAGATGGTACAATTGAAAATTTTAATGCTAGACTAGTAGCTAAAGGATATGTACAAAAGGAAAATATAGATTTCTTTGACACTTACTCTCCTGTGACCCGTGTGACTACCATTAGAGTTTTATTAGCCATTTCTGCTGTGCATAACTTGTTGATCCACCAGATTGATGTTAAAACAGCTTTCCTTAATGGAGAACTTGAAGAGGGACTATATATGGATCAGCCTGAAGGTTTTGTGATTCCAGGGCAGGAACACGAAGTCTGCAAGCTGAATAAGACTTTATATGGTCTTAAGAAAGCTCCTAAACAGTGGCACGACAGAATTGATCAATTATTACTCTCAAATGGTTTTTCTATTAATAATGTTGATAAATGCCTTTATTATAACGCATCCAGTGATAGTTGCATCATGCTTTGTCTATATGTAGATGATTTACTCATTTGTGGTTCTTCGCTTGAATTAATTTCAGAGACTAAAACTATGCTTAGTCAAAATTTTGATATGAAGGACTTAGGTGAGGCCAATGTTATTTTAGGCATGAAAATCACACGTTCTGAGACTGGTATTACTCTTGATCAATCTCATTACATTGAGAAGATCTTGAAAAAATATAATTACTTTGACCGTAGACCTGCATGTACACCTAGTGACCCTTATGTTAAACTTTTGAAAAATTCTGGTGCTGCAGTTAGACAAAAAGAATATGGTAGTATTATTGGTAGCCTTCGCTACGCTACTGACTGCACTAGACCTGACATTGCATATGCTGTAGGTGTATTATGTAGATTTACGAGTTGTCCTAGTTCTGAGCATTGGAATGCTATTGACAGAGTCATGAGGTACTTGAAAAAGACCATGAACTTAGGACTACATTATGAGAGGTTTCCCGCTGTCCTTGAGGGATTCAGTGATGCAGATTGGAATTCATTTTTGGATGATTCCAAGGCCACAAGTGGATACGTTTTTAGTATCGCTGGTGGTGATGTTTCTTGGAGGTCCAAGAAACAGACTATTTTAAATTACTTTACTATGGAGTCTGAGTTAGTTGCTCTAGCTGCGGCTAGTGAGGAGGCAAGTTGGTTGAGGAACCTCTTGTCTTACATTCCTTCATGGAATAGGCCTATACCTCCGATCTTAATCCACTCAGATAGTACTGCTGCCATAGCTAAAGTACAAAATGCTTACTATAACGATAAGAGATTAGCGATTCGTCGCAAGCACAGTACGGTGAGAGAGCTCCTCACGTCTGGTGCTGTTACTGTGGATTTTGTCAGATCAAAAAGTAATCCTGCAGATCCTTTGACGAAAGGATTGTCTCGAGATAAAGTTTGGAATACATCGATAAGGATGGGACTGAAGCCCATTTAGGATCACAATTGGTGGGAACCCAACCTATACGACTGGAGATCCCAAGACATAAGTTCAATAGGAAAAACAAGGCATACTGTGATTGAAATCATGCAACCTAGGAGTTTTACCACTCCCTAGTCCATCCTGATGTGTATGTGCATGATATATTGTAGCGTTAGTAAGGATGAGCTTGGCTCTTAATGAGCTCCATATCTCTGAATGAGAGGAGTGCCTAACTACAAGAGCACTCTTGATAGACTCACCGGGGTGTTTGTGAAGTGTGGCCGCTTCTATGAGAATGGGGCTAATTCTCTAAAAACATTCACCTATACTGGGATAAGCACAAGGCCAGAATATGCTGGCATTTAGAACTTGCATCTGGTAGAATCACGTGTGGTTTTCCTTCACTGTGTAAAAACGGGTAATGAGTTCAAGACTGAAGATCACTCATTATTTTTGCATTTTGGGGATTGTCCACTATGTAAGGTTCAAATCTTCGGACACCTTACTTATGCATGGTTCTATACTTTTGAAAAACCGCTTCTTTTAAAATTATTGTGTTAAATATATATGTGGGGGATTGTTGGAATTGAGTATACATTCAAAACACTCATCTTGTTGACAATACTATCTCATGGCCCAACGGTTAAAGTTTTAAGTTCACAAGAGGTTGGGGGTTTAATTCCTACATTCCACATGATATACATATATATATATATATATATATATATATATGACCAGGCCGGGCCTTAGGGGTCTATTGAAAAAAAAGAGAGAACTTTTTTTTTCCGTCTTTTTTGAACTGTCAAATATTCAAAAATGTTTTTTCTATTAAAAAATATAACTGATTCAAATTTAAAGAGACTTTATGTTATAGCAGTTTCACAAATTAAATGATATTCATTATATAGCCATTTTTTGATTAATGCATACATATTAATAGCTTCCTGGTTACAAGCTATAAGAAGAGATCATCTTTGGGAAGAAAAAAAACACAAAAACCAGAAGAAAAAAAAAATAAAAAATCATCATTCAATCTTTTCTCAAAAAACAAAAATTTCCTGCGGTTTTTGTTTTCTAATTGCTGGTGCAAGTTGGTACGTGCTGCGATTGGAGTCTTAGCAGCACTGTAAATCAGAAGCTCGTTGTATCCCGGGAGAAGTGTTTGGTGATCAATGATTCATCTCCAGAATCGGCCAAATAGTTTCTTAAAGAAAGTGCAACCCACGCCTCGTGCCACTTCTTACTTTCTTCCTGTTGTAGATCTGTTTCGAAGGTTCACTTGGTAAACTCAGGTCCAATTTCTTTAACAGGGACTGTGTGGATGAAGACCTACAACTTAAAGGATCCGGACCTAAATGGATAATCTGGATCATTAGGTGTGTTAGAGGTGGAAAATCTTTTGTACAGTTCTATGGTCAGCCGAGTAGGGAAATTAGATGTAAAAGGAGTCTCAGACAGGGGATCCATTATCATCTCTATAGTTCACCTCAATCACACATGGACTTGCGGAAATGATGAAGAAAGGTAGAGAAACGCATGTTACTCAAGGGCTTACTATTAAAAGAATACCGGAAACGGTAACGATCTTACAGTATGCGAATAATACCTTATTGTTCGGAGCAGCAGAGGAAAAGGAAACACTGTTGATGGGTATTTCATTGAAGTCCTTTGAGTATTGGACAGGTTTGAGAGTTAATTTAAACAATAGTTGTATTATTCCTTTGAGCGATGAACTGTCCATTCCTATTATGGACATTGTCACAATTAGGATGTGAGCTAGGTGAATTCCCATTGAAGTATCTTGGTATGTCCATTAGGCCAGGGGTACTACGACGAGAGGATTGGCAACTGATTGTAGAAAAAGTAGAAAGGCGGCTGGCTAGATGGAATGGACGTTTCTTATCATTAGGAGTTAGAATCACGCTGATCAACTCTGTCCTCAGTAGTCTCCCAACGTACCTGATGTCAATATATAAACTTCCAAAATGGGTCATCGACAAAATCGATAAGATTATAAGAAGATTCATGTGGAGGGGGCAAATGAGGAGAATAAGGTCTTTCATCTGGTCAACTAAGGCATGATGTGTAAGAAGAAGGAATTTGGGGGATTGGGAATCCTGGACTAGAGAGATATGAACAAAGCACTGATGAGTAAGTGGTGGTGAAAAATGTGAAAGAGATGAAATAATTTGTGGTACAAATCGTTCACGTTGTATAGGAGAAGGAAGAAGGTTATATTCGGTGGGAGAAGTGACCATGGAAAGACCTCCTATTTGTTAGGAGTGTGGCTTCAAAATACACGTAGGCAACAGAGTTGAAGTTGGAGAAGAAGAAGAAGAGAAGACAAGGCAGGGAGTAACTGGCGGTCAACTGCGCATTCGACCGCCCACCCGACCGTAAAGGATAGTCGACTGCCCAATGCTCAGGTGTTGGTGAGACTCATTCCGGCCGACCGCAGCGTCGCTAACGAGTTTCAGGTCCAATAAGCTGTATTTGTGTATATCATTGAGGGTTTGTTTGGGGGCTATATATATAGCAGTAGATGTGAACTCTAGGGCTAAGTTGAAGAACTCAATCAAGGTGAGTCATTATCATTGTACAACTTCACGAGGGGTAAGTGCCAAGTGCTTCAAAGGTGTGAAAGAGAAAGACTGAGAGTTGTGATCTCTTTGTAATCTTTGTATTTTTTGGGGAATAAGAAATATTGGTTATCTCTGCATATTATTGTGTTTGTGTGATTGTAAGATCTTACGATTATTGTGGTGATTTGTTCTTGGTGCATCTAGTTCTTTGGAGTTTTCGTTTCTTGTGGTGTGTGTTCTGCTATTAGCACTGCAAGTGGTATCAGATTCTCAACACTATCTTTGGAAGGGAGTGACGAAAATGGAGAAGATGTTTCATGCTAATACAATTTGCGAACTGGGGAACAAGAGGGACACCAGGTTTTAAGAGGATAAGTGGTGTGTGCACAATACCCTGCAATCTCTATTTTCAGAGGTCGCTAGTGAAATTGTGAATACTGATACCTTAGTAGCCAAGGTATGGAGAAATGGCAGGCACAGGATTAAAATGGGAGATCAGCCGTCACAGGAAAGTCTTGTCCAACTGCAAAGGATGAAGGATTTCATTAGGGTAATGAGTAGAGAACTAAGCAATGCTAACGATGAGAGAAGGTGGAGTGTAGACTCTAACAATACTTCCTCGGTGACGTCCAATTACAGGTGGATAAATGACAATGAGATAAGAAGTAAAGAAGCTAATACGATTTGGAAGACCTTTGCACTATTGAAAGTGAAAGCTTTCTTATGATTGGTTGCAAATGACACAATTCTCTCAAAAGTTAACCTTAACAAATGCAATATCCCGGTCAATGTTAAATGCTCGAGATGTATGATAGAAGACGAGGATACAACTCATATCTTATTTCTATGTCCTAAGGCTAGGTTAGCTTGGGAGGTGGTGACATTAGGTTTTGGGATCATGGAGAGCCCGCGCTCAACTTTTGAGATTTGGGGCTAGTGGAGAGAGTGTATTCAGGAAAGAGAATAGGATAGCTTGAGATATTTTTATGGCGGCAACTTTGTGGGGCTTGTGGCTAGATTGTAATGAGTTGTCCTTACATCATAACAATTTTAGATTTCCTGACATGATGCATTAAAAAATTTCCTTCATACATGTTTGGGCAGGTCAGGCAGGTACAAGGAAGATGCTACGTTTGGAGGAAGAGGAGTAGTTCAAGATAGGAGTCGCGTGATTGGTGGCGGAGTCTTGGGTTGCACTATGTAGAATATTCTAGTATCTAGTACTTTGCTTTGTAGACTTTGTAATAGTTTTATTTAATGTTTTCGGACTGATGTGAGAACTTTATATCGTTGTTGTAATATATTCTACTTTGTTTCATTATTTTTTTATTAATAAAAAGGTCACCAAAAAAATAAAATTAAACATAAAAATAAAAGTAGCATACTGAAATTAGCAGTGTTTGTCATGCTTTTAAAGTAGACATTTACTTGTTGACGAGAAAGATGCAACTACCTTGCTCAGTTTCATCTCCTTTTTTATGCAATTCATAATTCAGTCCAAACATTATGAAAATACACATACAGGCTTCCGCAAAGCAATCCACATACTCAAATCAGCTGTTTATTCTACATTAAAGCATCCTCTAATTATTAAACCCAGATTTGCTGTGAGGTATGAATCAGTGGTAACTCATTAGCACAAGTAACGCACATACTTTCAACATTGCTGTCCTAGTTATCAGGAGCCTCATTTTATTCTCTCAGTGCAATGGAGCATCACCAATTTTCAATATTCCTTAGATTATCCGTAAAGATGAAACAGCACGTGTATTTGACATGGTTGTCTCATTTATACTCTCAAACTGAGGCCAACCAATCACACTATGCTCTAATTAGTTTGCACGGAATTGACATACCAGCCTTTTACAAGCACTGCCAGCAGCACATAGGAAATATGGCATTGCTAGAGAAGCCTGGAAACTAAAGAAAACGACAGAATGAAAAGACTGAAACAGAAACAAAACAAGCCTTTTATGTTCCGAGGGATTGAACCTCCAAAAAATATCAACTGCATAAACGCTACAGCCGTGAATATATACTTCTTGTTCAATTTACACAAATAGGTAGTGGTATCTACTTCAATAAACATGTTTATATGTTGCAGTAATAATGTAACACTCCATCTACCAAAAGATTCAGTCACCGGCTCCACTAAAACAAGAAGAGATGTTTTAAGTTCAAACAAACACCAACTCATCTTCAGATGTGGCTCCGTTAATAAAACTGCATTGTTTCTTCAGTTGTGCTGACCAAACAGAAGATGGCGACATTCCTCTTTGGAATTGCAATAACTGAAGGCTAGTTGAATAATAGTAATGAAGTCCATCATGAAACTATTGTCTTCTTCTTACTGCAGCACCATTTGGTGCTCTTTGTGCAACTGCCTGTCCTTGGGCAGCAGGCTGACCACCAGCAGCCTGTTCTTCCGGCATATTCATGGCTTGAGTGATGGCGTTCATGACAATCAGCCCAAGGGGAATTAGATACATCCACTGAAAAATAAATTAACAGATATTATCAATCAAGACCTTATTATGCCCCTCAACTATAATCGTTTTATTATATAAAAAATCAGAGACTGCAATTACAATTAATCTAATCTAAATTATATTTTTTTTTCCGTACTAACCCACTTTTTGAAAATAATTACCAAACTGTCTAACTTTTGGACACATCAGCATAGCCCGCTATTGGCAATAGCAATATCAGGTAGCGTTTGGCCCAGCTTAAAATTAGCTTCTCTTCTCCTTTAGAAGGAGAAGCTGGGCCAAACGCATATTTTGAAAAGCTCTACACAAGGAGAAGTAGCTTATTTTTAATGAAGAAAAGGAGCTTCAAAAAAAGCCCTCAATAGCAACTTCTGGCTTCTCCTTTTCTCTTTTTTTTACCTTCTCTTTTTTTAGCCCTTCCCACATATCAAACCCTAACAATAAAATTTTTTTCCCTTCCCCTTCTCCTTCCTCGCCGAACACTCGCGACCGGGGAACACCGCCGTCGAACCCCGCCGTCGAAGAGTCGCACGCCGTCGAACCCCGCCGTCGATTAGATCTATTTTATGTTTTTAAGATTTTGCGAGTATCCAAACCTTTCCATTCAGTGCAGATGCTATATCTTCTGATCTGATGTGCAAGCATCTGACGCTAGTTCCAATAGCTATACACTGAATAACACATATCCATCTTATCTTCAAATTTTTTATTTTGTTTTATTCAGTATTTTTGGAGAATATGCCTTAATCTGATAAAGTTCAATTTGAATTCTAAAACATTTTGCCCACCATACAACATTACTTGCATGTAAGTTAAATTTTCATGGCTTCATTAATCGAGTGAGGGGAAATTCCGAGAGGGAGGGGAAGAAAGGAACTAATCTGATAGTATTACATTATTCATACTCGTAATTCACAGATGCAACTAAACCTTCTTTTCTTTGTTGGAGTGTCATCGAACTAAACCTTGACAAAATGAGATGGAATGATGCATTTCATAAAGTATCGTAACCCTTAAATTTTTTTGTTTACGTACAGTTCAAATAAATTTTTTTTCCTTTTTACGAGTTTTTTAGGTTATTCTAAATATTTCATTTATTAGTAATATAGAGATTTTTTTGTAATTTGATAACTTATTTTTATTCTTAAATAAAATCAAAAGCTTAAATCGAGTATAAAAGTAGCTTACAATTGATATCTTATGCCAAAAAACTTCTAGCTTAAAAGTAGCTTTAAAGTTAAAAAAAAGCTGACTATCCAAACAGCTTCAGCTTTTAATTTCAAAGCTCTACTTTCTACCTTCTCCTTCTAAAGTAGCTTTAAAGCCCAAAAAAAGCTAGGCCAAACGCAACCTCAGTATAATAATGTTTGTATAATAGCCAAAGTTGTAGCCTTCAATTTATCATATCTATATTTATGTAAAGCAAATGCTCCAACTATGACTACAGTATTTGGGGGCCTTCATCAGTTACCTATCACCATAAATAAAGTCACTTTAAATTAGACTTTATAAAATAATAAATGCTAATGGAACACCATTGATTGATATCCAACAACTTCATGACCTGACTGTGCATGGTCCCTCCCATCACAAATGAAGTACCCTATACGTACTCACCTCGCTTTAAGGAGAATTATCAAATCAAAGTTAACCTTTGATTTGTATTATTAAACGGTTGTCGCTATCATCAATAACGGCATCCGGCTTAAAGTTGTCGTTATTGGGGATAGCGGCATCGGTTATCAGACGATTTCATACTTACAATTTTTTCTCAAGTCAGAGAGCTCTTAATTCTATGTGAAAAGCACTTATGCCGTTACTCCCAATAGCGGTATCTGATTTATATTTTTTTATGGGTGCCGCTATTGGCAACAACGACATGGAAATAACAGATATCGTTATTGTCAATAGCGTGTTATGCTGACATGGCCAAAAGTGAGCCAAGTTGGAAAATAATTTCGAAAGTCCGTCACTTTGGTAATTATTTTCAAAAAGTGTGGGTTAGTACGGAAAAATTCTAAATTATACATATTGGAAAATTTTAGACCATAAATTGTCAATTTTGCTTTGGAAGAACATGTTGTTTTATACAATTTAAAACCATAATTGTACTTTTCATAATTATGAAATAAGAGAATACTTATTCTAAATTAAAGAAGAAAATAAGATATATAAAAAATAAATAATAAATGTCCAAATATATTCAGTTATAAAAACTAGGGTTTTTCCCATATGGGGAGAGGAGAAATATTTCAATTTCATATACCTCACTCACAAATATTTAATTCCATATAAGTGAGTTATATGGAAATAAATTTTGGTAACAAAAGTGGTTATTTGGGATTGATTTCATATTGTAAGTGAGTTATTTGGAATTAGGTATTTGTGAGCGAGGTATATGGAATTGAAACATTTGTTAGTGACCCATGTGAGAAAAACCCTAAAAACTAAGATAAATAAATACATGTTCTTTTAAGTAATATTAAAATCTAACTTTAAAAAGTTAAAAGTACTACATATATTTTTAAAAAATGAACTGGACGAGTAACGAACTGAAAATAAACATGCGAATGGCACTGACACTTCTACAATAAAAGTAAAATTCAATGCCGAAATGTTTGGAGCAAAGATCTTACATATTTAGCCCAAAACGACTTCTCAAGAGGTTGAACGCCTTCTCCCTCTCCGACCTCTGCCTGAATCAATTCTTCAGTAAATGTTGGTGTTCTGAAAAAGCACACATAGGACTTCTTACACAACACATTGCAGAGGTGTAAATTTTCTAGTTTTGCAGTCCTTAAAGAAGGGTAAAAGTAAAGCCTACAGTCATCGCAATACATAAAGTAACAGTGGTGTAACTACTTTTTTTCCTCCACAGGTTTATCAGTGATGAATCTGCCATAAACTATGCATAAGTAAAAAAATTAGATTCTTTGAAAGATGTCTCTCACTTTCTAGCTGTCTCAACATTATTCTTCAGCACCGTATGTGAATTGAAAGCCCACTTCGACGGCTGAATACAAAATAAGAATTATCAGTGGTTAAGGCTCTAAGACATTATACACAAGGGTAAACACTGTTCAATGACCAGTAAGTGGTTCTATGAACTGGAAGGATAACAGCTAAAACTTACAAATTTCAGCAACCGTGGATACTGGCATGCTCCAGCAGAGCCATAGTTCACAGCTAAAATGTTCACACCTTCCTGCAAATTGAACATGCAAGAAGGAGACTTGATGAATTAGCATGCATATATAGAACGTATAAACTGTGATGCAGAAATTGTCATGAATAGCCATTACTATCTATTTCCCCCCAAAAAATAGCCATTACTAAAAGGTAAAGGCACTACTAACCAGTGCACAAAAATGTCACCCACAAATTGCATAATTTAATCACTCACAGAAAGCCAAGAATATGCTGTCTATTAGTATACAGGATTGTTTGATGAAGTGAATCTTATACCTAATAATGGATCATTCACATACATTATAAAAATATAACTCATTACATAACATAGTATTCTAGACAATGTAAATTCAAAAACCAAACGGACGGTTGGCACAGCGATGACAATACTGTCAGCGGCTTTTTTATATGGCAGGATTTTGGTCATTAAAGGAACTTTTGCAGAAATTGAGATGGAATGTAGCTGAATTGGGTGGGATGGATGAACCTCAACACACTAAATAAGATAAGAAACATGTAAAAATTTGGGTATAACGTAATCAGGGGGAAAATATAGAGAATCAATTAATATGGTTTTTGCATGTGTCAAGAAGACCTTTAAGTAATGATAGAATAGTAGTTGGAGTGACAAGATCTAGGATTAGTTCTAAACAAATGGAGTAAGACAGATGATTTTAATTTAATATACGAGATCCCCCTTAAAAGAGACGAATAGAAAGAAAAAGAAAAAAAAAAGTTCATACAACAAATACAATTGCAGGGAAAGAGATTTGCTGTTGTTGCTATTAATTATTCTTATCCTTTTTGAGTTTTATGTGGGGTTGTTATTGGAGAAATATATTGCAAGATGCAGGGCATGGTGAAATTAAAACATGAATACTACATCAAAAAGCAGAAAATAGGATATCACGGTGTAATAAACAAAAACAAAAACGCATGAACATGAATTAGTGAACTAAATTGACATTTACTCCTTTGGAATATCCACAAATCTCTTGAAGGTCAGTATATATCGAAATTTAAGGGAATGTGACACCACGAGAATAACAGTCTAATAAGTAATGAATATACTGAATATGAGAGGTAAATAAATGCCTAAATCTCGGAGAAATTATAGAGACAGAAATAAGTAGAATATTGAATATTACCGTGTGAATAACGATGAGCTCATCCAAAGTGTCCCTGGAAATGCATCTCTGAAATAAACAGGAAAACAGTTAGACACTATAGCACAGCATTATTAGAATGCCATAAAGGAAGAAGCACTGGTAGCTTCTACAAGGAAAAATTAAGAATACATGGAACATTGTTTGAAATATTGGCTGATACAGAAATGTACCCAATCATGTTGAGTGTGTTGCCTACCACTATTTCTGATGTCTATATTCCCGGCATCAATAAAATAGAGGCCCAAGATTGACAGCCGAAGAATTTCTATCATGACATTGACAGAAAACCATTTTATTGAAGAAAAGTTGTCTTATTTTATTGGTGGTATCCACATGTTGAGTTGATGCCATACAGAAGAAAGATGATCACACATCAGTCACTGATTATGCCAAATAAGGGTCATCCGAGAGATGATCATTGACCATAACTGAAAAGGAGAACCAGGTTTAATCATATTTAAAACTTCACACCCAATATTTAAATATTACTTCAGATGTTATTAACCTTTTAAGTAATTTCTAATTATAAAATTCTTCTCTTTTTTTTGTGTTTGCATCGGACTTTTTTCACCCGTATGAACAAAGAAAAGTAATTAATTTTAATCTGTGTTAGATGGTGAATTGGTGATGGTGAGAGAATGAGAAATCTATATTAGTTGACGTGCAATTCATGTGAATGGCTACATATTCCTGACTTTATAATCACATAAAGTTGTCTCGTCTTGTCTATTTTTATTTTTAAGTTAAGACGATGGTTGATATAGACCAAACTTTTAAATGTTTAGTTGAGATTTATAAGTGGACACTTGTCTGTAATGCACATTATTACACACAAATGAACTCTCTTGTTATAAGTTATAACTAGAGTACCCCAGGTAAATAATGCGTGCGCCCATGTTATTTCCACCCCCCTGCTTTTTTTTGCCTATCTTTCCTTCTCTTAAATTTGAAAACAAATTTTATTCCTTTTTTTAAATTTGGCACTAGATTTATTTATTTATTTTTAATTGGCAACTAAATTTTATAAAATTTGGTAACATATTCATTTTTAAATATAAAATTGGCAACATTTTTTTTATTTACATAATTGTTTCTTTATATCTATATAATAAACCACAAGACAATTTGAAAAAAAAAAAACTATCAAGTGACTCTCCTTCAATTGAAACAAAATCAATGACTCAGATTCACCCTCGAAAAAAGATAATTTTTCCCCAAAAAAAATTCCCCCAAAACTAAAATCCTCCTCGCTTTATTACTATCTCTCTCCTCTCTTCACTTTTTTAGATTTATCTCTCTCTCTCTGTCTCTCCTCTCTCTCTCTATTTATCCAAAAAATTAGATTTTCAAATTTCAGGTTTGTAAATTTCCGGATTTCTTAGATTTTTTATGTTTCTTTTGATTGCTCATGTAGAACAATGAGTTCCCCAATTGATTTCAAATGCAAAGAAAGATTTAAATAAAGATTTTTTATGCTTCTTTTGATTGCTCATGTAGATATTTACTTAAGTAAATTTCATTCTCTAAAGTTACACTGAAAATAGCAAATATCTCCTCAAAAGTTAAATATCATCATTTTGCACCCTCACAGTTCTAAGAAGTTGAATTTCACACCCCCATTTATAATTATTTTCAACATATGTTGATGAAAACATGGACTTTTATTTACAACTAATTGTTGTCTTACTATTCAAACTTGAGCAACATAAACTCCATGATGAAAGTTTCAGATTTATGCATCTGAAATACTGGAAAGTAAATGTATCCAGTATTATACATGAACATCATTATAGTGTACATCTCAGAAAATATATTAATATCTGATAGTAGAATGCAATGAGAACACCAAAGTTAATCGTCAAATATTTTTACTCCTTGATGTGTTGGACAATACTGTAATGGTGAATTGCCTGATGGTTGGGCTTATGTATTTTGTGTGAATCACTCTATGTACTTATTTTGGGGAGTTGGGGCTAATGTTGTCGTCTATGTTGTTAGTTCTATCGGCATGTAGCCCTTTTTTGTATCTATAACTATAATCTCTGTTTTAATTATATATGTTGTTAGTTCTACATAAATGTGTTGGTTGGAGCTTTGATGGCTTTATCTGTATGATATAAAAAAAAGAATTTAGATACATATGCAATTGTTTTACGACATTCTAATTGTTTTTTATAAATTATCGTGGAGTTTCTAGCCCAGTAGTATTACATATAAATGTTGATACCTATGTGATTTGTTAGTCAAACAGTATTGCATATTTTTTATTATTTACAAGGCTTTTCATATGCTGCATCGTTCTGAAGACGTGTCGTAGGCACATGCCCACGGGCAAACCTAGTGTGTGTATATATAGAGAGAGAGAGAGTAATGTGAGCCTCATATTTGTATGAGGAAATTTTCCTCATACAAAGTGATTATACTCACTTGGTGAGGCCCTTATGGAAGATCCAGTCCGTCCATCATTTTTATCATGCTAATAGATGTACGTATAGAAAAAATTAAGTGGTTTGGATGTCATTCACCCATGCATCATGTGGGTCCAATTTGTGGTTTGATTTGTATTACTGTTGAAATCGTTCATTTTTCAACCACATGATGCATGGGCGAATGACCTCCAAACCACTTGGTTTTTTCTACACGTACATCCATTAGTATGATAAACATGATGGACGGACTGGATCTTTCATAAGAGCCCCACCAAGTGAGTATAATCACTTTGTATGAGGAAAATTTCCTCATACCCTATATGAGGCTCACTTTTCTCATATATATATATATATATATATATATATATATACTAGGTTTGCCCGTATATATATGGCAAGGAGGAGGGTAGCCAGTCTATAGGGGCATTATGATGAGGACATCAAATCTGTTTTATTTTTATTTTCAGATTTAGCCATATGTAATTTATTTGAGAGACTTATTTGAGAGATTTGTTTGATTTAAGAGATTTGTTTTAGATTTGTTTTAGATCTGTTTGAGATTTGTTTTGGATTTGATTTGAGCCTATATATAGGCCTTGAAAATAATTAGAAGTAATGCTATTATTTATTAAAAAATTATTGTGTTGAGTTATTGCTCTTCATCCCTCTTTTTGTTTGAGACAATTGAAAAAATTATTAGGGTTTATGAGAAATCCTAATAAAGTTTAGGATTTGTGAGAAGCTCTAACTATACCCCAAATCCCCAAATCAATTCAACCCAAAACCCTAATCCCCAAATCCACTCAAAGTCAAACCCTAACACCCTTCTTCTTCTTCCTCTTGAATCCCGAAACCCAACTCCCCAAGCCAATCGATCCCTTATCCAATCATCCACTCGATCCCTCGTCATCGTCAACTCCCTCACCGCCCTCCTCTCCCCTTCCTCCACGCCTCCACACCCGAGCACCGACTGCCCCTACCAGGCTACCACCAAACGCCATCGGGTTCCTCCATCGCCAGCACCACCATCCCGCCACCCTCAACAACAACCCGCCTACTCCACCCTGTCGACGCTGCTCCCCTGCGCTGCCTTCGCCGACCACCACCCGGAGTCGACTGCAGTGTCCCCCGTCGACTGTCACCTTGCTACCGCTTCTTCTAGTCGTGTTCTTTGCTGCCGCCAACCCACGACTACACCCCGGTAAACTCTTTCCACTTCTCAAATATTTGTGCTACTGCTTTATCATCTCTATAATATTATTTGATTTATCTGTCGTCCACAAATAATTGAGTGTGTGCTTCTACTTGCTGATTAGAGTACAAATCATTATTGCATCGTTTACTTGCTAAGAACGCTTAAGTATATAATTATTGATTGTTAGAATTGAATCGTTAATTAGGCTTGTTAGACTTAATTTACTTCTTGAAAATTCATCGAACTGATTAACTGTTTTAATTTCTAACTTGATCCGCATTACATGTTGGTAAACTTATTCTTTTAATATTCTTGAAAATTCTCGACTTAAGGTAAGTTTACATCATTTTGGTATCAGAGCGAAGGTTTTTAAAACTCAAGTTCTTGCATCATTTAATCATAATTTTGCATTCATTTAGGATTGTTTTAGAGTCATTTATTTTTCTTTCTTCTTTCTTTCTTTTAGATTATTTCAGATTTTTAAAAAAAGACTTAGGTGCACTTAAGGACACGTTTCCCCAAATTTTAGCAAACACATGTTCCCACGATCCCTAGTTTTCTACCATTGGTGAATGCGTCTTCGCAGCACCATCACGAATTCCGAAGAACCTTTTTTGTCCCTCCCAAACCACCCAATCAAGAATTCTAGGAATCAGCGAACCCCTCCTTGCACTGAAATGGACAACTCTGATATTTTCACTACCCTCGCTGCCATTCAAGCAACTCTTGCCAACATCAATAAGAGGCTTGAGAAAGTGCAATTGAATCAAAATGTTGCCCCTAAGCTTCATTGTCAAATTCCTCAAGAAAATAATTGTGACAACTGACGTCAAAACCGTGATCCTGACGAACAATACAAGAACGTTAAAGCTGACATTCCCCACTTTGAAGACCGTATGGAACCTCAAGCTTATCTCGATTGGATCTGTGCCATAAACAACTACTTCGTGTGGTTTGACATGAGCGAAGCCCTGAAGGCTAAATTTGCCACTATGAAGTTGACGGGTAAAGCTCAACAACATTGGACCAATCTTAAACACGCATGTAGATGCCGAGGCCTGACACCCATAGCCACTTGGGAAGCCATGAAAGAGAAGCTCACTGAGAGATATGTGCTGTTATTGTTCCACACCCGATTGCTAGATTCGTAGAACCAACTCCAGCAAAGAAGCAAATCAACTCAAGAGTATGTTGATAAGTTTGACGACTTCCTTATTCGGTGTAATGCCTTAGGTAAAGAAAGCGAAGAACAAACTCTCTCTAGGTTCAGGACTGGACTACGAACTGATCTTAGGAACGAGCTAATTCATAGAAATGTGGATTCATTGGCAGCAACTTATGCTCTTTGTCCTCAATATGGATTCCCTTACAGCAAGTTCTCCCTACAAGTTCAGCAATTCAAAAGATCATTCCTCTAGAATGACCTCTGCTGAGCCCCCTTCTTCTAGCACCCCACCAAATTTTACCCAAGCAATATTCACTTAGACATGACAACATGAGTAATAACACTGAAAGAACCTATTCTAAAATTGATCCTCGCTAAGTGCTATAAATGTAAGGCATACGGCCATATTGCTGGCAACTGTCCCAATTCCAGTAGGATCATCATTGTAGAAGGTACCGTTATCATTGTTGATGAGTCCGACAATAAATTTATCTATGAACCTCATGTAAGTGATGACTTCGGTGAAGAAGAGGATGACCAGTCCCTCCACTGTATTCGGTTGATCCAATTACCTCCATTGAATGTACCTAAGTCACTCATTCCTTCCCAAGTTGGCAGCCTATACATTTTATCAATGTGTTAGATTAACATAGTCTCAGAGTCTGCATCCACATTTGCATTCCGCATTCATAATTTGCATAGAAAAATTTTCAAAGAAATTAATGAGAATAATTTTAACTACAAGTTAATAGAAGATACTAGAAGAAAATTTAAAACTTTTGATGCTGATGACGAAGTAATAGTTCGGATTCATTCGGAACGGGTTTCCAGCTGAATTCGTTAAGAAATTGAACATACGTGTTGTAGGCCCACTTAAAATTCTGCATAAAATCAAATGATAATGCCCTATGTCATTGATCTTCCTGAAGATTTTGGCATAAGTAAGATTTTCAATATTGAGGATCTAGTACTCTATGAAGGCTTAAAATCTAACCCTAAAAATATTCTCTTGTATGTGAGCCCACCCTACAGCCTACTAGCGAGATTCCCACATTTTCTCTTCTACCTGATACTATTTACCAACCGACAGACAAATTGGATAATATTTTAGATGATCAGATTATCTCTACTAGAAATGGTGGTATTCATAGGTATTTGGTGAGATGGAAGAACAAGCCGAAGTCGGATGACACTTGGAGTGATCGTGAGGAGCTCCCGTACTTGGATCCAGATCTTTTTGAGCACCATGACAGGATCACTGATTCTGACTCGACTCGATTGAGCCCTCTCCCACCCGGAGAGAATGATGAGGATATCAAATCTGTTTTATTATTATTTTGAGATTTAGCCATACGTAGTTTATTTGAGAGATTTGTTTTAGATTTATTTTGAGCCTATATATAGGCCTTGAGAATAATGAGAAGTTATGCTATTATTGATTAAAAAAATTATTGTGTTGAGTTATTGCTCTTCATCCCTCTTTTTGTTTGAGACAAATAAGAGAATTATTAGGGTTTGTGAGAAATCCTAATAAAGTTTAGGATTTGTGAGAAGCTCTAACTATATCCCAAATTCCCAAATCAATTCAACCCAAAACCCTAATCCCCAAATCCACTCAAAATCAAACCCTAACACCCTTCTTCCTATTGAATCCTGAAACCCAACTCCCCAAGCCCCTCGATCCCCTATCCAATCGACCACTCGATCCCCCACCATCGTTGACCCCTCGCTGTCGTCAATTCCCTCGCCACCCTCCTCTCCCCTTCCTCCATGCCTCCACACCCGACCACCGACTGCCCCTACAACCAAACTCCATCGGGTTCCTCCATCGCTAGCACCACCATCCCACCACCCTCGACAACATCCAGCCTGCTCCTCAACCCCGTCGAGCCACTCGTCGATGCTGCTCCCCTGCACTGGCCTCACCAACCACCACCCGGAATCGACTGCAGCGTCTCCCGTCCACTGTCACCTTGCTATCGCTTCTTCTTGCTGTGTTCTTCGTTGCCGCCAACCTACAACTGCACCCTGGTAAACTCTTTTCACTTTTCAAATATTTGTGTTACTGCTTTATCATCTCTATAATATTATTTGATTTATCTGTCGTCAACAAATAATTAAGAGTGCTTCGTTTTGCCAATTAGAGTACAAATCATTATTGCATCTTTTATTTGCTAAGAACACTTGGGTATATTATTATTGATTGTTAGAACTGAATTATTTATTGGACTTGTTAAACTTAATTCACTTCTTAAAAATCCATCGAACCGATTAACTGTTTTAATTTCTAACTTGATCCGCATTACATGTTGGTAAACTTAATCTTTTAATATTCTTAGAAATTCTCTACTTAGGGTTAAGTTTACATTATTTTGGTATCGGAGCGAAGGTTTTCTAAAACCCTAGTTCTTGCATCATTTAGTCATAATTTTTGCATTCATTTAGGATTATTTGAGTCATTTATTTTTCTTTCTTTTTTCTTTCTTTTAGATTATTTCAGATATTTATAATTTAAAAAAAAAACTTAGGTGCACTTAGGACACGTTTCCCCAAATTTCAGCAAACACACGTCCCCACGACCCCTAGTTTTCTACCGTTGGTGAATGCACCTTCTCTGCACCATCACGAATCCCGAAGAACCTTTCAAAAATAAATGAACGAAAGATGAAAAATTTTAATAATTTTGAATTCACTGATCATGAATTTTATATACTATCGCAAAACTCAAAACTTTGCAACTACCAAGCATAGGTAAATCATCGTCAAAATACACAAAAATCATGCAATATCTTTTTGGCATGTAAATGGAAGTGAACATAGTAAAATTTGACAAATTTCATAGTTTATCATGTACTTCAGGGGAGGAGGAAGGAGATCAGTCGTCAAGTAAAAGGAGTTCGAGAAGGAAAGAGACCTCACCAGGGCCAAGAGGGTGTGGGTTGGCTTAATTGTGAATAATAAATTGTGGGTAGGGGGCTTGCTAAACCTGTTGCTCAAGGGGGTTGAAGGTTAGAGTGAAGGTGGTGGTTGTGTACGGTTGAGGGTGTTGGAGAGGAGGTGGGTTGTGTTGTGTTGTGCTGAGTGTGCAAGATAGGGGTGGGTATAAACCAAGAACATGTTGGATCAATGTTGGGGTAATGACAAAGAAGCACGGACACGACAAGAGGAAACAGACGGATGACACAAAGGGACACTGACGAGGGAACTGCATTACAATATGAAACGTTCCTTTTGGTCTGTTGCAGCATAGAAATAGGTGGTGTCGTGTCAGCTATGCAAGTTCGACACATTCGACAAGAGATGACTTACAGACATCAAACTATCAAAGATAAGGAGATGAGTGTGGGAAGGAGGGATGGCATTAAAGGGTCATTATAACGAAGAGGGAGGAGCTACTATTGGGAAGGAAGCTATTGCAAAAGAGGTGCGAGGGGTTGACAAAGAATGGATTCGGGAAAGTGACTGCAGAAAGAAGTTTGAGTCAAGGGCAACCAAAAGGATTAGGCTAAATTTCCAAAACCTCCTACATCACAAATTCACAACACCCACCATCACTTACAATTTTGAAAGTTAAACCCCCAAAATTATAATCCTATATATCAATAATCCCCTCCTACATTACCAAATCAGATAGGAGAGAAGTTCTTCATTCAATACATGGATCATAACTTAGACGGTCTATGAAACACAAACACTTCTATTTCAAAGTCAACTCGCACCACATATCCATCGCTCGTGCTCAAACAACAAGATAGCTATTTATCATAAAATTTTCAATATATCAGTGTTTCATGTGAACCACTCATCTACCAAGAGTATGCGAACACAACAAACCACAACAAACATACAATCACATAACAACCAACAAAACGAAAGCTTACCGCTCTCATTGATGAAACAACATACTCCTTTCCCGCCGGATTCGCAACGTTCGACGGAACCCTCACCGTATAAAACCCATCCTCCTCCAACACCCTCTGCAACCAACAATCAAATCCCACTATCTTATCAAAACTACTCCTCAAAAATCAAAACTTTTTTTAAAAAAAATCTCACCTTGAAAGCATCCCTCTCCGCCGCCGTCAAGTTGTTCCTCGCAAACCGCAGCTTCGTCAGCGACTACAATCACAATCACAAAACCCTAAACTTTATCAACCAAAACAAAGAGGTCTGCTATAAAATTCAAACAGAATTTTCACCTGGCCAGACCGGTGGCGGGCAGTGAAGACGCCGGCGGGGGAGAAGGCGGAGCTGTCGAAGGCGTGCTCGAGAGTGAAGGTGAGGTGCTTCGATTCGGAAGAAGAAGAAGAAGAAGATGATGATGAAGATGAAGAAGAAGATGAAGAGGGTTTGGGGTTCGGGGTTGGGACGACGCCGACGCCTTCGAATTCGTCGTCGTTGAGGATGAACTCGTCGGATTCGAAGGCGGAGGAAAGAAGGAGGAGAGAGATGAAGAAGAAGGAGAATATCGTCTTCTTCATCTCTGGTTTTGAAAGAAAATTTGGATCTTGGATTTTTGGAGGTTGAAGGAGGAACATGAAGCAGGCCGATTGTACTATTGTAGTTGTAGTCGGTGTGTGAACGGGTCGGATTTAGAAGTTGGATCCACACCCATTAAGAAATAAAAGATCATTATATATCTCTAATCTCTAATCTCTATTATTATAATCTCTATCTCTAATCTCTAATCACTTTATATATAACTGGTATTTCACACGTGTGATGCAAGTCTTAAAATATTTTTTTCAAATAAAAAATTTGACGTTGTGAGGACTTAAACCTGAAACCTACTCCATATTAGTTACGTACATGCGCCACACGCATTGATAGATTTACAAATGACACTAAGGTCTTCTCCCATTATCTCTAAACTAGTAATTAAGACATGTGATGCACGTTTTAATAATTTCAAAAAATAAAAATAAAAACTCTAACGTTGGGAGAATTTGAACGCGAAACCTCCTTTATATTAGTGTGGTAGGGTAAAAATGGCTTGGGGCCCAACCAGGGCCCAGTACAGCTCTCACTCAAAATAGGAAAAACAACAATCTAGCTCGGCTTCGAACCACTACAGGGTCGGCGCCGAACCTCAAGTTCACCTCCACAGAGCTGGACTCCTCGTATCCGACGAGTCTCGATGGCCCTCGGCCTCCGATCCACGACAGCCCCACGGGCCGTCCGCCCAGCCTGGTAAAGAATGAAGATGACCTGGCACAACCTAGGCCACCAGATTCTCCCAGGAGCACAAGAGCCCCATGATCCGCCATGTCAGCTCCAAATACCACCAAGGGCTTTGCCACGTCAGCCCTATACCACTCTTGGTACTGCCACGTCAGCCCTAAACCCCCTGGGCCTTCTGCCACGTCAGGCCCATGGGCTTTCGGGTTCAGACCCGGCCCCCAAGCGGATCCAAACCCGGTTGGAATTCTTTATAAATACTAGACCCTCACCCACCTTTTCAGGTAATCAATCTTTTGTCACCCAAATTTCCCTAGTTATTGCTACTCTCTCACAGAGACTGACTAGATCGTCGGAGGGTCCGCCGCCGGGATAAACCCCGGTGTTCCAGGACCGTCTGCAGGTACTCGAGGCGAGGCGATCCGAGCCGATCCTCAAGCGCCGAAGCGAGCCTCCCGCTCGTCGTCCCGTGCCGCACTCTTCCCTCATTACAAATTGAGTCCGAACTCACACCTGGTGCATCCACACTGCGACCAAAAACAAACCGCATCAGGTTGGCGCCGTCTGTGGGAACTCTTCATCTGGTACGGACGTGAGTCCGAGCCTCGCCACCGACGCTCTCCCTCGACCCAATCTCCCATGGCTCCCCGAGCCCGAAGATCAGCCCGTTCCGCCCAACCAGACGGGCCTCCTCCCGAGGGGGCCCTCGACGGAGGGCAAGCATCCAATAATCCGGGTGGAAACCCCGGACCCCAGAGAAGCGCTTCACACGTCGCCGAACCCGACCTTCGTCGGGTCATTGTGAACAGAAGGGCTAGCCAGGCTAGGGGAGGGACCGCTTCCAACTCGGTCTCGAACCACTTCAGGCCCGAACAAAGGGAAAGGCCGTCGGCACTCAGCCGCATCGGCCGAGTTCCTACGCCCCGACCCGACCCTTCCGACCACGGCGGGGTCACCAGGGGCGAGTTCAGAAGCTTCAGAGAGGAAATCCTGGAGGCCCTCCATGGAGCGCCGAGGTCCGCGACCTACGGCCGAACCCCTCAAATGAGCGAAGGGAGAAACTACACTTGTGCGCCGACTCCCCCGCCGGAGCGCACAGACGAGGTGCTCCGACGCCTCCTGGAGATGGAGAATCAAATCGAGCGCATCGGCGACAGGAATCCCAACCTAGTCCAAGGACGGAGACCTTCTCGACCTCCATTTTCCGTCAACATCATAAAAGCGGAGATCCCCCGGAACTTCCGGCCTCCTCAGTTCGAGACTTACAACGGCGAAGGTGATCCAGCTGATCACATGGAGGGCTTCAAAACCCTCATGATGATTCACAGCGCTTCGGATCCCCTGTTGTGCCGAGCCTTCCCGGCCACCCTCCGTGGTCCGGCCAGGGATTGGTTCTCCAAGCTCACCCCTGGCTCGATCTTCTCGTTCGACCAGCTGGAAGCCAGCTTCCTGGCCCACTTCATCACAAGCCGGAAGAGCGAAAGGACGAGCACTTCCCTGCTCGACCTCAGTCAGAGGGAGGGGGAGTCGCTCCGTAACTTCGTCAAGAGGTTCACAACCGAGGCCAGATCCGTCTCTGCCCTCGACGCAGGGGTCGCCTCGGCAGCTTTCCGGCACAACGTCCGCCACAACCAGCTAAAGGTCTCCTTGGCGAAGAGGCCACCTCTGGACTTCCCTGACCTTCTCAACCGGGTCGAGAAGTACATACGAGCTGAGGAAGCTCTGAACCCAGAGGGCAGCAAAGAAGTCGTGGGGAAGGACAAGCGCAGGGTCGATGATGCCGAACCTGCCAAGAAAACAGCAAAAGAAGGGGTCGGCGCGAAGAGGGCACCTTCGGTCCCTCGCTTCGAAAGGTACACTCCCTTGACACACAACGTGTCCGCCATCCTCTTAGAAATCGAAGACAAAGGCATTGTCCGACAGAGGCAGCAAATTGTGAAGGCGGAGGTCGACAAGCTCTTGTCGGCTCGATTTATTCAGGAAGTCAGCTACCCCGAGTGGTTGGCTAATGTCGTCATGGTGAAGAAGGCAACCGGGGGCTGGCGGATCTGTATCGACTTCACGGACTTAAATAAGGCATGTCCAAAAGATCCTTTCCCCCTCCCCCGCATCGACGCCTTGATCGATGCAACCTCGGGGCATGAGCTACTGTCCTTTATGGACGCATTCTCAGGGTACAATCAGATCCGGATGTTTCCACCGGACATCTCCAAGACCTCGTTCGTCACCGACCAGGGTCTCTTCTTCTACCGCATTATGCCCTTCGGGCTAAAAAACGCCGGAGCCACATACCAACGGCTCGTCAACAGAATCTTCAAAGACCTGATCGGCCGCAACGTGGAAGTCTATGTCGACGACATGCTCGTCAAGAGCCGGGCCGGGCCGGACCACGTCGCCGACCTCGAGGAAGCCTTCGGAGTCCTCCGACATCACAATATGAGGCTCAACCCGGCTAAATGCGCCTTCGGCGTATCCACTGGGAAGTTCCTGGGGTTCATCGTCAGCCAGCGCGGCATCGAGGCGAACCCCGAGAAAATCCAAGCAATTATTGACATGGCCCCACCCCGGAATGTCAAAGAGGTTCAGAGGCTCACGGGCCGGTTGGCTGCAATCGGTCGTTTCCTCTCCAAGTCAGGGGAGAAGTCTCTCCCCTTCTTCAAGGCTCTACGCGGAAAGGGGGGCTTCGAGTGGGGTACCCATCAACAAGAGGCTTTCGAACAGCTGAAGCAGTACCTAGCCAACCCCCCTATCCTCAGCAAGCCCGAGCCAGGCGAACCACTATGGCTCTACCTGTCCGCCTCGGATAGCGCTCTCAGCGCCGTCCTCGTCCGAGAGGAAGATGGGGCCCAGAGGCCATTGTACTATGTGAGCAAAGTTCTGCTCCCCGCCGAGACGAGGTACGCAAAGATAGAGAAGGTGGCCTATGCCTTGGTCATGGCAGCCCGGAAGCTTCGTCCTTACTTCCAGGTCCACTCCGTCCAAGTACTGACCGACCAGCCACTGAAGACTGTCCTTCACAAGCCCGAAAACTCCGGCCGCTTAGTCAAGTGGTCGATTGAGCTGAGTCAGTTCGACATCAGCTACCAGCCGAGGACGGCCATCAAAGGGCAGGCCCTCGCCGAGTTCATCACAGAATGCACCGTCTCCGAGCAGCCCTGCACTGAGGCCTCGGATCCGACCTGGGAGGTCTTTGTCGATAGATCATCATGCGAAACAGGGAGTGGGGGTGGCATCATCCTTCGTGGCCCCGACCAATTCTTACTTCAATACTCCCTCCGCCTCAACTTTCCGGCCTCTAACAACGAGGCGGAATACAAGGCCATGATCGCCGGATTGACCCTAGCCCATCGAGCCGGAGCCAAGCAAATCCGGGCCTTCAGCGATTCTCAGCTCGTGATCAATCAGATCACCGGAGAATACGAAGCCCGCGATGAACGCATGGTGAGGTATTTGGCAGTAGTCCGACGTCTCCTAGCGTCCTTCTGCCACTCCGCGGTCATTCGAGTCCCTAGGGAGCAGAACGCTCAAGCAGACGCGTTGTCAAAACTCGCCTCTTCCTCCTTCGAGGGTCTCGACCAAACGGTACTCATAGAAATCCTCCTAAAGCCAAGTATCAACGATCAAGACCAGGAGGCAATGTGTGTCCAAAACGGCGCCAGTTTAGATGACTGGACCACTCCCATCCGGAGATTCTTAATCAATGCCGAGCTTCCTGAAGACCGAGCCGAAGCCAGATGAGTCAGGGTCCGAGCTGAAAGGTTCGTCATGATTGATGACATCCTCTTCAAACGCTCATACACCTTGACCGACAGTAAGCCGTACCTCCGCTGTCTCACCAGCGACGAGGCCAGCTACGCGCTGAAAGATCTTCATGAGGGGATCGGCGGATGCCACATGGGGAGCAGGACGCTCGCTCGGAAGGCCCTGAATCAGGGATACTATTGGCCGACCATGCTCCAAGACTCGCAAGACCTAGTCAAAAGATGCGGTCCGTGCCAAAGGTTCTCTCCTATCAAGAGACTTCCTCAAGCTAATCTCCGATCCCTGGCTAGTCCTACCCCATTCGCCATGTGGGGCATGGACCTTGTGGGCCCCTTCCCCGTAGCGGTAGGGCAAAAGAAATTCTTAATAGTTGCCATCGACTACTTCACCAAGTGGCTCGAAGCCGAGCCTCTGTCCAGCATCACCGAGCGCCAAGTACAACAGTTCTTTTGGAAGAACATCATTTGCCGATTCGGAATCCCTCGGGTCCTCGTCACAGACAACGGAACCCAATTCCAAGGTCAGAACTTCCAAACCTTCTGCGCGGACATCGGCATCCAGCAGCGTTTCTCCGCTATTTGCCACCCTCAGTCCAACGGCCAAGCGGAGAACGCAAACAGGCAAATCCTCGACGGCCTCAAAAAGCGCCTCGACAGTTCCCCCAAAGGCCTGTGGGTCGAGGAACTGCCTAGCGTGCTATGGGTGTTCCGAACCACCAAGAGGATCCCCACGGGGGAAACGCCGTTCAGCCTGACCTATGGGACAGAGGCAGTCATCCCCGTCGAGGAATTGGCTCCCAACTGGGAAGGCCCATACCGTGTAGTCGAGGCTGTACGCCCTGGTACATACCGACTGGCAGATATGGACGGCCGGCTCATCAGCCGACCCTGGAACGCCGAACACCTAATGAAGTTCCTGGAAGAGCGAACCTAGGTTCCAGCTTGGCTAATGTAAATAACATCTTTTGTAAGCTTTCATGTGTAAAGGGCCGCTTCAGCGACCCTCCCTATCTTGTATGAAAGAAATCTCTTTTTGTCAAACTCCAAATGCCTCGGCAGCCCCGACCTAACACCGGACAATGGGATCGGCACCCGAGTCCTCACTCCGGTATCGTCCCCAACATCTCGGTAGGTACGACCCGGCTCCAGACCAGGGACTCTTCCTAATGCCCCGCATCGATCCCTCACGGATCGACGGAGCCGAACCTCGCCTCCGCCATCATTCACTACACTACTAACCAGAGCAAAGAAGGAAAAAAATTCTTTATTCATACTCTTTTATTTGGTTCTGAGAAAACAAACAAAGACCGTTACAGGACCACTCCACTCATCTCAAACTGGAGAAAGCCGCCATCTTAGGGCCCCTCGGGTCCGACGAAGGGCGGGACCACTCCGACCGAGCGACTAGGAGCCCTCTCCTCATCATGATGGTCCTTAGGCTCCGCCACGGTCGACACGCCAGCCACGGAGCTCTGGGCATCAACTGGTCGCATACGCTCCAACAGCAGCAGCGCAGAGGGAACCCCCTCCGCTCGCCGACCCACTGAGGAAGATGTCGAGACACCCAACATCGTCTTGTAACGGTGTATCTCCATCTCCTTCTCCACAATGACATCGCGAAGTAACCTCTCAGAGGAGGGCCTCTGCACCAATGCACTCGACATGGCATGTTCAAGACCGACACCACCGAGGTCCCGATCCACCATCGCTCTCCTCAGCCGGCTCGCCTCCTCACTTAAGGCTTCAAACTTATTCCGATAATAGTTAAAGGCCACATCAGTGTCACGAGCCCCCTTTCGGTAGCGAACCAACGTGGCCTCCAGGGCCTCAACTTTGCTCCGGAGCCACGCCACGTCGGAACGACGGGGGTCCACCTCGGGAAGGGGAGCCGCAACCTACAAGAGAACCAGCCAACTCAAAACACATAAGCAAGGAGGTTCGGAAATATCCGAGGTCAAAACACTTGGCCAGGTAAAAATCTTCTTTTATAAATGAAAGTACTTCGTACAAAAAATGCGGTGGCCAGTCCGCGGGAGGCAAATACAATCGAGAGAAGGAAAAAGAAAGACAAAACTATTCAACTTGTTTTCCCACCTCAGCATCGGCCGGGTTCACAGGGAGGTCGGCAGCCGGGTCATCAATGGGCCCCCCTCCATTGGGGGTCTTCGTGTCCCCTCGATCTCCATGTCATAATCGAAGTTGGACATGTCGAGGGTCGGGTAGAAGTGCCTCACGTGACTGAGGGCCTTCGCATAACACTCGTCCTGGGCCTTGATCACCATCATCTGACCCGCATTCGTCAGCTCCTCCTTCTCCTTGGCGAACTTCTCCTTCAAGGAGACCACCTTCTTCCCCCACTCCGCATCCTTGGCTTCGAGCTCGAGCTTCATCTTCTGCTCCCTCTTGTGCGAGCCCTCGAGCTCGATCCGCATCTCCTTCATCTCCCGCTCGCTCTTATCCGCCCGAGCTCGCTCTTGTGCCAGGGACGCTTCGTAGAGGTTCTTTACGTTAGCTCCCTGCACGCAAGCCTGCGACCGACAAGCACAGATAAGAAAAAGACTTCCGCAGCAAAATTAACAAGGGGGATAGGGTCGACGAGCTTACCAGCACGGTGGCCTGCGCCAGGCGCGTGAACGCCACCTCCACGGGCTCGCTCTCCATCTCCTTGCGGTCGCGAGGGGTTGCCAACTTTTCCACTACCTCAACGGCCTGGGCCTCCTCGGTCAGACAGTCCCCCATCCGAACCGACCAATCCGGTGCCCACCGTTGCCGCAACATCTCCACCACCGGGTCCTCTTCCTCGACTTCGACCAAGGGACCTTTCCCCTTGTCAAGAGCGGATGCCTTCTCTTGGCCCTGACCCTTCGAAGTAGCCACCCCCTTGCTCGCCTCCGAGCGAGTCCTCTTGGTCCTCGGCTCGAGCTGGGCCTCCGAGATGGCTAGGGACGACTCCCTCGGCCTCTTCATCACCTCCCCCTTCTTCTCGGCCTTCTCCTTCTTCATGGCGAGCCTCTTTGCCTTGATCGATTCAGGATCCATATCTGCAAGAAGATCCAGTAAGGACAATGAGCACAGAGGAACAACAAAGTCAAAAGAAAAGAAACAACTACATACATAGAACGGCCGGGCTCAGTCCGACGCTCGCCAGATGACCCTCCGTCACCTTCGTCCAATTGATACTATGCGACAGACGGAGGCGCTCAACAAACCCCCACTCCTCGGCCGTCAGGTCCCTCGGCCTAGGCGTTTGGTAGCTCGGCTTGGAGTGGTTCCATCGAGTGGGAATGTCCCAGGGCTCCTCACTCCGAATCACCAGATATTTTTTCTTCCAATCCTTGATGGAGTCCGGGTGACTGTGGACGACCTTCCCCTTACTCTGGGGCGAAATGTAGTGGACCCCCTCAGCCGCTGAGCTGATCATCAACATCGCTCGGAACACATTCAGCCGTAGGGGTACCTTCTGCTCCTTGCACATCAGCACGAAGCAGATGATCTGCTTCCAAGAGTTCGGTCCGTACTGCATCGGTGCCAAGGACGCCCAGTTCAACACCTCGCGAACAAACGGGTGGACTGGCAGCCTCAGTCTGGAGATGAAGGCGTCCACGGGGAAGACGCAATACCAATCAGGCAGGGGATCGGTCGGTCGAAGGGTAGAGCTCGGCAACATGAGCTCGTAGCTGGGCCCTATGTGGTACGCCAGCTGCAAAGCCTCCAAGTCACCTGCCTCCAGAACGGTCGGAAGTGTGTCCATCTTCACCCTCTTCCGGCTCGGTGACGACGGCTGGACCCCAAACAGCTCCTTATCGGAAAGATCGTCGGGGTACCGACGGAACGACTTAGGTTGTACGGGCGACCCTGTCATCAAGTTACGATAAACAGGCGCCTGGCTCGAGCCACCGGTCCTCGACCCCTTCTTCTTCGGAGCCCTCTTCTTCTTGGCTCGTTCCGGCGAGGGGGTAGATAATCGCCCCAGACCGGTCGGTATGGAACTCGAGCCCACACCCTGACCTCCTATCTGAGCCCCTTCGGCTTCACCCCCTTTGGGGCCACCCTCCTCTTCGGAAGCTAACCCTAGAATCTGGACTTCGTCCGAACTACCGCCCCCCTCCTCAGATTCGCTACTCTCCACCACAAAAGGCTTCCGAGATCGCAGCGGCTTCACATTATACACTGGCTCCTCCTCGCCTGCCGGCTCCTCCCACGAAATCGAATCGGAAGGCTCCACATGATGTACAGATTCCCCCTCAAGCACGGGTTCCTCCCACGAAGTCGATTTGGAGGTGGGTTTCACTCCCACCCTAGATGTCGACGCTGACGAGCCAGACTGAGCCCTGTCCATCTGTGCCTAAACTAAACAGACTTACCAACTAACCTGGGGTCGCTTCGGAAGAACGAGCCTGGTGCAGCAAACGGTAGGGACGAGCGCTGAAGTGTTGGAAGATTTTTTGAAAGAGAAAGAAGTGAGAAAGAAGTGGGCGATAGGGGGAGAGGGGGGGGGACATTTATAGAGGATGAAAACGACTCCTCGATTTTCGCAATTACTGTTCACCGATTGACGTGTAACTGCTGCCTGGAAAATCGCGCCACGTCCTCGAAACGTGCGCTGCTGACATCACCCAGTGCCAGGCTGGCAGCCAGACACAGGGGTCGGTTCGGATGGAGTGTTCGGCGGAGAAAACATTTTACTTAAGATTTAAGGCGCCGTCCTTCGACAGACGCCCCGGGCTCCAGAGCTCGGTCGGCTCCCCTCTCACCTGCGAACAACTCGGGACTTACAGCCTCGGCAGCCGAAACCCCGAATTGTTCCCGGGTGGGACAGAAGCCACCATCTCCTGGAGCCCTATCGGAAAACAGATCGGCCCTCCTCCAATCGGAGACGACCCATCTATCCGAGGCTCTTTAACTCCAGGTCCGGGATACGGTCGATCACCCTCCCGTCCTGATCTCTCTCGGGCCAAACAACCGTGTCAGGGTCGTCTGACCCGAAAAAGGATCCAGACGGCAAAACCACCACCAATCCGAGGCTCCTTATCTACTGGTCTGGATTTCGGTCGTTACCCCTCTCGCCCTGATCTCCCCCGGATCTGGCTACCGTATCAGAGCCATCAGATCCAAGAGAAGATCCGGACGGCAGAGTAACCACCTCTCCGACACTACCAGGGTTAAAATTTTGCAAGAGACAGACGTCAACCGAAACAGACACCCCTGATGGCCAATGGACCACCCTTGCTGTGATCAAACCCGCTGTGGGGGAGGGATACTTATAGCCTCCCCCATAGACCGGCCATTATGACATTGGGAAAGCCAATCGACAGAAGCCCATGCGCCACATGCATTTATTAGGCGGCGCCATTAATGCCCCTAGGAAATTGGAACATCGCACAGATCCCGGAGCGCCTTCAATGCTCCGCAAAGACGGCAGGCCACTCCGCTCAAACCTTCTAAGGCACCACGGCTCGCCATCACCCTTGCCGACCCATAATCCCTCGAAAGCTCGAGGTTCGGTCTAGCACCAGGGTTGTCTTCTCAGGAAGGCTCAACGGCTCGCCATCACTCTTGCCGACCCATAATCCCTCGAAAGCTCGAGGTCCGGTCTCGCACCAGGGCAATCTTCTCAGGAAGACTCAACGGCTCGCCATCACCCTTGCCGACCCATAATCCCTCGAAAGCTCGAGGTTCGGTCTAGCACCAGGGTTGTCTTCTCAGGAAGGCTCAACGGCTCGCCATCACCCTTGCCGACCCATAATCCCTCGAAAGCTCGAGGTCCGGTCTCGCACCAGGGCAATCTTCTCAGGAAGACTCAACGGCTCGCCATCACCCTTGCCGACCCATAATCCCTCGAAAGCTCGAGGTTCGGTCTAGCACCAGGGTTGTCTTCTCAGGAAGGCTCAACGGCTCGCCATCACCCTTGCCAACCCATAATCCCTCGAAAGCTCGAGGTTCGGTCTAGCACCAGGGTAATCTTCTCCGGAAGACTTAACGGCTCGCCATCACCCTTGCCGACCCATAATCCCTCGCCAGCTCGAGGTCCGGTCTAGCACCAGGGTAGTCTTCTTAGGAAGGCTCAACGGCTCACCATCACCCTCGCCAGCTCGAGGACCGGTCTAGCACCAGGGTAGTCTTCTCCGGAAGACTCAACGGCTCGCCATCACCCTTGCCGACCCATAATCCCTCGAAAGCTCGAGGTCCGGTCTAGCACCAGGGTAATCTTCTCAGGAAGTTTCAACGGCTCGCCATCACCCTTGCCGGCCCATAAACCCTCGCCAGCTCGAGGTTCGCTCTAACATCAGGGCAACCCCCTCATGAAGGCCTAGCAATTTGCCGTTACATTTCTACAACCATAAACACTCCTCCACGGCTAGCTCCCGCACCCTCGCAGGAGTGGGGGGCTTGTGTGGTAGGGTAAAAATGGCTTGGGGCCCAACCAGGGCCCAGTACAGCTCTCATTCAAAAATAGGAAAAACAACAATCTGGCTCGGCTTCGAACCACTACAGGGTCGGCGCCGAACCTCAAGTTCACCCCCACAGAGCTGGACTCCTCGTATCCGACGAGTCTCGATGGCCCTCGGCCTCCAATCCACGACAGCCCCACGGGCCGTCCGCCCAGCCTGGTAAAGAATGAAGATGACCTGGCACAACCTAGGCCACCAGATTCTCCCAGGAGCACAAGAGCCCCATGATCTGCCATGTCAGCTCCAAATACCACCAAGGGCTTTGCCACGTCAGCCCTATACCACTCTTGGTACTGCCACGTCAGCCCTAAACCCCCTGGGCCTTCTGCCACGTCAGGCCCATGGGCTTTCGGGTTCAGACCCGGCCCCCAAGCGGATCCAAACCCGGTTGGAATTCCCTATAAATACTAGACCCTCACCCACCTTTTCAGGTAATCAATCTTTTGCCACCCAAATTTTCCTAGTTATTGCTACTCTCTCACAGAGACTGACTAGATCGTCGGAGGGTCCGCCGCCGGGATAAACCCCGGTGTTCCAGGACCGTCTGCAGGTACTCGAGGCGAGGCGATCCGAGCCGATCCTCAAGCGCCGAAGCGAGCCTCCCGCTCGTCGTCCCGTGCCGCACTCTTCCCTCATTACAAATTGAGTCCGAACTCACACCTGGTGCATCCACACTGCGACAAAAAACAAACCGCATCAATTAGTTATGTACATGCGTTGCACATATTGGTAGAATGACAAAATGACAAATGACACTAAAGCCTTTTCCCATTATAATACAGAGATAACTAGTAATTTACACGTGCGATGCGCGTCTTAATAAATATAGTTATTTTAAAGTAAAAATTTAGACGTAGTCTGGGTTTGAACATAAGACTTTCTTTATAATAGTTATACACGTGTGTTGCACACGTTGGTAGATTTACAAATTACACTAAGGTCATCTCCGATTATAATATTAGAGAATTAGAGAATAATATATATATATATATATATATATATATATATATATATATATATATATATATATATATATATATATATATATATATATAATATTATAATGGAGAGCTGTCATTTGTAGACAACATGTGATTTGTATGCATTCAACCTCAATTAAATCTACACCACACAATTATAAACTTGTGATTTGTATGCATTCAACCTCAATACACCACACAATTAGAAATATGTGATTTGTATCCATTCAACCTCAATTAATTTCACACCACACAATTAGATTAAATCTAACCCTAATCTAACTAAATCTCTCAATTAAATCTACACCACACAATTAGATCTAACCCTAATCTAACTAATTCTAAACCACACATCCTAATCTCACCCCAACCTAATCTCAGAGTTTTTATTTTTATTTTTATTTTTATTTTTAAAAATTATAAAGACGTGCATTGTCTATGCATAACTAATATAAAAGAAGTATCAAATTCGAGGCCAGACTACGTTTAAATTTTTACTTTAAAAAATATTTATTTATTACGACGTGCAACGCACGTGTAAATTACTAGTAATACTAGATGGGAGAGTTAGAGTTGTAATTTGTCAAAATACAAACTTGTGCGTTGTACGTGTAACTCATACTTTCTCATTAATTACAAAAAAAACTAACAAACAAAAAAAATTCAACTATATAAAACGTGCAACGCACGTACAAAATAAATTTTTAATTTTTTTTCAACACCAAACATACACATATATTGCACTAACAACTCAAATTCTACTTATAAATACGTGCATTGCACATACAAATGTAGAATTTCCTTCAAAATATTTTTTCAATTGCGTGCAACGCGTGTTCAACTTCAAAATTATTTCTTAACACATATATCACACGTGGAAATCCAACTACTATCAAACCGTGCATCGAACATGAAAAATACTAGTATATAGAGAGAGGGGAAAAGGATATGAGCAACTTGCTCATTTACTAAATGAGCAATTGAGAATGTGACATGCATGTGATACATTGGATAACTAATTATTTTTATGATTCCTCAATCACATGCATATTACCTTATCAATTGCTCATTTACTAAATAAGCAAGTTGCTCATATCCCTTTTACTCATATATATATATATATATATATATATATATATATATATATATATATATATATATCAGTAAAAGGGATATGAGCAATTGATGATGTGGCATGGATTTGATTGGAAAATTCTAAATGAGCAATTGATGAGGTGGCATGCATTTGATTGAAAAATTCTAAAAGTGGTTAGTTGTCCAATATATCACATGCATGCCACATCATCAATTGCTCATTTACTAAATGAGCAAGTTGCTCATATCCATTTTACTCATATATATATACACTAGGTTTGCCCGTTGACACGTGCCTATGGCACGTATTCGGAACGGTGCACCTGGTTTGATTATATAAAATAGTTTTGGAGTTCCAGCAAATTAATTGAAGTAGCAAACATATTATATGAGGAAACAGTATACCTACCTTTAAGCTCAGCCATCGCCTTCTTGATCATTAGCTTGAACTTACCTGGAATACATATAGTTTGTTAGGAACACTGCATAATATTTTTTTTAACTTCAGCATCACTTTTAGATACTTGTAATAGTTATGCAAGGACATTATCATATAGGTTTTATAGAGTTTACTCTAATCCCATAACCACTATAAGCATGTCTAAATACAATAATGGTAACGCAAGTGCAGGTGTGAAGATATCTACAATACCAATAATCAAAATATTTGTTTGTCTGAGACTCAGTTTGCATTTGAAATACCTCTTATTATTATTTCAACTAAATTGAAATACATGAAGTTCTCAAAACTCTAAACCAAGCTAATCATTTCTTTTATCTCCACTTTGTCTCCCCATTGCACCTTTATAAAAAAAAATCAAAACGGATAAATAACAAATTTACTTTAGCTGTCTTTCTTGAGTGGAGAGTTTGCACCCTTCACTGGCAAACTCCAGTCATCCTAATCCTATATATCCAAACATACACTAAAAGTTCTTATATGTTATGTTATCCATGGTTTCTAATAACCAGTGAAGGTAACACTTCACGATAGTATTTTCTCTTATAGTAAAGAAATTAATGTTGCATATTTGCCAAGTTATTTTAGGTTGATGGTCAGCTTACCTGTCCTGCTATGGTTTGGACCAAATAATCCATCTCTCACTTGCGTAGACCTTAAATCAAAACCAATAAAAAACTCATCAAATAAATCACCAAATTAAAATTTTTTAAACCCAAAAATAAAACAATCGTACATCTCTGAACTTAGATCTCATGTACACACAAAATTTGAGTCAGCAAAAAAATGAGTAATCCCCTACACACAAAATTAAAAATTAGAATGAGAATTCGGTTAATGAGATGAAATTAGAGTCATCACATCGCATATAGAGGCTCTCGATTTGGTGGAGGGGAGTCGCCAATACGGAGTCGCTTGATATTTGCTCTCGATTTGGTGGAGGGGAGTCACCGATACGGAATCAGCTACGGATCAGATATCGGCGACGACATCTTGATTGGGGTTCGACATTGGATTTGGATTTGTTTTGAGATTTTCAAAATTTTCAAAATTTTCAAATTTCCAACTTTTTTTTAAATTTGGAAATTTTTAGAACTTTTAAAAATAAAAAATTTTAATTTTTTTTAAATTAAATTTTTTAAAATTAAATTTTTTTTAATATAACTTTTTATAATTTTTTATAATTTTTTAATTTTTTGAATTATTTTTAAAGCTTTTAAATTTTAATTTTTTTAAATTTCTTATTTTTTTAAAATTTTTTTAGGATTTTGAATTTTTTTAATAATAATTTTTGATAATTTTTTATAAGTTTTTGATTTTTTGAAACTATTTTTAAAGTGTTTAATTTTTAATTTTTTAAAGTTTTTTAATTTTTAATTTTTTTTACATTTTAATTTTTTTTTATTTTCTTAATTTTTTGAATAGGAAAGAGAGAGAGAGAGAGAGAGAGAGAAATAATTAAATAAATAAAGGAGTTGTTTTGGGTGGGGATTTGAATTGAGTTTTGGGAGAAAACTTTGGGGGGGGGGGGGGAGGAAATGTGTTTTGTGAGGTTAGATCTGAGCCTTTAATTTTTGGGGGATTGAATGTCACGCCCACTTTCCAAAAACACGGAATACGAGCGCGTGACAAAACCCAGCGAATGATTTTCATCATTCATGAGCTGTAGGATCGACTCAGCATCATAACAAGAATATAACAAAATGTACACAACCACGCATGCATGAATAATTTATTAATCAACAGAAAACAATTGAAACGAAATAATAATATCCCAAATAGTTTTCAAATCTGGATCAGATAAAATTCGGGACTATAAGCCCGTTACAAGATTCAAATAGCAAAAGAAATAAATAACTCAGAAACAAAATATTTAAAGCAAGTCTTTTCTCCAAGCGAAGCCTAGAACGTCTGTTCACCAATTCCAGCAAGCAATTCGTCTCCAAAGTCTGTTTATATAAATATAAAAGGAAAAAAAATAAAGAAAACAAGATAAACGCCCTCAGTGCAAGTTAGAGCCGCAAGTAGTACAAGCAAGGGTATGAAAACAAGTGCAATAAATATGGAACAAGATTTGGAATCAAGAATGTATAACATAATGTAATAGGGATGCAACGAGTAGTGGGATTCAAGAAACTAACTAGAAAGAAAGACAACTCAAGTGACAGGATTGGGCAACAAATATTAGTAGTAGAGCTGTCACGCCCCGCTTCCCAAAAATACGGAATACGAGTACATGACAAAAGCCAAGCGAATGACTAACATCACCCATAAGCTGTTTAATCGATCAACTCAACAACATAAACAATACAGAACAATTTCGCAGGCAATAATAATCTCATGAACAAAAGTACTTGGAATGAAACAATATAATATCCAAATACAATGATAATAATCCAACGTCTGGAAATAATAATAAAAATTCGGGACATAAACCCAAACAATAACAATCCAATCCAAAAATAAATACAAGTCTTAATACATTAAGTCATTTAAAGCGATAAGCAAATTAAAAGCAGAAATTTTCAAAATGTTTGTTCTCCAACTCCAGCAGGCAATTCTCCTTCATTACCTGTAAATATTTCATCTAAAAAAGAGAAAAATAATTGTCCTTAGAGCAAGTTATGGAGAGCAAGTAGAGAAAGCAGGGAACAATGGAATAACGGTATAACAATGAATCAACGGATCAATAAGAATCAATAAAATGGGACAAAACAATGATAATCGATACAATTGGCTATAAACAATGGTGCAATATTCGGTACCGGTAATCAATGATCAATAACGGTAATACTTAGCCAATGTTCGATATCAATAGGAACAATAATGATCAATATGCAATGTTGGTGATGTGTCAATCCTTATGTCTATTAATCATTTTAACACCTAACTAATGCACGTACTACTGTGTCCCATGTGTGCCGTACCACAGATACGATGCATACAATCAATTTCGTTTTAGACTTAAGTGGAAGATTCTATAGATCATGTACACGGCACAATAACGGTATTTGCAGCATTGCTGCACACTGGTTGGCTCAATAAAAACAATACACGGTCAATTGGGGATACTGTGTCAGTAGTCCAACAATAAACCGATAACAATAACTTTTGCCAACACACAATATTTTGGGAACAAGGCCCACACTTCAGCGTACAGTCACTATATCATCAACTACTCCAGTCAATCCCTTAAACCTCGGCTTGTTAATTATTTATCAATGCAACAACACAATATGCAACTAAGACATAAAATGAACCATAATATCGATCGGGAAACAATAGGTTGATAATATGTATAGGACGGTTAGAATAGTGACAATAACTCATTGGGAACATGCAATGCAACATACGTTCATTTAATCATGCAATGATACGATAAAGGAATAATTAATACATTAAAAAGGGAGATCTAAAATTCTGGAATGTAAAAACACAGCTACAGTAAAATGGGTATAACTCTTACTACAAAACTCGGAATTCAAAAATTCTGGATGTTATTGACATCTAGACATTCGGGGCTACATTTCATATTCAGAAAATATTTTATTTTGAGATCATTTACTGCTTCGAAACCCGCAATCAAGTTCAGGTCAGCAACATGTATAATTCTTAAGGTATTTTCCTTGGACATAAATTAATTTAACATGATGGATCTCGATTATATAGTCAATAATTTGTGTAACTAGCATGATAGGCGTCCAAACATGATAAATAAAGATTAGAACACACACATATACAAGTCCAACATCAATCAATCACCAAACGATCAAACGACATACAACCTAACGATTGTCTTTACAATAAATTATTTGTGTTGTGACTTGTATGAATAACCCTATTAACAATTCTATATGCATTCATTAAAGATCCAAACTTTAGAGTCAAAGAGGCACGATGTCAAGAATATTGGGGTTAGCTCGTGTAAACCCACAATAAACCCAACGAAAGGGATAACAAAGGGAATACGATAACAAAAAGATCTACTTGCAGGAATTTCAATAACACTTGAATTTGATACAATTTGCAATTCAAGAGGACGGTGACTTGCCTGTTGGATGGTGAAAATACCAAGAATAACGGGGTAAGAATTCCGAACCAACGAACTTACGAACCAGTTCAACCCACCAATAATACGTGCAATATACGTGCACACAAAGAACCCAATCAAAGAGAATAGCAACTGCAATCAAGAGGCACAGCAACTGCACACAATCAAAAAGACAGCAGCAACAGCAAAGGTCGACGACCGGCCAAGGGGTGGCGGCGCTGGCGACCAGGGACGAGGTCGACGTCGCCGGAGGAGGCGCACGGGGGCGGCATCGCAGGCGAGCGGCTGGCGTCGAGGGGTGAGCCTAACCGAGCTCGTCGATCTGAATAGAGGTTTCGGTCGGGATTTCGACGGAAAGAGGGAAGGAGATCGGGTGTGTGGTGGTGCGACGACGTTGTGGGGGTCGCCGGAGGCCAGGGGTTCACCAGAGAAGAGGATGAGCACAGGGGTCGCCGGAGTTTGGCCGGGAAAGGAGGGGAACGGGATGGGTTTGGGGATTTCTGAATGGAGAGAGAGAAAGAGGAGAGAGAGAGGGCGTCCAGGGTTTTGATTTGTGTGCAAAATTAATCTTTACAGCAGAGTTGTATTTATAGGGTACAATCAGGGTACAGGGTTAGTGGTGTAGGGTCCAATAAAAGTGGATTTGGGTCAAGAACAAATGAAATTGAGTTTTATGGTTCAATTAGAAATAGATCAAAATCATCGCGGTTCAAATAAAAATACCCACAATTCAAATAAATAAAATCCACAATATAGATAACCCAATAAAAGAGAAAAATAGTTCATGAACGAAAATTTCAACCCAATTAAATAAATAAATAACACAATTGAAATAATAAGAATTGGGCTTAAAATAAATTGGAACTCGCCAAAAAAATCAGATCGGGCATATAAAAATAAAATAATCCAATATATGAATTTTAAATAGAAGATCATGAAATAACAATTTATAATCATAATCATAAATAGTAATAAATTATACAATAAAATAGTATTCAGGTTTAGAAATTTTATTAAAATAATCCAATAACAATAATATATTTGTTTTAAGCTCAAATATAAATAGCCGATTAATAAGATGTCGAAGAAAAGATCACAATACAACATTATTCGAAATAAATAAAATTTTTGTTTAGAAAATATTTTAATACGGTTCCAAAAAAAATTTAACACAAAATAAATTTTCAAAAGTTCAAATTATAGAAAATACACAGAAAATACTAATTAACGGAAATGGGGGTTACATGAGCAAGTGGGCAAGTGAACATATAATGGTATCAAGCATCAAGTAACAAGTATCCCGTACAAGTGTCAAGTAACAAGTAACAAGTCTCAAGGATTAAGTCTCAAGTAAGGCATCTAGTGTGTACAAGGAACAAATTAATCTTAAGTCAAATGTTTAATTCTATCTAGGTAGCACTTCATGCATCCATATTTTTACTACGTGGTTGTACATACAATCAGTTACGTTTAGGTCTAGTTGTGAATTTTATAGGGCGGTGTACTCAGGTATCAAGTATCAAGCAAGCAAGGTTCATGAATACGAAAATAAAGTAACAAGTTCACGAACCAAGTACAAGTTTGCAAATACACTAACAAGTTCTGGAACCACACAGTAGGTTCATGAATACAACAAGTTCATGAGCCAAGTAATGGCTTCATGAATACATCAAGATACAACAAGTTCATGAACCGAGCACTGGGAAACACGGTCCCCCTTCCGAGTACACTTATCTATATCGTCCACTACTATAGTCTTTCTCTTAAACCCCGGCTTGTTATTTATTATTATTATTAACCAAGCATGAAATTGTGCAAAACAGGTCAAGTAAACATGGTCAAGAACATGGAAGAAGTTTAAGATAATTATAAAGCATATTCGAGGGTCAACACAAATTATGATTATCAAGAACTACGAGAATTGCAGTTCTGGACAGCATGACATTGTTGCACCGAAACTGCGATTCCCGTTGCTACAAGATAGAAAAATTGGATCCGTCAGAAGTCCTAGAAACTAGACTCTTACCCGGTTCCAACGCATATAATTAAGACACATAAAAGTTGTAGCAATTGATGTCAAAACATTAAACTACACATGATTTGTGTTTAGCCAGAATTTGTAAAACTGAGTTTATACATATGAAACATGGTTGAAACTTCATTAATTAATTCTGAGAAAATTAGGGAATGTTCTCCAGGGTGTACATATCAGCATGTAAAATTTTAAGTCATTTACTTACTGGTAGCATAGTTAAAACAATTGTAAACCAAAGTGGTGCAGCGGTTTTTGTGAATCTGTAATTACAGACACATCGGCAGTAAAACTGCTATATCTCCTAAACCGTAACTCAAAATTCAAAAATTCTGGATATTATTGGCAACTAGATACCCGGGGATACATTTTATATTCAGGATTCAAGTTCAGATTCCAATTTTATCGGGGTCAAAACTGTAAGCCAAGACAGAACAGAAACCAAATAGAACACCTTTTGTATGAAATGAATCAAAATTTTACTAGTTGTGAACAAGTGTATCAACGAAGAGTTGTGACTCTTTGATCATGTGATAGATAAGGCGAAACATGAGATCATCAATGATAAACAAAGAGGAGTCACATTTACAATCTACTTGCAGTATTTTCAAGGAAAAGTTTGTACTAAAAAACGAAATGTACAAAAAGATACTTGCCTTGGGGTGTAGACGATGAATCCGACGAAAGAATAACGGGAATGGATCCAAGCACGGATGACGATCAAGACTAAGGAAGATTGGACGACTGGATCCAAGAGCTTGATGACGATGATCGCGATCAACGATCGGACGACCGAGATTCAACGATCAAGATCAAGATCAAGATCAAGGGATCTGACGGCTTGGATCTGATCTGGGGTTGATGATCAAGATGATGGTCCGAATTGCAAAGAGATTGGGAGGCCAAGATCTGATCTGATCGGATTCGAATCGTAAAAGAGATCGGACGGTCGAGATTCAAAAGATCAATCAACAGCCTCAGATCACACAGCGACCCAGGTTCTGGTTCTGGCGACGACTGGCGGCGACTCGGGTGGCAGATGGCAGGGCGAAACGGGGTGCACTGCGGTGGCTGGCATTCGGGAGGAATGTTAGGGTGCTGTAGTCAAGCACGAGGGCTGCACTGTCGCCGGAGGGGAGACGACGCACAGGGGAGTGCGGGGTGGCACACTGCTGTCGAGGTGTGGTCACGGAGGAGGTCAGCGACTGACTGCGATGTGGGGCTACGTCGTCGCTGGTCTGCAATCGTGCGGTGCTCGGGAGGAGCACAGCATAGCAGCACCGCCGAGAGGAGGCTGGCAGAGAGAGGAGGGGGGTGCAGCGGGTGAGGCACAAGGCAAGAAGATGAGGAGGCTCGGGGTGAGACTGGAGGTAGACGAAGGGTTAGGGAAGACGATGGGTATGGAAGAGGTAGGGGTGAGTTGGCGGCTAGGTTATACAGAGGAGGGGGATAGGTGAACAGGGTGAATATATAGATATATATATAGGATAGTTAGGGTATTAACCGGGTTTGGGTTTTAGGTAATGGGTTTGGTTAGATAATGGCTATAGGGTTAACGGGTATAGGGATAAATTAATGGGTATTAAGATTTAAATAAAAATAAGGTTTGAAAATCCAATGGGGAAATAAAATAATCAATAACATAAAAATAATATTTATAACAAAATGTAGTTTGCATTATAGTATAGAATTAATTTGAAATAACTACAAATACAATTAACGATAGGAATAGATTTTTAATTTAATAATCAAATATAATAATATTAATAACAATAATGAAAAAAATTATATATCAATAATAATAATAATAATAATAATAATACTACAAAGAAAAATACAATATAATAGTAACAAAAATAAGAAAAATATTTTCCTTAATAATCCAAGCATAATAATAATAATAAAAGATTTGTAATACAATATAAGAATTATTGGAAACTAGTTACAAATAAAATTATTTATTAATAATAGACTTTAATATGAAATCCAAGAATATATTTTATCAAAAAGAATTTGAAAGCGGAAAAATGATTTACAAAAAAAAAATTAAGTACAGAAAATACATCCAAAATACAAGAAATGGGAAACAGTGATTATAGAATGAGAGCCACTTGATAGCTTTCTTTGTGTTTTATTATATAGATATTGATGCGGTTTATTTCTGGGAGACGTGTGGATGCACCAGGTGTGAGTTCGGACTCAATTTGTATTTGAAGGAGAATGCTGCTCGTCCGACGACCCTTGGCAGACCGGGCGGAACCTGTGGCGACCTCGGGGTGATTCGGAGATCTGGGCTCGGATCAGAGGATTCGGATCCGAGGTCTTGTGTACCTGCAGACGGTCCTGAAACACCGGGGTTTGTCCCGGTGGCGGACCCTCCGACGATCTAGTCAGTCTCTGTGAGAGAGTAGCAATAACTAGGTGAATTTAAGTAGAAAAAGATTGATTACCTCAAAAGGTGGGTGAGGGTCTAGTATTTATAGAGAATTCCAACCGGGTTTGGATCTGCTTGGGGGCCGGGTCTGGACCCGAAAGCCCATGGGCCTGACGTGGCAGAGGGCCCAGGGGGTTTAGGGCAGACGTGGCCATACCAGGAGCGGTATAGGGCTGACGTGGCAAAACCCTGGGTGGTATTTGGAGCTGATATGGCTGATCGTGGGTCTTCTGTGCTTCTGGGAGAATTGGAGGGCCTAGGCTGTGCCAGGTCATCCCCCTGCTTCGCCAGAGAGGGGGGACGGCCAGTGGGGCTGTCACGGATCGGAGGCCGAGGATCGCTGAAGCCCGTCGGATACGAGGAGGCCAGTTCTGCGGGGGTGAACGTGAGGTTCGGCGCCGACCTGGCGGTGGTTCGAGGCCGAACTAGATTGCTATTTTTACCTTTCTTGAGTGAGAGTTGTATTGGGCCCTGGATGGGCCTTCAGGCCATTTTTACCCTACCACACAAGCCCCCCACTCCTGCGGGGGTGCGGGAGCTAGCCGGGGAGGAGTGTTCATGGTCATGGAAATGGGATGGCGAATCGCTGGGTCCTCATGAGGGGGCCGTCCTGAGGCTTCCTGGGAAGATTGCCTAGGTGCCAGACCTAGCCTCGGGAGGGCGAGGGATTCTAGGTCGGCACGGTTGAAGGCGAGTCGTGGAGCCTTCCTGAGAAGACTACCCTGGTGCTGGACCCGACCTCGAGCAGGCGAGGGACTTATGGGCCAACAAGGGGGGTGGCGAGCCGTTGAGCCTTCCTGAGAAGACTACCCTGGTGCCGGACCTGACCTCGAGCTTGGCGAGGGATTATGGGTCGGCAAGGGCGATGGCGAGCCGTGGAGCCTTCCGGAGAAGACTACCCTGGTGCTAGACCCGACCTCGAGCAGGCGAGGGACTTATGGGCCAACAAGGGGGGTGGCGAGCCGTTGAGCCTTCCTGAGAAGACTACCCTGGTGCCAGACCTGACCTCGAGCTTGGCGAGAGATTACGGATCGGTAAGGGCGATGGCGAGCCGTGGAGCCTTCCTGAGAAGACTACCCTGGTGTTAGACCCGACCTCGAGCAGGCGAGGGACTTATGGGTCAACAAGGGGGGTGGCGAGCTGTTGAGCCTTCCTGAGAAGACTACCCTGGTGCCAGACCTGACCTCGAGCTTGGCGAGGGATTACGGGTCGGTAAGGGCGATGGCGAGCCGTGGAGCCTTCCTGAGAAGACTACCCTGGTGTTGGACCCGACCTCGAGCAGGCGAGGGACTTATGGGTCAACAAGGGGGGAGGCGAGCCGTTGAGCCTTCCTGAGAAGACTACCCTGGTGCCAGACCTGACCTCGAGCTTGGCGAGGGATTACGGGTCGGTAAGGGCGATGGCGAGCCGTGGAGCCTTCCTGAGAAGACTACCCTGGTGTTAGACCCGACCTCGAGCAGGCGAGGGACTTATGGGTCAACAAGGGGGGTGACGAGCCGTTGAGCCTTCTTGAGAAGACTACCCTGGTGCCAGACCTGACCTCGAGCTTGGCGAGGGATTATGGGTCGGTAAGGGCGATGGCGAGCCGTTGTGCCTTAGGAATGTTGGGCAGGGTAGCCTGCCATCTTTTGCGGAGTGTTGAAGGCGCCTCAGGATCTGTGCGATGTACCAATTTCCCAGGGGCCTTAATGGCGCCGCCTAATAAATGTATGGCGCATGGTCTTCCGTCGTTTGGTTTTCCCCACGTCATAAAAGCTGGTTTATGGGGGAGGTTATAAGTACCCCTCTCCGCAGCGGGTTGGATCACAGCAAGAGTGGTCTACTGGTCCTCCAAGGTGTCTGCTACGGCGGACGTCTGCCTTTTGCAAAATTTTTCCTTTGGTTGTGTTGGAGAGGTGGTTTCTCTGCCGCCCCGATTTTCTCTTGGATCTGATCGCTCTGATACGGCCGCCAGATCCAGGGGGGATCGGGGCGAGAGGGGTAACGAACGAAATTCGGACCAATAGATGAGTAGCCTCGGATTGGTGATGCTTCTGCCGTCTGGATCCTTTTTCGGGACAGACGACCCTGATATGGTTGTTTGGCCCGAGAGAGATGCAGATGGGAGGGGCCTCTACCAAACCCCAGGCTTGGGGCCGGAGTGCCCCGGATAGGTGGGTCGTCTCCGATTGGAGGTCGGCCACTCTGTCTTCAAATAGGGCCCCAGGTGATGGCGGTTTCTGTCTCACCCTCGAACAGTTCGGGGTTTCGGCCGTCGAGGCTGTAAGCCCCGGACTGCTCGCGGGTGAAAGGGGAATCGGCCGAGTCCTGGAGCCCGGGGCGTCTGTCTAAGGGCGACGCCTTAAACCTTTAAGTAAAAACGTTCTCTTTGCCGAAGGCCCCCTCCGAACTGACCCCCTTGTCTGGCTGCCAGCCTGGCGTTGGATGACGTCAGCAGCGCACGTTTTGAGGTCGTGGCGCGATTTCCCAGGCGACAGTTGCACGTCAAATAGGTGAACAGTTCTCGCGGGAATTGAGGAGTCGCTTTCGTCCTTTATAAATACTCCCCCCTCTCCCCTTCTAGCCCACTCCTCTTCTTGCCGCCATTTTTTGTTCAAAAATTTCCCCACACTTTAGCGCTCGCCCCTGTAACTTGTTGTACTGGACTCGCCCTTCCGAAGTGACCCCAGGTGAGTTGGTAAGTTTGTTTAGTTTTAGGCACAGATGGATAGGGCTCAGTCTGGCTCGTCAGCGTCGACCTCTAGGGGGGAAGTGAAACCTGTTTCCGACTCGACTTCGTGGGAGGAGCCCGTACTTGAGGGGGAGTCAGTATACGTCGAGGAGTCTTCCGATTCGGTTTCGTGGGAGGAACCCGCAGGTGAGGAGGAGGAGGTACATGGTGTGAGGCCGTTACGCTCCCGACGTCCCTTTGTGGTGGAGAGTAGTGAGTCGGGGGAGACGAATGATGGCTCGGGCGGCGTCCGCGTTTTGGAGTTGACTTTCGAGGAAGAGGGAGGCAAGGGTGGCATTGTAAAGAGATCCACAGTTCAGGGTGCGGGTCCGAGTTCCATGCCGACCGTCTTGGGGCCCTTATTCACTCTCTCGCCGGAGCGAACCAAGACGAAGAAGAAGAAGGCTCCGAGGAAGGCAGGACCAGGGACTGGTGGTTCGAGCCAGGCGCCCGTATACCGTAATTTGTGGACAGGTTCGCCCGTGCAGCCGAAGTCTTTCCGTCAGTATCCTGACGACCTATCTGACAAGGAGCTCTTCGGCGTGCAGGCTTCCTCGCCGAGTCGGAAGAGGGGGACGATGGATGCGATTCTGACCGTCTTGGAGGGCGGGGACTTGGAGGTTTTGCAGCTAGCGTACCACATAGGTCCTGGCTACGAATTGATGCTGCCGAGTCCTACTCTGCGCCCAACCGATCCCTTATCTGCTTGGTGTTGCGTCTTCCCAGTGGACGCCTTCATCTCTGGTCTGAGGTTGCCAGTCCACTCGTTTGTTCGGGAAGTGTTGAACTGGGCCTCCTTGGCTCCGATGCAGTACGGGCCGAACTCTTGGAAGCAGATAATCTGTTTCATACTGATGTGCGAGGCACGGAAGGTACCCCTGCGGTTAAACGTGTTCCGAGCGATGTTGATGATCAGTTCGGCGGCTGAGGGCATTTACTATATCTCCCCCCGGAGTAAGAGGAAGGTTGTACATAGCCACCCGGACTCTATTAAGGATTGGAAGAAGAAATATTTGGTGATTCGGAGTGCAGAGCCCTGGGACATTCCGACTAGATGGAACTATTCCAAGCCGAGATATCCTGCGCCGAGGCAGGGGGATCTGTCGGCCGAGGAGTGGGGGTTTGTCGAGCGCCTCCGTTTGTCCCCTAGTATCGATTGGACGAAGGTGACGGAGGCCCATCTGGCGAGCGTCGGACTGAGCCCAGCTGTTCTGCGTATGTAGTTGTTTCTTTTCTCTTGGTCTTTTCGTGCTTTCCTGCTTATTGCTTCTTAATGGTTTTTTCCGCAGATATGGATGAGGCGTCGATCAAAGCCAGGAGGCTCGCCATGAAGAAGGAGAATGCCGAGAAGAAGAAGGGGGAGTCGGTGAAGAGACCGAGGGAGCCGCCCCTGGTTATCTCGGAGGTCCCGCTCGAGCCGAAGGCCAAGTGGACTCGCTCGGAGACGAGCAAGGGGGCGGCCCCTTCGAGGGGTAAGGGTCCAGCGAGGGCGTCTGATCTCGACAAGGGGAAAGGTCCCTTGGTAGAGGTTGAGGAGGAGGACCCGGTGGTGGAGATGTTGCGGCAACGGTGGGCGCCGGACTGGTCGGTTCGGATGGGCGACTGTCTGACCGAGGAAGCCCAGACTGTTGAGGTGGCAGAGAAGTTGGCGACCCCTCGTGATCGCCAAGCGATGGAGAGTGAGCCCGTAGAGGTGGCTTTTACGTGCCTGGCGCAGGCCACCGTGCTGGTAAGCTTGTCGACCCCATTTTTCTCGTTAATCTTGCTTCGGGAGTTCTTCCCTTATCAGTGTTATGTTGGCCGCAGGCTTGTATGCAGGGAGCTAACGTAAAGAATCTTTATGAAGCGTCCCTGTCGCAAGAGCGGGTTCGGGCGGACAAGAGCGAGCGGGAGATGAAGGAGATGCGGATCGAGCTCGAGGGTTCGCATAAGAGGGAGCAGAAGATGAAGCTCGAGCTCGAGGCTCAGGACACCGAGTGGGGGAAGAGGGTGGTCTCCTTGAAGAAGAAGTTTGCCAAGGAGAAGGAGGAGTTGACGGCTGCGTTTGACAAGGAGAGGGCCGAGCTGACGGATGCGGGTCAGCGGATGGTGATCAAGGCCCAGGATGAGTGCTACGCGAAGGCCCTCAGCCATGTGAGGCACTTCTACCCGTCCGTCGACCTGTTCGATTTCGAGTATGACATGGAGATTGAGGGGGCACTGAAGACTCCTGCCGAGGAAGGGCCCGTTGGCAACCCGGCCGCCGACCCTTCTGCGAACCCGATCGATGCCGAGGCGGGAAATCAAGTTGTGTAGTTTTATCTTTCTTTTCTCTCTCCTTTGATTGTATTCGCCTCCCGCGGACTGGCCACCGCCTTTTTTGTGAGAAGTAGTACACTTTATAAAAAGTATCTTTGGCTGGCCAAGTGTTTTGACCTTGGGTATTTCCGAACCTCCTTGCTTATGTGCGTTGAGTTGGTACTCTTGCAGGTTGTGGCTTCCCTTCCCGGGGCGGACCCCCGTCGTCCTGATGCGGCGTGGCTTTGGAGCGAGGTTGAGGCATTGGAGACCACTTTGGCTCGGTACCTTGAGAGGGCCCGTACCGCTGATGCTGCCTTCGATTATCACAGGAACATGTCTGAAGCCCTTGACGAGGAGGCGAGCCGGCTGGGAAGGGCGATGCTGGATCGGGAACTCGGCGGTGCGAGCCCTGGACCGGCCGTGTTGGGTGTCTTGGTCCACTTCTGGGAGGTTACTTCGTAATGTTTTTCTTGAGAAAGAAATGGAGATACACCGCCATAATATCATGCTGGGTGCCTCGGCATCTTCCTCGGTCGGGTCGGCAAACAGAGGGGTTTCCTCTGCGAGGCTGCTATTGTTGCGTATGCGATCAGATGACGCCCAGAGCTCCGTGGCTGGGGAGTCGACCGTGGCTGAGCTTAAGGACCATTATAACAAGGAGAGGGATTTTAGTCGCTCGTTCGGAGTAATCCCGTTCTTCCATATTGAGATGAGTGGAGTGGTCCCGTAACCACCATCGTTCACCACACCACTAGCCGAAGCAAAGACCGTTACAAGGAGAGCCCACCGACCCGCGAGGGATCGAAGTGGGGTCTTAGGGAGAGTCCCTAGCTCGGATTCGGTTGGAGCCTATCGAGGCGTTGGGGACGATACCGGAGTGAGGACTCAGGCGCCGATTTCATTATCTGGCGTTTAGGGTTTCAACAAAAAGAGATCTCTTTCGTATAAGGTACGGAGGGCCGCTAAGACGGTCCTGTACACATGAGTGTTTACAAAAAACCGGTTTACATTAAGCCAGGCTAGAGCCTATGTTTGCCCTTCGAGGAGTTTTATCCGGCACTTGGCTTCGACTGGGGCCTTTTTCCACTTGGTGACAGATTTGGAAGCAGGGCCGTCCCTCTCAGGATTGAACTTGACGGCATCGAGGGAGAACACCCCCCCCCCCGACGGTGGTCATGTAGCACGATCGCGCTGCTTCTTGGCTACCTCGGATAGTGTCGACCCCTTGCGGGGTGGGAAATTTGAGTTTCATATGGTAAGCCGAGGGCACCGCTTGGAGGGAGCATAGTCCGGGTCGGCCGAGTATGGCGTTGTAGGCTGCCTTGACGTTGACCACCATGAAGTCCATGGACTCGGTCCTTTTGATGGGGGCCGATCCTGCGATAACTCGAGGGTGACAATCCCTTCTATCACGATCGGGACGCCGGAGAACCCCTGCAAGGTGTATCCGGCCGGCTTGAGCCTGCCTCTAGGTAGCTTGAGATTCTCGAATGCTTCGAGGAAAAGGATATTAACCGAACTGCCGTTGTCGACGAGGACTCGGCGAACTTCACAATTAGCCATGTGGAGACAAATGACGAGGGCATCGCAGTGGGGTAGGCGGACGCCCTCGAGGTCCTCTCCCGAGAAGGAGACCGGCATCGGTTGTATCTTGGGCGAGGAATTGTTGCGGACAGCATTCACTTCCCGGATGAAGGCTTTTCGGGAAGTATTTGAATTTCCTCCCATGGGCCCTCCGTGGACACAATGCAAGATGAAGGGAGCCTCCGCGGCTCCCTCGGAGTCGGGATCCTGACCTTGGATGCGGTTCGGAGTAGGGTTCGGAGGCGAGGTCCTCCGGTTCCTAATGTCTCGCCGATCCCGTGGGACTTCTCGGGTGAATTCTCGGAGGTACCCCCTGGAAATGAGCTCCTCGATCTCGTCCTTCAGGGCTCGGCACTGGTCGGTCTCGTGCCCGTGATCTCTGTGGAAGCGACAGTAGAAGCGCTGGTCTCGGTTCTTGCCGTTGTTAGGCCGGGGGGGTAATCGAACAATGCCTTTGTCTTCGATTTCTAAGAGGATTGCGGATACGTTATGTGTCAAGGGAGTGTACCTCTCGAAGCGGGGGACCGGCGGGACCTTCTTCAGGGCCCCCGCGTCCCTTGGAGCTATCTTCGATGGTTCGACCTCTTCGACCTTCCGCTTTCCCTTCCCGATGGCCTCCTTGGTATCTTCGGGGTTAAGGGCCTCTTCTGCCCTAATGTATTTCTCAACCCTGTTGAGGAGGTCGGGAAAGTCGACGGGGGGTTTCTTCGCCAGAGAAGCCTTCAGTTGTCCATGACGGACGTTGTGCCGAAATGCCGCAGAGGCGACGCCCGGATCGAGGGAGGAGACCGATCTTGCCTCTGCGGTAAACCTCCGTACGAACACTCTGAGTGACTCCCCCTCTATCTGTCGGAGCCCTAGCAATGAGGCGCTGGTCCTTTCGGCCTTCCGGCTAGTGACAAAGTGGGCAAGAAAATTGCCCTCTAGTTGGTCGAAGGAGTAAATGGAGCCGGGGGCGAGCTTCGAGAACCATTAGCGAGCTGGGCCCCGAAGGGTGGCCGGGAAGGCTCGGCACAGCAGGAGGTCTGAGGCGCTGTGAATCATCATGAGGATTTTGAAGCCCTCCATGTGATCAGCAGGATCTCCCTCGCCGTCGTAGGTCTCGAATTGAGGGGGTCGGAAGTTCCTGGGTATTTCTGCCTGGAGGATAGGGGCGGAAAAGGGAGGTCGGATAGGCCTGTACCCCTGAGCTGCTCTTTGGCCGCCGTCCCCTATGTGATCGAGGCGATCTTCCATTTCTTGGAGGCGCCTTAGGAGTACGTCATCGTCCTCGGGCTGGATTGTTGATGGTCGGGACACGCTGGCCTCGGTGTCCGACCTGGTTTTGGGAATGGAGGGTTTCTCCCCTGGGGGCCCGTCGGAGAGCCCCAAGAATTTCTCTTCGGAAGTCCTGGAACTCCTTCTGAGTGACGGGGGCTCCCTCGACCCTATTCGGCTGGCCTGAAGGTCGCCTTCCGATACGGCTGAGTGCGGGCCTCCGTCTCTCGGGCGGTGGTCGTGGATGGTTCGGGGCCGGGTTGGAAGCAGCCCTTCCCCTGCTGCGGGTGATTTGACGGTTGACGATTATTCCTCGTAGGTCGGGCTGGACTGTACGGGTGGCGCTTCGCCGGGATCCCTGATGGGAATCTCCGTGCCTTGATGCGCGTGGCCCAGCATTGGTATTTGGTGGGGGTGTGTCCTGTCGGTTGACGGAGGACGCGGCCCCCTGGCCTCTGGAGGCCATGGGAGTTCGGCTGTCGAGGTCGCTCGATGGTCGGGCTCGGGTCGGCTTCTGAAGCAAAGTTTCCCACAGACGGCGCCAACCTGATGCGGTTTATTTCTGGGAGACGTGTGGATGCACCAGGTGTGAGTTCGGACTCAATTTGTATTTGAAGGAGAATGCTGCTCGTCCGACGACCCTTGGCAGACCGGGCGGAACCTGTGGCGACCTCGGGGTGATTCGGAGATCTGGGCTCGGATCAGAGAATTCGGATCCGAGGTCTTGTGTACCTACAGACGGTCCTGAAATACCGGGGTTTGTCCCGGTGGTGGACCCTCCGACGATCTAGTCAGTCTCTGTGAGAGAGTAGCAATAACTAGGTGAATTTAAGTGGAAAAAGATTGATTACCTCAAAAGGTGGGTGAGGGTCTAGTATTTATAGAGAATTCCAACCGGGTTTGGATCTGCTTGGGGGCCGGGTCTGGACCCGAAAGCCCATGGGCCTGACGTGGCAGAGGGCCCAGGGGGTTTAGGGCAGACGTGGCCATACCAGGAGCAGTATAGGGCTGACGTGGCAAAACCCTGGGTGGTATTTGGAGCTGATATGGCTGATCGTGGGTCTTCTGTGCTTCTGGGAGAATCGGAGGGCCTAGGCTGTGCCAGGTCATCCCCCTGCTTCGCCAGAGAGGGGGGACGGCCAGTGGGGCTGTCACGGATCGGAGGCCGAGGATCGCTGAAGCCCGTCGGATACGAGGAGGCCAGTTCTGCGGGGGTGAACGTGAGGTTCGGCGCCGACCTGGCGGTGGTTCGAGGCCGAACTAGATTGCTATTTTTACCTTTCTTGAGTGAGAGTTGTATTGGGCCCTGGATGGGCCTTCAGGCCATTTTTACCCTACCACAGATATATATATAAAGAGAGAGAGAGAGAGAGAGTTCATGCTATATATATTATGAACTATATATATTTTGATTTTATAGATCGATGGAACCAATTCGAGGCAGAGACAGAGCAACAACCAGGGACCGGGATAGAGATAGAGATAGTCGAGAAAAGGGAGGAGACTCTGATCGTTGTAGTAGAGACGATGATCGTCACAGTGATAGAGGTCGTGAACGGGATAGAGATCAGTCCCAGAGCTATGATTCAAGGGGGCGACATAGATCCCGTTCTTTATCAAGAGAACCGTTCTAGAGATTATGATCATCACAGACAAGTATCTTTGCAATATATTAGAATTTTAATGAAGGACCCTGTAGAAACATATAGTTATTGCCCATATTTAGCTATCTTTCACTAGATCTCCTCAGACTTCACCCCTCTGTGATCATCAAGTCAAACGAGTCAACACGCTTCAGCCAATTTAGGCCCACATGCAAACGATTACAACCCGGTCCGTTAGGGTCTCAGACCCGTTTATCCCTACCTATAAATACCAGACCCACTCCTCACTTCTGAAGGTAACAAACTTTTCCCCACCTGAACCCTAGCTACTGTTGCTTTCTCAATGACGACTAGATCGTCGGAGGGCCTATCGCCGGGATCTCTCCCGGTGTTTCTAGGCAGTGTGCAGATACAAAAGAGCGAGCCGAGCCTCAAAGATCCGAGCCGAGCTGCTGGATCCGAGCTGCTGGATCCGAGCCGATCACCTGGCCTCCACCTCTCTCCTGCTACTCCTAATCCGGTCCTACGGCCGAGGATCTGATCGACGCCAGTACCACATATTCTGCTACACAAATTACAAGAACTCACACATATTATCCCCACACCCCAAAAACAAACAGCTTCATTATTCTTTATGCAATAGGGTATACTGAATTTATTAACAATTCTTTGTCCACTATATTCATGCACCAAACCTGTACTATATAAAGGTGTAGTTTAATTCTCAGCAGTGTGGTGCTTCTAGCAACAGAAGTACCAAGGAGAATGTGCAACATCAGTTAGTGAGAAAATATAGTCCATAAATCTCTCAAGCTTCTGCATAGATATATATCATGCCCAGCTTGGATGCAATGTGGTGCATATCCTGTTAAATCATATACTCGGGGTGGGTAATTACACAGAATTTATAGGAGCTTATTAGCCATCAAAAGCACCTACCATAAGCAGTTATTACTTAGATGATATATTAGTTTAGTCACATATTGGTTATGTATTAGTTAAGTCATCTATTCTCTCTTATATGTATGAGCCATTTTGTACTCAGTTTATTAAGAAATCAATAAAATAATATTTTCCTATCCCTAATTCTAACATGGTATCAGAGCCAATTGTCCTATAAGACCTATACTATTTTTTATACTCGTCGTCGAGGTGGAGTGATTCTCGTCTTCATCGGAATCACTCCACCTCGCAACATCTCTCTTCCTCTCCCGATCTTCTTCTTCCGAGATCAAAACCCTAATTCCCTTCTCCATCAATCAACAACCACAAACCCTAGCCATCACCACTTACCTCTCCAAAACCCTAACCCCAAATCTCCAAAAATCAAAACCCTAATATCTTCAACCAACTTCGACGAATTCCCCCACCTCGACCTCTTCATCAACAAACCCATCAATAAACGATGGCGATTCGAGTTCGTAAGATCTGTCACTTCGACTCCTTTCAGTTCTTGATTGGAAATAACACACCGCACTCTGGGAATCCGCAACAACCTTGCTCAACGAACTGCCGTGATCCGCCGTCAAACTTCACGATGACGAACTGGAACTTCTCGAGATTCGCGTCCACATTATCATCTTCCTGTTCCTCAACTCCAGATAAGCGATATGGTACTCCGCCGACATCATTGAGCTCACCTCCTTCCTCCGCTTCCGCGCTGAGGCAAAAGCTGACATCATCACTCTCGTCCTCATCCTCATCCACCTCACCCTGTTCTCTTCTCCCTCGCGACTTCCTCTTGCCCTTGTCGACCGCCCGTCTTCTTGTCGATGAATTTGGTGGCAGCGAGATCGGTGCCTTTTAAGGTCAGCCTCCAGATCTGTCGTTCCAATTGGCCGGGGGATTGCTATTTCCTGTTTGGCAGATCTAATTACGGGTGCTGCTGTTTTGATTCAGATGTGGATGCAAATAGTTCAAATCCAATTGTTGTCTTGCTAGTGCTGCTGTTGATTAAGATTCAATACCCAACTCCCATACCCGACCCGATTCCCCAAAAAAAATAACTAAATAACTAAATAAATAAAAATCTTGCAGGTTCTTGTGCTTCTACATCCAGATCGTCAACTCACTTCGGTTGATCGCTCGTGAGTTTGAGAGGGGTGTTATCAGCATCCAATTCTCAGTTTAGAGATAATATCCCACCACATCGACAATTCTCAAGTCTAGGGTGAAATCCTATCATCGACTATGTCTCAAGTTAGGGGTGAGATCTCATCACAGATCGGGATATTGAGATCCCGCCACTGTTCGGGGTGAGATCTCAACAGAGCGCCACCGCTACTTCCTTTCGCAATACTCTACTTCTCAGTTTCGTCACATGCGCCATCAAGCGCTGTCACTACACCACAGTTTGTCGTGCCTTTCACATCAACATCGTCAGTATTCTCAACTCTTGTTGTTTGAACCAACTTGAGTTTAAGAGAGGGTGTTAGATGATGTATTAGTTTAGTCTCATATTGGTTATGTATTAGTTAAGTCATTTATTCTCTCCTATATGTATGAGCCATTTTGTACTCAGTTTATTAAGAAATCAATAAAAGAATATTTTTCTATCCCTAATTCTAACAACTTATATGATTTCACCTAGATAACCTAAGGACTGAATATCCAGAAGTGTCCTTTCTCTGCAGATCTCAACACATTTATGTGTATTTACAACCGAGTAACCGACTGAACATTCATGTTATATAGTATGGTCCCGGAAATGCCATATTGTTATAGCTTTCTAAATTTTAGCATAAGTTATCAAAATTGATTTTAATTTGACAGCTTGCTTCCAAACTGAAATAAAATATTTATCCTCGATACTGTTAGAATATAAATATTAAAACCCTCATCCTTACCACAACTTAGGAGTTTTTGTCCATCGATAGGATCATTAATATGGTATCAGAGAAACTTAGGTTTGAATATCACCAGCTGCGCAATTTAAATGTGGATTGAAAATAAAAAATAAAAAATTACCACTGTGCATAGTCCAGGTCCCGGCTAAAAAAGATGCCCTCAACCTGCGGAGGCGTGTTATAATATAAATATTAAAACCCTCACCCTTACCATAACTTCGGTCCATTGGGTAGGATCATTAACAGATACAACCTTTATATTGAAGCAATTAGGGGAATGAAGGGCTTAAATAAGGGAGAAGCAGCCCAGTATACGTCGCTGGAATTGTAAATTTGTTGATCATGAAAAACAAGTGTTTATATCTTAGGCGGTGTCATCTATATATATTAAATTGGTATCTATATTTGCTTCAGTACACTATTTCTATTCTTACTTCTTTGTTGCATGCCTGTGTTTATACTTGAGTACACTATTTCTATTCTTACTTCTTTGTTGCATGCCTGTGTTTTATAGTCAATTTTTTTTGTTAATAGTCAGTTTAAATTTGCTCTCACAAAATGAATTTGGCCACAGAAATGCAGTGTGAAACCATCAAATTTCTTAGAATCATGAAGAGTGTTTATTATTGTCTCCTTTCATGAAACTCGGTGTCACTAAATTCTGAAATTGCACGACCCATATGTATGCATAGGATGATTCTCACTATGAATATCTAATATTTTAGTTGTGTTTTGTTCATTTTAATAATCAGTGTTGTCTAGACTAATCTCTAATCTCTGATCTCTAATCTCTAATATTATAATGGGAGGGGCTCGTCGAGGGCGCCTAGGATTGGCGGAGTGGTTCGTGGCGCGACCAGGGCAGGCGTTACTGGGTGGCTTGGGCCAATGGCTTAGTTCGTCGAGCGCACCTAGGGATTGGCGGAGTGGTTCGTCGAGCGCGACCAGGGCAAGGGCGGTGGATCACGTCAGTGATCCTTGGGGTTAACGATTATCTGGTGGCTAGGGTTGGTGGCCATATGTGGTCGTTGGACCAGGGCAGCGGCCAGGGTTGGCAGAATCCAAACGCCGGAGGGGATCGGTCTATGAATTGGGAATTGGGATGGGCTGTTCTGGTATTGGTTGTGGGAGTCTCTGACTTGCGTTGGTGGCATCGGGGATGACAACGCACGCACAGTCGGAGCTCGAGTTGGTTGCGTCGGGGCTTGCAGCGGGAGTGCTGCCAAGCAACGGCGTCGGGTGGCGTTCGGTGAACTTGAGGTAGTCAGGACTGCAGTGGAGGCACGTGGGGAAGGTCGGGAAGAAAGTCGGGGGGGGGGAGGAGATTTTCGAATTTCAAAATTGGTTTTGAAATTCGATTTTGATCTGGGAAGTGATGTAGTAGGGGGGAAAGTTAAATTTCAAGTCGAGTGTTGAAATTCGAGTTAACAGTGAGGAGCTCCTTAGATCCAAACTTGTCCCTAACATCCAAATTACAACCGATTTACAATTAATAGTGAAATGTGCCATAGTTGGTGTGGGCGTCTGGTGTCAGGCAAATTTATAGTTTGGGGTGCCTTTGGTTTCTTTCAGGTCAGAGGGCTCGCAGGGGTCAGGTGAGACGTCTATCCTCGTTCGAGGTTGCGGTGAGAGTCATCGAGGGTAAAGCGAGGGGATGAGAATGAGGGCTCAATCTTGACATGGAGTTGTCAGATTGGTGGAGTGTCTGCGGTGTCTCTCATATGATGCTTACACTTGTCGTTTGGGTCATTGCTGAGGGCGACGAGGGAGAGCGTACGATAGTTAGAGAGGATAAACGGTGTACAAGCGAGGGACTGAGTGAGAGAATGAGCCCAAATTGACACGAAAAATTTGCTCTGACGGGGGCGGCCGATCAGTAGGACTAGATTTCGCTGTATTTTTTGTTTGTTGGTTGGGGTGTATGAGTTCCAGAATCCAGCCTGTTGGGATATGAACTTCATAAGCCTTATTTTTTGGTTGTATGTTTGGTTAAATTCTCTTTAATGAAACGCGGGGGGTTTTACCCACCGTTTAACGATTAAAAAAAAATTATAATGGGAGAGTTGGAGTTGTCATTTGTAGGCAACCAGTAATTTGTAGACATGCATTCAATCATCTAATCTCAACCATTAATTTTTAAGTGAGAGTTATATTAACCATTCATTTACTCAACTGTTGATAGTTACATTAATATCCTTAAAGTTCAAATTTATTTACGACATAATTATTTACAAAAAGTGCCACTCATAAAATAAAAGTTTTTGCAATTAGGGATAATTTGTAAAGAGTATGTGATGAGTAAAGAGAGGTCTCACGTTCGAGCAAGATTACGTCTTATTATTTCCTGTATATAACTTTTTTTAATAATTAGAACGTGCATTACATGTGCAAATTACTGGTGTTGTAAAACCTGAACCAACCACTGGACTGGAAAGATAGTCTGTTTGGTTTTAGATGAACCCTGTTTCCCTCTGTGGTTGAACCATTTACAAAACAAACGAGAGGCGTCATTTAATTCTATAGTACATATATATTGCTTATATTTATGGCATAGTAACTATTTGGACCTCTCTCTAGTAAGTAACTTTTTTTTTGTTAACCCCAGGTTCAATTCCCACTATCTACACATTTTATGGAACTGCTCCAAACAAGTACATCCCAAAATCTATGGGTTTAATAGTTTCATGAAACCTTTTGAAACTTAGTTCTAATGGTTGTGAGTGGTTAATGTGAGTTTCATGTAGCCAAACAAACCATTACCTTCAAACCTCTTCCACCCCTTCTGTCTCTTGATTCGTAACTCCTACTCTGTAGACTCTAAAAATTTACACAGCAACGGAATCAGATGTTTGGTTAAAATTGATTATACTATGACTTCCATTTTTTCGTCAATCTGGTTACCCTGCCATTCTTTCAATCTCCTTTAGGTACAACATGAAATCTATATAGTGATTTTTACGAACTATCTGCAGTTGGTCACTTCTATGTTCTGTTTTTTCTTTAACAGCAGGCATCGTGAGCGGTATTGATCGATATTCAGTTTTCATTGGACAAGATCAAACAGGCTAGTATGCCTTGCCTTGCTGTTTTCCTTTTTTTGTCCCCTTTTCCTTTTGATGTGTCGCCTAATCTTGATCCATGATTCGTGCGTGTGCATGTATGCAGGGCCGGACGTGAGATTTCCTGAGATTTACAAGGCCTTATGCGGAAAGAAAAAACTGGACCTTTTTTACATATTCTAATACTAATTTTACTTTATTTTGTTTTCAACATCATGTATATATATATAGACAACACAACGATAGGGTCCTTCCAGATTTGTAGGCCCTGTGCGGTCGCACATGTTGCACGGGCTTAGAGCCGGCCCTGCATGTATGCCAGGTTTGCTGTTGCCAAGTTATTAAAGTCTGATGAATGCCGGAAGACATTTCAATATCTTAAGCCAAATGGGGAGTGTGAGATGCTGAGTGGATAAAACTTGAGGGTTGTGTTTGATGTGTTGTTGAACTGTTGTTGAACTGTTTTCATGCTAAAGCTAGTCGCTAGTGAAATATTGGGCGCATACTTCAATTGTGTCATCTGTAGAAGATTATTTATACTCTGGTTCTTGTCCATCTGAGGCACACTAGCAAGTAATGCAATTTACATGATTGTTTCTTCATAGACTTCACACCATCATAGCAAATGTATGTCGAAGACTTCACACCATTATGCAGTCTCACTATAATTAACCATACTTTTATATCCTTCAATGAAAAAATCATATCGTGTTTGCCAATTTTTTTATATTGAAATTTATGTGAATTGTGCCTAAATAGATTTTGATAATCTTTGTGCCTATTAGATAATCTTGCCGTTCATTAAAGCTTTAGTCATGGGATTCTTGCAGTCATTTGCCATATTAAATTTGCTGGGTAGAAATTAAATAAATCTAATTTCCGACTTTCTTTTTCATGCAAGTTAGACAAGTAGACCATGTTGATCTAAAGTCTTCGTTTATGTTCGGTTGTTTTTATTTTGTTAAGGGGACGTTTGGTAGGGAGATTATTTTTTGTTTTCTAGGAATCTTAACTTGGGAATCTAGTTTTCCATGTTTGGTATGTTAATTTTTAAATTCAGATTTCCAGAAAGGTTGCGTTTGGTTTGTTGTTTTGAAAACAATTTTCTAAAAACAGTTTCTGAAAAGAGTTTTATGAAAACAGTTTTCTGAAAATGAGAATGTAAAAGCTGTTTGGTAATAATTTTTTATGAAAACAGTTTTTTGAAAATGAGAGTATAATGTATGTATAGATTTGGTTGTATATATATACTGTATACAGTATATATACTCTGACATATACATACATACTGATATACAATAATATAAAATATTTTATTATAATAAACATATTTAATAATATACATATATATAATAATATATAATAATTATAATAATATATATGTAATAATAATATATTCAAATTATATATTAAACAACTTATTATAATAATAATAAATTATATAATAATATATATAATAATATATAATAGTAATATATAATAATAATAATATATATTATAATAATAGATTATTATAATAGTATATATGAAATAATAGTATATATAAAATAGTATATATAAAATAATAAAATAAAATAATATATATATAATAATAATATAATATAATAATTGTATATATAAAATAGTATATATAAAATAATACATATAAAATAATTATATATTATAATAATTTTATATTATCTAATAATATGAAATAATTTATTATAATAAACATATTTAATTATATACATATATATAATAACATATAATAATTATAATAATATATATTAATAATAATCTATTATAATTATATATTAAACAATTTATTACAATAATAATAAATTATATAATAATATATATAATAATATATAATAGTAATATATAATAATAATAATATATATTATAATAATAATAGATTATTATAATAGTATATATGAAAAAATAATATATATTATAATAATAGTGTATATATATATAAATAAAAATAATAATATAATATATATAATAATAATATAATATGTATATAATAATAATAATAATAATAATAATAATAATAATAATAATAATAATAATAATAATAATAATAATAATAATAATAATATATGTAACAATAATATATTATAAATATATATATAATAATAATAATAATAATAATAATAATAATAATAATAATAATAATAATAATAATAATAATAATATATGTAACAATAATATATTATAAATATATATATATAATAATAATAATAATAATAATAATAATAATAATAATAATAATAATATATAAATAGATTTAGAAAGAGGATGTGAAAAAACAGAAAATAGGTGAAGTGGAGTTTTGTGAAAACTGTTTTCAAAAAACAACATAACCAAACGGGTTTTGGAGTTTTGGAAAACAAAAAAAAGGAAAAAACAACAAACCAAACAGACCTTCCTAGAAAATTTTTTGGCCACAATTCCCACAAAAATTTTCCCATGGGGGAGGGTGGGATTCTTAGATTCCCAAGTGCTTGGGAAAATGTTACTTCTTTGAAAATACAATTATGCCCCCCCGCAAAAAAGACCCCTCTCCCTTCTCTCTTCCTATCTCTTCGACTCTTCCCCTCTTTCTCCCCCCAAAAACCCATCTTTTTGAAGCAATCTATGGAGGCAGCGCATCTCCGAAACCCCCACCATCTTCCTCCTTCTTCGTTGCTGCACCACCCTCCGCCCTCGATTGTTATCCTCTCCGTCAGACCCAACGCCCTCATCCTCTCCGTCGATTTAACAATACACCTATTAATATTGAGGGTAGCTTGCGGAAGGTTTTGCATCAAGTTAGAGAATAGTGGGAAGCCACAACTCTTTCTCTTCAAATCTCTAATGGTGACCTGATAGTTCAACTATCAGTAAGGTGGGTGTCGCCAGAGCTTTGGTGGCTTAAAATCAATTTTGATGGGGTCTCTTGACGGCGACGGCAAAGCAGGTATTTGGTTTGCCATCCCATTCGAAATCATGAAGATATATTGATTTATGCTGGTGGTAAGCCTCTTGTCAGAGTGGAGTTCATTGATGAAATTGAAGTTCGGTCTGTGTGGGGAGCTATTTGTGTTGCACATAGTGAGTGGCAAGTGTTATGGAAAAGGAGTAACTACTATAAAAATTTGGAAAATTTTGCCGTACTGACCCACTTTTTGAAAATATTTGGCGCTCCGACCCACTTCCGAAAACAATTAGCGATCTGTCCCAGTTTAGGACACGTAAGCAAGAAACATTATTGGGAAAAACGGTATAGGTTATTTCGATGCCATTCTTTCCAATAACGGCATCTGTTTAAAAAAAAAGTTTCGTGCCGTTATTCCAAATAACGGCATCTGTTACTTTTTGTCCAAAGAGGACACGGTCTCAATTGTGAGCTGAGAGACAAGGGTGAAAAGAATTTAACCTATGCCATTCTCTGAGAGAACGACAAGGATTATACTGATGTCGTTATTCAAAATAACGGCATCAGTTAATTTCTTTTTTGCACAGTTACCTATATTCAGAGTCTCAAAACCCTTCTCCTTCCCCCTTTGTCTTTTGATTTTTTCTCCCTTTCTCTTCACTCCCGTAACCCTAGATCCCTAAATCAAAAATTCCTAAAATCCCAACAATTGGAGTGATTGTAAGTTGCCAAACAACAATTAAATATAGACTCTAGTTTTGATTCTCTCATTTCTATTCGAAATCATCCGGAATCCGAATTTGTGGTAAGTTTTCAAAATCCCTAATTTTTTTTACAATGTTGATTTTGATGTATGAGAGCTGTATACATTGGTAGTATAGTACAAGTGCTGTAGATTTGTTTTATCTAAGTAGTAATTGTGGAAATGTACTTATGGATTGTTGTTGATCTAGGGTATGTGAAATGTTGAATTTGATCAGTAAGAGCTATATTGGTAGTATAGTAAAATCGATGTAGATTAGATCCACGTAAGTAATAGATATGTGAAGTGATTTTTATAGGAGATTGAGGTGTGGATGACCTATATTGCTATCTATATGAACTTAGATTCATCTATTTGTAGTGTGTAGAGATGTTGTGGTGGTGATTGTTTGTTAATGTTTAGTAATATTTTAGTACAAATTTTGGTATCTCTAGTCTCATAATGTTTATTAATATTGTAGTTGACACGTTATATTTAATATATTGACAGGTAAATGGATCCTACACAACCATCTTCTTCCCATGATGTGGGTGCTTCATCTGGTACTTCGCATGGACCACGGTAACATCCGGGTCCTTTAGATCCTGCTGTGCTTTATCTGCAAGAAGATCATAGGTCGCAGGCGGTTTGGACTGGAGATGTTGAAAAAATGAGTTTCCGAATGCACACCATCTTGCCGACGCACCCTCGTATTCAAAATTATTTGGTAAGTAGCGGATTTTATGGAATGTCAAAGTTGGTGAAAGTAAAATGTGACCACACACTACTTACCGCTCTTGTGGAGCGATGGAGGCCGGAGACACACACGTTTCACTTACCCGTTGGAAAGATGACGGTCACCCAACAAGATATAGCTGTCATATCGGGTCTTCCAATCGATGGGGTGGCCATGACCGGCAATCTGATGTTCAATAAAGTGGCATTGTTAAGAGATTACCTTGGGCACGAGGTTGATGAAGATGATAAGGGTGTATTCGTCGAGGAATCAGTTCGACGTTCTTGGCTGTATACAGAGTTCAATAATAGTCTGCCAAACGAACCGACGGACTACCAACTCCAATGTTATACGCGGGCTTATCTTTTGTCGGTGATTGGAGGTATTCTCTTTCCTAATTCTTTTGGTGATGTAGTGCATTTGATGTACCTTCCATTGATCGTCGACATACATAGAGCCAGCCGATATAGTTGGAAAAGTGCGGCTCTGGTCTCCCTCTACCGTGCTCTGTTCAACTATTCGATGGGTCGATCCAAATGACCGGGCTGATGTGGATACTGCAAATATGGTGTTGGGAACGAATACATCTCGGTCGGCCCCGGGTAACGGTACTTCCAACTCATTGGAGAGTGCAACATGAAAATCCAGTGTTGATGGCTCTTCTAGATGCGTACTGGATGGGTAAGCTTACGTGGAGAGATAACCCACACGGTGTGCTCACATATTACAGGGATGAACTCGATCAGCTGAGGGAAGAGTACGTCCACTGGACACCGTATACAGACAAAAGGCTACATCGTCTATCCCTAATTTGCACCGCCAATAATCAACTATGGTTGACACGAGCTCCACTTGTAAATTTATCAATTGTGGAGTTCTATTACCCCGGCCGCGTATTCTGCCAATTCAATGCACAGCAGCCCATCCCCGAAAACTCAATATACAACCGTAGACTTCACAATATTACCGATCAAGGTCGTTTACCGAATATGGATTGGGCCGATTACCACCGTGCTCATGTAGCATGTTGGAATGAGAGAAAGTATGACTTGGTTGTAGAAGCGATTGTGCCGTACGATGGATTGTTGCAAACCGGTTACATGGCATGGTACCATGGTATTACGCGGTTGTATATAGCACCAAGAACGGATATCCCCGTGGGTATCCAACAACCGATACCTAGGCACCAAGTGGAACCACCACCGGCACATTCCACATCGCAACCCATGTATCAACCAAAAGCATCCTCGTATCGATTAATGGTAAATTAATCTTATTGTTGATAAATTATATTCCCAAGATTTTGCTTATGTTAATTTAATGAAAGTTTGGTTTACTACTAATCATTTATGGTCGTAATGTAGATTGACAACACATGGGATATTGCAAGGAAATGTGCTAATGTCTTGAAGAGCAACGCTTCGAAGGCATGCAAGGAATTGGCGAGAGAACTCCTACATCCATGTCGTACTTCTCTTGAAGAAGTTGATGACGGTTCGCGCTTTGATGCCCTTCAACCGAAGTTCCAACTCAAACGGCCTGACCAAGTGTCAGTCGAGCCCCACCTCCACCACAACAAACAGTTGAAATAGAACCTCCCGCCCCACTCCGAAGACAACCACAAACTCCTTCACAACCTCCACGAAGGAGTAAGCGTATTCGCTCTCCTCCTACACAAACTGAATTGGCACCCCCTGAGATTGAAGAAGTAGAAGGTGGGCAAGAAGGAGATGTTGGTCCAAGCGCTCCTGCGACACAAGAGATTGGGGATTGTAAGAGGAAAGTCCCGATCCGAAAGAGGAGGAAGCCAAAACAATATACGCCTAGTTAGTGTTTTCATGAATGCACTTTATGAGTCGGGTGTTGTAGTTTTAATGTAGATTTTATGAAATATTAGAAAAAAGGTTGATGACTACCCATCATGGGTTGTATGAAGTATGTTGTTGTATTTATCAGTCGGTTGTTGTACTCTATGAGTGTTTGGGTTGTATGAACTCTGTGCTTGAATCTGAAATATATGAATTATGTGCTTAGTCTTGAATACATGTATTTAAGTGAATTGTTGTGATTTCTTTGTTCAATTGAAGTGTGTGGAAAAACTTGATGAATTGATGAGTTGAGAAAACTTGAATCGAAGTGATGAATTGATGAGTTGAAATGTGCGAAAAATGATGATGAATTGTGGAGTAGGAGGTATGTGCATGTCTGTGCATGTTTCAATTTAAAAACAGAAATAACAGATGCCGTTATTACAAATAACGGCATCTGTTACCTGTAACGTTCTTTAAGATAACGACATCAGTTAGTTGTGAAAATTCGAAAAGTTAGGACATCTGCCAAACTTTCTGTCTTCACAATTGTTCAAAATAACGGCATCAGTTGAGGATGCCGTTATGTTGAATAGCGGCATCTCTTAAGAATGCTGTTATTCCGAATAACGGCATCAGTTAAGTGTGAAAAATTGAAAATTTGGGACTTTTGCCAATCTTTCTGTCTTCATAGTCGTTCCTCTGAATAACGGCATCTCCTGAATATGCTGTTATTCAGAAGAACATCATCTCTTATAGGAACAGTTGTGCATGTTTTTGTGCATGTTTTGTGGAGAGAAACTAATAAAATCAAATTTACTCAAATTCAACAAACTTTCACATACACATATCTCATTCTTAACTATTTCCACTTAAATTACGCAGCATAAAACTCAAGCTCTCTAATTCTTATTAACTTAGCAATGGATTTTACAACATTAATACAATAACGGGCTACAAGTTTAAGTGCCGGTAGATTGGGAAGTCGCCACACTCTGTACGTTCTTACAACTCCGTCTATTGTGTCCACTCACTCTGCATTTGGAACAAACTTTCCCAGTGCTCCCACCTTCTCGAGCATCCATGTCATTGCGGATACGAGTACTCTTAGGTCGCCCTTTCACCTGACGAAGACTCGAATCAGCTATGAGCACCGGACCACTTTGTGTCGGCCAATAAGATTCATCTGGAATAGGATTGAAAGTTGGTGTCCACGTTTGTGCTAATGAACCGGTAGAGTAAAAGACATCAATGTAGGGTTGATAATCAATCGCACGAGAAGCACAGACCGCTAACACATGAGAGCATGGAATGTGATATAGTTGGAATTTGCCACAAGTACAAGTTCGGCTGCCGAGGTCTACCGTGTGCCAATGTCCACCTTTTTGATATCCACTATTCTAATACCCGTTTTTACCCCAAAAACACCTGGCCGATTATTAAACATTATTGCCTCATGTAAATTGAATTTTTCTCGGCGTACATCAATAATATCCTGAATGCGTGGTGCCCATAATTTACCTTCATTGATAAGCGTCTGCGCGGCTTCACGGCGATCAGTGAAATACATGTTTAGACGAAAAAAAGTCTCTTCTACAATTGCGGTGACAGGTAAGCTACGTACACTTTTTAGAACCGAATTAAAAACTTCCGATAGATTTGTTGTCATTATACCATATCTACGATCTTCATCGGCAGAAAGTGCCCAGTTCTCAATTGCTTTCTCCTTCAACCAATTAGCCCCATCAGCATTGATCACTTTAAGTTGTGCCATCTTTTTCTCAAACTTCTTCACCTGATTTTGACACGCGATCACCTTCAACTAACTCATCAAAAACTTGCAACCAAATCTTTTATGAAAATTGCTAGCAAAATGTCACATACAGAACCGATGATATGCAAATGGTTCCTTCCATGTTCCGAACTCATTTTGCATTGCTGATAAAATACCTGCATGACGTTCAGAAATGACACATAGACATGCACGATCTGTGACGAAGCACCAAATACAGTTCATGAACCATGTCCACGGCTCTATGCTTTCACCGCCAACTAGTGCAAACGCAAATGGAAACAACCTACCGTTTGCGTCCAGTGAAACAACAATGAACAAACAGCTTTTGTATTTCACGTACAAATGAGTTCCGTCTACACTTATAACTGGTCTGCATGCCTTAAATTCCTCGATGGAAGGCCCGAATGCCCAAAAAACACCCTTAAAAGTTTCTTTTCCCTGACCGGATGCAATCTTCGCCCAATGTATAGTCGTACCCAGATTTGAAGCTTGAATTGCACTGAGAAGATATGGCAATTTAGTGTAAGCTTTTTCAAAAGAACCATATAGTCGCTCAATTGCTTTATGTTTAGCCTTCTAAGCTTTCCAGCATGAAATTGTGTAATGGAACCTACCCTTGACTATTCCAATTATGACTCTTGGTATTATTGCGAGTTGTGCCTTCACAACATCCAATATTAACGTCGATACAACCGTGGAATCAATTTTGCTGTGATCCTGAGTCAATGTAGGATTCATACATGTGTGTGCACCTTCAAGCTTCTTTACCACGAAATAATTACAGCCTTTTGGAACAATTGCATGCAACCGCCATGGACAACCAACTACATTTTGAAGTGACGGATTTTCTGTAATGTCATCGGCTGAATGGTTGATGGGTGAGTATTTACATTTCACATAGTATAGACCGGGGGATGATTTTACCGTCACGAATTCTCTGTGGTTCTTCACGGCGTAAATCTTCACTTGATGTTGTAGAGCATCTTTGGTTGGAAATCTTTGACCTATGAAGAGTTCATCCAAGTTGGAAGAGCCAATGGAAGACTGTCCATGTTCATGTATGGTACACGAGACATCCATTCATTCGATTGAGATCCATGTATAGCTGCACTTGTGTCCTGACTTGGCAACACGCGGGCATTGTTAACCGGCACATCAACATTCACATCATCAACCGGAGCTTCATCAGCAACCTCCTCCTCATCATCTTCAAGACCGTGTTCCTCATCTTCTTCCTCTTCGACCAAATCGTTATTTACAACGGCGTTGTCAAAGTCTTCCATTGTCATGCCGGCTCCGACAATATTTTGTGACAATATCAGCGGATGTACCTGCTCGGATTCGGAAGTAATAGGTGCCATTGGAGTTGTGCTAGTATCTTCTTCTGTATTTGATATTCATGCATGTGACTCGGCAAGTGGTTTCAAAGTCCGTGCGGGCCTTGGACTTTCAATAGCAACTTGTTTAGTATTTGGAAGCCTCGTTTGGTCGATATATAACTCAACTGCGTTCCAACTATAATTTGGATCAAGTGTCCTAAGCATCATAAACCTCAGAGAATTGTCAATGTCTACGGGTACCAACATGAATATTGCACATCCCCTTTACCGGCAGCATAACAGGCTCTGATTTTCACATTCATTTCACTTCTATTCCAATTGGTGATTTCATATATCTTATCTATTGATTCTGAGTAGATAAAGTTGCGGGGAGCCCAAATAATTACCAGTTCAACATCACTATAAGAATATCCAATCTTGGGATCTTTAATTACTTCACACCAAAAATATAACCAAATAGGGATATCAAATTCCATACCTAAGCATAAAAATTCAAACTTATTCAAGTCATTCACTACTCATAAGCATAACATGGGAATACATATCAAACATACGGTTAAAATAATAATACCTACAAATTAGACCGTACTGTCGATAGCTTGAAAAATCGTTGTGGATCAAGAAGGAAATGAGAGTGGGATGAAGGAGGTAGGATATATGAAATTTGAGAGCACTCCAATGATTGGGATTTTCTGATTTAGGGATCTAGGGTTTGTGGGTTACGGGAGTGAAGAGAGAGAGAGAAAAAAATGAACTATAAAGGGGTAGGAGAAGAGTTGGGGACACTGAGTATAGGTAAGTGTGCAAAATAGAAAGTAATTGATGCCTTTATTCAAAATAACGGCATCAGTATAAATCATATCGTTTTCTCAAAGAACGGAATTGGTTATTTTACTTTTACAATTCTCTCTCAACTCACAATTGAGACTGTTTCTTCTTTGGAATAACGGCATGAAACTTTTTTTACAAACAGATGCGGTTATTGGGAAGAACGGCATCGAAATGACCTATGCCATTTTTTCCAATAACGTTTCTTGCTGACGTGTCCTATACTGGATCAGATCGCTAATTGTTTTCGGAAGTGGGTCAAGGCGCCAAATATTTTCAAAAAGTGGGCCAGTACGGCAAAATTTTCGAAAATTTGAGTGGCACGAAATTTTGAATTATGACTTTATGAGATAAGGAGTAACTACCATGAAAATTTTCACCAAATCCCACCAAGTTTCGAGCTATTTTCACATCATGCTCCTTCTATTTCAATTTGAGAAAGCAAATAACGGATATGAAATAAATATGATATGAAACTAAGATTTAATATTAGTTATTTTACTCAGTTTCATCAAACAGTTTATTTTGTTATTTGAAGATGAGAGGGGTATTCTGGATAATAAGATTAACATTCCCAGGAAATATGTAGCTCAACCAAACATAGAAAATTAAGTTTCCAACTAATATTTCCAGAGATGTTTAAGACTTACCAAACATGTTTTATGATTTCTAGGAATCATAAATCCCAGGATTTATAATTCCTCAGAACAAAAAAAAATCCTTGTACCAAATGCCCCCTAAGTGTAAGGTAAGGGTACTTCCATCATAGTCACAATCTGAGGCTCGGGAATAATTTGGCAAAATTTAATATTCGGAATTTGGCAAAAAAAAAACAGTAAATTTGGAGAAAAAAAACTCGGTAAAAGTTCTGGAAGAAAAAAATACAAAATTTAATGCATCTCAGTACCCATTATCTAAGTAAATATATATTTAAATTCATAAATATAAAAAATAGTACCCAACTTAGCGATTAATTTGCTTAATTCGTAAATTATTTGCGAATAATTTGCGCTTTCGCAAATAATTTGTGAAGTGCGTGATTTAAACGGGAATTGACGATTAAATCGCGAATTGATTCGGTAGATGACTTCTTCGTGAATAATTTGCCAAATTCGCTAACTTTGTTACTGTGCTTCGATCTCCTTTCTAGTTACAAACACTTTCTTCCTGTCACTATTTTGGCTGCTAGGGTCGGCCCTGAGTTCCCGGGGGCCAAGGCGAAAGGCCCAAATAATTCTTTTTGGGGGCCCCTAATTACAATATAAATTTTTTTACGCCCAAAATACGTGCCTATATTTACAGGGGGAATACAAATTTAGGAGCCCCTAAAAGTGCAAAAAAATCGGGGGCCTGAGGCGGCCGCCTCACCGGTCTCAAGGTGGGGGCCGGCCCTGCTGGCTGCTGGCATGTTTTTAGCTTGGTGGTCTTTTTTTTTGATAAAAAAATGACATCATCATCGCTTCATTAATGTGTAATTAACAAAACAAGTAAATAACTAGTACAAATTCTAAACGAAATAAGTCTAAACTACAACAACATCAAAATAAACCACATCTAAAAGAGCGAATTAAGATACAAAAGAAATAGAAGGACATCTCCGGACACCATGGAGCATCTCAAACTCTGCCCTGACCGGTAGTCGTATCCAGGCACTATTCCTCCTCCATACGAAGCCTTTTCTTGACTCCGGCTTGACCTGTCCATGCGTTGAAAAAGTAGCAAATGTTATGCACAGTCGATGAAAATATATTGTTAATGTTACAAAAGCATAAATCGTTACGGTCTAGCCATAGGCCCCAAAGAGCTGCAGCTACCATAATGTCCCATCTTTCCATAACTTTCTTAGAACCCCCCAAAACTCTCCTATGTTCGAAAACCACAGAACATGACTGAGGACACTCTAAGGACCCAAATCCTAAACAAACAGTTTCCCAAGCTAACCTAGCCCTAGGTCCGGAAAAAATGATGTGATCACTGTTCTCGACGCTACTGTTGCACCTGGGACAAATGGCTTCTATATGTAAACCTCATTTTACCAAATTAACTCTTGATAAAATCGCATCGTTCTTGACTAGCCATAAGAATACTCTAACCCTCGTCGGAACTTTAGTCTTCCAAATGGTATTGGCATCTTTGCACCTCAAGCCCCCATCATTAAGGAATCTGCACATCGATCTAACAGTGAAAGCTTTGGACCGATCTAGATTCCAAACACGCTCGTCCTCTTTCTCTGTGGACATCCTACCGTAAAGTCTGATAAAGTTGTTGAGGGATTCTAGTTGGTCGATGCTCTCCGGGTTAAGATCCTCCAACACTTCGAATATAAGAGTGTTATTGTTCCAGACATCCGCCACGGTCGAATCTATATTCAATGTCGCTCTTGCCACGCTGGGGAATAGACTGAGAAGGGTGTTGTCCCTGCACCATTTATCCTTCCAGAATCTAGTGTCGTTGCCGTTGGCGATTAGACACGTCATATTGGCGTTGTAAGTTTCCCCCACTTTCGCCACCCCTTTCCACAAAAAGGAAGCCTTTCCATGTCGGCTTCTTCCCCCGAACCGAAACTTCTTCTTATTGCGATAGGCCGAGAATGATTTACACCACCAATTGTTTTGTCTAGCCCTCATTTTCCACCACCACTTACTCAAAAGTGCATGGTTCATATCTCTAATGTTCAAAATGCCAAGACCGCCCGATTCCTTCATCTTACAAACCCTACCCCATCTCACTAAAGGAAATCCCCTGCCGGATTCATCAGTACCTTTCCATAGAAATCTCCTCCTCTTCTTGTCAATTTTATTGGATACCCAACGTGGTAGTTCGTAAATGGACATTAGATGGACATTAGGCCAATTCTAGTTGCTTGCAAGTTTTAGGTTAGATATCTTTTAGGTGTAGGTTTCAAACGCCAATTTAATTTATATTTATTGCAAGTGCAATTCAACTGTTGCCACATGCAAGTAAGTTGGATCTGCTTTGCTTCCAATTATTGCTACGGTTATGTAACTATCATTAACCATGTTGGTTTTAGCACTAGTTGTAAGACAATAATATAAGAGGAGGAACGTGACACGAGAAGGTGGGTACTCGAGTGGTGGCAGTGGTATAATGTTCAAAGGCGAATAATGGTTGCAGCTAGCATTTCCTTCTCACAGGTTGCACATTGCTTGTGGTTGGTATAAATGATTGTGAGTCAAAATTTGTGACTCGTTGGCTTCTTTGTTTCCTGGATCGTAACTATTTTTAGTTGCATGCAGTCTTATTAGAGCATCCACAATGGTTGTTTCTCATTTGCTATAATCTGCGTCTACAGTAATAGCAAATAGAGAGGAATGCTGCAGTGGTCATTTGCTATATTTTTCTCATTTGCACGAGAGACGGGATATGATATCCCGTCTCTTCTTTTTTATTTAAAAGAAAGCGTCAAACGGTATATGATGTACCGTTTGTTAAAATTTTTTTATAATTAAATGAGAGACGGGGTATCATTCCCCGTCTCTTTATTTATAAAAAAAAAAAAAAAAGGGGGGGGGGGGGGGGGGAAAAGCAACAAACGGGATAACATATCCCGTTTGGTATCATTGATGCTACTGTTTTAATCTAGCAGCACTGCAATGAAAAAAAAAATTGAAATCCCAATCTTTGTGTCATTCATTAAACTGTGATTAACTGTGATGATTAAAAATTGACAGCAGATCCTTGAAATCCTTGTGTCATTGTGTCAATTTAACTGTGATTAACTGCTAGATTAAAAATTGAAATCCTCTCAAACGGTACATGATATCCCGTTTGAGACAAACGGGACATCATGTCCCGTTTGAGGAGGATTTTCTTTAAAAAAAAAAAAAACCAATTAAAGGTGAGAGACGGGGAAACATATCCCGTTTGACCACACCGCGCAATAAAAAAATAATAAAAATTATCAGACGGTATATGATATACCGTCTCTTCATAAAAAAAAATAATAAAATTTCTCAGACGGGGAATCATTCCCCGTCCTCTATAATATGAGAATTCTCATATCGTTTCTCAAATATGAGAAACAGATTAGCTTCGTTTGCTAAAAAATGGAAATATGAGAAACCATTGCACCGGTTTTTTTCTCAAAAAATGGCAAAATGAGAATTTTAGAAAACCATTGTGGATGCTCTTAGCAACTAGAAATCGGAGAAACAAACTGCTCCTTCCAGATTATCTCGCCCTGTTCTGAATCTGTATTAGTAGACAACAAATATTTACCAAACAGATCAAATCACTAACACAATAATACACGATCATAAGACCGCGCGATGTAACTGTAGTAAATAATTCTACCCATCAAGAAACAACTGATAATTAACCAAAAAAAAAAAAAAAAAAAAACAAACAAACACAATGACAGCGTCACAGCTCAATCAGTATCACTGATCGTTGTTACTACGTACAGCATCTTATCAGCTCCAAAACTATGCAAACAACCACCCAAATAGCAAGAAAAACACCATAACCAATTCTCCATGAGTTCTCTTCATGTGCAATTTTGAGGCCCAAGAAGATGTTCCCGATTGCAAAGGCTATAGCAGCCCTTCCTACATAATAGTGATACCAATTCCAGTACCTCCTCACCTTTGAATCCTTGCCTGGCCTGATCAAAAATGCTATAACCTGCAATTTTTTGTTTTTATCGATCGGTAAGAATCAAAACTTTCTAGTGTTTTGTTTCGATATAGAATTAGAATATAACCGCGCGCATTCGGTTAAAGTTTAAGCAGCATTGAATTCTGAACTTCTAGGTTGCCAATAACTGAAGATCAAGGCCTCAGCCAACCTTTTATGATAAAAAAAAAATAAAAAATAACTAAAGACAAAAAATAAAATAAAATAAAATAAACTATAGATTATATATATATATACCTGAAGGCATCCAAACACCAAGATGCAAATGCCAAGGGCCTTGTGAGTATCAACATCTTCAACACCTCCGTCGTCGAGGTTCAACCCAACGACGATGCCAGCTAATCCTAGGACGAATCCGACCCCTTGGATAGATATGTGGGAGTAGAACCACAGTGGGTCCCACCTCTTGCAGTAGCGCGCTAGAAGAACACCGATGGGCATCAGAACACCCCATCCCAACATCGTTAGGAGCCCATGGATTCTCTTCGAACCGAACCCTGAGCTTCCCCCGGCATCACCAACTGCACCTGCACTTGCTCACTATCAGAATATTGATCCATATATCCAATGTATGTATCTTAATTTACTGGAGGGAGGGATCCCGTACTCATGATTCAGTCATGATTCATCTATCAATTGAATATATATATATATATATTATATTACTCACCACTGACATAATTGACGGCCGCAGAAGCCATGTCACGATGTTCTGGAAGGTAGTTACCGCCGCCGGCCGATGGCACCTGGTTATTAGGCCCCACCGCGTAAATTGTGTAAGGTTGGGGATCTGTAGTGTTAAGCTGGAATGCAAGGTACAACGTCTGCTGATTGGATACGATGAGTGTCATCTTGGGGACTAACTGCAGGCTCCCTTGGTCAGGTGGGCAATCACCTGATTTCTTTCCTCCTAGATAGTACTGCTTCCAGGCCCACTCGACGTGATCCAACCTGCGACCACGCTGCTACCGACCATGTTACCGTTGCTGGAGAAGCCGAGTGAGATGTATGACCCTGAATCTGGCGCGGATAGTATATAACTCCATGTATTTGACCCACTCTTGGCATACTGATCGAGAGAGATATAATTAATTAAGTATCAGAATTACTACAAATGAGATTGCATGCTTTGTAGAGCTAATGTAATAACTTTAAAAAAAGACTTTTTTTTTAACAAAGACAAATTAAAATTGATTGGAGCCTGGATAAGCTAGCAAATTCCAAGAACAACTCTTGTAGACCATTTAAGGAAAGGAAGTGAGTCTAAGTACAATTTTTTTTCTTCGATTGATATCATTTAGGAGGGAACTTGTAACACTACAAGAAAAATGGATCACAGCAACAGTATCATAAGTATCATAGTATGATAATGTGTCGCAAAAAAATAAAATAAAATAAAATAAAATTTAAGCGGAGGATCAAGAGCAAGATATATATACGTACCCTTAAAATGAATCCTTGAGAGCTCCATGCAGGGAAACAATGAAGCGAAGACGAACTGAAGGGAATGAGGTTGCTAACACTAGTACTTAGCTTGGAAGTGCATGCATCTGCCATTAATGAATCGAGAAAGGCGAAGGAAAGAACAAGGAAGAGCATGAGAGATCTCTTCATAGTTTCAGTCTCCTCCTCAGTTTGGTCAAGAGTTTGCCAAGTGAATGGTTTGTACATATTACATGCTCTCCATTTTATAGATAGACTAGGACATAAAGTCGATTCATGCAGGTACGTACTGGGTTCTATCTAGGAGTGGTTCTATCTCTAGCTACTTTAAAAAAATATTTTTAGGTATTTCCAATACTTAAATTATTACCCACTTGCTTTTTATTTTTTCTAGGTCTACATTGGGAAATATACAAAGAAATCCTTATTGTGGATTATCATTGCAAATAGTACTCTACATTCTTGTGGAAATCACATTCTCCCAGTTTACTGATAATTTTTGAAAATCTAATTTCGTCCATCGCATTCCCAGGAAAAGAATTATTCATCGTGCATAATAATTAAAACCTTTTTAGTGAATAGGTATATTTGTGGTAGTGATATTTTGGTTATCTTTGGTCATGTAGAACTACGTACAATTAATGTGTGTTGATCATCATCACAATTAATTCTGAAGTTAGACGTACAGAACAATTGGGACAACTTCAGGGGTGTAATTGTTACACATATAATTTCCTTTTTGGGTCTTAAGACTCTATAGCTGGTCTCTATATATTTTAGCATTTTTTAAGTTCAGACTTGGTCCGAGGCTCTTACGTCTTTATCGTAATTAACTATCATCAAAACCATGGGCTTCTTAATCAAAAAAAAAAAAAAAAAACCATGGGCTTCGATGAACTAGGTTGAAACCCATGCATCTCCTCTTTCTGATTCATTTTCAATTCTTCATACTCAATATGTCATAATAAAACGAAAATTTTGCCAAAATGCCATTGTTTTTGAAAATAATTAGCGACCTACCCTTATTTTGAAAACATTTAGCGATTTGCCATTGTTTGTGACACGTCAGCAACAAACGTTATTGCGAAAAACGGCATCAGCTAATTGTATGCCGTTATTCCCAATAACGGCATCTGCATCTGAAAAAATTTACTTGCCGTTATCCCCAATAACGGCATTGGTTATTTTTAGTATAGATCTCTATTGTATCAACATTGACTCGAGAATGGAAAGAAAAAAAGAAAACAACTGATGCCGTTATTCTGGAGAACGGCATCGTTTGTACTGATGCCGTTTTTCAGAATAACGGCATCAGTTATTTACTTTTTGCACAAATCCCTATAAGCGTAACCCCCTTTCTTCTCCCCTTTTCTTCCCCTTCTGATTTGTAAAATGCATCTCTCTCACATCACCCCTTTTACCCACAAACCCTAGATCTCATAATCAAAAATTTTCAACCATTTGAGTCCTATAAAATTCCATACATCCTAACTCCTCACTCCCACTCTCATTTTCAGTCTTCCTCAACAACGAATATTTTGCTGGTGGTTTTTTTGGTATCATTTGAAAGGTATTATCATACTAACCTTATGTTTGATTTTTATTTCAAAGATTCATCACATTTTGAGTAGTGAATGATTTGAATATGTTTTAATTTTTATGCATAGGTATGGAATTTGATATCCCTATTTGGTTATATTTTGGGGGTGAAGTAATTAACGATCCAAAAATTGGATATTCTTATAGTGACGTTGATCCTGTAATTATTTGGGCTACCCCCAATTTTGGTTACTCAGAATTAACAGATAAGATATATGAAGTAACCAATTGGGACAGAAGTGAAATGAGTCTGAGATTGAGAGCCCGTTATTCTGCTGATAAAGGAGATGGGCAGTACTTCATGTTGGTACCCATAGAAAGTGACAGTTCTCTGAGGTCTGTCCTGCTTAGGACACTTCATCCAAGTTGTAGTTGGAATATAGTTGAGTTATATATTGATCAAACGAGGCTTCCAAATATTACAAGAGTTGTTATCGACGGTCCAAGGCCAACTAGGATTCTGAGACCATCTGAAGAGTCACGCGCAAGGATTTCTAATACTGTTGGAGATACTAGCACAACTCCAACGGAACCTGTTTCATCCGAATACGAGCAGGTACATCCAACCCCATTGCCACAAATTTTTTTGGTAGCTGGCATTGCTTTGGCAGACTTTGACAACGCCGTTGTAAATAACGGCTTGGTAGAAGAGGAAGAAGATGAGGTACGCGGTCTCGAGGATGATGATGAGGAGATCGCCCTTGAAGCTCCAGTTGTTGATGCCAATGTTCATGTGCCGGTTAACAATGCCCGCGTGTTGCCAAGTCAGGACACAGGTCCAGCTATGCGTGGAGCGCAGGCAAGCGAATGGATGTCCCGTGCCACCGTACATGAACATGGTCAGTCTTCCATTGGGTCTTCCAACTTGGATGAACTCTTCATAGGTCAAAGATTTCCATCCAAAGATGCTCTACAACATCAAGTAAAGATGTATGCCGTGAAGAACCACAGGAAATTCGTGACGGTAAAATCAGATCGTTGTCTGTACCATGTGAAATGTAAATACGCGCCCATCAACCATTCAGCCGAGCAGATTGCAGAAAATCCATCACTTCAAAATGTAGTTGGTTGTCCATGGCACTTGCGTGCAATTATTCCCAAAGGTCGTGATTATTTTGTGGTGAAACAACTTGAAGGTGTACACACATGTGTGAATCCTACATTGACTCAGGATCACAGCAAAATTGACTCGACGGTTGTATCGATGCTGATAATAGATACTCTGAGGGAACAACTCTCAGTAACACCAAGAGCCATAATTGGGCAGGTGAAGGGTAGGCTCCAATACACAATATCATATTGGAAAGCTTGGAAGGCAAAACATAAAGCAATTGAGAAACTATATGGTTCTTTTGAAATAGCGTACACTAAATTACCATACCTACTCAATGCAATTCAAGCTTCAAATCCGGGTACGGCTGTACAGTGGGCGAAGACTACGACCGGGTCGGGTATAGAAACATTTAAGGGTGTTTTTTGGTCATTCGGTCCTTCGATCGAAGGATTCAAATCATGTAGACCAGTTATAAGTGTTGACGGTACTCACTTGTACGGAAAATACAAAGGCTGTTTGTTGATTGCGGTTTCACCAGACGCAAACGGGAGGTTGTTTCCGTTTGCATTTGCACTTGTTGAAGGTGAAAGTATAGAAACGTGGACATGGTTCATGAACTGTATTCGGTGCTATGTGACAGATCGTGAAGGTCTTTGCGTCATTTCGGATCGACATGCCGGTATTTTATCAGCAATGGGAAATGAGTTTGGCACGTGGAGGGAACCTTTTGCTATCATCGGTATTGTATGCGGCATTTTGCTAGCAATTTTCATAAAAAATTTGGTTCGAAATTTTTGATGAATAAATTAAAGGTAATTGCTAGTCAAAATCAGTGGAGAAAGTACGAGGAAAAGATGGCACAACTTGAAGCTAGCAATGCTGATGCGGCTAATTGGGTTAAGGAGAAAGCAATTGAGAAGTGGGCACTTACTGCTGATGGTGGGCGTAGATATGGTATTATGACAACAAATCTGTCCGAAGTTTTCAACTCGGTTCTAAAAGGTGTTCGTAACTTACCTGTCACCGCAATTGTAGAACAGATATTTTTCCGTCTGAACATGTATTTCACCGACCGCCGTGAGGCCGCGCAGACACTTATCGCTGAAGGTAAACTATGAGCACCCCGAATCCAGGATCTTATTGATGTCCGGCGTGAAAAATCAAATTTACATGAGGCCATAATGTTCAATAATCGCGATGGTGTATTTGGGGTGAAAACGGGAATTAGAATGGACGGTCGATATCAAAAGGGTGGGCATTGGCATACGGTGGACCTAGAAGGCCGAACTTGTACATGTGGGAAATTTCAATTGTTCCACGTTCCATGCTCTCATGTGTTAGCGGCATGTGCTTCCCGGGCGCTTGATTATCAACCGTACATAGATCCTTTCTACTCTACAGATTCGTTATCATAAACATGGGCACCATCTTTCAATCCTTTCCCAGACGAATTTTATTGGCCTACCCAAAGCGCACCGGTACTAATTGTTGATCCTAGTCTTCGTCGGGTCAAGGGGAGGTCTAAGAGTACTCGTATCCGCAATGACATGGACGCTCGAGAAGGTGGGAGTAGTGGAAAAGTATGTTCAAAATGTGGTGTGAGCGGACATAATAGACGCAGTTGTAAGAATGTACAAAGTGTGGGGACTTCACAATCTACCCGCACTTGAATATTTTCTTAGTTATTATATGTTAGTTACATGTTTTCCTTTGTAAGCGTTAGTATTGTTTGTTAATGTTGAGTAATTTACGTTTGAATTATTTGGAATGAAATTTGCGTTTTTAATCAATGGTGGACATAGTTATATTTGTTGTTTACAATAAAACAGGACAAAATCTGCATAGAAACATGCACAACTGTGCATTTAACAGATGCCGTTATTAAGAATAACGACATCTTTGCTCCATGCCGGTATTCTCAAAGACGACTGTGGAGGCAGAAAGTTTGGCAGAGTACTCAAATCTGGAGATTTTGAGTCTAACTGATGCCGTTCTTGAGAATAACGGCATAGTTTAAAGATGCCGTTATTGAGAATAACGGCATATTTGATCTATGCCGTTATTCTAAAAAACGACTGTGGAGACAGGAATTTGGCAGAACACTCAAATCTGGAGATTTTGAGTATAACTGATGCCGTTCTTAAGAATAACGGCATAGTGTAAAGATGTCGTTATTAAGAATAACGGCATCTTTGGTCTATGCGGTTACTCTCAAAAACGACTGTGGAGACAAGAAATTGGCAGCAAACTACAAATTGGCTAATTTTCCATATATAAAGTTGCCGTTATTGTCAATAACGTTACAGGATAAAGATGCTGTTATTCTCAATAACGGCATCAGTTGTTTTTTTTTAAAAAAACTTTTCAGACATGCTTTGGTTCAAAATCAACCTTAACAGATACATTTCAGTTTACAAAACTTGAAGCATGATCAGATTCAACATCATAGTTCACTTCCACTTACACAGACACATCCAATGCACAAATACATCAATTTTGACAGATTCATCACATTTGAGTTGAATTGCAATCTCTATATCCACAGAAATCAAGTAGTTCAAACCAACTTCCGAAACATCACAGTTGGGGTTCATCAGAATTCATCACAGTTGGGGTTCATTTCACAGATACACAGATACATCAACTTTACTCAATTTCACAGAATTTCAGTCAATCTCACAGAATTTTACTGATACATGCACTTTACATCAACTTTACTCAACTCAACTTAGTTTCACAGAATCATTTAACTCATACAAACTCATACAAACTCATACATCTGCATTTGTACCAGTTTCACATAACTTCCAAAATAAACAAACTCTGTGAGATAAACCTTCACAAACTCACATGTGAACTGTTGAGTGAACTCATACATGTGCTGATACTCCCACAAACCTGCACAAACCTGCACAAACTTCAAATTAAACAAACTCAAATGCATAAACCTTCAAATTAAAATTAAACGTGCACAAAACATGCATAAACATGCACAAACTTAAAATACATGCACAGACTTCAAAATGCAAGAATAAAGTGTCATACTAAAGAACGTGTTGTATTACGAAAAAAACCATTAAAACGACAAATATTACTTCAAATTAACTCGGTGTGAAATGTTGGGGTGCACTTCTCATCCGAGCCGGGACTTTCCGCCTACGTTCCCGTTGTTCTTGCGTTGGGGGTCCACTTGGACCAGCTCCTTCATCTTCGTGACCTTCTCCTTCTTCAATCTCCGGATTTGCCAATACGCTTTGCGTTGGAGGGTCACGAACGGACTTGGATCTTCGATGACGTGATGGATTTCCCAATACCAATGCTTGTTGTGGTGGAGGTGTAGCTTGGCTAGCGGTAGGCCGTTCATGTTGGCGTTGCCCCTCGGTTGACCGCACTAGTTCATTGAAACGAGGACCATCTCCAACCTCTTCAAGAGAGGTACGACAATTGCACAGGAGGTCTCGTGCCAATTCTTTGCATGCCTTATTGGCATTGCTCTTCAACACATTTGCACATTTTCTAGCCATGTCCCATGTGCTTTCGATCTGTAATAGTAAACCATATATGTTGTAAGTAAAGATGCATAATTTAAATTAATCGAAACAATTGAAATTCAATAAACAAACTAATTTACCATTATGCGGTATGATGAAGCTTTTGGTTGATACATCGGTTGTCAAGATGAAAATGCCGGTGGTGGTTCAACCTGGGGCGCGGGTATCGGTTGTTGTATACCCGCTGGGAAATCCGTTTTTGGCACAATATAAAGTCTCGTTATGCGACGGTACCAGGCCATATAAGTTGTGTGCATTGATCCATCATACGGACGTTCAACACCCTCGACTACCAACTCATACCTCCGCTCATTCCATGCTCCTACATAAGCGCGGTGGTGATCGGCCCAATCCATGTTCGGTAAACGACCTTGGCCCGTGATGTTGTGTAGTCTACGATCATATAATGAGTTCACGGGAACAGGTTGTTGTGCATTGAATTGGCGAAGAACACGGCCGGGGTAATAAAACTCCACAACTGAAAAATTCACTAGTGGAGCTAGGGTCAACCACAACTGTGCATTAGCAGTGCAAATAGGTGGTAGACGTTGCAGCCGATCATCCGTGTACGGGGTCCAATTGACGAGCTCTTCCCTCAATTGATCTAGCTCGTCCCTATAATAAGTTAGGACACCACGTGGGTTATCCCTCCACGTACGCTTCCCCGCCCAGTAGGCACCGAGAGGAGCCTTCATGACGGGATTATCTGGGAGTAATCTCCAACTCTCTGATAGTACAGTCACACGTGGTCGGCCGAGATGTATTCTTTCCCAACACCAAATTTGCAAGATGGACATCGGCCCGGTCATTTGAATCGACCCCATCGCACAGTTGCAAAGTGCACGGTAAAGGGAGGCTAGAGCTGCACTTCCCCAACTATACCTACCGACTGTCTGCAGGTCAGCTATCAATGGAAGGTACATGAGGTGGACTACGTCACCTGAAGAGTTAGGGAATAGAATCCCTCCAATCATCGACAGTAAGTATGCCCGCGTATAGTTTTGGATTTCAATGTCCGTCGGCACTTCTGCTACTCGATTAGTGAATTCATCGTCTAGGAATGAACGTCTAATGGATTCCCCAATCCATATGCCGTGGTTCTCTTCAGGCACATCCAAGCCCAAATAATCTCGCGCCAGTGCAACCTTGTTAAACATTAAATTGCCGGTGACGGCCATCCCGTCAATTGGAAGACCCGAAATCACCGCTATATCTTGTAGGGTGACCGTCATCTCACCGCACGGTAAGTGAAAGGTGTGTGTCTCCGGCCTCCATCGCTCTACCAGTGCGGTAAGCAAGGCGTGATCACACTTTATTTTGGCCAGCTTTGACATCCCGCTAAAACCACTGCTAACCAAATAATTTTCCATAGCAATACAGTTCTTGATCACAGGCATGATCTTGTGCATCCTGAAACTCATCTTCTCCACATCCCTGGTCCAAACGGCCTGTGATCTGTGGTCTTCTTGCAGGAACAGAACTGTAGGATCTAATGGACCCGGATGTCCCTGTGGTCCAAATGAAGACGTAGAAGAAGCACCAACACCATGCGAAGAAGATGGTTGTGCAGGATCCATTGGCCTGTACACATTAACAAACAATAATCAACAACATTTTCAGTAGAAAAATTGAGAGCATGAGCAGTCTTAGGAGTAGATCTGCTAGTGAATTGTAGTGTGTATATGTACGTATCTGATATAAATTCCCCTCACACTGACATGAAGTAGGTGTGTATATATATATAGGTTATGTATACAAATCTCCTTACACTGAGATGAGCCTAGGCAGATAGTGTAGCAAATGCCCTTTTGTTGAAATTAGCAATGCAGTATATATATGAAAGATGATCTTCTATGCATAGAAAAAGAACTACCAAACACAACACTCAACTACTCCTTAATCACATATACTGGATGTGTTAATGGGGATGAAACTTTTGTTCATGTGAGCACAACCCAAACTTCAAAAAACAGGAAAACATATACTCTACAAAACTTGACATCTTACCAATTGTTTGAAGACATAGGACTGGTTTACTTGGTAGTAATCAAGTGTATTAAAATCTTCAAAACCCCTACTTCAAAATAAAGTACTTCAATATTTAAGAATTTGTACTTCTCAAAAATTCAACATTTACTAAACCCTACTTTGCTAACAATGCTTCCAAAATTACTACTTCAATAACCCTAATCTACAATATTTGTACTATACTACATAATAAAACAGTCAAAATCAACTATACAAAATACAAATTAGGGTTTTTTGTTACTTACAAAGATTTCGGATTCGGAATGAGAAGGAACTTTGAATGAAGGATTGAAGAGTATACTCCGAAATTGAAGTCAATAACACACCGAAGATCTTCTGGATTTTTTTTTAAAGTGCGTCTAGGGTTTTCGGTGTGGAAAATGTGAAGGAAAGAATCGAAGTGAAGAGGGGGAGAAGAAAGGGGGTTACGCTTATAGGGATTTGTGCAAAAAGTAAATAACTGATGCCGTTATTCTGAAAAACGGCATCAGTACAAACGATGCCGTTCTCCAGAATAACGGCATCAGTTGTTTTCTTTTTTTCTTTCCATTCTCGAGTCAATGTTGATACAATAGAGATCTATACTAAAAATAACCAATGCCGTTATTGGGGATAACGGCAAGTAAATTTTTTCAGATGCAGATGCCGTTATTGGGAATAACGGCATACAATTAGCTGATGCCGTTTTTCCCAATAATGTTTGTTGCTGACGTGTCACAGACAAGGGCAACTCCCTAAATGTTTTCGAAACAAGGGTATGTCGCTAATTATTTTCAAAAACAAGGGCATTTTGGCAAAATTTTCTAATAAAACTAGGTGGCAACTGATATCTTTCAGTTAATTATAAAAAGTAAAATACAAACATCCTTTATTAGTTACTCCTTGATATATGCATTAACCATTAGTTTGTTGGCATGCCTTTTACTGTAACACCCCGGAACCTGAATACTGAGGACCATGCATTATTTACAAGATCGATACTTCAGTTGTATACATAAACATAATATAATACCGGGTTCGGGTTCATGAACATGTCCAATAAAGAGCTGCGGTTCCTAGGAATGTTCGTGATTGAGGATACGCTTGGTAAATCCACATGTGTGGACTAGGAAAAGGCCGGTAAGGCCCATGAATCCGGAAGGTCGACTTGCACGTGATTACGCGTTGGAGTATTAGTTTTGGATTTAGGTGTCACCACAAGGGATTATACCCAAAACAAGAAGTAATGTCTAGTTGCTTGAAATTGAAAATTGTGTTGTATGAGTATCACAACGTCCCAAACAAGCGTGCATTAGAGAAGCACAATCAACATGTACATATAGATCTTATGAAATAGTATCTTGTTAGGCAACCATTAATGCTATTGAACCTTTTCACTTACTTTTAATATCACATTAAGTCAAGTTTGCGTTTTTTTGTATGATGTTTGAGAGTTAGTTGAGGTTGTGTGATTTTTACCGTCATCCTCACAGGCTGACGATCCCAGAGATTGTGGTTTTGCAGGTAAGTTCATTGAGGGGATAGCGTACAAGTGTAGCATTCTGAAGGCGTGTCACGATATTACTCAATGTGACTTGGACATATAGTAAGATTCATTGTATTTTTTTCCTCTAAAAAAAAGATTCACTGTATTTTCTGATATTATATTATGTTTACGTAAGTATCGATCTTGTGAATAATGCACTGTCTCCAATATTCGAGTTTCAGGGGTTACATCTACAATATGAAGGAAATTTTAATGTGGTGATAAATATAATGAATATGGTAAGAAGACTAAATTTGACCCAAAAATTTGTTTTGTTTTGGTTGTTTTTTTAAAATAAAGAAAACATGGAACCGAAGCTTAATGATGTTTCTAAACTATTAAGAAAGGTTGTAAGTTTGCGTTAATTATATACTTTTTCTGGTCGGAAAAAAAGCTTTGTTATTGTTATTGTGCGTATTATACGTGTTAATTGAGATAAAAATTTCTACTTTTGCTTTCTTTCTCTATTTCAAAATAGAGAAAGGAGAAAAAGAATAGACACACTAGTATAACTAGTATTATACATGTACTATGCACGTAGGGAAAATGGGGGGGAGGGGGGGTGTGGGAATGAAAAGGGCAAAAAAAAATTCTACCAGCACGTGCGTTGCACGGGTTGGAATATGGACAAATTACACTAAGGCCTTCTCCCAATATAGTAGTAGAGATATATGGTTATGACGCTGGTTCACTTATCTTGTAAGAGCATATGTAGTCGTTTCCATATTTGGAAATTTTGGAAATTTTGAAGAAGAAAAAAAAATAGCTGTAGTCGTTCCCTATATTTCTATATTTTGGGTTTTTAGAAACAGTGGCATTCTAAATTTGAGAAGAGATATAGGAATCTCAAAATATAGTAATCGAAAGATCATTTACAGTCCGTCCTTAATTTTAACTGTAAAATCTTTCGGACGGAAGATGATGATGCATCTATAATTTTTTTTTAAGTGTCGGACGGAAGATCATATTCCATCCCAATTTAAAAAAGAATTTTAACTGTAACATTTTTAACACTCTTGGACGAAACTTCATTTTGTGTCTGATGTGAAATATAACCCCACTAATGTCAGAAGACAAGTCATGTTCCGTTGCTGCTTCAATTGAAAGAAGAAAAAAGTTATCCGATGGGATTTCATCTCCTGTCCATGCCATTTTTTAAAAAAAAATACCCCGGACACATGATCATCTTGCGGCCGTTTTTTTTTATTAAATTTTATCTGGGACGAGATTTGATCCCTCGTCCCATATATTTATGTTGGAATTAATTTTTGCAGTTTTCCGGGCCGGATTCCGGCAGGCTCCGGCCACCGGCGGCACCGGAAAATGAGTGGATTGCGATCCTCTCGTCGAGTACTATTCCGTGGTGTACTCATTTGCCAAAAACGAATTCCGTATGAATAAGAAATGTTGGTTCAAAGTTGGGTACTTGAAATGTACTAACTTGGAAACTTGGAGAAAATGGATAGTCCCATATCGAAAATTGGGAAAGATTTTTTCTAGTATATATACTAGAAAATTAGACTGAAGGGCGTGGGCCGGGGGTCACCACTAACCACTACAACTGGCGATGGATTCACCGGCGCTTTTATATAGATTCACCCTACCGGCGTGTCGAACAACGCCGCACCAACCGCCGGCGTTGCGCATGCCGGGCATTCACGGCTAGGTTTCCCCGGTGCTTACGAAACCGCCGGTGAAAGCTTTATAATGGACGGCGCTTGTAAAAGCGCTGGTGAATTTTTTTATTTATTTATTATTTAAAAACGAATTTTAATCTACCCCGGCGTTTCTGAAAACGCCGGGGTAGGTGTAACTTTTTTTTTAAAAAATATTTTTTAAATTAAAAAAGAAAAAAATTAAAATTAAAAAAAAAATTAAAATTTTTTTTTAATGGAGGAATATATACAAAATCCATAATAAATTACAGTAATCATATAGTAGAAGTCCGGAATAAAAATAACATATAGTAGAAGTCCGGAATAAAAATAACGAGAATGAAGATCGAATCAGCAACACATCCACGACTAATCCACAAACAGAGTTACAGTGGAAGCAGTGGGAGGTTGATAAAGCTGATGATGAAAAAAGATACTAAAAAAATTATATGTAGTCTCCTTTTCTCTTTGCTTTTTACGAAATCTTCTTTCTTGCTAATGAAGATTCATATTGATGGATTCTATCAGCACTGACCACCCTTGCGGCAACCAAGAGCCCCAGCACCGGAAGTGATGGAGGCCACCATGGAAGATGACTTGGCGCCGAGACTGGATGCCCAGGAATAGCTTGCTGATGCACCAGCTTCGGATGGGGTGAAGTAGGCACCGTTTAGAAGGTTGCCTTCGGACCTCCAATTCCAACCTTTCCAAATGTTGTTTTCAGTGTCCACCCTCTTTGTTACCTATATATATTCCAATTTCCACATTAACACACAAGTCCTGTAATAAAATTTGTATGACAATGTATAAATTGAATTAGTAATAAGTACCTCTTTTGCCCATGGGTTCACTGGAGCAAGATATCGATTACCCTGGCTATTGATGGTTGGATCAGCACTACCTCCAATTGCATACATCTCCCAGTGTGTGTAGTCATTGTTAACCACATGGAAGTAACCATGTCGGCATCTAAACAGATAACAATTGAGTTAAATATGTTGCTAACGGAGAATTGTTATCAAGGATTAAAGAATCACTAACATAACAACCTAGGCATTCTTTGAATTAGGCCTTCACCAAAATGGTTAAACGCAATGGTCACTTGCATCGCCTTATCCCTCACATAGGAATCGATGTGGCCTAAGAGCATCACCTGCATCAATTATGGAAATTTATGTTAAGAAAATTATGTAACAGGAACCGTTGATGGAAGATACGAGGGATCAAGATATGATACCTCATTGTGGTGGGTGAAGTAATTGTTGGAGATGGTGATGGCAGTGGAGCCCATAATTGCATCAACCAGTCCATCAGCACAGTTGGATAGAGAACAGTGATCAACCCAGACGTGGCTGGACCCGAATATAGAGACTGCATCCCCATCTACCATAGTCCTCCATCCATAGTGGGAAGGAGAGCTTCTAACCATGGCATTGGCAGTAGGCTTACAATGAATGTGAAGACCATGGACAATCACATTGCTAACATACTGAATTGTCAGGCATGCACCATTGGCAATGTGGACATTGGCACCACGTCCATCGAGGGTTTTGAAGTTGTTCATGATAAGCTCCTCTTTGAGAGTGATGACCATGTCACGCTGGAAGATGATCCAGAGAGGCTCGTCTTGGATGACAGCATGGCGAATGGTACCAGGATGGGGGTTGATAGGATCATCATCACCAGGGTCAGTAACAACGTAGATGCAGCCACGACTCCGAATTTTCAGCAATGAAGATATAAATAGAATTAAATTATACTAATTAGGGAACCATTTATAATTTTCATTTCATTTTTCTTTATCACTCCAATTTAAACCTTTCTATTAAATTAGTTATATATTATAATTTTTCAAATATGCAAAATAAGGGAAAGTAATGGATGGTCTATTGTTGAGTGAGGCATGTTTTACTTGAATTTAAAAATTGGGAGAGAGTAAACCACTTACTCGTAACGGGCCAATTGCACTCTATTTTGTCTCTGAAATCCATATATCGCCATAAATAACACAAAATATAAATGAAAGACACAAAATCAATGGGTATGTGCTAAGAAAGAACTAAAGAAGGATCTGACGTTGATTTCATTAGTTCTGTTGATAATGTGCAAAATTTACTTAACAGGTAAAAACTATAGCACAATTTTATATATATATATATATATATATATATATATATATATATATATATATATATATATATATATATATATATATTGATATGTACAGGCTGTTATGAATATTATGAAAAAATTTCTCACGAAAAAATACTTAATTGACACAACTACCACTGTCATAATGGTGCTACACATGCCACATTTCCAAACTAGATTTCATTCTCTTGTCTTGGTTTTAATAATCAAACTGAAATTGAGTTGTATGTATCCCACATCATAAATCTTTTAATGTTAAGCTAAAGTATTTACATTCAATCCACATCAAAACTAGATGAAATAGCACAAAAGATATATAATAAGTAGTTAAATAAAAGACCCAGTTGAGCTAAAGTATTTACATTCAATCCACATCAAAGTTGTATGTATTTATCATTGTATGTTCCTTTATGAAATTAAGCAACAGCAGCTACTTGCAAGTGTACGCAAGTTCCTGAAATTGTATTCCACCATATCCATGGCAAAACTAGTAACTTATATGGAAGTTGATGAGTCAACTTTGAGGTCGGTGTTTTTTCTTTCCACTTGTTTTGCCATATGAACTTCAAATACTTGAAAGTTAGTAAGAACACATAAGTCAGCAAGCATACAACATGGCATGCATGGCAAAATGTGCTATTACATACTTCCACGTCTATTATTTTTATTATTTCTTTCTGGAAGTACTAATGACGGAAGAAGTACCTGTTCAGTTCCTAATCAGAAACTCTAGTGGATAAAACAAAGTTCAATGCCACTTTCTGGATCCTTTCATTGTCATACCTCCAAACTTCTACAGATGTGATTGAAATTGTTCAAAAGAAAAGGTTGCAGAAACTAGAAACTGCTAGTTCTCATAGTTGTTTTTCTGCATTAATCTTGGTTCTTAAAATATAACCAATCACAAACACATCATAGCCATTTGCACTTCCCCTTATCTTCCAAAATTCATATCAGCTATCCAAGTAAGTATACTACTTATCCAGACATTCCAAAAACTATGTGAAGTTGTGAACTATCAGTAACTCACAAGTCACAAGTTGTAAGAGCAAATTTAACCCAAATGGGACAGTACAAGACAAATAATTTGCACAAGAAAAAAACTAATTCCTACTCCTTTTTTTCTACTCAGTCATTTCTTGTGCCTTAACAAATTCTTGACATTTCATACAAGTTGTATGTTATGCTTATATCCTCAATAATTTTCTATTTTTTCATTTCACAATGCACCTAACTTTTCAGTTCTTTCATCTGCTTCGCCGCCTTTCCTCAATTCCTCCAATACATTACCAAAGATTATTTTAAGATTATTTTTCTATGAATTTTAATAGGTGCACTGCAGCTTCTGTCAAATAAATGCATTTTTTCATGACTGGGGCTTTGTCAAAATAATGAAACGTTTTTGTCAAAGGGCACAAATATGAATAACGAATAATTAAAAGTAGATAGAATTAATGTAGTGTAGGAACCTTTAGAAATTAGGGCAATCTTGCAGACAGTCAGTGTCAATCCTACAATAGTTAAGTACAATATCAGCAAAATAGTTGCTCTAACATTGACACTGTTCAAGGAAAAGAACAAAAACTCTAATAAAATATTATACCTACCTTGTGCATATCGAGCCAAAGAAGAAAAAAGAAACTCGTCAAGGAGGACAATGACCAAGAAAAGATAGGGGAAACAACAAGTACTTACAGACTCGGTTGCATAGACAGGAACCATGAGAAGGACCCCGATTATCCATTTTTGTTCCTGAAAGCACAATCAGTTCAACTGCACAATAAGAAAAAGAATTTAGAGAATAGTATCAATATTCTCAAGCTTGGAATCTGGAGGTTATGTTATATTTCGATCCAGTTAAAGAAATAGACCCTGTTTGACTAATCGCAAGGGCAATTTTTGGGAAAAGACCGAATTTCTGAATAGTGGTAAGAAAGGAATTGTCATTCAATATAACTTTCAGATTCCCAACGAGAGAAGTTTTACACGACGTACTTGTGATGAATATATTAGTAGAAATAGATTAACTAGAATCAAATGATGACAATTATTCAACACATTTCATTTACAAACAAACAAGCTTAAGGTTATAAAGGAATTACCAGTACCGTATGCAGTCCAACTCTTTTGTCTGCCTGGATGTTTCTAACGCTGTAATCGAAGAAAATCTGTTAAAATAAAAAAGGTAAATCATTCACACAATTAGTTATATCCTCATAGTTCGCTATCTTAAGAGCTTCAATAATGGCATCTTGAATATCTGTTTTGATGAAACACGTTAGGACGTTGAGCATTCATTAAAACTAAAGAAAACAAAAAGAATCAAACAAGATGTAGGAACAAAATACTTACAACTTTGCGAATGGGAAGGCTCAACAAGAGATTCCTAAGAACAGGTCAGGTTTAAGCAAATCATAAGGTAATCTCCCGTGAACAAAGCTGTGGTACTCGTCATTGTCAAATTCATAACCAATGGCCTACGAACAATTAACACAAACAACTGCACCATGGGTAAAAACTGAATCATTCTAAATCAGATATACTACAAAATGGGTTGACATAAAAATGAACTAGTATACCTTCAAGCCAGCCATAGTAGTTCCATAGTGTTTGTACAATAAATACGACATTTCAGGGATCTTGGTTTCTTCAATTCCAAGGTTTTGAGCCATATATTCTATCATGACAACATATAGAAAGAAAATGTTGGATAAATGAAATAACTAAATCGAAAAGAGTATCAGTAATCCCAAATCAAAATACCAAGAGTAGGCTTAATACCTATAATGTTTTTACTGCAATGGGCTTGTAACCCAGAACTCAATGGGTACAAGGTATCGTCAAGATCTACATATCAATTGTAAACAACTCAGTATATAAAAATCAAAAGATGAACAAAGTTGGAAAAAAAATGATGTTTAAAGTCACTCACCAAAGAGAAGGCATTCAAATTTGTTGCTCTCACTCTGGTGATATTGATTTTCAAATTCCATTATGACCAATTCCTGCATTCAAACAAAGAAAATTCCTAATCATACAAAAAAAATTGGGATGTCAAGATGTGATTTTGACGACATGGGTCTTTAAATAGAGGAAAGGGAAGAACAAATGAAGGGAAGGCTTTAAATAGAGGAAAACTGACAATTGAACAATAATTTTTCCAATCCCAAACCCTAATTATTCTTCTCACAATCTCAAATTATCAAATACACAAATTAACAAATAACACAAACCCTAATTATTCCACAACCCCAAACCCTAATTATTCTTCTCCCAATTCCAAATTATCAAATTTACAAATTAACGAATTCTCAAATTCTCAAATTCATACCTAGGGTTTGAGAAAGGGAGGAAGATGACGGTGATCAGAGCGATGGCGCGAAAAAGGCGATGGGTACTGCAGCGGCATCGGCAACGGCGACGGCGAGGTTGGGGCCACGGTGATCGGGGACTAGGGTTTGTGAGAGAAGGGGGGTGTTGGGTTCGTGAGAGAGAGGAGAGAGAGAGAGTGGGCGAGAGAGAGAGAGTGGGCGAGGGGGGTGTTGGGTTCGTTGAGGAATGGAGGTTGACGAGGGGGAGGGGGGCGGGGGTGTTGGGTTCGTGAGAGAGAGGGGGAGAGAGAGAGAGTGGGAGAATGAAGAAAAAAAATTAAGTGAAATATTTCCTATAGCATAATAACCCTGGCGGCGGGGGTAAAAAAAATCCACTAGAATGGCCGGCGTTTGTTTAATAAACGCCGGCCTATAGCATAATAGCCCGGCGCTTATTAAAAGCGCCGGTGTATGTTAACGTGTTAGGGTTTCTCACAAAATAACACATTCATACCCCGGCGTTTCCCACAAACGCCGGGGTATAAATGCCGCTAAATACAGTTTTTTTTGTAGTGAACGTGTAGTGGAGAGAGGACTTAGCCAAAATGACAAACACACACATGCGCGCGCGCCCAGCACGGGCCTGTCTCCGGCTTCGACTTGACTCTGGCTTAAATTTTTTTTTGCCCCAGACAAAAATTTTCCCCCAGTGAACTGATGATGCTTTTCACATTCGGTAACTGATACCAACAGAGTAATGGCTCACCAGTTATGAATTTGAACCACCACTCTGCTGTTGCAGAGTAGTGGACCATTACTCTGTTGTTGGGCCTCTGAAGAATCTCCATTTCTCCTATAAGGCTACAAAATCCTGTCTACCAGAGACAGAGTCTTTTTTGATAATTTGAACTTTACACTTCTTCTTCTTCTCCTCTGTGTCAACAACTAAGAGTACATCACAACAACAGTTCGCTGGAATCTCTGAAGTAAGGGTGCTGCTCTTCAGAGAAGGTACAGTTGTATCCTGGGAAGCAATTCGTCAGCCACTGTCACACTACGGGGCGAATTTTTCTTTAAGGAGAGAGTTTTAATCTCGACTCTGTACAAAGCTTTTTGTTTGCTATTTTTCTTTCCTGTATTTCTGTTCTTCACAAATTATGTTAGTATTTTTCATATTTATAAAATTGAGTTCTAACAGTCTTAAAGCAAAATTTTTCCTCACTGAATCTAACAGTTTTTTGTAAAGTTTGTTTACAGGTACTGTTATCAATTCGGAAAAAACAACAACAACTAACAAGTCTGTTTCAAACTGTTTCAGATAAAAACATGGAGAACACACAAAATGATATTGCCAATGGGCTTATCAGTACCGAAACACCAGTGACCCAAAATGTGACTGCACAATCGGTTGCGACACATTCGGTCGTTCTGCCCACATACATAACCGTGGGAGAAAAACCGGAGAAGTTCAATGGAACTGGATTTAAGAAGTGGCAAGGGAAGATGCAGTTCTACCTGACCACCTTGAAGCTGGACCAGTTTCTTACTAAATCTGCCCCGATGCTGGCACCGATGGATGCACACTCCGTTGTTGCGGTTGATGCGTGGACTCAGGGCGACTACCTCTGCAGGAACTACATCCTGAATGGCTTGGTAGACTCCTTGTATAACGTCTACTGTGTTTTCAAGACGTCCAAACTCCTGTGGGGGTCTTTGGAAAAGAAATACAAAACAGAAGACGCCGTGTCCAAGAAGTTTGTAGTCGGCAAATTTCTTGTAACGCCCCGAATCCCAAATCACTGAATTCGAGATGTTCTTCAGGATCTTTTCGCTTTCTTTGAGTACAATTTTACAAGGAAATTCAAACTTTTCTTTTTTACATCAGAGTTACAACATCTTACATTTAAATTTACACAACGGAAGCAAAATATACAACATTTACATAAATGAACAACAACATAATGAGATCTTTATGCATCCATTCCTCTTTACATGTAATTTATCCTGCATACAAAACTGTGGGTACGTCAGTTTATTCAACCGACGATAATTATACATGGCCATCCTCTCTATGCCAGAAACAGTATAATGGATCTCATTTCTTAACAAATCACAACTTGTTCAATATAAACATGTAAAAACAAAAGGGAACTTTTAATGATGTCGTGTCGTGATTGTGCACTTAATCCTTAATGCAATTTATTTAATTAACATGACACTAATGCGCACTTGTTCGAATTCTATGCATCCCATACTACATAGGTTCGAGGGCAAACCTCTTAATCGTTCTTCATTTTTGTAGGGTTCAATCCCCCGCCATGACTTACTCTACTTCTGTAATTCCAGTGAGTATCCTAGATGATTCTATGAGTACAAGCATGTATCCTGGCCCCTGGAGTAGAATTTCGTGTCATGTCTTGACTCGTCAAGCATGCATTCTGCGACAATTCAGCCTCCTCCCTGAACACAATCCTCTTGCAGTCACCAAAACATCCCACAAGCGTGACTAAAGTCCGATCATTACTGAGTTGTGCCCGCACCATGTCTTGACTCATCAAGCATGCATTCTGCGGCCCACACACCCGCACCGTACCCTAGCTCTCATACTCATGTTTTTCTCTCACCTTCATCACCTCCACACTATGTATTAAATTGATTAGAATCATGAACAAAAATCAAGCTCTAGAGTTAGCCTCTCCATCAACCGGACTTATCATTTCATTTCACATGACCAACCTTGGTCTATTTCTCAACATCATTTCATTTCACTGCCGGGGAGACTTAGCTACTCTTTCGTTCAATTTCAAATTCACAATATCCAATTGAGCATCATCAGCTCATAATTCATTTTAGAGTCTCACAGACTTTCTTATCATGATTTAACATTTCATATTTTCATTTAATTCTCAATTCTCATCTACGATTCATTTCACATAATTCATACAGCCATAAACAGAGTCCATCGACTTAAATCATAAAGTTCACAATTACCAACAGTAAATAACATGAATTCAGATATATCCAAGTCCACTCTGTACAGTCGACTTGGAAGAACACCAGTCGACTCATACAGTTACATACAGGATCATCATAAATGCTCGGGATAGTCGACTGTTGTACACAACCAGTCGCCTGTCCCGCAACTTTTCATGTTCACAGTGTCCACCACATGACAGTCGACTGTTCATCCATCAGTCATCTGTCCTGAGATTTCCAACAGCACAACCCTGAGTTCAGCTCAGTCGACTTGCTACACGCATTCGGTCGACTGATCAGTTCCATAATTCAAAATAAACATTATTCTTTAACCGTTCTCACATGCATTTTCCTTACAATATACACACATTCCATATTTTATAAACACCACATTCCTTATTTGTTCAGTAACGACGAACATGAAAATTCAAGTTATTAATATGCTCTTTTCTTTAGAAACGATACTTAAACATGCATTCACATTGTTCATAACTTCGTACGATGATGAAGATATAAATCTCAAGTCATTAAACTGGGTCTACATACTGGAATATCTTAATTTATGGAACTTCCAAATAGTCACAGTCAGATTGAAGTACCAGTCGACTTGACACAACATCAGTCGACTGCTCCGACAATTCTAAGTTATTAATCATCACTAGCTCTTCTCATTCATTTACCTTCCCTCCATCATATGTGTCATAGGGAAAAATATCAATTTAGTCATCACACCATCAAGTCCATTCGCACACATGTTTATCAACGCATCATAAAAAGTGTCTCGTACCAGTCGGCTGGCTCACATGGCAGTCGACTGTACCGACAGTCCCGTTCTCAATATTAATAGCATGTTCAAGCAATTTCTACTACATTCAATTCACTTTTTATAGCATGGTATCAATCATAATAATTATAGTATCATTCCTACATTAGAAGTCCTGAGAAACACCCACCTTATATGAAGAAATAAACGAAATCCCGCATAAAAAACTCTTCAATACGGTACTGCACTCCTTGCTCCTTTGTTCCACACCGAGCTCCTCAGAAATGCTGCTTGTCTCCACAGAAAAGCTCCCACACAAACTCACGAATACTCTCACTTAATCTTAGAAAATCTTAGTGTAAAGGAGATAGGGAGATGGGAGGGGTATTTATACTAGGAGATAAAAAGAATGGAGGGCTAAGATCTATTGGGAAGTTACAAGATCAAAGGTTGAGATGCAATAGGGAGTTGAGAAACTACCCACACTCACACAATCCAACCGCACATGATCCCACTACCCTCAATCCGGCCAAGGAGTGTGCTCAATGCACGTGTTTGAAAAATGCACGTGCATGCACAACTCACACTAATAAAATTTGTACAAAAATATAATAAGTTTCATATATAGAAAAAGTGTTACACAAAATAAGTTGTAGGAATAAATAAAAGGTTAAATTTATGGGCTTAAGTTCATTTGGGCCAAAATAAATATTTTAAAAGAGAAAATAAATGAATCAACATTGGGCTTTAAGAAAAATACTTTATAGGAAACAATATACTTTATTCATCATGTGGAGAAAATAATAGTCACATGTTACACAAGCATACCATATGAAAAATAAATAATCTTTATGTATTAAGGAAAATCGGGGTATTACATTTCTGGACTACAAGATGATTGACTCCAAAACTGTTGTGAGTCAAGTCCAGAAACTGCAGGTCATAATGCATGACATCGCTGCAGAGAACATGACGCTGTGCGAACCATTCCAGGTTGCAGAGTTCATCGAAAAGCTTCCTCCTGGATGGAAAGACTTCAAGAACTACCTCAAGCACAAACGAAAGGAGATGTCTCTTGAAGACCTCATTGTCAGGTTGCGGATCGAATAGGAGAATCGCAAGGCTGGTAGGTCCTATAGAAATCAGTCCATAGAAAATGCCAACGTAGTGGAGAACGAACAGAAGGGCAAGAAGAGAAATTTTTTGCCACAGGCCTCAAACAAAAAACCTCTTGCAAAGAGGTTTGCTGGGAAATGCCACAAGTTTGGTAAGCTGGGGCACAAAATTTCTGAGTGCCGCAGCAAGGACAAAAATCGTGCAGAAACTGGACATGCAAAAGGGAATGAAAAATCCCACGCACACGTAGCTGAGAACTTATCCACTGGTCTCTCTGACCTGGACCTCTGTGTTGTAGTATTAAAGGTAAATCTTGTGGGGAGCAATCATCGTGAATGGTGGTACGATACTGGGGCTACCAAGCATATTTGCTCGGACAAGAAGATGTTCACTTCATACCAGAAGTGCAATAAAGATGAACAACTATTCATGGGAAACTCTTCCACCTCCAAAATTGCAGGAATAGAAAAGATAGTGTTGAAGATGACTTCAGGCAAAGAACTAACACTCACAAATGTACTGCATGTTCCAGATATTAGAAAGAACTTAATATCAGGTTTTTTGCTAAGCAAGAATGGGTTTAAGGTTATTCTTGTTTCTGATAATTTTATATTGTCTAAGAATGGGGTATACTTGGGTAAAGGATATGTAAAGGATGGACTGTTCAAGTTTAATGTAATGACAGTCATCCCTAAAACTATTGTTCCTGCTGTTTCCAATGTTAATGAAATAACTCATATTGCCTATGTTATTGACTCTTCTTCTGTTTGGCATGAAAGACTAGGTCATGTTAATGTTAATTCTATACATAGATTATTAACATGAATTTGCTACCAAAATTTAAGATAGATAACTCCAAAAAATGTGAAGTTTGTACAGAGGCCAAACTCACTAAAACTCCATCACGTTCTATAGAAAAAACACAGAAACTCTAGGTCTAATTCACACGGATCTGTGTGATTTAAAATACGTGCAGACCAGAGGTGGCAAAAAGTACTTTGTGACATACATAGAAGATTGCACAAAATTTTGTTATGTATACTTGTTACATAACAAAAATGAGGCTTTGGATAAATTCAAAGAATATAAACTTGAGATTGAGAATCAACTTGGAAAAACGATTAAAATTGTTAGGAGTGATAGAGGAGGAGAATATGGTGCACCATTTAATATGTTCTGCTCTGAACATGAAATATTTCATCAGATAACTGCTCCTTATTCACCCGAATCAGACGGTACTGCCGAGCGTAAGAACCGAACTCTAAAGGAGATGATGAATGTCTTGCTGTTGAATTCTGGCTTATCCCAAAACATGTGGGGGGAAGCGTTGCTGACTGCCAACTACATTCTCAATAAAATACCTCACAAGAAAATCGACAAGACACCATACGAACTGTGAAAAGGTAACGTACTTTTGTATAAATACCTCAAAGTGTGGGGGTGTCTAGCAAAAGTGGCAGTACCTAACCCGAAACAGGTCACCATCGGACCTAAGATGATTGACTGCATATTCATAGGCTATGCACACAACAGTAGTGCATATCGGTTCTTGGTATACAAATCAGATATATCGGATATCCATGTGAATACAATAATAGAATCAAGGAATGCTTCCTTCTTTGAACATGTGTTTCCATACAAGGATACTGCGTACCCCAAACGTACACATGAACAAGTGAATGCAAGAACTTCGGTTGATGAACCGGAACATGATACTGATGAGCCTAGACGAAGTAAATGGGCTAGAACATCAAAATCATTTGGTCCTGACTTTGTAACGGCCTTTCTATTAGAGAATGAGCCCAGAACTTTCAAGGAAGCCATATCTATGCCTGATGCTCCTATGTGGAAGGAAGCAATCAAAAGTGAAATAGACTCCATTATGCAAAATCATACATGGGAGTTAGTCGACTTGCCTTCTGGATGTAAAGCTCTAGGATGCAAATGGATTTTCAAATAAAAATTAAAACCAGATGGTTCAATAGAGAAGCATAAGGCAAGACTTGTGGTACAAGAATTTAGGCAAAAGGAAGACCTAGATTTTTTTGATACATATTTCCCAGTTACAAGAATAACTTCCATAAGAATGTTGATAGCTATTGCAGCTCTACGAAACCTGGAAATACATCAAATGGATGTTAAAACTGCATTTCTAAATGGGAACTTAGAAGAAGAAATATACATGAAATAACTAGAGGGTTACGTAGTTCCTGGACAGGAAAACAAGGTGTGCAGGCTTGTAAAATCCCTGTACGGACTGAAACAAGCTCCAAAGCAGTGGCATGCAAAATTTGACAATGTTATGATATCAAATGGTTTCAAAATAAATGAATGTGATAAGTGTATCTACATCAAAGATACTCCAAATGGATACATTCTGGTCTGTCTGTATGTAGACGACATGCTCATTATTGGAAGCAATAACAATATTATCAAACAAACTAAGAGCATGCTTAGTGGCAAGTTTGACATGAAAGATTTGGGAGTTGCAGATGTCATACTAGGAATCAATGTTTCTAGAACATCTGAGGGAATTATTTTGTTCCAAGCCCATTATGCTGAGAAAGTACTTGAAAGATTCAAGAATTACTCCAATGGGACAACAAAAAGTCCTGTCGATCCCAGACTTTACTTGTTCAAAAATATAGGCGAAAGCATATCACAACTGGAATATGCACGCGTAATCGGTAGTCTTATATACTTAATAAATTATACAAGACCAGACCTAGCATATTCGGTAAATGTACTGAGCCGCTACACGAGTAATTCAAGACGAAGTCACTGAAAAGGAATAACTAGAGTATTAAACTACTTGCAACATACTCAGAGTTATGCGCTGCATTACACCAGATATCCAGCAGTACTAGAAGGATACAGTGATGCCAACTGGATATCGGACTCCAAGAATTCAAAATCCATAAGTAGATATGTCTTCACAATTGGTGGTGCAGCTGTGTCATGGAAATTCTCTAAAGAAACGCTATTGGCCAGATCCACCATGGAATCTGAGTTTATTGCTTTAGACAAAGCTGTACAGGAAGCAGAATGACTTCAAAACTTTTTAGAGGATATTTCTATGTGGAAAAAACCAGTACCTGCTTTATGTGTACACTGTGACAGCCAATTGGCTATAACACGGATACTGAGTTGTATGTATAATGGTAAGTCTCGTCATATCAGAAGGCGACACAAAACTATTAGACAACTGCTCTCAAATAGAATAATCTCTATAGAATATATAAAATCGGCCGACAACCTAGCGGATCCATTTACTAAAGGTCTGTCACGAGAGCAGGTTTTGAGATCATCAAGAGGAATGGATTTAAAGCCTATGACGAAAAAGGATACTTGATGGAAACCCTACCTAGGAATTGGAGATCCCAAGATCTAGGCTCAAAGGGACAACTAAATCTTGTTGAATCGATGGGAGCACTGAGAGATTAAAATCTCATACACACTCTTAGGATGATAAAACAGTAAAGAGTTAGGATAAGCTTGACTTTTAATGATTCTCATAGCTTTGAAATAAAAGTAGGGTATAGCAGGATACTCTTTATGGGCAATCACCTTGTGAGTGTGAAATAGGGCCGTTTCTAGGAGAATGAAGAGAGACTACATTCTCCAACTTCACTCACGATTAACCAGGGCTGTTCAAGGCCAAAATGAACACAACAAGAGAACTTAGTTCTATGAGAAGATGAAACTGTGTGATAGTTATTATCTAGGTTCACATCAAAGTCTGGGTAGTTTAACACATCATGATCACTACCTGGTCAAGTGAATCCGATAGCTACGTACTAAGGGTGGTTTAAAGTTTCCGATTGTACTCTCAGAGTTTTTCTGTCGTGTTTTTTTTAATTTTTATGTCGTGCCTGGATTACATAGTCTGGCAATTTTCATTCATGTGGGGGAGTATTGGAATTAATTTTTGCAGTTTTCTGGGCCGGATTCCGGCAGGCTCCGGCCACCGGCGGTGCCAAAAAATGAGTGGATTGCGATCCTCTCGTCGAGTACTATTTCGTGGTGTACTCATTTGCAAAAACGAATTCCGTATGAATGAGAAATGTTGGTCCAAAGTTGGGTACTTGAAATGTACTAACTTGAAAACTTGGAGAAAATAGATAGTCCCATATCAGAAGTTGAGAAAGATTTTTTCTAGTATATATACTAGAAAATTAGACTAAAGGGCGTGGCCCGGGGGTTACCACTAACGTGTAGTGGAGAGATGACTATGCCAAAATGACAAACACACACGTGCGCGCGCGCGCGCCCGGCAACCCGGCCCGACCCTGGCTCTGGCCACAGCCTCGGCTTCGGCTCTGGCTCTGGCTTAATTTTTTTTTGCCCCAGATAAATTTTTTTCCCCAGTGAACTGATGAGGCTTTTCACATTCGGTAACTGATACCATTACTCTGTAACAGCAGAGTAATGGCTCACCAGTTATGAATCTGAACCACCACTCCGCTGTTGCAAAGTAGTGGACCATTACTCTGCTGTTGGGTCTCTGAAGAGTCTCCATTTCTCCTATAAAGCTACAGAATCCTGTCTGCCAGAGACAGGGTCTTTTTGTATAATCTGAACTTTACACTTCTTCTTCTTCTTCTCCTCTGTGTCAACAACTGAGAGTACATCACAGCAACAGTTCGCTGGAATCTCTGAAGGAAAGGTGCTGCTCTTCAGAGAAAGTACAGTTGTATCGTGGGAAGCAATTCGCCAACCACCGTCACACAACAGGGCGAATTTTGCTTTAAGAAGAGAGATTTTAATCTCGACTCTGTACAAAGCTTTTGGTTTGCTATTTTTCCTTCATGTATTTCTGTTCTTCACAAATTATGTTAGTATTTTTCATATTTATAAAATTGAGTTCTAACAATTTAAACTTTAAACGGTTCGATAAGTAATGACCATAGATCATCAATAAAAAAAATTTCCAAATTTTGCATTTGAATGACTAAAGCAAGAAGTCAGAATTTCTATTTCTAAAAGCCAGAAATGGAAATTTTGTGTTTTAACAACTACATATGCTCGCATGGCTTGGTCGGAAACTTTGTGTACTTATTCTGGTTCTATTTAGACTTTGGTTGAAGCTCTTCTGGGCCCTGTCTGTTATTTCAAAAGAGAAAAAGTATCTGATAATTTAAAATTTGAAGATTGTTGACTAAAAGCAACTTTTATTTATTTAAAGTATTTGCCAGCAATTTGAGAACTTAAAATACATGATAAAAGCTGCCATCAGTGTAATAGTTGCAGATTAGAAAAGGGGCTATTAAATCATTAAATTAATATGTACGTAAAACACTTTTCATTATTATAATCAGCAATAACGTGGAAGCCACAAGCCCATTATTTTTTATGGATTAATTGTTAACATTCTTGTGTACTCCACACGCCAAAAAAAAATTAATTAATTAATTAATTAATTTTTCGTAAATACGTTGGAAATAATTGATAAGAGCATCTCTAATCGTTCTTGCCAAATTTTGGGTAAATAGCAATTTAGAAATAGGAAAAAAAGAATGTTGCTGCAGTCGTTCAATGCTATATTCGATTCGTCGTTTGTTTTTCTTTAAAAGACGGAAGATTATCATTCGTCTGCTTCTAATTTTTTTTTTTTTTAAAATAAGCAACGACGGGATATATTGTCCCGTCAATCTCCTACGACGTTTTATAATATGCCGTTCGTTTACATTGTATTAATTTTTTTTTTTAAAAAAAAACTCAGAGATGGGATATAAATTCCCGTTAATCTCATAGGACGATGTATAATAGGTCGTCCGTTCACAAATTTTTTAATTTTTTTTAAAAAAAATCTACACACGGGAAATTTTACACCGTCAATTACATTGGACGGTTCATAATTGCCCGTCCCTTGAATAATTTTTATTTTTTTTTTAAATTCCAACGACGGGTTATTTTACACCGTTAATCAACACGCACGGATGATTATTGTCCGTCCGTTTACTAATTAAATTTTTTTTTTGAAAATCCACAGACGGGAAGTAATGCACCGTTAATTTCAATGGACGGTTAAAAATTCACCGTCGGTGGATCTTTTTAACAATTTTTTTTTTTTTAAATTAGTGGGAGATGGACCGAGAGCTCAGGCTACGGCCTAGTTTTAATTAGTGGTCATCAAAAAAAAAAATTTGACTTTGGATCTGACGGTATGTATACTACCGTCCTACTCAATCTTCATTTTCCCATATGTTTACAGACGGTGTATAATACACCGTCTGTCATTTTTTAATTTTTTTTTCCAACACTATATAATCCTTCGTCTCCCTTCCTTTTCGTACGTCTCAACCTACGAGATGAAGTTTAATCCTTCGTCAATTTTGACGGACGAAGTATAATGATTCGTTAGCTATATATTGGTTATGGCCAGATCGTCTGCTATATTTGGCAACGAACTGTTCATCGTACACCCAAATTTTGGGTATTTAGACGATGACTACAGCTCGTTTTTTTTATTTTTTTCCAAATTTTGGGTATTTAGCCCACGACTACAGATGCTCTAAGAATGAGAGTTCTGAACCAAGAAAACACATCTTCATTCTCATTTTCTTGATTTTTTTTTTCCTTTACAATATTTTTTTTTTGTTTTGTTTCCTTAAGCTCTCTTCAAAGGTTGTAAGATGGCTTTATCATTCATGGAATGTAAAATTAAGTGAAATGAATTCTTTACGTGTTATCTTTATCTTTATATATTAACTAGGTTTGCCCGTTGACACGTGCCTACGGTACGTTTTTGGTACGGTGCACCTTATTTGATCATATAAAATAGTTTTGGAAGTCCAGTAAATTAATTGAAGTAGTAAACATAGAGAAAAAAACATATTATATGGTTTTTTTGAATTATTTTTAAAGTTTTTAAATTTTTTATTTTTTAGTTTTTTAATTTTTAATTTTAAAAAAATAAAAAAAAAATCTAAATTTTTTAAATAGAGGAGGGAGTGTGTGAGAGAGAGAGAGAGGGAATATATATATATATATATATATATATATATATATATATATATAGAAGTTGTTTTGGGTTGGGAATTTGAATTTGAGATTTTGGAGAAAAAATATATTTTGTGGGGTTAGATTTGGGCCTTTGGTTTTTGGGAATTGAAGGAGAACCACTTGATAGCTTTTTTTGTGTTTTATTATATAGATTCGAAACATCTTATTATGAGACAAAAAAAGTACGTGGTCTTTTTATCAGATCCTGAAACTAGGAAAACTTGACTCATTCTCACTTCTCAGTTCTTCTTTCTTTACTTCCACTTCAAATGTCTTACTTAATATCGAAGGATTTTAGCCGGCAAGGAAGACTCGAAGAATTTCTGTCATTTTCTTTGTCGTAACTTCTCAAGTTGAGTAAGAAGTCCCAAAAAATTTTTCAAGAGAGCAGAAATCTATTCAAGTTGCAGATGACCTGGAATTATTCGTACGGCCAAATTTCGACAAATATAATAAGGGAGAAACTATGATCTTATCTACGGCAGCGTGTGGCTTGGCTTCCACATTTTCAATTAGACTTTTGATTAATTGTCGGCAGATTCAGACCACCTTCATCTTGGATATATATCATGATGAAATCCTATCAACTAATTATTAACTCCAACTTGACAAAAATATCTCGGGTTTTTTAAACACTTGTACCTCTAACAAATATGCTAATATCATATATATTCCTCACAAATATGTATTTTCATATACGTCTCTACCAATTTGAATCTTATTTCATATTTATCCAAGTTTAAGGTATCAATAACTAAATCATGATTTAACCCTCCTACTAGATGATTAAAAATCAAATTGAGTAATCCAATGAGAAAGAGTTTAAGAATTTTAGAGAGAACTAGAAAAATAAATGATAAATTTTATGATCTATTAATAGATCACAAGAGTGATTGCAAATTTGGAGAATAAACGAGAGGGAGAAATGTAGTTATAAAGATGGAATGTAACTTTGCCTATTTTTTTTTAAAGAAAATTGAATTTTTTTTTAGAAGAGTTGATAAATTTCGGTTGGATTAACAATTGCTTGTATTTACAAGGAATAAGAATATGAAGTTTGAATAGTAGAGACAATGATTGTTAAGTTATTTTCGATCAACTACGTAAATTTAAAAAAACAACTCTTTCAAATTTTTTTATTTATTAGAGTGGCAGCTTTGTGATGAGGCACATGTGTTAGGGGCAAATATGAAAATAAATATTAGGAACAAATATGAAAATAAATATTAGTGAGGAATATATATGATATTCATGTATTTGTTAGGGGTATACAAGTTAAAAACTCCAAACCACTCCAAAGTCCAAATATTAGTGAGTGGCAGCTGTTTTCTTTAATATATGTTTAATTAAGTTGTCAATGTAGTTATAGTAATGGTTTTGTTGACAATTGCGAGCAATTTGATAAAAGTCGCATATACTCGTCAACAATTTCTAGGTTGTTTCGATTATAATAAATGCTCGGCGCGTGGCCACCACACAAGCGTGAATTAAAATATTGAGAGGTGGTTGGGGTGCGGTTTACTTACTCATGCCTAACCGTCCCTAATTACCAATTAATTGTTTTCGTCTAATGTATATTCAGATTATATCCTAAAGTTAACTACACTCTCGAAGGGTAGGGCTGGCAACGGATCGAATTTGGGCTGGATCCATATAGGTCCGGACGCCGGATTCAAGCCCGAAGTTGAAAACATAGACATGAATCTGATCCGATTTTTCTTCGGGTTTAAAAAAGTAGGTCCAAGCCTGGGCCCGAATTAGGCTCGAAAATAGGTTTGGACCTAGGCCCGAATTACTTATGCATATTATAATATATAAATTTTCCATAAAATAAAACTATATCAAGAATAATATACTATAAAAAAATAACAATAATAGGAATATTATAAATTTTTGAGTAATTCACATCTAATTTGACTTTTTTCATTTAAGTTTATATACATACTATTTGTTCCGACTGTATATTGTATATTATTCTGATTTATATAATTATTCGTCTGGCTGGAGCCGTTCGGCTCTATCCGTTTCCTCAAAAAAAAAAAGTTTATATACATACATAATTTCTCTATCTATTAACACTTATTTCAACTAACTTATATGAATATTATTTTAAAAAAAAATCATACATAAATATACATGATGTATATAAAAATATATACAGCACATATAAAAATTTCATTCGGGCCCTCGGGTCTAAGCACTTGGGCCCGAGCCCGACCAGAATTTTCCTCAGGCTTAAAAAATTGAGCCCAAACTCGGCCGAAAATGAGAATTATTAGCCCAAGCTCACTAATTATCGGGTCGGACCCGACCCTGGGTTCGGGCCAATTGCCACCCTTACTCTCTCGGTTCCAAGATGTAAGTTGTTTAAGGTTTTTACAATATGATTAAGAAATATGTAAATTAATGTATTAGGACATAAATATCTCTCTTAAATAATTATCGAGTCAGACCTAGGCGGAGCCGAGTCGGGTTGAGGTCAGCTGCCACCCTTACTTTCTTGGTTCCAAGATGTAAGTCGTTTAAGGTTTTCACACTCGATTAAAAAATACGTAATAATGTATTAGAAAATAAATATCTATCTTAAATGAACCTATTAATTAACTTATCAATAGTGTACTTATAAAAATGCCCGCTTATTTGATTATTATGTTTATTTTTCAAAATTGAACTCTCTAGAGTAAAATTCGTAGTTTAATTATAAAAAAAAATAAATTAGTGAGAGATTAAAAGTGTATTAAAGATATAATGTTAAAAATGGTAAACAACTTACATTTTGGAAAAAAAAAAAAAAAAGCTTAAGGGACTTATATTTTGGAACATAGGGGTGGTACAGTTTATGTTTGAGTTTGCATTTGAATTTTATTTCCTAAGTATGTGTGTGGAAATATTAGATCCCAAACAATGACATGATTAATACCTAGCATTGATCTATTTATGATAGTGTATCATACATTTCCTATATGAGCAATAGCTACTACGTTTTCATACAATTCATTTTTCAATTTACTTATTTATTTATTTTAAGTGAACTTATACTAAACTACTACTTTTATAATGGAAGGCATCAGTAAGAGCTGTATTTTTGTTTAATTATTTTTACTTTTTTATTTTTCATCTTTTTGTTGAACCCAAACAATTCATGTTTTCATATCATGCATTGTATATGCAAAGATTTATATATTTCACATAGGCTCATTATTTACAATACAAATTGCTTATTTTCTTATTTCTCATATTCATCATTTGCAGAGTTTCAAAATGCGAAATTTTGGAATGTTGGAGGTTATCAAAATAATTATATTGGCAACAAGGTTTCTAGTGATTTATTGGGAAATAAGCTAACACATATAGGATTTACGGATAAGGTAAAAATCTAAAGAAAAATTCATTCCAGAGTATAGCCTAAAGTTTTTCCTGACATATAGGAACGTCATGGATGTAGAGAGCAAATCTACGAATAAATATTTTGAAAGCAAATCTATTTCTATCATAAAACCCAGAATAAAAATCTCGAATCTCCATTCTCCAGTTTAGTTCAGAGAGGAGAGCAAACCTTAGCTCACCTCTCCATTCTCCAGTTTGCAGACGACACACTTATTTTCTGCAAAGAGGATGAGCAAGAAGTGCTCCACCTTAGAGTGCTCCTGCATCTCTTTGCGAATGTCTCCGGCCTCCATGTAAACCTCTCTAAATCTTCTATCCTTTATTTTGGACACTCTCAGGTCAAGCTCAATGCATTTGCTCATATCTTAGGCTGCTAACAAGACACCCTTCCGACCAAATATCTAGGGATGCCACTCTCTAAAGGGAGGCTCAAGAAGTGGGACTGACAACCTTTGCTCCTTAAAATTGAGAGGAGATTGTCCACGTGAAAAGGTCGTCTCTTATCTATGGGGGGAGACTCGTTTTGATCAACTATGTTCTTAGCGCCCTACCAACGTATTTTGCCTCATTTTTCAAGCTGCCTCAGTGTGATTGCCATGATCGATCAAATGAGGGGTAGATTTTTTTGGGTTGGAGGAGACACCAAGGCTACAGGGTTTCTTGTACGAATTGGAAGCGTATATGCCAACCTAAAAACCAGGGAGGCCTTGGAGTTTTGGACCTACAACAATTCAATAATGCACTTCTCATGAAATGGTGGTGAAAACTGTATACTGAAGATTCCCTTTGCTCTCAAACTCTCAAGTCCCTCTACTTCAACAACACTACTAGTGAATTCATCTACAAGACCCAGGCATCGGATTTTTGGAAGAATTTGTTCAAACTTAAAGAACAATTCAACCAAGGCATCTCTTGGCAACTTGGCGATGGGTCTATGGTTAAGTTCTGGACTTCTAAATGGATAGAGGGTAACAGTATTGCTACCCTCTTTCCTTCCCTTTTTGAAGCTGCATGGAACAAAAAAGCCTCTCTGCGCTCTCAGGGCACATTAGACCAAGGCAGCTGGCAGGCCTGGCCCAACCATAAAGCAACCCAAGCCCTAGCTTTAGGCCTAAAAAAAACCTAGGTCATTTTAGGCCTAAAAAAAAATAATCTAAAGAATAATTAATAATGGCCTCCTCTCACTCTTCATCTTCTACTTTCTACCAACCGTTCATCTTCTACAGAAAGTTAATAAAGGATTATGCTCGTTCATTGAAATGTACATACTTATTAATTAGTGCATAGCTTTTTTGAGCTAAGTGAGGCGGCAAAAGCTAGAACCATAATATAGATAATATATTTGGGTGGTCCCATATTTGAAGAGAAAGTACACGAAATTGATCCCAAATTTCCTCAGGGTTAATCCAATCTTCGCAACACTGACCAAATACATCCCCTTCCCTCCCTGACTAATTAACTAATCTCTGCATTGGGTAGCTTTGAGCAAAAATAATTCACAAAAATACTCAAAGCACATTGAATATAACATCCATACATTCTCAATGGAGCCCCATTTCGTTATAAACACTTGATTTGGTTTTCATGGTATATTAACATATAATTCCGTCATCTTTTTATCAAAAAAAACATATGATTCCCACCTTGAAGGCGCTCCATGATGCCTATCAAAACTTGAGAGCCTGCAATATTCCACTTACATGTTATTATCTTTATCAGTATTCAATGAAAGAAAAATATAGAACATACACTGTAGGGAGCAGGTTGGGATCCTGTTGCATTGCAACTAAACACTATTTTGTTCACAACAAAATTGCAGTGAGCACAAAGGGCAAGTGTTTTGTCCCTACTAGTTCAGTTTTGGCTCTCTCCTCATCGCCTGTCGCCCGTCGCCACTCGCCACTCGCCAGCATCGCGGCATTGCCACTCCCATCAGCGATCGCCAGCAATAGCATTGCTTGCTCCTCTCTCCTCTCTCCTTAAATACTCCGATCGCAAGCCAGCATCGCTGATTAGTGATCGCCCGTCGCCAATCCGATTGCCGTCAAGTCACGCCGTCGTCGACCGCCTAAGTTCCCGATGCCACACCTCACTCACAGGTTGTATTGTTTTAAACCTCTAATCTCTATTGTTTTATTTGAATTATATAATCTATTTAGTCTTAATTTTCATTCTTTTATTTTAAATATATAAATGTCAACTCAAAAATTTTTAAAAATACTATTATAAGCTTTTAAAAGGCCTCATTTCGAAGTTCGCTTTAGGCCTCAGTAAGTGTTGGGCCGGCCCTGGCAGCTGGATTTGGAGACCTAGCCTTCACACATCTTCTTCTAGCATCATAATTATTGAAAAGAGAAATCTTTTACAATCTATTTCCAACATTCAACCTTCTCCGCACCCTGATATCGCTCGCTGGAATCACTTTTGTACTGGGAGCTACATCGTCAAATCAGCCTATAGTTTCTATAGCATTTCTGACCTCATCTCTCCTTTCTATCGAGCTTGTTGGCAGAATTGCGCACCACTAAAATGCAAAATTGTCATTTGGATGCTGAGTGGGAAAAAAGCTAAACTCTAAGGAAAGGTTGCAATCTAGAGGTTGGGATGGTGATCTAACATGCACCTCCTGTGCATGTCAGATTGAAACCACTTACCATATTTTCTTCGAGTGCCATGTGGCTGCTCGAACCTGGCTGCACTTCACACAATCTTTCCGGATCACAAACCTGCCTGGGTCTATTATTGAATGCTTCTCATATTGGTGTTTTGATCACAACAAGCACAAATTCACTCACTCATGGCATTTGGTTACACTAGTTGTTTGTTGGAGTTTATGGAATGCTAGAAATGATAGAATTTTTTACAGCAAGCATACAACTGTGGATAAATTAATCTCTAATACAAAATTTTGGTTCTTATATTGGCTAGATTCAAGCGGGGAGTCCAAGAAGAAATCAAGGATATTGGAGGAGCTTAAAGGCACAGACAATAGTGATCTCATGAGATCTGCTAGGGGCGGTAGTGCAGACAATACCCCAAGTTAATCTCCGACAAGGCTTCACTATTTGTGGTTGTATTTTTTGGGACTTTGTTGTAGTCCGATATTTTGTTCAAACTCTTGCTTCTAGTACTGTATGCTTTTCTTCCGGCTAAAGGTGGTTCCTTTTTGTTACGGGCTATGCTTCAGGTGAAGAAGGGGGATAAGATCATGTCTTTGGGACTAGTAGAGGTGCACGACAATAGTCCAATGCCTTCTCTACGACCCAACGGCATGCCATATCGATCTCAGACTCACCTTATGCTTGATTGAACCGCCTACAGCCTTTTTTGTAATAGTTTTAGAACTTTCCTTACACACGCACACACACACACACACACACACACACACACACACACACACACACACACACACATATATATATATATATTCTGTGAGGTAGGATAATCCTACCTTTTGCCAGTCAAAAAACTTCGAATCTGATCCATAGCTTATCATAGCCGGCCATTTCATTTTACTAATCTTATTGCTGAGTGGCTATTATTAATTTAGGATCCTCTTTCCAAAAAAAAAAATCCAAATTCAAAATTTAATCCGCATCCAAACCCGAAACACAAACCCCAGTAAGGACCATTCTCTTGTTGTCTTCTCAGTTCTCACACACACAAACCCAAAATGGACTTCACCAATCCAATGCCCTGATTCAAAGTGAAAGTATCGCAACAACCCCAGCCACCGCAATCTGAGCCCAATCGGTTGGCCCCGCCAATCCCCTCCCGATGACGTCATTTCATGTCGGCGACCGTGAACTCTCTGTTACCGATTTCCAGCTCTTCTCCTACTTCAGCCAGGTCAACGAGGTCGTCTCAGTCCACATCTTTCGTGACGTCATCACTTGCGAGTCCCTCAGCTACACTTACGTCAACTTCTCCAACCAAACCAATGGTATCAATTTTGCACATATTTATCTGGTTGATTTGTTAATTGTGTGTAGAAATTGTAATTTTGTAATTTTAATTTGTACAGAGGCTAGGCACTGGATATGCTAATTTCACCCCGCTAAATAATAAGCCGATTCGGATTATATATTCGAATCGCGAGCTGTAATTATGTTTTCGAATCACGATCTGTAATTTTCATCAAGGTATAGTTTTGTTGCCTTTTGTTTTCATGATCTTCTTGTAATTCGATCAAGGAATACAAAATACGAAAATGAAACTCCGTTAAGGAGAGAAAATTTTCTATCAAGAGCCATAAATTAAGTGTTGTGGTGTAATGGCCATAATGGCCAGAAATTATGTGTTCTTGCTGGTTGTTTCTTTGATGGCTTTCATCCACATTTATGTAACAACTTCATATAGATAGAATTTGGGGAAAAAAATTGTGGGAGTATTTATACAAATGACTATAGAGGAAAAAAAAGGGCAACTTCTTATTAAATTTAATAGTTCTCTACAAATTGTTATTATCTACGAATAGCCATTAATTTAAAGTTGTTGGAAAGTGCCGTTGCATTTCATTACTTAGATTATTATTATCCATATTTGGGTTTTCTGATAGATTGAATTTTGTTGTCCTTTTTGTAGAATTTCGACAAAATAGTAATTCTCCACATTTGGGTTTTTTTATGGATTAAATTTGTTGTCTTTTTGCAGAATCTGGACAAGAGTATAGATCACACGGCCTTTTACATTTTCTGCTTCCGGAGATATTCTATTTTAGAAGGTTGTGCTTGATGCTTTTGGACGCTCGAAAGGGATTTTGGGTTTATGTCTTGCATATTATGATAGATACGAAGACGATGAAGCAAAGGAGGTCGAAGTGACGAAGTGAAAGCAAGTCACAACAGCAGCAGCAGGAACAGAGAAGGTTGCGGTCGACTGTGCAGTCGACCGCCCACCTTTCCGGTATTCCCAAGAGGGGGACAGTCGACCACAAGTTGTGTGCAGTCGACCGAGCGCGACTGATGCAGATTTTGGGTTCGGGTCTAGGGCGACTAAAGCCCAAACTTGCTTTTTAGGTTAGATCGTGCGGCTCTTATCGTAGGGTTATCTCTTCAGGAATATCTAATGACTATTATATAAAGATATCAAACTAGGTTTTCTCTAGATCTCTATATATTCATTGTAAGGGCCCTAAGAGAGAGCATATTCTATTGAGTGCGGAATAGGAGCAAAGAGTACTTAATATGAGAGGTGTGAGATTTCTCCATTGTAAACAGCAAATAGTTCCAGTTAGGCTTGAGAAAAGGTCGTTGTGAGAATTGTAATATTCTTGTATCTTCTCTAGTTTAAATAACATCATGGTTCTTCCTCCCCGGATTAAGGTGAAAGCCCCAACAGGGACAATTCTTGTGTGCTTTGTGTGATTGGTGTGATCTAGTATTTGCTTGGTGATTTGAATTGATCGTGTCAAAGACTAAATCAAATCATCTACAGGGAATAGTTTCCATGTTTACAGAACTCCAGAATTTCTTGTGCACCTGATCTACTCCAGTGCTTCTTCGTCATTTATGAACATCTCACACGAGCATCTGAAGGTTAAAGCCAACACATGAAGCAATATTTATAACAATTCACACTTATCTGTGAATCAACAACCAAACTTACACAAATGCATATAACTTAAAGAATGACAAATATAAAAATTAAATAGAATACATGTTGGTGTATGCCCTAGAGGCCAGTTGTGTATTGATAATACTAGTTTACATTGTATCATGATATTTATTTTAGATATGAGACATTTCATTTATTATATTGTTTATTGTGATTAAATGAACATAATAAAGTCCTTAGAATAGTAGGTTCAATATCATAGGATATTAAGTGCATGACTTGATTGTGAGATCCTATTGGTTGTAATCAGAACACTATTCTTAAATATCCCAAGTCAAGTATTATTATGAATTAGAACAACAATAATGCATAAAGACTAGTATGTGCGTAGAGTGATGACCATATCTCACGGGTTATGGATATGAGATATTAAGTCTTCACATGGGCATATATTAGAGTAATAATGTACTGGACTGACCCACTATGAGAACGCTGCATGGATCGTTACATGAGTGTCATAAGCGGTTCTCACAGTGATCATGGTGTATATAGTCCTTTGACTTGAAGTCACTACGGTTCTCTACATGAGAAGTGATATGTTTTAATGTCGTCAAATGTTGCCTGTAATAAGGTGATTATAAAGTCGACTATTGGATATACTACAAATCATGCGGAGGAATGTGAGTGACTTAGATAGGATTTGTCCATCTTACATAACAGGAGCGATATCTATGAACCCCTTGATTGAATGAGATTGCAAAATGCAAGGTCATGCTCAAATGAGTCAATATGAGATATTAAGCTCATTTGTTTTAGTAAGTCTACTCGAACATCAAGAAACCAAAGATTGAACTATACAAGGGTGACACACTTTATACCTTGTGGTGAATTAAGATATCTGGATAAAGGGACTAGACTATATGGTAACATTGGTCACGGATAGGTTATGTCTAATCACTGACATTCCTATTATTTGAGTAGCAGTGATGTATTGCTAGATACCACTCACTGTTTGTAATGCTAGAATATGATTTTTGTCGGAGAAATTCTACCCTCAACTCTGATGAACCAAATATTATTCACTTTTAGGAGCAATAATCTTAAGGCAATTAGACATTTAAATGCTCTATATGTGGTATTTACGCTTCTTTTCTCTTTTTCCATAGGAAACAACCAAAAGCAGCAAGACGAAGCAGATTCCAGACTAATACAGACTGAGAGGATGATATACAGGGAACAGCAGAGACCAGTCGACTGACTCTTCAACCAGGCGACTAGGCAGAGAGTTTGACAAGGCCCACAGTCGACTGGTACGCGGCGAGTCAGAAGATAAGAGCAGATGCATCCTCATTCAAATCCGAATCAAAATTAAGTTATCCAAACCCAGGTATTTTCTGCGAATAACAACTTCTCAAACAATCAAAGCAAGAAGCACGTGGTAAGCAGATAAGGAAGGAAAGAAGAAAAAGAGAAAGAAATAAACGGCTGATGAAGATAAGGAAAGAAATAACAAAAGAAGAGGACTTCTCTGCAAAAAGTACAAACCCTAATTCTCTTCTCTTGTTCTATAAATACCAATCAAAGAAGAAGCGAAAAAGGACTCTCTCTCTCTCTCTCTGACCTTCTTCCGCACACACCATCAGCCGAATTACAAGAGTTCCTGAACGATCAAGCCATCAACAAAGTGCAGCACGGCAGCAACATAGAAGAAGAAGAAAGGAGATCAAGAATTAAGAAAAGAACGGCCGGTCGACTGTGTGACAGCCAGCCGACCTATTTGACCGAACTACATCAGTTTATTACTTCTCTTTCCTATTCTTTTATGTTAACCATGTATTCGAACTTGTTGATTAACAAAAGTATTATTATGTGGAACTAATTTCATAGTTGGGTGATTGAAACCGTAGTTATGTAGTGCTATATTCTTCTGAATCCTTCTATCTTACTTATTGATTGAATCGGATTGAATTGATATAGATTTATGATAATCAAACTTGTTCTCGAAGTTCTGAGAGCAGTCGACTGAGGTGAGAGCCAGTCGACTGACGTACAGAACTTGAGAATATCACGTTTGCATTACCATCTATTTGAATCTGTTATATGAGCATATTGAGACGACCCGTATCTCGTGTTCATAACTTGTAACAAGGAAATCTTTAGGGGTTCTTAGTTCAATCAACTTAAGGGATCTAGATCTGATACCAATTTCTAGAACCTTGAGTGTTTGTTCGTTTCCACTGATCTTATATTTTCTTTAAGTACAACTTAGTAGATACCATGCTAAACACTTGATGAAAGAAACGAATTAGAGTAGATACCATGCCTAATTCTTTGCTTAGGGAAACAGTACTTTAAGGAGTAGATACCATGCCCTTGAAGGGAACAAACATGAGTAATCAGAAGAAGTTCAGAAGGTAACTTAGCATTACTGACTATTGGTGGAAATCTAAACCCAACTACTTCATAAATACTTGTGATTCAACACTTCTTAATTCAGTTTTGATCTTTTCATTTCTTTTAGACCTTTGGAACAACTCTTTATGATTCTTATTCTTTTTATTGATTAGTAAGTTAAAGTCTACAATCTCTGTGGGATCGATCCTTGCTATTGCTACGCTTTTATAGACGATTCGTGTACTTGCGAGATTTTTAATTTGTGTCTAGTTTATCTGTTTATTTAGGTAGCTAGATTGCACAACAAACTCGTAGTGCTAATAGCGGAAGTGCACCACAAGCAATAGAAACTTCCAAGACTTTAGATGAACCAAGAATAAGCCAACACAATATATGGATCTCACAAGAACACAACCAATATGCAGAGATAACCAATACTTCTTATTTCCAAAGAAATACAAAGATTACAAAAGAGATTACAACTCTCAATCTCTCTCTCTCACACCTTTGAAACACTCGGCACAATCTCTCTTGAAGTTAGACAATGATAACGGCTCACCAAATCTCTCTCTTTGGATGATCAAGGATTAATCAATTAAACCCTAGAGTATATGGCCATATATATAGCCCCCAAGTAAACCCTAACAGATAAACACAAATATAGCAATTGGGCCTTGTTGCCGCTAAATATGGTGTGTGGGGGGGGGGGGGGGGGGGCAAACAGATAGAATTTGTGGATACTTTGGGATGCCGAATAGTCAAACCTGAAATCTTTCAGCCGGAGTTTGACCATGATCTCCCACCGTTAACCTGCAAAAAGTGCGAAACACCGGGGTTGATCCCGGCGACGCACCCTCCGACGCTCAAGTCAGTGATCAGAAAGATTATGAATGAGCTTTTACTGGCAAAAGATTGATTACCTATTAATGGTTGGGGTTGGAGGGTATTTATAGCCGCCATAGGGATCAGTTTCAGTGTAGGATCCCTAATTCCCAGTGAAAGGATAGGGCGAATCAGGGCCATTGATTATGTATAACCATAAACCCTAATTCTACCCTGCTGGACCAGATTTCTTGCGGGTTGGGACCCGCACCCAATCGATATGGATCCGTTCGTGGGTTATGGGGCTTTTGGAGAAAAAATCCAGTACCCATTTCAGACCCGTTTGTAGGTGAAATTACCATTTTACCCCTGAGCTTTAAGATTCGTGCCCGATTTGGACGGTTCCGATTTAACCTTATTTTTAACCATATCACGAGCCCCCCACTCCCGAAGACTGAGTTTGATCAGCCTTTGAGGAGTAGTTTTACTGTTTTAAAGGCTTGCGGAGTTGTATCGGAGTCCAAATGATGGGTGTCGGATCTCCGTATGGGGTATTATGGTGATCTTCAGAGCCAGTTGTGCACTCAAGGTTGTTCTTGAGCTTCTTGTACTTCTGGTGATTTTTCTTAATTTTTATCTATTTTTCAGACCATTTATTTAATTTTGCGAAGTGGTGATCTATTGTTCGGGGGTCTTAATTAACTATTCTAAGCAATAATTATTTACCCAGAGGCTCAAAAATATTTCTCCGAATTTATAATTATTTTTTAAAATTTTTAATTAATTTTCCTGAATTTTTAACCATTTTTCACAATTTTTAGATAAATAATTCGATTTTAATAAATAAAAATTAATTTTTTATTCCCATTTATAATGCGGCACGATCTGGGCCCTTCATCAGTGCTAGGCGCGAATTTCTGGAGGATCAGACGGCCGAAGTAGCTCGGCAGCGTATTTCTCCGCTTGCGGAGGTCGGTGCCTCGGTAGCTCGGCTGGTCGTCCTCGGTAGCTCGGTAGCTCGGCACGTAGCGAGCTGCCGAGCTACGTGGCAAGATCTGGAGCGTTCATCATGCTGCGAATCACGAGAACGGGATTCAGATCACGAAAAATGTTATCTTGTCATTTTGTGAACGTGGCGTGATCTGAGCCGCTCATCATATTCTTGCACGATTTTTGGAACGATCCGATGGCTAGAGTGGTTTGGCATCATTTTTCTTCACATGTGAGGGTCGGTACCTCGGTAGCTCGGCTATAATGCTTCGGTGGCTCGGTGGCTCGGTAGCTTGGCCTTTGCTCCTTAGTAGCTCGGTGGCTCGGCTAAGCTGTTCAGTAGCTCGGCTGAGCGCTCCGGTGGCTCGGAAGCTCGGGTCGAGCCGTTGGGCCACGTGGCTTTATCTGGAGCATTTATCATGGCGCGAATCACGAAGACGGGATTCAGATCACGAGAAAATGTTATCTTGTCGTTTTGTGGGCGTGGCGTGATCTGGGCCGCTGATCATGTTTGGACACGAATTTTGAGACAATCTGATGGTGAAAGTGGCTCGGTGGTATTTTTCTCCATATATGGAGGTCGGTGCCCCGGTAGCTCGGCAGAGTGTCTCGGTGGCTCGGCAAGTTACGAGTCGCCGAGCCACGTGGTTGGATCTGGAACACTCATCATGGTGCGGATCTCGAAGTTGGAGGTTCAGATCACGAGAAAACGTTATCTTGTCATTTTGTGGCGTGGCGTGATCTGAGCCGCTGATCATGTTTGGATACAAATTTTGAGACAATCTGACGGTGAAAGTGGCTCGGCAGCATTTTTCTCCATATATGGAGGTCGATGCCCCGGTAGCTCGACAGAGTGTCTCGGTGGCTCGGTAAGTTACGAGTCGCTGAGCCACGTGGTTGGATCTGGAATGCTCATCATGGCACGGATCTCGAAGTTGGAGGTTCAGATAACGAGAAAACATTATCTTGTCGTTTTGTGGGCGTGGCGTGAACTGAGTCGCTGATCATGTTTGGACATGAATTTTGAGACAATCTGACGGTGAAAGTGGCTCGATGGCATTTTTCTCCATATGTGGAGGTCGGTGCCCCGGTAGCTCGGCAGATTGTCTCGGTGGCTCGGCAAGTTACCAGTCGCCGAGCCACGTGGTTGGATCTGGAACGCTCATCATGGCACAGATTTCGAAGTTGGAGGTTCAGATCACGAGAAAACGTTATCTTGTGGTTTTGTAGGCGTGGCGTGATCTGAGTCGCTGATCATGTTTGGACACGAATTTTGAGACAATCTGACGGTGAAAGTGGCTCGGCAGTATTTTTCTCCATATGTGGAGGTCGGTGCCCCGGTAGCTCGGCAGTATGTCTCGGTGGCTCAGCAAGTTACGAGTCGCCGGGCCGCGATGTCAAACAAACCGTCGCGAGCTTCCTCTGAACCGTTGCAACTTTCCCCATTTTATCGTTCTGTCTCCCTTAATGGGCCCCAAGTGTCACAAAAGCCCAACTGTTGCCTCTTTGGCTATAAGTTCTCACCCCCCTCACCCCTTAGCTCATTCCTTCACTTTCACTCTCAAATTTTTACTTTCGCTCTTCGAGTTGCTCTGCTAGCGGAGATTTGGGCTCAAGGACAGTTTGTGCTAGCTGTCGTGAAGGCCAGGCGATTTCCGGTGAACTTTTTTCAACCGTGAACGTCACATCAAGGTCAGTTCACTTAGCCTTAGATATTTATTCTACGAGATGTCTCGAGTGTCCTCGAGTAGTGAGGCATCCTCATCAGGAGGTCGGAGTGCAGAGGAAGGGAGAGGAGTGGTGAGCCGAAGGAAGGGGAAGGAGATAGTGGGGTCGTCTGCGACCGAGGAGAAGGAGAAGGGAGTGGTTCGGTCTCCGGTCGTCGAGTCGGTGGTGGAGGTCGAGACACGAGCGGGCGAGATGGGTCGGATGCCGACCGTGTTATCCAGCCATGGAGGGATAATGCAGTATAGCGGCGAGCTGTTGACTAAGGCTGTCATCGGTCGCTCGGAGACCTACGAGGAGAACGACCAGAGGGAGGTTAACGAGGTGGACGATATCCCCTTGATTCTAACCGAGCGCGACCTACTCCGGACTCGGAAGGGTTTCGCCATCCCCCCGGAATATACATTGATTCTTCCCGGCCCCGGAGTGCGAGCAAACACAGTCTTCTCACCGGGCACCTGCATCTTCGCCTACAACGCATTGAATGCCGGTCTGTGTTTCCCCCTCCATCCCTTCGTGACGGTAGTCCTTCGGTGGTATGGACTGTGCCCCATACAGTTCATGCCGAACATGTGGCGCCACGTGCTCGGTTTTCTGCTGCAATGCCGAACAACCAAAGCGGAGCCGGAGCTCGTCATCCTCCAAAGTTTATATTGAATCAACAGGATGAGCAAGCTCGAGGCTCGCTACTATCTGTCGCCTGGGAAAGGAGTTAAGCTGATAGAGAATCCCGACTCGATAAAGTGGTGGAAGGGAAAGTTTTTCCTGATCAAGAGCCCTTCAGCATGGGAATTCCCAACCCGGTAGAAGGAAGAGGTGCCGAAGTATGCGAAGTCCGAGCCAGTGTTGACCCCGGCCGAGGCAGAGGTGGCAGCGAAGCTGATCGATCTTTCGATGTTGAGTTGGAGGGAGATGACCGAGGATGTGTTGCACAGGTCGGGCCTTAGTCCGATCGACCCGAGTACGCTCCTGATATCTCTATCTTTCTGCTTTACTTTCTTTGATGCCTCGTATACATTTTTTTTTATAACTAGTTTTCCCTTTCACTTAGACAGAGGCTCCGAACATGGACTTCAAGGGTATGATGGCTGAACGAAGCAAATCCGCCGACGGCAAGAAGAGGAAGAGGACGAGCATGGGTCCCTCGTCTGGCCGACCCACCAAGGCACCTTCGGTAGTCGTCACCACTTCTCCTTGGGAGCCGTCCTCGGCGGTTGATGTCCAGCTGACCCTCTCTGCCCCTGTAGGTGAGGGCTTCTCCATCGCGGTGGCCTGACGCTTAAGGCCCCGCCCTTGACCGAGCAAGCCGAGGCGATATTGACCGAGGCTCACAAGAAGCTGTTTGTGCCTGATTGGCGGGTGAAGAACCACGATGGCTTCGTAGGAGACTCGGGGATGAGCATGCAGGCTGTTCGCTACCTCCCAACCCCTAAGGACCGATCCGCCCTGAAGGCATGGACGACCGGCGATGACGCTCTCGAGGTAGCTCGGTCGCTTGTGTCGGTAAATTTTCCTTGCTGTTTTAATTTTTTCTTGAAAATTTTCTAAGTCTTTAGCTCGGTTTTTGTTGTGTTCTAACCGCCTCTCCGTGCAGGCTACTTGCCACTTCGGCCATCTTCTCGAGGAGCATGCCAAGTAAGAGAGGGAGCTGAAGGCCCTCAGCGACAAAGACCGAGCGGAAAGGGCGAGGGCCGTGAAGCAACTCGAAGCAGAGCAACGTCGCTCGGACGCTCTGGCGACCCAGGTCGCCGACCTTGAGGCGGCTTTGGCGCAAGCGAAGGAGAAGCTTGCTTCGGAGGTCCCAAAGACAGTCGAGGAGAGGGCCGCAGCGGCGAGGACTTTGGAGGCAGTGAAGCTGCAACAAGTCGAGGCCATGGAGAAGGCGAGGTCGGAGATCAAGGCCGAGGCTAAGAAGCACATGGCGGCAAATATGGAGCTGTCTTATGCCAGAGCGCTTGATCACGTCGAGGCTCGAGTCCCCGACTTCGACAGGTCAGGGTACAGGCTATGGCCTGGTGCCGAGGAAGAAGCAGAAGGGGAAAAGCAGGAGGACGAAGGGGAGGAAGGGGATGAGCCACAAGGCGACGATGCTCCTGCCGACCTCGAGGCTGTGGTGTGAAGAAGGGGGTGACCAGGTTGTAGCCGACCCCCAAGGCGAAGCGGAGGAGGACGAGGGGCCATCTACCAAGGTGCCTGTTTCCGAACTACCGCCCAAGGTGGCCCCTGGATCTTCTTGCTCTTGTAGTAATTTTTTTTCTTGTACTGCCTTGTAGTGGACTGGCCACCGCTTTTTGATATCAATGAAAATTTGGTTTTTGGCAAACTCGCTAAGTGTTGAAGTCTTTTTTGAACCTTGAAAATAGTTGTCTTGAGATTTGGCTAAGTGTTGGGCACTGCCTCTTGTTCTTCGTGTTGATATGCCTTCGGTTTTCAGGTTGTCGAGTCGAGTTCAGCGATTGAAACCTCTCGTCTTCACGCTGACTTGAAAGCAGCGAAGCGGGCCCTTTCTCGTAGCCGAAAGTGTTTCCTCAAAAGCGAGTTGGATCTAGAGGATCTCAAGGCGACGTCGAGGGAGTATTTCTCCGAGCTGAAACAACTACGGAAGCGATCTCGCGAGGTTCGTCTTGAAGGCGAGGTGGAGTTGCTTAGGAAGACGTTGTTTGACGTTGAGAAGGAAAAAGGCAAACTACTGGTGGAGGTTCATCACCTGGAGATAGTAGAAGAACTTTTGGCAGAGAAAGAGGAGTTGGCTTCAGCGGTGGGTAAGTTGATGGTCGAGTGCAACGAGTTGATGGTAAAGGTTGACGGGCTGAGGAGGGTTACAGTCGACAAAAGCATCGAAGTGACCCATCTTCGTCGAATTACAGCCGACAGCTCTGGAGCCGCAGGATCCGCTCAACTTCCTCGTTTCAAAATAGTTGTGAAGGACGCTACTCTGAAGGATCGAATTGTTGAGCTCGAGGAGGAAGTGGCCCGACTCAAACCTCAGCCTGAACGGATTAACGTCAAAAGCACGTCGTGTACTCGCAAAGAGAGTGAGAGGGGAATCTCGTTTTACGAGCTCGCGACTCGTTCGCCTGCCATTAGGCAGAGTTCGGCAGATGCTCAAAGTGGAGTGGCTGCTTTGTCTAGTGGCGCTTCGGTTGGGGCCACGGTCAGAGGCTGTGCTGAAGAGGCGTCTCGGTTCGTTGGTCTAGAGACGAGCTCCGAGGTTAGGCGACACCGTCCCTGGGTGTCTTTGAACCGAAACATTCCTGTTCCGAAGAAACGCTGAATAAGTTGTTGTAATTATGCCTCTTTGAGTCTTTGTAGTCCCTTGTAGTAGAGTAGTTTGGCCTTATAACCTATATTCCTTTGAACTTTAATAGAAGTGAAGGGATGTTTTACTCTCTAGTGTTTGTGTGTTTGCATGTTTTGTTAGTACTTGTTATTCGTTTGGTACCCACTTGTAACTCGCTCACGAGCAAGGGATAGAAGCGAAGCCGAACCAAGCTTTGAGCTCCGCATTCTTTGCCAGAGCAGATCCCAACGGATGTGGGAGAAATTCCGAATGGCGAACCACTTCTAGCCCGCTCGATGTAGAAGACGGTGTGGACCACGAGAAAATGCTATCTTGTCGTTTTGTGGACGTGGCCGCCCGATCAAGGTGCTTTGCCCTAATACGCAGCTCGGAATGCGAGTTGCTCGGGAATGTATGCTCGAATATCTTCATCAGTTATTCAGTCAAGTGATGCAATGGGGCATTCATTCAAGTACAACTCCTCCAACTTTTGACAATTACTCAGTATCAGAGGCAAATCTTCCTTCTTATGGGCTCAGAATGTCAACCTCGTGAACTTGAGATTGATAAGCAGAGCTATGGTTTTTGTAGCCTCAAATGTTATGGCCGCTGCGAATTGTAAGAGGAGCCAGTGTCTTGCAGTGAGGAGCAGCCTCTTGAAGAATTACTTCATCTTTAAATGAATCATAAGAACCAAAGGTTAGTTCCTCCAAGTACTCTTCTCCCATGTCTAGTATAGTTGTAGAAACGACCAGTTATCCAGCTAAGCGATTTGGATTCCGAACGCGTCGTTTGAGTGAATCTCAACGGTTGTGGGAGCAATTCCGAATGGCAAACCACTTCTAGACCACTTAAGAGCAAACTTGCGAAGCGGAATCGAGCCAAGTTTTGGACTCCGAACTCGTCGTTTGAGTATTTTTCAACAGTTGTAGGAGCAATTCCGAATGGCGAACCACTTCTAGCCCGCTTAAGTGCGAACTTGCGAAGCGGAATCGAGCCAAGTTTTGGACTTCGAACTCGTCGTTTGAGTGAATTTCAACGGTTGTGGGAGCAATTCCGAATGGCGAACCACTTCTAGCCCGCTTAAGAGCAAACTTGCGAAGCGGAATCGAGCCAAGTTTTGGACTCCGAACTCGTCGTTTAAGTGAATTTTAACGGTTGTGGGAGCAATTCCGAATGGCGAATCACTTCTAGCCCGCTTAAGAGCGAACTTGCAAAGTGGAATCGAGCCAAGTTTTGGACTCCGAACTCGTCGTTTGAGTGAATTTCAATAGTTGTGGGAGCAATTCCGAATGGTGAACCACTTCTAGCCCGCTTAAGAGCGAGCTTGCGAAGCAGAATGAGCCAAGTTTTGGGCTCCGAACTCGTCGTTTGAGTAAGAGTGATAAAGGCCTTAAACAGAAAGATAAAATTAATTCACAAGGAAAATATGGGGAAAAGAATATCTTTATTGATAACTGCTAATCGGCTGCTTCTAAGTTGCAAGCCGTTATTACAATGACAAAATAAACAAGCAAAATACAAGTGAAAAGATGGGAATGGCTCGAAACTTGAAGTTACTTAGAGATGCGTTAAGGCGCTCTCTTGGTACTTTAGTAGTTGGTCGGCATTCCAAGTCCTGGGTATCTCTCTGCCTTCAAGGTCTTCAAGACAGTACATCCCGAGCCGAACTACCTCGGTGATCGTTTAGGGTCCTTCCCAATTGGGGGCTAGCTTACTCTTTCGGCTGGGGAAGGAGATAGCTAGTTTTCTGAGGACCAAGTCCCCTTCCTTGAGATTGGTGGGACGGACCCTTTTGTTATAGGCCTGCTCAATTCTTCTTCGGTAGTTTTGCTGGCGGATCGAAGCTCTTTCACGGAGCTCATCAACTAAGTCCAAATTCGCCCGAAGCTCTCTGGCATTCTGCTCTTCTTCCTAGGCCATAAGGCGAGGAGATGGTAGACCGACTTCCAAGGTGATCACAGCTTTGGACCCATAGGTGAGATTAAATGGCGACTCACCTGTGGGGGTCCATTTCGTAGTGCGGTAGTTCCACAGTACGTTGGAAAGCTGTTCCGTCCATAAGCCTTTGGCCGCCTTATCTAGCCTCTTCTTGATACCGAAGAGGATCTGCCTGTTGGCATTTTCCACTTGGCCATTTAATTGAGGATGGAAGACAGAGGAGAAGCATTGCTGAATGGCGAGGTCTTCACACAGAGATTGGAATGTAGCCCCCGTAAACTGTATTCCATTATCTGTTATTAGGACCCGAGGTACGCCAAACCTACAGATAATGTTTTTCCAAAAGAACTGCAGTACTTTGTTCTCTGTAATTGTAGCCAATGGTTCGGCCTCGATCCACTTGGAAAAATAGTCGATTGCCACCACTAGGAACTTGAGCTGACCGGGAGCTGGTGGAAACGGACCTAGCAAGTCCATCCCCCACATTGCAAAGGGAATCGGACTTGATAGAGATGTGAGTTGTGCTTGGGGCAGGCGAAGAATGTTGGAGTACCGCTGACTGGGCTGCATCGCCAAACATGTTGCTCGGCATCTCGGAGTAGGGTAGGCCAAAAATATCCATAGTTCAACACTTTCCTGGCAAGGGACATCGATCCTGAATGGGCTCCGCCTATACCTTCGTGAAGCTCTTGCAAGGCATATGAGGCTTCTTCCGGGGAGAGGCATCTCAAGTAGGGTCTGCCGTTTACTTGGGTGTAGGAGCATTTGTACAAGACTCCTTCAAGAAGGGTGTACCGCTCCGCTCTCGTTCGGACTCGACGAGCTTCTTTAGGGTCTTCGGGGAGGAGCCCATCCCTGAGGAATTCTATCAAGGGTTTCATCCAGTTGTCCCGAAGTTGGACGGGCAGCGACTCCATCGAGTCGGGGGTTTCTTCTTCTATGCTCGGTCTTAGGAGCACTTCAATCAGGACGGTCTGCCCGAGACCTTGAAGGGAGGAGGAGGCCAATTTGGAGAGGGCATCTGCTTGGGAATTTTCTTCTCTAGGGATCCGCTAAATCTGTGCTTCTTCAAATGAAGCCATGAGACTTTAGACCTTGGCTAGGTACTTAGCCATTCGGTCGTCTTGTGCCTCGTACTCCCCTAAGACTTGATTCACCACCAGCTGCGAATCACTGAATATTCGGAGACATTGTGCCCCTGCCTTGCGAGCCATACCGAGGCCGGCCACAAGGGCTTCATACTCCGCTTCGTTGTTGGAGGCCTTAAAGTTGACTCGAAGGGAGTATTGGAGAACGAAGTCATCTGGGCCTGCCAGAATGACCCCGGCTCCGCTCCTTTCGGTACAAGAGGACCCGTCTACATATACTGTCCAGATGGGAGGCCCGTTCGCTGCTTGACTGACCTCTGGGATGGTGCACTCAACAATAAATTCAGCTAAGGCTTGGGCCTTGATTGCGGTCCGAGGCTGGTAAGATATGTCATGTTGACTCAGCTCGATTGACCATTTCATCAGACGCTCGGAGGTCTCGGGCTTGTGTAGAACTTGCTTAAGCGGCTGGTCGGTAAGAACGACCACTGAGTGGGATTGAAAATAAGGGCGGAGTTTCGTGGCTGCCATAACCAAGGCGTATGCTATCTTCTCCAATCTTGGATAGCAAAGCTCGGCATCCCGAAGTACCTTGCTCACGTAATAGATAGGCTTCTGAGCCTTGTCTTCTTCCCTCACTAGTACAGCGCTGAGGGTTTGCTCGGAGGCAGCAAGGTAGAGGTAGAGTATTTCTCCGGGAATAGGCTTGCTGAGGATAGGGGGTTGATTAGATAGGCCTTTATCTGATCGAACGATTCTTGCTGCTGTTGGCCCCACTCGAAGCCCTTAGCCCCCCTGAGGGCCTTAAAGAAAGGAAGACACTTCTCTCTTGACTTTGACAGGAAGTGTCTTATGGCCGCGAGACGCCCCGTGAGCTTCTGAACTTCTTTCACGCTTATAGGAGGTGCCATGTCTAGTATGGCTTTAATCTTCTCGGGGTTGGCTTCGATTCCTCTTTGGCTGACCATGAAGCCTAGAAACTTTCCCAACGAGACTCCGAACGCACACTTGTTCGGGTTGAGCCTCATATCATGCTTCCTCAACACATCAAATGCTTCTTGGAGATCGGCAACATGGTCGGCCCCATGGATGCTTTTAACTAGCATATCATCAATATACACTTCCATGTTTCGGCCGATCTGATTCTGGAAGACTTTATTGACTAGGTGGTGGTAGGTGGCACCAGCATTCTTCAGCTCGAAGGGCATTACCCTGTAGCAATAGAGTCCTTGATCGGTGACGAAGGAGGTCTTTGGGATATCCGGGGGGAACATTCTAATTTGATTGTATCCGGAGAAGGCATCCATAAAGCTCAGCAGCTCATGGCCCGAAGTAGCGTCGATCAAGGTATCGATGCTGGGGAGAGGGAAAGGATCCTTCGGGCATGCTTTGTTCAGGTCCGTGAAGTCGATGCAAATTCTCCAGCTCCCGTTGGCCTTCTTAACCATAACAACATTGGAGAGCCACTCGGGATAGTTAACTTCTTGTATGAATCGGGCCTTAAGGAGCTTGTCCACTTCTTCCTTTATAGCTTGCTGGCGCTCAGGGGCAAATTTACGCATCTTCTGCTGGACCGGTTTGGACCCCGGAGCAACGCTTAGGTGGTGGACGAGGAGCTCCTCTGAAATTCCTGGCATATCGGCAGCCGACTAGGCAAAGAGGTCATTGTTCTTTCTGATGTATTGGACTATGTCGGAATATAGGGCATATGGGAGGGTCTTGCTGATGAAGAACTTGCGATTCGGATCTTGCTCAGAAAAGAGCATTTCCTCCAGCTCATCCATCGGTTTGGACATAGGCTGGGCGTTCCCCTGGGGAATCTCAAGAGTCTCGAGGAAGAGGACAGGTCCCCCGGTGGAGGTCATGTAACACTTGCGGGCTATCTCTTGACTACCTCTTACTTCCCCTACACCCGACTTGGTAGGGAAATTCATTTTAAGATGATAAGACAACAGGACGAACTCTAAAGCAGCTAGGCCAGGTCGGCCTAGAATCACATTGTAAGCAGCTGGGATGTCGACGACCATGAAGTCCATCGGCTCTGTCCGGGTAGTAGGAGTTTTGCCAGTGGTTACGTTGAGGGTGATCACCCCTTCGATAGTCACTGGCACTCCCGTGAACCCATGGAGTGTGTAGCCGGCCGGCTTGAGCCTGTCCCCTGAGTCCTCGGAAAGCCGCTAGGAAGAGGATGTTAACGGAGCTACCATTGTCCACCAGAATCCTCTCCACTTTAAAATTTGTCATATGGAGATTGGTCACTAGCGCGTCACAATAGGGGGTTCGGACTCCCTCCAGGTCTTCATCTGAGAAATTGATGGGGACTCCGAGGCCTTTGGGAGGGGGTATGCCATGAACTGAATTGACTTCTCGTATGAAAGCCTTCCGGGAAGAGTTGGAGATTCCTCCCATGGGACCTCCATGAATGAGATGCAAGATGCGTTCCTCTTCAAACTCGGGAGTCTTGTCGCGCCTTTCGGGATGCTTGTTAGCCCCCGTGGGGGGGTGAAGGAAGATCAATTCGGTCCTTTCTCACAAACTTAGACAGTTGCCCCCTCTGGATGAGGGCTTCAATTTCATTCTTCAGGGCCCGACAGTCGTTGGTGTCGTGGCCGTGGTCCCGATGATATCGGCACCACCTTTTCTTGTCCCTCTTCTTGCCGGGGGTATTCATCTTCGGGGCAGGAGGCAGAACTCCTTCCTTCTCGACCTCCATGAGAATGGTAGAAATATTGGGGTTAAGAGGGGTAAACTTCTCAAATCTGGGAGGCGGGCGGCGCTGTCCCCCGTTGTCCTTCTGAAGCTTCTTAGCTCCCTCTTCTTCATCTGCCTTTCTCTTGGTCCCGGAGGAAAACCCCTAAAAAGTGGGGCGATGTTCAGCTTCTTCAGTTCGGATATACTTCTCGCTTATGAGAAAAAGGTCGGAGAAATTTTGCAGGGGCTTCTTGGCTAGGGAGGACCGAAGGCTTGAGTTGAGGACATTTGACTGGAAGGCTGCAGTGGCGACCGATTGGTCGAGGGAGGCAATGGACCTAGCTTCCGCGGTAAATTGCTTCATATAATCTCTCAGCTTCTCATCTTTCTTCTGACTGAGGTAGAGCAGCAAAATACTAGTCTTCTCGGTGCGACGGCTACTCACGAAGTGGGTGACGAAGAGGGTCTCAAATTGTTCAAAGGAGAATATGGAGGATGGGGCAAGACGAGAGTACCATTCTCGGGCCGGACCCTTGAGAGTAGCTGGGAAGGTTTTGCACAATAGAGCATCGGAAGCTTGGTGGATCAACATAAGGGTCTTGAAGCTTTCGATGTGGTCGACGGGGTCTGACTCCCCAGAGTAAGTCTTAAACTGCGGGGGCTTGAAGCCTATTGGAACGGGCACCTCCATGATCGTTCGAGAGAGGGGGGATCGGTTTGGACGGAGGGTCCTTCCTCTCAGCTCTTCCTCTTTATCCAGTTGGCCAAGGTGCCTCTCCATCTCATGGAGACGGCAGTAGACTGCATCGTCCCTTCGACTATTGCCAAGCGAGCCTCTGGACTCGTCTTCATAAGAAGGGGAGCACGGAGTTCGGCGACGGTAGCTAGGGGAATGGTGAGGATTGTGATGTCGGTGACTCGGAGCTTGAGGAAGGGTTAAGGACCGATGGCGAGGACTTTAGATCGGAGGAGGAGTAGCGATCCTCTGAGCATTGTTGTTGTTGTTTGGTCGGAGGTTGAGGGCTTGCAAGATCGTGGCTTGGAATTGCTGGAATTCGGCTCGGGTGATAGGCCCGTTTTCATCCCTCGGGGGCTGCCGACCAGCAGGAGAACGGTGTCTTCTTCGATGGTACTCAGGGGACTCTCTCCGCCCCCTGCAAGGAGGGGACTTCCTGTGGTCGCGGCGACGAGGAGATCGCTCATTTGAACGTTCCAGACGGGAGGCTCCCCTACGGGCCTGCCTTTCATCCAAACGGTGGCGAAGGTCCTCTTCTTTCTGCCAGTTAAGGAGGGTATTATGGAGGTCTTCGGAAGGCCGGGGGTTGTGAGATGCCATTGAATCGGTAGAAGGGTTGTGTACGGAGATGCGGTCTCGATGAGGAGGTTGTCTCTGAGGGTTGGGACGAGAGGCCCCTGCGCCGGCATTCTGGGGCCCGAGCGTTGCCCTTTGGGATTGGAGGTTCTGAAGAGGAAGTTAGTCCTGCTGCGGGGGCTGATTAGGTTGAGGAGGGAGTTGCCCCTGCTGTTGGACGGTTTGGAGGGGGACCTCCTGTTGCGGTTGAGGAGGAGTGGGTCCGCGGTTGGACCCTTTGGATCTCATTTTCCTTGGAGGCATGGCTGGAGGTGATCTTAACCAATGGAAGAGGATGGATTGTTGTTCGTCTTTCCCACAGACGGCGCCAATCTGTTGTCGCTAAATCTGGTGTGGGGGGGCAAACAGATAGAATTTGTGGATTCTTTGGGATGCCGAATAGTCAAACCTGAAACATTTCCGCCAGAGTTTGACCGTGATCTCCCGCCGTTAACCTGCAAAAAGTGCGAAACACCGGGGTTGATCCCGGCGACGCACCCTCCGATGCTCAAGTCAGTAATCAGAAAGATTATGAATGAGCTTTTACTGGCAAAAGATTGATTACCTATTAATGGTGGGGGTTGGGAGGTATTTATAGCCGCCATAGGGACTAGTTTCGAGATAAGATCCCTAATTCCCAGTGAAAGGATAGGGCGAATCAGGACCGTTGATTATGTATAACTATAAACCCTAATTCTACCCTGCTGGACCGGGTTCCTTGAGGGTTGGGACCCGCACCCAGTCGAGATGGATCCGTTTGTGGGTTATGGGGCTTTTGGAGAAAAGATCCAGTACCCATTTCAGACCCGTTTGTAGGTAAAATTACCATTTTACCCCTGAGCTTTAAGATTCATACCCGATTTGGACGGTTCCGATTTAACCCTATTTTTAGCCATATCACGCCTTTAATCTTGTAAGCTCAAAAACAATCAGCCGCCAATGTCGGTCAACCGCACCCCCAAGGTCGGTCGACCACGTGTAGAACCAAACCCAAGAGCTGACCGGTCGACTACATCCCCAAGGCCGGTCGACCGTCCCCTCCTCTGTTGGACCTGTACACTCGAAGAACTCTCAGCAGGTAGGGTCGGTCGACCACACCCCCAGGTCGGTCGACCGCAACCATCCAGACTAATTCTACTTCGCTGCTTGTCTTCTCTTACTTCTTTGTCTCCTCATCTTCTTTTCCAACTTCAAGTATCCCATGCCTTCGTGTATTTGAGGTCACAATTCCTAACAATCTGCCACTTGGATCAAATACACCATGCTTCAAAGTTATTGTAATCTTTCCTCGCATTATCTCTGCCATCTCCCACTTTCATGGAAGACCCAATTACTCCCCACCCTCATGAAGAGCACCTCCTCCGCTCCACCACGTGGAGTGCACCAACCACCCCTCATTGCCTCATGAAGGATGTGCTCCACCAATGGCATAGAGCATGAATACTGGAGAAATAACCTCCTGTGTCGGATTCCGTGTTATGAGACTTCCCAACTCGCAAAATCTCCATCAACGCCGGACATGGTTCAAAGCCTCTCAATGCACCATCTTTACTAGAAACCTTCGTGGACGACACCTCCACAAACCCTACAGACTGTTCAACCCCTACAGACCCAATTCGGTTACCCTCATCGACATCACCCCGCATATCGATACCAGTGCTCTCTATCACACAAGAGCGACTTGAAGCTTCAATTGCCAATTCACAAAGTACCCTCACCGCAGCAACGTCTTGCCCTCTAGGATCATTTCCATGGCCAGCAGCTTCCACTAAATTAGTAACCTCCCCTCCACAACTGAAAGAACTCGGTTACACCTCACACAACCTACTACTCGATTCCGACTGAGAGTCAACTACAGGAGGAACGCCCCTCACGTCTCCAAGAAAATACAGCATTTTCTCACGCTTCCCTTTTGCAATCACCTTTGAACCTACAGCTATACACCACTCCCCACTACCAACTGTAGTAGACAACCCCATCTTGTATATCCTTCTAATCGAGATAAGATTTTCCTTCAAGTCTGGAACATGTCTTGTCTCCCGCAAGACAACACTTTGATCATCAATTGTGTTCACGCGAACAGTACCAACCCCACGTACAGGACACTGGTGACCATTCCCCATGATCATAACTCCAAAAGAACCCTCCTCGTAATCATCAAACACCTCTTTCCTCAGAGTGAATGAAAAGAAGCTCCGAATCAATACACCAATCTTGAGTGCCCAACTCCTCCTGAGTTAATAAGCATAATTCCTCAACAAGTCCTCCTTGAACTTGCTTTGGGTTATTTTTGTTCGGTTTCTCCTGCTTCTTCTTCATAAAAGCCTTACAACTGCGCATCATGTGATCCTTCTTGTGACAATACCAGCACTCAGGCCCATGTCCCTCATCGCTGTCATCAGACCCACTCTCAGATGAACTACTCTGATACTTTCTTGTTTGACTGCTCTTAGATCTCCCACGTCTCTTCTTAACATACATAGCGGAATCTCTAGAAGATGATGATGGATATCTCCCGTTTCTCACCCTTCTCACATTATCATTCAGAATGCTACTCACCACATCCTGTAGAGTCATCGAATCTGTCATAGTGCCTGTAATAGTCTGTTCCACCGTACCATAACTATCGGGTAAAGTAGATATAAGTAACAATGACTGCCTCCTCTCTGAAAACTTCAAACCTGCAACTTCCATATGGTTGTAAATCATACAGTAATTGTTTACATGTTCTGCTACTGAACCCGCTTCCTTCAATTTCATATTAACCAATTTCTTCAAATGAAGAATTTGATTAGATGCCGACGGTTTCTCATACATATCCGTAAGAATCTCCATAGCCTCCTTTGTGGTCTTTCCCTTCGAGATATAAAATAACGCCTTCCTATTCAGCTCCAACTGAATCTGCCCCAGCGCCTTCTGATCCAAACGATTCTAATCCGCCAAGACCTTCGCATCCTTATCTGTACCTACCGGCTTCTCATCAAACAACGGACCATCAAGATCTTTCTGACAAAGATACGCTATCATCTAAATCTTCCATATCGCGAAGTCACTCCCATCGAATCTCTCGATCTTCATCTTGTTATCGGCTATCTCGAACCAACTGCTCTGATACCACTTGTCAGAGAAAATCTTCCCAACTCGTAGTGCTAATAGCGGAAGTGCACCACAAGCAATAGAAACTCTCAAGACTTAGATGAACCAAGAACAAGCCACCACAATATATGGATCTCACAAGAACACAACCAATATGCAGAGATAACCAATACTTCTTATTCCCAAAGAAATACAAAGATTACAAAAGAGATTACAACTCTTGATCTCTCACTCTAACCTTTGAAATACTCGGCACAATCTCTCTTGAAGTTGGATAATGATAACGGCTCATCAAATCTCTCTCTTTGGATAATCAAGGATTAATCAACTAAACCCTAGAGTTTACGGCCATATATATAGCCCTAAGTAAACCCTAACAGATAAACACAAATATAGCAATTAGGACTTTAATCTCGTAAGTCCAAAAACAATCAGCCGCCGATGTCGGTTGACCGCACCCCCAAGGTCGATCGACCGCAACGTGTAGAACCAAACCCGAGAGCTGACCGGTCAACTGCACCCCCAAGGTCGGTCGACCGTCCCCTCCTCTATTGGACCTGTACACTCGAAGAACTCTCAGTAGATAGGGTCGGTCGACCGCAACCCTCCAGACTACTTCTTCTACTTCGATGCTTGTCTTCTCTTGTTTCTTTGTCTCCTCCAATTTTCTTCAACTTCAAGTACCCCGTGCCTTCGTGTATTTGAGACCACAATTCCTAACAATTTTAGTATTACTGTAAACGTAACAGGAACTTACAGGGTCACACACTTAGAATGGATTGAAATTGAAATTTAAATTCATAAGATGAATTTAATTGGGGATCCAAGTAAGACTTGGACTCCTAACATTGGTTGGACATTTAATTAGATTAAATAGGCTGACTTAAGTTCAAAGGCCCACACACGGATCTGAACCAGGTTAGATTGTGAGTCCAACGGCCTCATTACTCTCTTAGGATTAATTTTTTGCAGCTATATATATATATATATATATATATATATATATAAGCAATATATTGCTTATATGCAATATTATATTTTTTTATAAATATATTTTTTATTAAAAAAACCTGCCTAGCGCCTAGCCGCCTAGGCCCCGCTTACAAGGTCTAGGCGCTAGGCCCCCATCGGCCACCCGACTACCACCTACCGACTTTTAGAACACTGCAATTGAAAGGTAGTTATAAATTATTGAAAAGGTAAAATCAATTAATGAAAGAAAAATAAAACTTTCAGGTCTGTGGTATTTCTTTTGGAGTCTGCCTTTCTATTTGAGAACATGTATTCTTGTTATCTTAAACTGTAATTAGTTCCTACAATATCCCTGATGATTGAGAACATTTGCTTCTTATTGGGATAGAGTAAAAAAATAGCACCACACAAAAAAAAGCCCTAAAAATCTAGATCTGATCGGGGAGGGGGAGGACTCCCTCGACCTCCCCATCCTCTTCCCCCTTCCCCCCTTCTCCACCCTCCGATGCCATAGAGGTGCGGGGCGGTGTGTTGATGACCTCATTTCATCAGATGTGAGATTTTGGAGAGAGACGGAGCGGTGAGGAGGTTCGAACCTAAGGGGACTAGGTCGACGGCAGAGCGGCGCCGTCTGGAGAGGAGTAGGGTGCATGGGGGACGATGATGACGGTCAAGAAGGGGCTTCGACTGGAGAAGATGACTTATTGACAGCGTCGATGGCTGTCAGTGAGGGGAAATGGATGGGCTATGGGTGTCGTCGAGGAGAGGCTCGTCGTAAGCTCAACCAGAGCTCGTCGGAGTGGCGCTATGGTCGATAACGCCGACAGAGGTGTGCTTGCATCGTTGAGAGTCCAAATAGGGTTGGATCGTCGATTGTCGGAGCTGGGCTTGGCTCGACGGCGAACGCAGAGAGCGTCGCGACGTTGGGGAAGCATGTCGGGGTGTGGTCGAAGGAGGCAAACAACGAGAGCAATGGGTGTGGGGAGAGGGGCAGGAGAGAGACGACGACCATGGTCGTAGGCAAGCTCAATGGTGCTCGAGGTTGCCGCAGCGTTGTTGAAGGGAGGGTTCGTTGACAGTGGCGTCAAGAAGGGGGAGGACGTGGAGATGGGCGATGGTGATTGGGCTTTGTTGGCCGGTGTGGTAGAGTTTGGCCGGAGAAGAGGTTGGAGGAAATGGGGGGAGTAAGTAAGACTGATTGATTGATTGATTGATTGTGAAATTTGAATTTCAAAATAGGGTTTGAAATTCGAATTTGAATTTTGAGTTAGAGGAGTGAAGTACAAATTTGAATTTCGAATTAGGTTTTTTGAAATTCAAATTTGAATTAGAAGTGTGGAGGGGGAGATTAATTGAGATTTGAATTTCAATATAGATATTTGGAATTCATATTTTAGTTGGGAAGTGTGGGGTGAATACACTTATGTAATTTGAATTTCAAACTAGTTTTGGTTGTAATTCAAAATACATTTGGTGGAGTTATCGGTGAGTGCAAACGTACTCATTATCGGTTAGGAAACACGACTAATGTTTAAAGCTAGATTTGATGCAATCGAAAAAAGGCATCGCGATGGGGTTGGTTTGATGGATACACAACCACATCGTTGTGGGGAGAGGCGTAAATATGTTCAGTAAGAGATAGTGAATGTGGTTGTTGCCAGGTGAACGTTTGGGGGATGGTCAATGAGTCTTCGGGGTGGAGAGCTGGGTCGATGAAGTTTGAAATCCAAATTTGATTTTTGTTGGAATTTAAAGTACAACTAGAAGGCTTTGGGGTGCAAATGCCAAGTTTACGTGTTTAGTTAGGGGAAGGACTAGTTAGAGATGTAGACTGTGCTTTGTAATTGTTCTACGTTGTTCTGTTTGGAACAGATAGATGTTATTATTTGTACTACTTGTATCGTTCATTCTTAATTAATAAAGCGGTGACGAGATCAAATTTTTTATAAATAAATAAATAAATAAATAAATAAATAACTCTAATTAGTTAATCATCTATCCTGGTTGTTTACTTGAGCATTAAAATAATTAAAATAAAAAATATTTCTTCTCATATCTTTTTTTTATAGATAATACTAGTTTTTTATTAGTTGTTTTTTTATATAAGAATTTTAGTTTAGTAATGATACAGTTATTTTTCCTCACACATGAATCTCCAAAAAATTAATATAATTAATTAAAAAAAGAAAAGAAAAAAAAATGTTGTTGGTAATTCTAGTGATGATTGGATCATTAACTAATTGATGAAGAGGTACTAATTTTTTTTTTGTTGATAAAAGATGACTAAAGTCATCGCTTCATTAACGATTAATTAACGAAACATAGTACAACAAAACACAGTACAACGAACTCCATATTACAAACTCGGTACAATATATCTAAGCACTGTAACAACAAAAGGTTTACACATCGATCCAGCCAAAATCAATCCTGAGAAGCCTTCGCGAGCTACTCGTCGTCTCCCAGTCGCATTCTCTTCTTTCCACCTGTGGTTACATTCCAATCATGAGATAGTGAAATAATTTTATGCGTCAAAAAAGGTAATCTATGATTAATCTTATGAAAGCATAATTCATTACGATCAAGCCACAACCCCCATATGGTTGTAGCAACTGTATTATCCCACCGATGCCTACTCTCGTTTTGAACCCTATTTATGGAGCCAGTTCCCCACACATCTGAAAAACTCCTAGGACACGTTCTCCTTCCGAAATCTAAAGTCATCATTTCCCATACACTACTCGCTCTAGGGCACCAAAACAACAAATGGTTAGTATCTTCGTCTTCTTGCTCACACCTATCGCATATAACGTTGGTAATCATTTTTCTTTTCTTAAGGTTTATCTTACTCAGAATTGCATCGTTTTTTACCAACCACAGGAAAACTCTGACCTTAAGGGGAGCACCTATACCCCAAATATACTCGGCCTCCTTATTTCGCCGGTCCCCGTCGTTCAACCACTTGTACATAGATTTATCTGAGAATGTCACACTTGAGTTCAGATTCCAAACCCTTTCATCTTCTATATCTTCTGAATATTTACCTTCCTTCTTGATGAAAATATTCAGATTCTGAAACTGTTGTAGACCTTCCTGGTTAATATAATTGTGTACATCTATGGTCAACGTTTTGTTACGCCATACGTCTGCTACAAGTAAATCGTTATTCAAAGTTGCAGACGCTGCTTCTGGAAAAAGGCTCATGAGAGTGTTGCTTCCGCACCATTTATCCTTCTAAAATCTTGTTTTCTTCCCGTTCCCAATCCTGCATACGGTATTGTCATGATATATCGTCCCTACCTTCGCTATACCTTTCCAAATAGGTGACTCTTTCCCTCGCCTTGTCACTCCTCCGAATTTGAATTTCTTTCTCTTCTTATACGAATCGAAGGATTTACTCCACCATATATTATTCTTATTCCGCATTTTCCACCACCAGTTGCATAACAATGCCTTGTTCATTGCTCTAAGATCAAGAACCCTCAAACTCCCAAACTCCTTACGTTTACATACTCTGCCCCATTGAATAAGGTGCACTCCTTTTCCGTTATCGCCCGCGCCTTTCCACAAAAACCTCTTCCTAAATCTATCTATTTTGCCTATGACCCATTTTGGGAGCTCATACATGGACATTATATATATTGGTATGCAACTTAGGACTGAGTTAATCAACGTCAATCTGCCTCCCGGAGAGAGAAATCTTCCCTTCCAACAGGCCAATCGTTTACCGATTTTATCGATAAGATGGTTCCAATCTTCCCTAGTCATCGCACCCGGTCTTAAAGTCGAACCCAAATACGAAACTGGGAATGCACCCACAACGCACCTTAATTTGGATCCAATGTTTGCCATGGAGGATGAGATCCCTTCGCTGATGGGAATCACACAACTTTTGCTCGCGTTAATCTTCATTCATGACCATGCTTCAAAACATTTGATCAAAATCCCCAATGCAGTTGCTTTCTCCTCTGTAGCATTTCCAAACATTAATGTATCGTCCGCATATTGAAGTATGGATATTGATTCGTTCACTCCTTTGACCGAGATACCACTGATTGTACCCCCTTCTCTGCCTCTTTTAACCATTTCTGCAAGCCCTTCTGCAACTATGGTAAACAATATAGACGATAGAGGGTTGCCTTGCCTGAGCCCTCTTTGACACCTGATTTCTTTCCCCCTCCATCCATTAGCCAACACAATCGGTTTTCTTCCCTTTAAGCACATTTGGATCCACTGACGCCATTTAAATCCGAACCCTTTAAGAAATAACGCCTCATCCACCGCTTCCCATTCTCCCGAGTCGTATGCTTTTTGAAAATCTAACTTTAGCACAAACCCGTCTGATTTATCTTTGTGTCCTCTATACACCACTTCGTGAGCCGAAGCGATGCTTTCCATGATATCTCTACCCTTGATAAAACCACTCTGAGCCTCTCTAACCATGTCCCTGAGGTGTGGAGCTAGCCTACGAGCAAGAACTTTAGTAATGATTTTGAACGACCCATTAAGCAGACTAATCAGCCTCAAATCGTCTATCGAACGTACCTCTTTCTTCTTCGAAATTAATATGATGTTAGCATAGTTAAGCCTTTCTATCTGAGCTGTACCGTCGAAGACATCTTTAAATATATTCATGAGATTCGATTTTATAATGTCCCAAAAATTCCTATAGAAGAACAAAGGAAATCCGTCCGGCCCTGGTGCTTTATCCTGACCTAGTTCTTTTATAGCTTCAAGCACTTCTTCCTCGGTGAAAGCACCTTCAATACCATCACTTCCTCCAATCCTTGAGCACTCCCACATGTCTGAACAAAGCTTACATCTATACTCTGCACGACCACCAAGTAGCCTTTTGAATTTGGCGTCTATATGCCCCTTTATTAGATCTTCGTTTTCAGTCCAAACCCCCTCGATATCCAACCCATGAATAGTATTATGCCTCTTCCTCTCATTTGCTGTCTTATGAAAAAAAACTTTGTGTTCGCATCCCCTTCTTTGAGCCACTGTATTTTGGAACGTTGTTTCCAATACAATTCTTCCATCTGCTGTATCTGACAGATTTCGTGTCTGCATGTCTTGAGCTCCTCGTCCATTTGTGTTGGAAGGACTCCTTGCTCTTGCAATAATTCCAGCTCCACAATTCGATCTTCTAGCTTCTGTACTTGTCTCTTTTTTTCTCCAAATTCTTTATAAGCCCACGCCTTCAGACATCTGCGCAACCTTCTAATTTTTTCTATCCAGATCCTTACCGCCCCTACATTCCTAATGCCACTACTCCAAGAGTCTTGTACGGTTGAGCGTAATCCTGAGTGTAATATCCAAGCCTTTTCGAACCGGAATTAATGTTGAATACTCTTATATCCAATCCTGCAATCTAACCCCAAGGGACAATGGTCAGACGTCAATCGAGAGAGTGATTTGACGAACGCCAAGGGGAACTCCTCTTCCCACTCGGACGAAACTAGGACTCTGTCAAGCTTAGCGAGAATGGGGTTTGTCTGCATATTCGACCAAGTGAATCTCCTATTGGTACTAGTCAGCTCCACCAACACGAGCTCCTCTATTGTAGCATTGAAGCTGCATCTATCTACCCAACTCGCGCCTCTCCCGTTATGCTCAAACACGAATCTAGTTATATTAAAATCTCCTCCAATCACCCAGGGACCCGACCAAGAACTCCTAATGTCTTTTAATTCTTTCCAAAATTGTTCCCTAAGCCTCGAATCGTATGGACCATAAATCGAAGTCACCATATGGACTTTGTTATCTCCTCTATGTCTAATCCTCACCATTACTGAAAACGCCCCAATTAATTCATTCACAATCTCGAAATGGCTATTATCTACCCCAACCGCTATACCTCCTGAATACCCGATTGCCGATTTAAATCTCCACTCAAAAACCCCTATATACTTAAGGTCTCGAAAATCATCAATGGTTGGATTTGCTATTCTAGTTTCTTGGAACGCACAAATACTCGGTCTTCCCTTGGCTATCGATTCTCCTATAAGCCTTTTCTTATTCTGTTGTCTCATCCCTCTGACATTCCAGAAAATGTAAAATATTTACACTAAGTTGACGTCTACTCTCCTATGCCCTCCTGTACAAAAGGCCCTCCTAACTACCTACCCCATTGTTCACTCCTCTAATGAAATTGATTTGCCTTAACTGTTCTACTCTACTGGAACCCATTGCAATACCATATAAACTTGCATAATAAATCAAAGAATCATCATTAAGCAAATGTAAAATTGACGTGTTATCAATAAGTATACCTTCACATGCTGACACCAGTTTCTTTGCTCTGGATGCTACTTTGATAAGGTCCTCTTCACTCGGTCCTTGGGATCCCCACATATCCAATTGCCTTTTGCTTTTTCTCTGGTATTCCACTGTTGTCTTTGCACTCACTCCTGTGCTTGCCTCATCGATATCTCCTCCTGCTAACTCGTCTACCCGCTTTTTCCATAATTCTGTGTCCATGTTGGATAAGTGTTCCTCCACTACCACTCCGTGAAGCGCCTCTATCATCTGATCATCATAAACAATTCCCGGAACTTGCCTCTCATTAATACCCAAATACTCTATAATAGCCAACCCTGCCTGCGACTCTGACCCGTTGGTTGTTTTCAGATGCGCCATATTAGACGATTCGACCACCGCATTAGTAAATTGTGTTAACGTCCAATTGACCGCCGGATTGACTTTTGAAGCACTGTTGATAACATTAGTTGTTTCAATCTCCTCTAATGCCTTGAACTTACTCTTTTCTGATTCTTTAAAATCCAGAGCTCTAGACACTACTGCCTTAATTGCTTCATTGAACTCCTTCCTTGTTAAGTTCAAGATATCACTCTTGATATTGACCGCTGCGCAATTCTCTATAACACCTATATTCACCGGGTTTTTCAGAATACCCTCTCTAGTGATGTCCCGTACTATCAGTTTCCTGTGCACTCCTAAGTTCGTTTCCGTTGAAATCCTCTCTCCTTTGCCTCTATAGGAAACCGAGCTTGTGTCTAGCTCCTTCGTTTTACCCAGAGATAGTGTAGTAGCCTTTCCCAATTCAATAGGATGCTCCATACCCTGTCCTAGTTCAATCAACTCAGTGGACTTCTCAACGGCTACAGTATGGAGGTCAATTCCCTCCTTTTCCGGAAACCCCCCTACTGCCTTGGATTAGACCTGCCAGCTCATTCGTGGACCCTACCATCTACTGCTTTGAATTGAACGGTTTGTAGGAAATTTTGCTTGATCCAACACCGCTATAGGTAATGTTTTGATCGAAAGTAATGGACGAACATGATTAAATCTCCTCACATCTGACGACTGTGCGTCATCTTCTACCTCCCGCCCATGTCCTCCTTGCCGTTCGATTCTTTCCACTTGCACCCCCACTCTAAACGAAACATTTTTCGTCGTCTCCACCACTATCTTCACATCGAAAACATCTTGTTCGAAGTCGACTTTGATCACAAATGGAATGTCCTCTTTTCTCTCTACCCCAACTCATATACGCGCGTATTCTCTACTTGCTTGAAGCATTGTATTTTTGTCGATGTCGGACACCAATCAAAATCCTCTAACTAGATTCTGGAATCCAGACCTAACCCAACAGTGGTAGGGAAGGTTGAAAATTCGAATCCAAATTGATGACAAATTTTCTGCTTTGGACGCACCGATTGCTCTATGCCATCTCGAAAAGGTGACGTAGAAGCTCCTCCCTTCGATCCCCTTCAACGCGATCACCTCCCGCACTCTATCTTCACAAGCGCTGTGAACAAAAAATGTATTTGCACTCGTCTTTTGAACAACCCATTTCCAGTTCACAACCGGAACGATCACCGCTGCTAATAATTCACCTATATCATCGCTCGTTGGATTCCTGCTCTGAGCCTTGACGATAACACAGAACGAGAATCGCTTTTCGAATTCTGCCATGATAGGAGTTGGCGTAATCGTCGCACGCGCAACTTTCCTCATCCCCGACTTACTCTCGTCCGTCATGCTAAGCTCTGGGAAGGTTGGTGGCTTGATAACTACAGCTTTCTTCACGTTCGACGTCGGCATCTTCCTCAGTGGACAATCAACAGAGATATGCCCATTCTCCTTACACTCATAGCAAAACCAATCGAAAGAACATTTGTTGATAGCGTGCCCATATCGAGAACATTTATGACAGCTCTGTTTACTTGCTGGCCCTTTTCCTTCGGAGGAAGAAGATATGGTCCCTCTTCTGGTAAGCTTCTTTTCTTCATATTGAAATTTGCGTGGTTTAACCAAGACCCATTCCCCCTCTTCATCTTCCTTCTTCTTGAGATCCACCTCCGGTATTGTTGCACGACGAGCTCTATGCACTAATTTTGAGGTACTAATTTTGCTTCCATATTTTAAACATCTCTTTTAACTTATTAATTTCCTTTTTCAGGTGATCAAACAGCCGATCGTTCAAAATTGCCTCGCGTGGATAGGGCAAAAACAATCGCATACCTCCAAACAAAACATAATATCAACCCAAATTACACTGAATCTGGTAAGTTATTTGCCACTTTATTCACTTGATTAATTATTCCAAAATGATAATTAAACTATATTTGTAATTCTTGTGTATTTTGCTTTTTATTTTCTTCTTCTTTTTCCTTGTCAGTATGTGATGAACTGCAAATGCAAAACCTGGATTCTTTTCAAGCATATATATGTGAAAATCTCGAAGGTTATAATTCACATTGTTACGTTGGATGCTTTGCTTGCAGCACAAAAGACGGATATGATGATGAGTTATTCTTCAAATTAACACTAATGGTGAGCCTCCCAACTATTCCAACTAAATTTCCCCAAGATTCTCCTTTAAAAAATAAAACAATTTTTCCAAGATACAAACTTGTGTTCAGGTAGTTATAATGCAGACATCACGTACAATATATATTTGAAGCTTCTCTATATATGTTTTTAACTTGTGAAATTTCATCTATATGAATATTATAGGAACCACAACAGATTCTGATGAACTGAGTTGCATGGAAGCGTCGACAATACCTCATCCTTTTCCAAACAATGAATAATATCTCGATGTCGCTGCCAACTGCAATCTCCCCATTAACGGTAATCTAAATTTATGTCTGATTAAATACGAATATTGCATATCAAAATTTCTCTCATAGCACTGATTCTGCAATAAAATAATATTTGTAGGAACCAGAGCATTGATCAAATTTAGGAGATGGCCAGTCGTGTACTTTGTACGTCAGGAACAAATGATGCTCGCCATGGGATGAACGACAGTATGCATTATGAGATATTGGACGGTCTTATGCATAATGAGGGCATCTCCAACCCTCAACTCCATTTTGGAGCAACTTTTACTCCAAAATGAAGTAAATGTCACATCAAACAGTAACTTCATCTTCAACCCATAACTCCATTTCTAACTCCAAAAAGAAATATTCTCAGCATATTCTTTTTTATCTACTTTTTAAATTAATTCTCTTCTAACTTTTCACTATTTATCTATTTTACCAATTAGCTACAAACAAAAAAAAAATTTAATGGATTGATCCAATAATATGCCTCAATATTTAACATTAATAAATAATATTTAACCAATTAGCCAATTAGCCACAAACACAAAAAAATTAAATTTTTATTTCTGGGAGTAGAATGTAATAAACTTTGTTAAGAAAATATTTAATAAGGGTTTAATTAAATATTTTCTAAACTTTTAGGGGTTTTTTTTAAATAAAAAAAAAAAAATTTGGCGCTGGTTGAACAGTAGCGCGCCATATATGGCGCGCCACTGTTCATCCCATCTCCATCCACGCCATTTTGGAGTGAGGAATGGCGTTGGGTTGGAGAAGAACTCCAACTCCAAATCCACTTTCCCACTCCAAAATGGAGTGGGTTGGAGATGGCCTTAGATGAACTTGGTAAGTTCATGTTTTTATCGTTATCTTTGTTTTAATTCTCGATGTAGATTTTTTTTTTTTTTTTTTTTGAGATAAAAGTAACCACGGTCACCGATTTCATTAATGAAGTTTTAACGAAACCACAAAATAAGTCTATTACAACATCTACCAAGTACTGTGCCCCTAGGCACTCATAACGGATACATATTACAATGCTCTATCTATTACAACTCCATACATAATACGGTGTGGTATATACCCAACACCCCGATTACCAAAATACATATCCAAGACCTCCTCGGGACAGAAGTCCCCAAGCCTAGGCCGGCCAGCACCTCCTCCACCTCGAACCCGCTCACTCAATCCCCTCGAACCTGATCCTCTTCCTTGATCCTATATTACCTGTCCACTCTTTCATTAGGGCCACCATCTTGCGCAATAATATATGCAAACTACATTTAATATTACGACAGCATAAATCATTTCTATCCAACCACAGGGACCACAAAATCGCTCCACTCATAATATCCCACTGTGGCCTAAGGTCTCTCCTAATGTTACCCTTTCTCCAAGCACCCCAAACATCCTCGATACTGTTCGGAATGTGAATAGTACCAAATCCTAATCCTATGATCTCCCAAATTAGAGTCGCTCTCGAGCATCGGAAGAAGATGTGGTTCGTGTCTTCCGGTTCCATGTTACATTGCTGACATATAACATCAATCGGTAAGTTACGCTTCCTAAGATTGGTTTTGGTTAGAATAACATTGTTAAGGACAAGCCATAAGAACGCCCTAACCTTATGTGGCACCTGGATCCTCCAAATCGTATTAGCTTGATGATTCCTAATCCCCCCATCGTTGAAGATATCGTACATCGACGCAATAGAGAAAGTCTTAGAGGATCCCGAATCCCATCCAGCACTTCCATCCCTCCCAATAGTTCTTTCATCGCCTCCATTTGGATTTCCCCCCTGCCTGAGAGTGTACCTCTGTGTTTTAGTTTTAACCTTCCATTCCTCCAGACCTCGTTGATAAGGTTGTGCGGGCCGTGTACTTTATTTGCTAGGTCAGGGTAAAGTGATTTAAGGGTATTCACCCCACACCACTTATCCAACCAGAATCTAGTGAACCTCCCATTTCGAACAATGCATTTCGTATTTGCGTGAAAAGTCTCCCCACTCTAGCAACTCCTTTCCATAAGAAAGATGCCTTGCCGTGTTTGCATCTTCCTCCAAACCTGACGATTTTCCGCCTTTTATACCTCAAGAACGAATTTTCCCACCACGCTTTTGTTTGTTTATGCATTTTCCACCACCACTTTTCTAGCAATGCCTTGTTCATATCTTGAAGGTTGGTGATGCCCATGCCTCCAAACTCTCTCTTCTTACATACTCTGTCCCACTTCACCAAATGAAACCCTTTATCTTCACCACTCCCTCTCCACAGGAATCTCTGCCTGCACGTATCTATTCTGCGGATCACCCAGCTTGGGATCTCATAGACTGACATGAGGTACGTTGGCAAACTACTAAGCACTGAGTTGATAAGCGTAATTCTTCCCCTAACGACAGAAACTTTCCTTTCCATCCAGCCAGTTTCTTCTCAATCTTTTGAATTAGCGGTTCCTAGTCCTCTTTTTTCATTTAGCCCGGTCTGATTGGGGTTCCTAGGTAACGAATTGGGAACTCACTTCTCTCGCACTCTAGCAAAGAGGCGGTTACGTCATTTGAGTTCGCATATCTGCTGCTCAGTGCAACTACGCAGCTCTTGTGTAAATTAACCACCAACCCAGACCAGAACTCGTAACATTTTAGTAAAATCTTCAGAGACATGATCTCCTCCACCCTTGCAACCCCGAACAACAAGGTATCGTCAGCATACTGCAGGATCAAAAGAGGGTCCTTGATCCCTTTAACATTCACCCCCTTAAGAATCCCTCCCTCTATCCCTCTCTTATTCATTTCTGTCAGTCCGTCCGCCACGATCGTAAAAATCAGTGGCGACATAGGGTCTCCTTGTCTAAGCCCTCTCCTGCATCTTATTTCTGCCCCACTCTTCCCATTCACTTGGATGAACGATTTTCCGTTTCTGACACACAATTTTATCCAACTTCTCCATTTATCTCCGAACCCTTTCAATTTGAACACTTCGTCTACGCAGTCCCATTCCACCGTATCATATGCTTTCTCAAAGTCTAGCTTTAAGAGAAATGCATCGCAGTTGTCTTTATTTCCTTGATACACCATCTCATGCGCCGACGCAATACTATCCAGAATATCTCTTCTTTTAATAAATTCGCTCTGCGATGCATCCACAATGTCAGAAGGATGCGGGCCTAATCTATTAGCCAACACTTTAGAAATAATTTTGAAGGATCCGTTAAGCAAGCTAATAGGTCTCAGATCCGAAACTCTAAGCACCTCAGCCTTCTTCGGGATCAGAACCACGTAGCATAGTTCAGTTGCTCAATCTGTGCTCCTTCCCCAAGCGAAGCATCAAAAATGTCTAAGAGGTCCTTCTTAATGATGGACCAGTATTTGGAGTAGAAGAAAATAGGGAACCCATCTGGACATGGCGCCTTGTCCTGTCCCGGTTCCTTGATTGCCTTGAAAATTTCCTCTTCCACAAATGGAACCTCCAAGCTTTCGCTCCCCTCAATGCTCGAGTCGCTCCACATGTCTTGTCTCAAAGCACATCTCCGATCTCTCTTTTTACCCAACCCCTCTCTGAAGGACACGTCTATGTGATTTCTAATAGCTTCTCCCTCCTCCGTCCAGACATCTTCTACAAAAAGGCCTCCAATATGGTTATGCTGTCTTCTCCCATTTGCAATCTTATGGAAGAAAGCTGTGTTGGAATCTCCTTCCTTGAGCCACTGTACCTTGGACCTTTGTCCCCAATAGCATTCCTCACGCTCCCCAATGTGATGTAGTTCCATTCTACTGGCCGCCAGTTCTTCGAATTCCAATGCTAGCAACGCTCTTTCTTCCTCAATTAGTCAATTAACTCTAAGTCTTGCACTATACGGACCAGTTTTTCTTTTGTTCTCCTAGTTTCCTCGCGATCTGCCTTTGCCCACTCTTTCAGGCATTTTCGCAGTCTTCTAATCTTGGTAGCCCACTTTGAGATTGCATTACTCTCCTGGGTTTCCTCACACCAAGAGGTCTCAATGACATTCCTGAGGTTAACATTGTAGGTCCATGACTTCTCGAATCTGAATGGCCTAGTCAGCCTCTTAGTACCTCTATCGCCTCTATCCCCCTCCAGAATCAGTGGAACATGATCTGAGGTAGATCTAGGGCAAGATCTGACTGAAGCAAGTGGGAAAAGAGTTTCCCATTCCGTAGAAACCAAGATCCGATCTAACTTAGTCAATATCGAATTAGCCTGCATATTAGACCACGTAAATTTTCTATCGTTCCCCTGTATATCAATAAGGTTTAGGTCGTTAATAGTATGATTAAAGCGTTGCCTTTCTCTTTCATCATTACCTCTGCCCCGGTGCTCGCAACTAAATCTAGTAATATTAAAGTCCCCTCCCAACACCCAAGCTCCTGGCCAGAAGTTTCTAATATCCCTTATTTCCTCCCAAAAATCCTCTATGCTGCCAGCGTTGCACGGCCCATAAACCGTAGTAACCAACTGTTCCCACCCATCTCTTCTACGTTTGATCCTCACACTAACCGAGAAATTACCCACCCTATCGTCTATGATGTCAAAGACCTTAGAATCTACCCCCAGAGCAATCCCCCCAGACATGCCATATGAAGTCTTGAATCGCCACACGAAATCTTTGAGCGAGGTTAGACCGTCGAAATCTTTCATTCTAGGGTCGACAATCTTTGTTTCTTGTATCGCACAAATATTCGGTCTAGTCCTAGCCAATGTATCGTTAACTAATCTAGTCTTAACTTTTGAACGCATACCCCTAACATTCCAAAATATGTAACTCATTAAACAACGATATGAGTCTCTAACGTCTCCAACCCTCCTACCCCCCACAAGGCCCCTACTAAATAGATAACCTGTGTGCCTCCTCCCTAATAATGGTAGCCCTCCTATGCTGTACAGAAATGGAGGGGCCCATATCTAATTCAAGAATGTAAGCATAATAAATTGATATAGAGTTTTAAGTTTCGACTTCAATCATTTGAATTGTTTACTATCAATTTTTCATTCTATAGTTAATTAACGGCAAATTTTAGAATGTTATATTAAATAATTCACATAGAGGGAGTAATCAACATTAACTGTGTTTAGTTAATCATCTCAAATTATGGATACTTGTTTTTCTATTATTTCATTATTAACATGTTACGTGCTAATTATGACAATCTTATCTGTTTTCTTGCAGATTTTCATCCAGAGTTGATAGAGTGGCTTCCAGATTTGGATGAATTAGAGCATCTGTAGTCGTTGCTGCCAAATTTTGGGTATATAGCAATTTGGAAATAGCAAAAACAGAATCTTGCTGCAGTCGTTCAATGCTATATTCGATCTGTCGTTTGTTTTTCTTTGAAGGACGGAAGATTATACACCGTTAATTTGATCGCACGATTCATTATTCTCTGTCCCTTTTAATTTTTTTTTTTTTTAAAAAAAAAATCACAGACGGATCAATATACACCGTTATTTTCATCGTACGATTCATTATATTCCGTCCCTTCTAAAATATTTTTTTTTTGTTTTTTAAACTCACAAACGGTTCATTAAGCACCGTTAATCTCAATAGACGGTTCATTATGATCCGTTTGTTGGAATTTTTTTTTTTTTTTTAAATTCAACGCACAGACGGGTCATTAAGCACCGTCATTTTCAATAGACGGTTCATTATGATCCGTTTGTTGGAAAATTTTGTAATACCATAATGATCCAATTAAACCAATTAAACCTATTAAACCTACAGACGGTTCTTAATGAAACCATTTTTTAATACCATTATGATCCAATTAAACCAATTAGACCTATTAAACCTACCGACGGTTCTTAATGAAATTTTTTAATACCATTATGATCCAATTAAACCAATTAAACCTATTAAACCTACAGACGGATCCAATTAAACCATTTTTCATTAGACGGTTCATTAGACGGTCCATTATGATCCAATTAAACCTACAGACGGTTTATAATACACCGTCCGTCAGTTTAAATTTTTTTTTTTTTTTCATGAAACAAACGAAGTATAATGCTTCGTCTGTCTTCATATCCGTACGTCTAACCTCAGAGACGAAGGTTAATCATTCGTCATTTTTAACAGACGATGTATAATCGATCGTTAGCTATATTTTGGTTATTCTCAAATCTTCTCCTATATTTGGCCAGCTACTGTACCTCGTATATCCAAATTTTGGGTTTTTAGACGACGACTGCAGCATGTTTTTTTAAAAATTTTCCAAATTTTGGATTTTTAGCCCACGATTACAGATGCTCTTAGAGTTAGCACTTTCATAGTATGTTTCTGCTCACGGTATGCTACCTTGATTGGTACATGGCACACTGGGGATATCAGAAGTTGATATGTGGAATCCTACGTGACATCCAAAGACTGCTATGATATGTATAATCAAAGAAAATAATTAATTTGCCAATCTAATCATACCATAAGTGGTCGGTCGTGCAAATTGGATTTCGAGTAGGAATCTAACACATTAACTAAAACTAGTATAATGCGCTACAAAAAGTAAAGTCATCAAATTAAATGAATATATATCGAATACGAAAAAAATGTAATTTATATTTGAATGTTTTGATTTGAACTACACGTGCGGTACACATTTATATTTGTTGAATATAGTTTGGACATATGTTATATGTGTTTATATAGTTACAAAGTTAGAGTTTGTTTGTTACAAATCCCAACTCTCCCATTAAAACAGTAGAGATAGAGATATTGTGGGTACATTAAGAAATACCGGTAGCACTTCTCTATTGGAAATGAATTTAATTTTGACTACTAACGCAACTTTCTGCTTTTGGTTGATTAGCATGCAATCCACCAACGCAAATTCCAGATAGTGAAAATCTATAATGGTTTCAGAACCATAAAAATACAAAATAATAAGACTTAAACCTATGATTCCAAAACAAAACAAAAAAACAGTGGAGATATCTCCAACCTTATAGTACATGTATTAAACGAATGAAAAATATACAGTCAACTACATGGTGTTGTCATATAAGAGAAATTTCATTTAACAAGAATGGCTCCCTTTACATCAGCCGAAACTAACAATCAATTCTAGCTGATGTTACCAAGACTGAATGCTGGATAAGCTGACAAAAACCATACCCATACAGATTTTACATCAAATTTTACAGGGCTGGGAATTTTATGCTCCAGATTTTTCTGAGAAGGTTGATCCTGGTTTCCATCAGCACCATGATCTGCACAGGTCTGCAAAGTGTCATTTGATGCAGGGTTTGCATCAGCCAATGTGGGCAAGCGTATGAAATTCTTTACACTAGTTTAAGTGACCTCCTTTTCGGCTGCAGCAATGTAGAAGAAATAAGAAGATGATATGCAATAACAGATGATACAAAGTTACACATGCATGATTTCTTGCTTACAAACAGCACATAAAGATACAGTAGGGTATTTATTATTTCGATAGGAGACAAATGTTTGATTGTCATTATTAACTTTTAATTCTTAGTTACTAGAAATTGACACTTGCGATGCACGTTCTAATTAAAAAAAAATTATATAGTAAATAATAAGACGTAATTTGGTATCGAACACCTCCCTTCACTCATCACATACTCTTTACAAATTTCCCCTAGTAGCACAAACTTTTATTTTATATGATGAGTGACACTTTTGTAAATAATTATGTCGTAAATAAATTTGAACTTTGAGGGTATTATGGTAACTAACAACAGTTGAGTAAATGAATGGTTAATATAACTCCCACTTAAAAATAAATGGTTGAGATTAGATGGTTGAACGATGTCTACAAATGACAACCCCAACTCTCCCATTATAATATTAGAGATTTTTTTCCGGTTCTCCTCCCACAGTTTTTAGTAACACAAGTTACCTCTGATTCCATATATCATATATGGAAATATTTCTTGTAGAGTAATAGTCTAAAATGATTAACAAATTGTATAATTCCCAAAAATAATAACAACAAATTGAATAGTCAGATAAAAGTCATGTGGTCATAGTTTTTGTTATGGAGACAATATTGTGAGAAGCAGAAAGCAGAAAGAAGCAGAAAGGCATGACTTACACTTTAAGGGATTTAAATAGAAAAAATGCCAAGATTATTAAAAAATAAATTATACTAAAAACCAAAAAAATAATAGTAAAGAAAAAATTTAAGAAAATATAGAACTAATAAGCCAATTCATAAAATTAACAGCCAAAACCAAAGTAACTACTAAATGTAATGTCAGAAGACAATACTTATTGTAAATCTTGAAGTGGGGGCCTGGGGCTAAAGTGACCCAAAAAACTAAAGCTTAAGCAATAGCTAAAAATGGAGGTTTGCTGGGCATTTTACAACAACTTGCATTATTGGTTGAACTAGAAGACTTTGAAACAGCTTACCTTCAGATGTTCATATCTTTATGCACTTGCCGATGTGAGTTGAATGATATTAACCTAACTATAAGTTAAAGATATAGATTTATATAAATAAAACTCTTCTCGCAAAAAGTAACTATTGAACACCCACCACATTAAAATCAGTATCTACTATGAGTGTAAGACATAAAGTTAAAGCAAAATATATAATAACACGTGATTCCAAGTTCACCAGTAACAGAACTTACATATCTCTTGTCCACTTCTTCCAAGAATTTCTCGGGGTAATCTACATATTTTTCACAGTCCTTCCTCACAGTACTTGCAAGATCTTCTTCTCCAGCCTTGTCGAGATACCTGATTAATATAGTTAGAGTTAGCCTATCTGGATGGCACCCTGATTCCTTCATCATTTTGTATAAATCTATTGCTTTATCAACCATCTCCACATTTAAGTAGGCGCCTATCATTTCAGTATAAACCCTGGTATTGGGCTGTAGCCCGTCTTTCTTTAGTAGAGAGAAAGTTTTCCCAGCCATTTCAATCAGCTTGTTCTTTCCAAACAGAAGAATCATATCACTATACAGAGATAGATCCGGTTGTAAAGAAACCTCCTTCCGGATGAATGCAAAGACCTGAAACTCCAATTTCAATTATATTGATGAATAAAACCAAGAGGCAAATATATGGATTCATTAAAGTAACCATAACAAGTAGATACACATTGAAAGCCCTTGAAAAGTAGTATCTGAAAGAAAATTATAGGAATATAGTTAGTAGATAAATCAAGTTGAATAATCATGGAAGACTATTACTGTATGAAGGCTCCAGAAACTAAATGACAGTATTTAAGACAAATTGAGAGAGGGGAAGTTAAGCCAGTAATATATTGAACATATCAAGATTTACAAGATTTCTTGTCACATGATTATTTATCTCACTTGACCCTCCGATCATCCTGTATAATCAACTTCTTTTGCCTTGACTGTCAAAGAAGCTTCTTAATCTCAAAGCTTAGGTGATCAAGACGGCGGGGGGGGGGGGGGGGGGGGGGGGGGGGGTGGGGGGGTTGTTGAAGAATACATAATAGGCTTGCCCTACATAAATGCTTACCTCCTCCTTCCTCTCTCCAACTAACAGTAGCTCCTCCACAACAACAATACAACAATCGCCGCGGGGGGGGGGGGGGGGGGGGGGGGGGGGTTGTTGAAGAATACATAATAGGCTTGCCCTACATAAATGCTTACCTCCTCCTTCCTCTCTCCAACTAACAGTAGCTCCTCCACAACAAGAATACAACAATCAACAATACATACAAAAAGAAACATAAACACAAAAAAAAGTATTGATTTTCACTAAAGCATTTTTAAAACTGTTCATCGATGCTTTGTTACTTTTGTACACTAAAGGATGTACAGCTTGGTGGTAAAGACTGAGAGTGAAGAGTGGAAGGAAAGGGTTCAAAACTTCCAATCTTTGTGTGAACGTTACAGATGCTTAATAAATAACCGTAACTCGCAAAGCAAGTTGCAGTCTTGCAGGTGCATTGTGGGCCAAAGGGTGCGCCATTGGATATTTGTTGTCTATGATGGCACTTGGCAATTTGCACCTTTGCATCTAGATAGTCGGGATTAGGCCTGTTAACCGGGTAGGGTTCGACCCAAACCTGCCTACCCAACCCAAAGTTTTTTTGGTACGGGTTATTAAATTTCAAAACCCGAACCCATTCAGGTAAAATAATTTTACTCGAAAAAAATCGGGTCGGGTTTGAGTGCTACCAACAAATCCAACCCGAACCGGCCAGAATAAACCAAAATTGTACGTATACATAATCCATACATATATACACATGATATGTCTACCAATCTACACATGCATGTGTGTATTAATTGAAGTGATTAATACCAACTACCAAGTGAGATAAGTACTACTTACTTAAAGCTAGTTCTATGTTAAGATACACTTTTACCTAATGTTATGCTTGTATATTTCATCATTTCATTCCAATCTATTGAAATTATTAGCACTCTCACATTACCCGATACCCGGACCCGATCTGGACCCGGCATTGGACCGGAACCGACCCGATCTATACGAGTCCAGGTCCGGATCCTAAAATAAGACCTGATGCACTTCCGGGTCCGCTCAAAAAAGAACCAACCCGGACCCGGACCCGTTAAAAATTACCCCCAAAAATATGGAATTTGAATAATAGGGTTATAGGATATACATGTAAATAGTAATTGTTGAAGATAGATGTATAAATAGAATATTTATTCATGTGCTTGTGCAAAAATTGTTAGAACCGTAGGGTATCAGGTGCAAAAATACTTAAGTGCAAATATTTATTTCCCGCTACTGGACCCGACGGGTAAGTTTTTTTAACTAGGACCTGAACCCGGTTCTCGCAAGTCCGGGTCTGGGTTCAATTTTTGGACCCGTGAGGTACCGAGTCCGGGTCCAAGTAATGGAAGACCCGACCCGATAGGACCCAATAGCAGCTCTAGAAATTATGTTACCCTTTGGTATAAATCTACCAATTACATACAACTTTGAGGTGTATGTAATCTTAAGATGAAGTAATTTTTGGCTACAATTTGAAGTTTAAAGTACTTTTTTTTTGTTTCGCTAGTGTGCCCGGTGCTTGTTCCATTACTTCCTCATGCAAACGGAAGAAGTTTTGTTTATAAAAGAGTGAACAGACCAAACAACTAAACAACTGAAGAAAAAAGAATCTAAATCGGTATAAAAAAATGATGCATTAAAGATTCAAGTCTGTTGGTTAAATGTTAGAAAGAATAAACTTGTTTTATAATTGTAAATTATACTCAAACCCTCCCTACCCAACCCAAAACCACCACACCCAAAGGATCCCGATCCAACCTAAAAACCTGTCCGTTCGAATTTGGGAAACTACAAACCCATTGGGTATGGGTCGGGTTGAGTTGGCAATTTTAAGGATCTGATATGGGTAAAAAATATGTTCAAACCAGCCCGACCCGGCCCATTTGCTACCCTAATAAGGGCCGTAACTGATGAGGACATCGGTTCGAGACGTTTTGGGTACTTCTATCAGCGCAGACATCGTCTAGAATGACTATTTTATTAGCCTAGTTATTTTTCTTTCAGCACTTTTAGTTGTTTTAGCATATGTAGTAAGTTTGCTATTTGCACCCTTATTTTCTGCACATTGAATATATTTTGGAGATTTATTTTGAGATTTATTTTGAGCATATATATAAGCCTCTATACTAATGAGAAGATATGCTTTAACTGAATATGTTTTTTTTGTGTGATTGAGTTTTGCTCTTCATTTCTCTCTTTTGTGTAAGACATTGAGAGAACATTTGGGTTTATGAGACTCACCTCCATCTCCATCCCTATTCCCCACCGAAATCCTCTCTCCATGCTCCTTCCCGCTATTCCGCAACCCCCCCCTCTCTCCCTCTCCTCATTTGAGCCCCAATCCTTCTCTCTTCTTCAGCCGACCACCTGAACGCTCTTCTCATCAAACCCGATGCCACCCCAAGCACCTGTCTTCCCCAATCCGATGCCACAACCACCCCTTCAACACCCCCGAAATTCCTGGCCGCCTACCCTAACACACCCGACCACCCCTCTAGCCTCCACCACCACAACTGAAACCTCCTCCACTCCAAATCCCCAAAACCAATTCAAATTTGAAACCCTAATCCCCAAATTCAACTCAAATTTGAAGCCCTAATCCCCAAATCTTCATTCAATCCCTTAACCTAATCTTCACATCAAGAGAATGGTTTATGGAGGAGCGCAACGCCATTGACGTAGACGACTAACATCTTCCTCTCCATCCGTGGCGGCAACAATTTCATCGAACCCTAGTAACTTCTTTCCATTCCTTTATTATTTGTGGTACTGCATATCACCTCTAGAATATTATCTAAATTATCTGTCATTCACAAATATTAAGTGTGTGCTTCTACTTGTCAATTAGCGTACGAATCATTATTGAATATCTTACTAGAAGTATAATCATTAAATCTTAGGCTTGATATTTAATTGGGATTGCTAACTTAGTTCATTTCTAAAAAATCCATCAAATCAATCACTAGTTTAAATTTCTAACTTAATCGGCACTACATGTTGGTAAACTTAATCTTTAAATATTCTTGAAAATTCTCTACCTAGGGTTAAGTTTACATTAGTGACATATTTATAATTTCTTGAAAAGTTACAGTTGGGTTTAAGAAAATTACAATCTATTGGAGAAAATATTGTTAAAGATAATTACTAATACCATTACTTAATGAGAAAAAATTGAAAAATAGTGGCAATTGTAGTTTTCTAGAGCACGCTAACTATTTGTGCCTAATAGTCATGTTGCTTCACTGGCAAGTGGCAAGGGGGAAAATTCAGAAGACATCCATCTCTCTCAAGTTTTAAAAAATTCTCTTTCCTTATTCAGTATCATAAATCCAGAGTTCTAGTCAAGTCTCCACACACAAACTGGAGCATCGATTACAAAAGTTGTATCCTAGTAGTAACTAACCTTGTTGCGTTTGGAGAGGAAGTGAATGATGTTTTATGCTGTTAGCCATAAATAGGATAAACACTGACAAAAATCGAGAAAACACAGTGTAATACTGCTCTCTTATGACATAAAGCAGTCTCTCCAATGCAACAAGGACAATATAGATTAGCTTCCAAACAAATATCCCAATTTCCGTGTGCATTTCTTTTAGCTTGACATTCAATGGAACTACATATGTACAAACAACGACCAAATTAGTAAGCATGCAGATGATGGAATAATTCATAGAAGAACATAAACCAACAGCAAGATGCCACAAGATTCCTAAGCACCTCAACTATTTTCTCTCCATTTCCTCATACATGAAGGAAAAAAAAAACTCCAATCTTCAACCAACATGAACAATTACATTTTCATTTTAACCATTTTCCAGATATCCCATGATTCCAAAATTGCCAAAACTAATAACTTTTCTAAACACACCAGATATCAACAAACCGACACAAACCCATTTCCCAAAATACAATCTTTAAGAAAAAGAACCAAACCTGAAGAGCAATCTCACACTCATTCTGCCTCTGCAACTCAGCAAGCACAGCAACCAAATCCGCCTTGATCAACCGCTCAATCCTGTTACTAAAAACACGTGCAATTCTAGCTTTCGAATCTTCTCTTGACGGTGAGGACTTGGCCAGCTTGAGTGCCTGAACGGCCTGGATTGCCTCTGTGGACATGACGGTTGACTTCCATAGTGGCTTTCTCTGTCCTGCTCTTCTCAGACCACAGCATATTGTGGTCCGAAATGGAGGGGGGATTCGAGATGGGTTTTGGAAGATTAATTTTGGGAGGTGGAGGTGGGAAGAAGAGGAAGAGAGGAGAGAGGAATCCATGAGGGGTTTGAGGATGAGAGGATTGCGAGGAGGTTTTGGAAGAGACGAGGAAGAAGAAGAAGAAGAGTGTGGGCTTTTGTAAACAGTTTGAATGGGCCGGCCCATAATTACAGAAAGTTTAGTTTAATGGGCTAGCCCAAAATGATAACCCAATTGTTTTATAAATCAAAAAAGCCCAATTGTTTCCACTGATTTTTTTTCTCTCATTAATTTAATGTTTATAAGGGAACTTTTATTGTATTTGAAGGGTTCTTTTTAAAACCATAAAGTTTCTTAACTTATGAACAGCGCATTCTGCTAGATTGCTAGTTATCTTCATAATTTATCACATGTATAGTATAGATCTAACTATTTTTGCCAGTTGTTGGCTACTTAACAAAAATCCTTGTTCATTTTGGCTTGAAACAAACAGCGAGAAGATTGAGAATTTAACACAACACTAGCTAACTGGACTAGAATGATAAGTTTGGGATGTCAGCTTTGCTGTTGTCATTGACATTGTTTTGTGTGCCAGTCTATCTTTAATCTCTAATCTCTGATCTCTAATATCATAATAGGAGAAGGGCTTAGTGTCATTTGTAAATGTTTGTCATTTTGTCAATACGTGCAGCGCACGTGTTGGTAGATTTTTTTTTGTCCTTTTCATTTCCCCTTCCCATTTTTTTCACGTGCAACGCACGTGTATAATACTAGATTTTTTTTTTGGTCCTTTCCATTCCCCCTCCCCACGTGCAACGCACGAGTATGATACTAGTCTCTAATCTCTAATCTATAATCTCTAATATTATAATGGGAGAAGGGCTTAGTGTCATTTGTCATTGACTGTCATTTTGTCAACACTTGCAGCGCACGTGTTGGTAATTTTTTTTTATCCTTTTCATTCCCCCTCCCCATTTTCCCCACGTGCAACGCACGTGTATAATACTAGATTTTTTTTTGGTCCTTTTCATTCCCCCTCCCCATTTTCCCCACGTGCAACGCACGTGTATAATACTAGTAATATTATAATGGGAGGAAGCCTTAGTGTCATTTGTCAATCTACCAACATGTGTAACGCACAATCTACCAACATGTGTAACGCACGTATATAACTAATATAAAGAACGTCTCCGGTTCAAATCCTCCCTATGTCAGAGTTATATAACAATCTACAATCATTCGAATCTTGTTTCCTTCCCACGGTTGGGTTCTTATCAGGCTCGTCCCCTTTCTAAAGTTGTGGGGCAACCGCTGTTTAAGAGTCTGGATAAGGATCATGTATTGGCTAGATCTTTTCCGGCTGCACGTCTCTCCCTTCTTATTTGTCCCCTCTTTAAGAGCATGAATCAGTCATGCCTTGCGAGGAAGGATAGTCGAGAGCCTGGAAAAGAGTTGGGCGCCTCTGTAGTGGTGCCTTTTCCACCTTCTATCCCCACTCCTTCCTTCGCTGCTCATGATGCTCTTCTTGCGACTCGTCAGTTGCCTAATTTTGCGTCTCTGTTTTTAGATCGTTCGGAGTTCACGAAACTTGTTTCCTTTCCTCGGTCAGGTAGTTTTCCGCTTCGCCCCCTTTTTAGTGATGTGAGGCCTTCGATGCGTTGGTATCGAGTTAAGAAGTCTGATGTTCGCATCCCATCTAGGGCTTGCCATTCTTGGTTTCGTAGTTCGATTGGGTTAGTACACCAATCGACTCGTGGAGTATCCTTCATGTCTCGAAATTCTTTTCAAATTAATTTCAGACCTTTATTTTCGACTGTATCGACCAGTCTCTGTTCTCTCGCTAAGAGCCTTAACGATATTGACTCTACCGGGCCTGTCCATGGCAGGTCCTCGCTCCCACTGGTGGAAGTCGACTCTCCCCCCTTAACGATATTGACTCTACCGGGCCTGTCCATGGCAGGTCCTCGCTCCCACTGGTGGAAGTCGACTCTCCCCCCGCTAAGAGATCTTATAAGAAGAAACTTTATTCTAACTTGCCTATTCGCGTGAGTGCGCGTTTATTAGCTAAAAAAGTATCTTCAGGGTCGGCGCTTCCTCATGTGCGCATCTGAGTTTTGACATTTTTCTATCGCATCGGACTTGGCTATCCGGTTTTTCCTTGCTGGTAGGGCCTTGTGCAGTTGCGTGAGGCTGTTTGATCTCCTCACTTTCTGCCTGCCTGTTAGCTATCTTCTTCTATTTTCGCTCCCATCATCAAGCTTAGTGGTGGCCCTGGCATCTTGTTCGCTTGCGGTTCCTTAGGTCCTGCGGGTGCTAGCCTTTGAGGGTGTAGCTCCTCCATCTTGGAGCGGCAGGACGTCTTCCGCCCTTTAGCGTCGTTTTTCTTGGAGGTTTTCAAGCGCGACGGACTGTGTCTCCTTCTCGTTGCTCGCTTTTCAGGACCGGTTGCTCCGCTCTCGGACAACGGCGTGGTATCTCTTGCTGTGGTTCCACCCTCTGCTTTGCTGACGTCGAGTCTGTTATTGTATTTCCTTATTGCTCGTTTTTTGTAATTCCTACTTGCTCGTTTATTCCTGTTTTACTTCTTGTAAAACCATTGACATTTTGTATTGCTTATTACTGTTTTATTGATTAATATATTTTTTGATGGCTGGAGCCGTTTGGCTCTATCCGATTCATCAAAAAAAACGTGCATCGCACGTATAAATTACTAGTATATATATAGAAAAAAAGGGATATGAGCAACTTGCTCATTTAGTAAATAAGCAATTGATGATGTGGCATACATTCTTAAATGGGTTAGTTGTCCAATATATTACATGCATGCCACATAATCAATTGCTCATTTACTAAATGAGCAAGTTGCTCATATCCCTTTTACCCATATATAAATACGTATAATATATAGGGATACATATTAAAATAATTAATTTGGGTTTTCAGATCAGATTGGATCGGGTTACGTCATTGTAACATATACTTGATCTGTACCCGATCTGAAGGTTTGGATAGGTCATGTCAACCCAAAAATTTCGGGCCAAGTTCACGTGTAGTTCGACTGTTTGTGTAGTTCGACTGTTTGACATCTCTAGATCACATACGCCAAAGATTATAATTTAAAAAGGAGTGAGAATTTTTTTTTAATTTTTTGGGAATAAGGCCGTAGCCACACATCCCTAGCGAAAAGGCTTATCAATAATTTTTTTGGTAAACGCACGATTCAAACTCTCAACTTCTTACTGACGAAGAGGCTTACCAGTGTGACAGCTGCAAATTGATGTTATTAACCAATTTAAACTTACGATACTATCACAACTGTACGAGTCCACAGTCAATCATCCTCATATTATTTAATCACCCTCACATTATTACACCAACTTATCAAAGTGATTCGGCTCCACTAGTCCATCTTTCATAGAAAGCCAAAGATTCGCGTGGCATATACTCCCATACCGTATGCCCAGCTCCCTGTAAATTAGAAAAAATGAATATAATCACAAATTCACAATTCATACCTCTATTTCTAAGAGAAAGCAGAAGGAAAGGTGGCAAGGCACCTTAAAAAATCGTACCCCTCCTAAATGCATGATCTACACTGTTCAAAGTGTTCAACATGTTCTAAAACATAGGAGAATGACATATTATCAAAATTGATTGTTTTGCCCATGTTTTGAATGATCGCAATATTTTTATTGCTGAAACCCTCTTTTTTTTTGCAACATCATAATGAATAAGCAAACCATATTTAAATTTAGTAAGCTTTCTTCACTCTATATTTTATGATATAAAAATCAATTTGAATGATGTGAATTTTAGTTGCAGAGAATTGAATTTTGGTGCACCATAGAAGGAAATTTCCTCCTACGGTATCGGACTCCGTATCCTGTCCTAATATGCAAGATTTCAGTTTTTAATGTTTTTTTTCAAGGATCAATAGATACTTTTGAAATTAATTTAAAACATATAACTCATCTCAAAATAATTATGAAGTTATCTTTTCCCTTTAGAGATCTGCAATTGCAAACTGTAGTTTTTAACTCAAACTACAGCTTTTTACATTGTACATGCAACATTACCCTTCTCATTGCTTTGATAGTACGAATAGAAGTAAATATGTGAAATTATTTTGAAATCCGGGATTTTTAAGTGGAAGATCAATTCAATGACATAAATTATTACCTTGATAGTTGCAAATAATAAATTGTGGTCGAACCGCATCGTGTATCTGATTACACAAACAATTAGTATCAAGATAATTCTATATCACAAATGTAGAAGAAAAACTCATTAATGTAAAGCCTAAGAGAAGATAGATATGCATACCCTGCTATTTGTTCATCCACATACCATGGATGCCATTTCTCGAGCACAGAATAGTTAAACCCTTTAATCATTTCAAGAGTTCCAGTATATGGAATGATCATGTCGTGATCCCCACTATTCCGAACAAAATTAACAAAAAATAAATGAAGAAGTTAAAATCTAATTGTTAAATGTTATAACAACAAATGAAGTTTTCTACCATATATGCTCAGGTTAAAGATTCATATCAAGAAATTTGAAAATGCATATCATAGCTTGAGGTCTACAGAATGATTGTCAACAAGGCAGTAAACCGTCAATTTTATTCCAGACCAATGTTCTTGTACAAAGGCAACTTACATCAGCATCAGAAGAAAGGGTACAAATTATATACATCTAAAAGAATATCATGATTCAAGGCAAGCCATGTGATGAGGACATCGGTTCTAGACGATTCAGCCGTTTCTATCGGCGCATGCGTCGTCTTCAGCAGCTGCTTATTTAGTTTAGGATATTATATAAGAAACATATTTGTTTCTGGCAATTATAGCCATACGTAATCTTTTTTGTATTTTTTAGATTCTGAGAATATTTTGAGATTTGTATCAAGATGTATTTTGAGCCTATTTATAGGCCTTTAGATTAATGAGAAAGCATGCCACTCTTGATTAAAATTTATTGTGTTGAGTTTTTTGCTCTTCCCCTCTCTTTTGTGTGATACAACTGATATCTAAATTATTAGGGTTTGTGATAAATCCTAATACAATTTTACGGTTAGTGATTAACTCTAAAATCTACCCCAAATTAAAATCCCCATCAAAACCCAACTCATTCCCGTACCCAATAGCAGACCTCACCCTCCAACTCCATCACCACCACCTCACCCTGCCTCCATCATCCCGCACCTCACCTCCCCTACCCCTGAATCCAACCAGCACCCAATCCCGACCTCCTTGCAACCCGAGCACCACTCCACCATTGCCGACCACCAATCTCACCCTCGACCACGCTGCCCACTCCGAACACCCCGCCGTTTTCCCCGTCTCCCCGTCGACACCGATCGAACCCCCCCCCCCCCCCCCGGTGTCCCTTGGCTTCCCCTCCCATTGCGACGGCCCTCCTCAGCGTCGCCGGCCGACCCTTCCTCAATGCCACCCCGTGCCGCCATCAACTCCGACAGCTGCGGCAAGCCCCCTTGCTGCTCTTCGCTCTTGCTGCCCTTGCTGTTCTTGAAGTGATGTGTTCTTAGTCGTTGTCCAACTCCGAGATCTAGGCTGGTTTTTTTCGCATTCGGTATACTCTTTCCATTATTCAATATTTGTGTTCTACTGCCCTATTATCTATTATATTATCTGATTTGCCTGTCGTCCACAAAAATAACTGAGAATGAGTGTTCCACATGCCTGAGTAGAGTACGAATCAATATTGAACCTATTACTTGCTAAAACATGTGGGGATTTAATTATTGATTGTAGGATTGAATTATTAATTGGGACTGTTGAACTTGATTCAATTCTTGAAAACCCATTAAACCTGTTAACTGTTAAAATTCCCAACTTTGATCCGCACTGACATGTTGGTAAAATTAATCCTTTAAGATTCTTAGAAATTCTCTATTTAGGATTAGTTTTACATCATTTTGGTATCAGAGCGAAGGTTCTTAAAACCCTAGTTCTTGCATCGTAGGCATCAATTTTGCATTCATTAGGATTGTGTAGTCTTTTATTTTTCTTTCTTTTATTTTAGGTCATTTCAGATACATTTAAAAATAATATTTTTTTTTAAAAATTAGGACACACGACTCCTAGTTCTCACTTTTGGTGAGTGCGTCTTCGCAGCACCATCACAGATCCTGAAGAGCCTTTCTTATCCCTTCCGAATCACCCAATTAGGAACCCTAGACTCTCCAGACCTGAAATGGACAACCCTGATATCTCCGCTACCCTAGCTACCATCCAAGCAACTCTTGCCAATATCAATCAGAGGCTTGAGAAAGTGTAGTTAAATCAAACCATTGTCTCTGAGCTTCATGCCCATCGTCAGATCCCTCAAGGAAATGTTCATGACGATCGACGTCAGGAACGTGACCCTGACTAACAATATAAAAAGAACGTTAAGGCTGACGTTCCCCAGTTTGAAGGCCACATGGAACTCCAAGCTTACCTCGATTGAATCTGTGCCATGGACCACTACTTTGTGTGGTTTGACATGAGCGAAACCCTGAAGGTTAAATTTGCCACTATAAAATTGACAAGTAAAGCTCAACAACACTGGACCAATCTTGAACATGCCCACAGAGGCCGAGGCCTGGCACCCATAGCCACTTGGGAGGCCATGAAAGAGAAGCTCACTGAGAGATATGTACCGCTATCGTTCCATACCCGATTGCTAGATTCATGGAACCAACTTTATCAAGGAAGTAAATCCATACAAGAATATGTTGATAAGTTCGATGACTTCCTTATTCGGTGCAATGCTTTAGGTAAAGAGAGTGAAGAATAAACTCTCTAGGTTCAGAGCTGGACTACGAGCTGACCTTAGGAACGAGCTAATATATAGAAATGTGGACTCAATAGCGACAACCTACGCCCTAGTCCTCGATATGGATTCCCTTAAAGCTAGTTCTCATGCTAGGTCCAGCGACTCAAGAGATCATTCCTCTAGAATGACCTCTACTGACCCACCTAGACCTAAGCCTCCCTCTCAGCACCCCAACAAATCTTACCCCAACAAACCTAATGCAAATTTCAATTCACATAGAGATGAACATAAGGGTAAGAACACCGAAAGAGATTATACTAAGATTGACCCTCTCACTAAGTGCTATAAATGTAAGGGATATGGTCATGTTGCTAGCAACTGTCCCAGTCCCAGTAGGATCAATATAGTAGAGGGTACCGCTGTCATTACTGACGACTCTGACAATTAGTTTTCTTATGAGCCTACTGAAGGCGATGACTTCGGTGAAGAAGAGGATGACCAGTATCTCCACTGTATTCGGTCTATCCAATCACCTCACTTGAATATAGTCAGATGTGCTTTGTCCCAACCAAAAGAAGAAGATGATTGGAAGTGCACTGCTATATTCCACACCTTTACGACTATAGGTGGCAAAAACTGCAAGGTGATTGTTGACAGTGGGAGCTACGTCAATGCTGTCTCTTCTACGGTCTTAGCTAAGACCGGACTTAAGGTTGAACCCCATCCACGCCCATACAAAGTATCTTGGATTGATGCAACAGCACTCCAAGTAACACATCGATGCTTGGTCCCTGTGGACTTCAAAGCTTACAAAGAGGAAATTTGGTGTGATGTGCTCAAAATGGATGTGAGTCAAGTTATTTTAGGGAGACCATGGTTATACGATCACAATGTGACCATATATGGTCGATCCAACCAATGTGTATTCCAGCACGATGGACTAAAAATAAAGCTCATACCCGTGAGACCACGAACTAGTCCAGCTGAAACAACACCGGCTTCCTCGAAAAAGGGCAAGGAAGTAATGTATATGGGTGAAAAGGAACTTACAAAAAAATTTGACAAAGGGGCTATCATTCTTTTACTCACAGCGAGAGAAGTCCCTAAAGATCCTAAGTCACTCATCCCGTCCCAAGTTACTCCTGTCCTACAGGAATTTGCAGATGTGTTTTCTGCTGACCTCCCTAACCAGTTGCCCCCATTGCGTGACATCCAACACGCTATTAATCTGGTTCCGGGAGCGAGTTTTCCTAACTTGCCACATTATCGGATGAACCCGACAGAGCATGCTGAGTTGAAAAGGCAAGTTGATGAGTTATTGGCAAAGGGCTTCATCAGAGAAAGCTTAAGTCCTTGCGCTGTTCCTGCTCTATTGACGCCAAAGAAAGATGGAACCTGGCGTATGTGTATGGACAGTCGTGCCATAAACAAGATCACGGTGAAATACTGTTTTCCCATTCCTCGTTTGGATGACATGTTGGACATGATGTCTGGTGCCACAATCTTTTCCAAGATTGATCTTAAAAGTTGTTACCACCAAATACGTGTTTGTCCTGGTGATGAGTGGAAGACCGCCTTCAAGACGAAGGATGGCCTGTACGAATGGATGGTCATACCATTTAGAATGACAAATGCCCCGAGCACGTTTATGAGAATCATAACGCAAGTACTCCGTCCCTTTATGGGCAAGTTCCTTGTGGTGTACTTTGATGATATTCTCATTTACAGCCGATCCGTTGGGCAGCATCTTGACCATTTGAGACAGGTCTGCGGTGTTTTGAAGAAGGAACAGCTTTATGCTAATCCTACCAAATGTACCTTCCTCTCTGATCAGACTATCTTTCTGGGATTTATTGTGTCTGCCAGAGGAGTATCTGCTGACCCAGAAAAGATGCGAGCTATTACAGAGTGGCCTGAGCACCGCAATATTCGTGATGTGCGGAGTTTCCATGGCCTTGCCACCTTTTATCGTCGGTTTGTGCAAGAATTTAGCACGATCATGCCTCCGATAACCGACTGTTTAAAGAAAGGTGAGTTTGTCTGGTCGAAAGAAGCCACGAAAGCCTTCGAAGAGATCAAGAAGAGAATAACTCAGATACCTGTCATGCGGTTGCCTGATTTCACTAAAGTCTTCGAAGTAACGTATGAAGCTTCTGGTATTGGTATAGGTGGAGTCCTCAGTCAAGAGAGTCATCCTGTTACTTATTTCAGTGAAAAGCTGAACGAAACAAAACAAAAATACTCCACCTATGACAAAGAGTTCTATGCGGTCATTCAGTCACTTCACTATTGGCGACATTATCTCCTGCCGCAAGAATTCGTTATCTTCTCAGACCATGAGGCCTTAAGATTCCTTAATTCTCAACAAAAGTTGAATCCGAGACATGCTAGATGGGTAAAGTTCTTACAGGAATATTCATATACCATTAGGCACACAAAATGGATTGATAATAAGGCCGCGGATGCGCTAAGTCGTTGTCACATGATCTTATCTACACTGCACACCGAAATTATTGGTTTTGAGAGATTGAGAGATGAGTATGCCTCCTGCCCAGATTTTCACGAGATCTATACTTCTTTGAAAGATGGCATAACTCGAGTGATAGATGATTATTTCTTGAAAGATGATTATCTCTTCTATCGCTCCAAACTGTGCATTCCTAGTACATCTTTACGAGTATCTTGTTTGGGAATTGCATGCTGGTAGCCTTGCTGGACATTTTGGGCATAGCAAGACCATTGATGCAGTGGAACATAGGTTTTACTGGCCGAAGCTAAAGAGAGACGTTGTGAGACTTGTTAACAGATGTCACATATGTCAACTTGCCAAGCAACAAAAATAGAACACAGGCATGTATACTCCATTACCTGTTTCCAGCCGCCCTTGGGAAGACGTGAGTATGGATTTCGTGTTAGGCTTACCGAAAACACAAAAGAAACACAACTCCATCCTTATCGTCGTGGACCGTTTTTCTAAAATGGCCCACTTCCTCCCGTGCTCGAAAATTTTCGATGCATCCCGTGTGGCTCAGATCTTCTTTGATAATATTGTGAAGCTACATGGGTTGCCAAAAACCATTGTGTCTGATACGGGTGTGAAATTCATGAGTTATTTTTGGAAGACCCTATGGCACAGTTGGGTACAAAATTGAAGTTTTCGTCAGCGTTCCACCTACAGACAGATGGACAGACTGAGGTTGTCAACCGGAGTCTTGGCAATCTCTTACGTACTCTTATGGGAGAGAACTTGGGAACATGGGATTAAAAATTAACGGTTGCTGAATTTGCTTATAACACATCTAGGAATAGAACTACTGGTATGAGTCCACACGAAGTTGTACACGGTTATCGTCCTAGACAGCCCATAGATCTTGCTCCCATGTTAGAACATCACCGAGTCTCCGAGTCTGCATCTGCATTTGCATCCCGCATTCATGACTTACATAGAAAAATTTCCAAGAAAATTAATGAAAATAATTTTAACTACATGTTAAGAGCTGATATTAGAAGGAAGTTTAAAACTTTTAATGTGGGTGACGAAGTGATGGTTCGGATTCGTCCGGAACGGTTTCCAGTGGGATCCGTTAAGAAATTGAAAGTACGTGCTGCAGGCCAATTTAAAATTCTTCATAAAATCAATATGATAATGCCTATGTTGTTGACCTCCCCGAAGGCTTTGGCATCAGTAAAACTTTCAATGTTGAGGATCTAGTACCCTATGAAGGCCCAGAATTTAACCCTAGAAATCCTCTTATAGATGAGCCTATCCTGCAGCTTAATGGTGAGATTCCCCCATTACCTCCACTACCAGATACTATTTACCCATCGACGGAAGAGTTGGATAATATTTTAGATGATTAGATAATCTCTACTAGAGATGGTGGTACTCATAGATATTTGGTAAGTTGGAGAAACAAGCCGGAGTCGGAGAACACTTGGATAGATCGTGGAGAGCTCCAGCGCTTGGATCCAGACCTTTTAGAGCACTATGACAGGAGTACTGGTTTTGACTCGACTGGGTCGAGCCCTCTCCCACCCGAAAGAATGACGAGGACATCGGTTCTAGACGATTCAGGTGTTTCTATCAGCGCAGACGACGTCTTCAGCAACTGCTTATTTAGTTTAGGATTTTATTTCAGTACCATATTTGTTTCTGGCAATTATAGCTATATGTAATCTTTTTTATATTTTTTAGATTCTGAGAATATTTTGAGATTCGTATCAAGATGTATTTTGAGCCTATTTATAGGCCTTTAGATTAATGAGAAAGCATGCCACTCTTGATTAAAATTTATTGTGTTGAGTTTTTTGCTCTTTCCCTCTCCTTTGTGTGATACAACTGAAATCTAAATTATTAGGGTTTGTGATAAATCCTAATACAATTTTAGGGTTAGTGATTAACTCTAAAATCTACCCCAAATTAAAATCCCCATCAAAACCCAACTCATTCCCGTACCCAATAGCAGACCTCACCCTCCAACTCCATCACCACCACCTCACCCTGCCTCCATCATCCCGCACCTCACCTCCCCTACCCCTGAATCCAACCAGCACCCAATCCCGACCTCCTTGCAACCCGAGCACCACTCCACCATTGCCGACCACCACCAATCTCACCCTCGACCATGCTGCCCACTCCGAACACCCCGTCGTTTTCCCTGTTTCCCCGTCGACACCGATCGGACCCCCCCCCCACGGTGTCCCTTGGCTTCCCCTCCCGTCGCGAAGGCCCTCCTCAGCATCGCCGGCCGACCCTTCCTCAGTGCCGCCCCGTGCCGCCATCAACTCCAACAGCTGCGGCAAGCCCCCTTGCTGCTCTTCGCTCTTGCTACCATTGCTGTTCTTGAAGTGTTGTGTTCTTAGTCGCTGTCCAACTCCGAGATCTACACTGGTTTTCTTCGCATTCGGTATACTCTTTCCATTATTCAATATTTGTGTTCTACCGCCCTATTATCTATTATATTATCTGATTTGCCTGTCGTCCACAAAAATAACTGAGATTAAGTGTTCCACATGCCTGAGTAGAGTACGAATCAATATTGAACCTATTACTTGCTAAAACACGTGGGGATTTAATTATTGATTGTAGGGTTGAATTATTAATTGGGACTGTTGAACTTAATTCAATTCTTGAAAACCCATTAAACCTGTTAACTGTTAAAATTCCCAACTTTGATCCGCACTGACATGTTGGTAAAATTAATCCTTTAAGATTCTTGGAAATTCTCTATTTAGGGTTAGTTTTACATCACCATGTGCTATGAGTGCTCCTCATTATGTTCATTGGAATTGAACAACAGAAGGAAACAAGATACTGAGGTTGCTTCAAGTGTAACAAGAGGGAAACTCAAATACCAAAAGATAAATTGGTGGCAAGATAAGTTTTTACTAAGTAGGCAGGTTTCTTTAGCAATATTTTCAGCTCAAAGAGGGTTGAACAGGTTGTAGCCTATAGTGTATAGTTTTTGTTTCATCTTCCCCGTTATCATTTCAAGAGAAAGTATCTATGAGGTAAAAAGTTCCACCGTTTCTTTCTAATGGTAAAAAATGGATATTTTATACTTATAATTCCCCACAATTGGAATCGGACTGTGGATCAGTGTTCTTCTTAACTTGAGAATCGACTACACATAATCTAGTCTACTTCTTTGATGCCCTGATGGATGGTTAAAAAGTTTATTGAACCTTCCAAGTAAGGAAAATTACTAAAGAGGACCCACACTTGGGTGATTTAGAAGACTTTTTTACTTTGTTAGAGATGGAATAAGGAACTCAATTTTTATTTCTTATCCAGATTCCACCAGCCAGTTCATGATTTGCATTCATAAATAACCAGTTTAGTTTGTTCCGTAGAGGGTGGAGCTTATTTAATTAAATAAGCAAAATCCACAGTATCGAATATGGAACTATAAGTGGAATGCTTGTAAGGAATCAAATTAAATTTTCATCATTGATTAAACAAAATACAACATCAAATGTAATAAAAGTGTAACATAAAATGATTTTGAAGCTTGTACAAGCATTGGCTAGTTAAGTTAGTAGATAGCATAAACTATATATACTGGAGCGGAAATACCTGTAGAAGATGACCCTGTAACCTTTCATTGTGAGATTCAAATGGTATGGTGTCAAATTCAAGATGATCCTTTCATTCCATAGATGACATGCACACCTTTTCCACAGACCAATCGCTTCAATCTAGAACCATATAAAACCATCATTTAATAATAGAAATTCAGTGATATATATTATTCCATCATTTTTATTTTGAAATTACTTGATGTTATTTAAGATCAATTTCTCGTATTGGACTGGATCTTTCTTCTTCCTTTTTTTCTGGCCGAGGCCATTCATGGCTCTGTTATAAATAATAATAATAATAATAATAATAATAATAATAATAACCAAAACAAATCACAGAGATCTGGCAGATTTTTTGTGGTTCTTGTTATTTGTTAAAAACATGAGAGAAAATCAACAACCTATAGAATTTTTAATTAACAAAATAAATAAATAGTTGCATTTGGTCTATATGTAGTGTTCTTTCGAGCACTAAATTTGACTTTTGTATTGTTTGGTTCATTTGAAGATTAATTGCCACTAGAAAGACAGTGAAGAGAGAATAACTGAGACATGTTATCCCTATGGATTGAAAGTGGTATCAGCCTATTATTAATGTCCTCACCAACTAAAACCTATAATTAATGTCCCACTAAAACCTATTATTAATGTCCCACTATGCAACTCCTCGAGTGATTGATCCATGAAAAAAGGAGACTAGAGTGTATAGTGATGATTTCAGCTGCTTTTGGTGTTCAAGGTGTTTTCAGTGGTGTTCTCATCGGTAATTTAGTATGTCCTTCCCTGAAGTTGATGCAAGTTCAAAATGATTTACCATAGTATCCATAGTTTATCAAAATTAATAACGATATAAACAGTACATAAGATGCAGTTATACCATATGCTATAACACCTAGAAAAAGTGACTCCTAGCGGAACAAAAAAAAAAGTGGCCAGTGTAAAATTGAAAGCCACAGATCATACCGGCATTGCATGAAGATATTGCCTTGCAGTTACTGAGTTAAACAGATTTGCAGGATGTACTTCGTAATTCTGTCGAAAATAACATACGTCATCAGCAAGTAGAAACGAACATCATAAAGCTATACAATATTTCCAAATTTATGTAAATTCAAGATTACTGACCTTTTAAGAAACAACTTATTATATAGTGTACCATTTGAATGTAAAATATTACCAATACTAACACAGCTACCACAATTTTAATTTAATTACCATGAGTTATAGCTCAGATGGCAAAGGTATGGGATGGGTAAAGGGAGGTCTTAGGTTTGAAACCATGCCCTTTATTCAAAAAAGTTGAATTTAATTGGCTGAATTTATTTGTGTGACAATAACCTCATTAACAATGAAATATCTGTGAGCAGTCCAGAGTTACTAACATGACAATATATACTATGATCATTATCTCCATACAGGCTTCGGTAACTTCTAACAGAATCATATTCATCTTCCTCCATGAGGTTCCCCATTTTTTGATGGCAAGGTAGGCAAAGAATATGTTCTTTATTAATATCTCCAGTATGCTGCACATAAGAAGTAGACATGTTAAGAGAGGAGGAGGGAAGAGAGAGAGGGGGGGGGGACCAAAATCAACCCTTCAGCTTACCGTATGATAAATTTCCAAGTTCTTTAAGCAATCAGGGTGGCTGTTGTTCCAGTATTTCCCACTGCAAGATCTACTTAAATCCTGCTTATTCACAAAAGTTCAAAAGATGTTGAGACTTGGGAGTGTTAAAGATGAAGATGGAAGTAGGCTTCCTGTGATAACATAGATTACACAAGAACACTGATGATTGCTAACATTTACTGATTAAATGATGCTCATAATTATTTTTATAGTACAAATGTGACTTAAAAACTTTTTTAGTGAAGTACTGGCCTCGGAAAAAGCCTTAATTCAATAAACCCCCAAAGAATGACCTCTACAAAGCTTTAAGTTATATGATATATCTCCAAAATGGATGAAGATGCCCTCAGTGGATAGGTATGAGAGTGTTTTGGTTATATTTGCAGGCATATTTGATATAACTTAAAGTTAAAGGAAGATTAAACAGAAATACAAAGTGTATATGGAGTGATATCTAACAAGAAAATATTTGAAGGCACTGCCAAAGGGAAAAAAACAAGGAAAGACTGATACCTCATATAACTCATCCGAAATAAAACCCATCCGGTGTGCATATGGAACCCGAGCATTGTTTTGGATTTCTACATCTAGAGCTACATTGCCCATTGAGTAACCCTGATATGCCAACATGCGAAGGAAAATGCATTAGGAAATTCACAATGTACAGGAAAGAGTGCAAAATCATGATGGAAAATAAGCAACAATTTGTGCTGTGAGTAGACAACAAAATTAAGACAAACAACCACCAACTCCAATTATTATTTTCTAACGAGTGGGTATTCTACCTCTCCCTCAAATTATGGGGAGAAACTTTCTCCCAATACTAATAGTTGGTGGCAAGTTCTAAAATTGTAAGCTCCCTCATTACTACTATTCTTGAGGGATAACTATTTTCGAGGGTATTTCCAAGGAAAATTTCCCGCAGTTAAGACCTTGATTTCTAAGAAAGAATGAGAGATGATGAAAGCTGGTAAAGGTTAAGAGAATGTCATCAACGATTTGCAAGGATTGTCACTTCTGTTTTGGTTTAGTCATCACCTTTTTGATGATCTAGATTTGGAACTAGGCAGAACCTCTTACCATAGAGCTTGGTCTTGCAATGAAGTTGTTAGAGCATCCACACTCGTTTGCTATTTTGACAAATTTCTCAAAATTTGGCAAAATGAGAGCTGCAGTCGTTTCTCATTTTGAGAAATCTGGACCAGTGACTTCTCATATATGAGAAAGCTTTTGAGAATTCTCAATCAATAGGGGACCCCAAATTTTTTTTAATGGGATCGGACGATACATCATTTACCGACGAAGAAAATGTTTTTAAATTTTTTTAAAGTATCGGACGGAACAGCATGTTGCCCCCCCCCCCCCCCCAAAAAAAAAGGGGTCGGACAAGACTGTCCCGTCCAAAGCAAAAACTTCTCAAACGGGACAACATGTCCCATTGAAGACTTTGACCAGCCAAAACGTTTCCAAATCATGGTTTAGTGTTAATTAAACTTGATTTTTTAATTTAATCATATTTTAGTATTAATTTAGCAACTAATTAATACACTAATAACTATTTAAAATGAATACGATTTTTAATCCTTTTAAAAATTACAAAAATACCTCTCGGGCGGAACCTGTTCCGTCTGATAATCTTTTTTTTCTCAAATTTTGGCAAATGACCACTGCAGAGAAATCTTATATTGCCATCATTTTGCCAAAATTTGGCAATAACAAGAGTGGATGCTCTTAGAGGGAACATAATTAGGGATGGTAAAATGCACCATCTAAGGTAAGTGAGAACTTAAAAGTTAAAACTAAGACTGCCACCCATCTTATGCTCACCCATCTTATTCTAAGAAAAACACCAAGCTGTGAAGGCTTCACAACCTGGAGCGTGTAAGTGAAACCTTAAGAAAATAAATTATGAAATGGGATTTATTTAGTAAGTGCCTTAGAAAGTTATTGAATGACAAACAATAAATATGGCTAATGTAAAGTTGTACACAGTCTGTGAAGACTCCACAAAAATAACAAATTTCTTTTGCTAGTTATAAAAGCAAACATTAACTCATTCATATACGGTATATAACTTAGTTGATCACAATCATTTTAAAAGAAGAACATTAAGAATCTAATGTGGCCATCTTAACTGCTTAAAACTTTGCTGTACAATTACAAATACGATTACCCTTAATTTGATAAAATGTAATTGAAGATGAACATATAAAGACACTTGAATATATGTTTAACTTAATAAAAGATATGTTGAAGATTATAATTCCAAGAGGAAATATGACATCTAATAACATTTGCTTTTTATACAGGGGTTACATATAAATAAGAAGTTCTGTGAGTTAAGTATATCCAAACAATCATATATATCGTGAGGCTCTATCTTAACAACACCAATGTCATGATCACATAATGCAATGGGCTAGACAACAACATTTTAATTATTACTAAGGGAAGGAATTATTGATGACTTAATACTTCGGTGCAGAGAAATATATAACCTTCAAATTTATAGTCGGTTTCCTCCCATCTTCAATTCCTGCATTTGATCAAATAAGTGTGCCATAAGAAGTATGAGCTGTACATATACCAACACTGATACAGAATGAGAGAAGGAGGTGGCTGTGGTTGGCCTCCTCAATTTGAATTACTCATTAATTAGTTCATCAATAAATAAAGATTGTTTATGTGAACTCTACCTTCCTCTGACAACACACTCATATGAAATTTCCTATTCGATGTAAGGTGCAAGAGAGATACATCAAATGATGTGAAATTTTTTGTTAAAAAGTTTGGGGGATCTTAAATCCCAACTAATTTACATCAATTAATATTGAGATTTAAATGAAAAATATTTATTTCAGGGGTAATTGTAGACATATATTAACAAGTGTACCAATGTAGTATGTAATCTAATCAAGAATGTAAGCACTATGCAAACTACAATTCCTTTTAAGAGAACAATACTGGTATTCGTGTAAACTATGCTGAATGAGCTTACCTTTGGCCACCTCTTGTACGAGTGCGGGAACAAACACACCACTGTAAGAGCAACCAGCGAAATACAACGGATTTGGAAGCAATTCCGGATACTCCGAAAACCACTGAACATCATTAATTATTTATGTAGGTATTATATAAAATAATTACAATTTGAATAATTACGGAACTGATGGACAACCGAGCATCATCTGACCTTTAAAACAAATTCATACAAGTCTGGAACTGCTTTTAAATCGTCCGAATTTTGGTTCTCAGCTCTTTCAGCATAGGAGTAACCAACACCTGCTGGATAATCTACAAAGAGAATATTCGTTACCTACATAATAATGACAACACGGTCAAATCATCAGTAAATATCACATATTAATACGCCGCTAAGATTACATGGAAAAATAGGAGCGATAAAATTATTGTTGCACGTGTGAAAGATAGTCCTAAATGTTTAATTAGTTTAGAAAAGCTTGAAAGTTGAAACACAGTGATTTTGCATCTGAAGCAAACAAACACCAAAAAGACGTTCATAGAAAACTACAATGAAATGTATTAGAAATTCGGCAAGGCCAAAATCAAGAAATGTTTAACAAGATCTACAGAACGGAAAACCCCTGTAAATTTGTAGTTCCAGATTTATTTAACTATATATACAATATCTCCCAGCTCTAGGTCAATTCACATTCCTTTCATTTGAACTCTTCAACTGACTTGACCAGACTAACATTCAACTGTACACAAGCTACATTCTAACAAACTTCATCTTAATTCATACCGGAGGTGGATTTGAGCTGGTGTTTCACTTCCACATATGGCGAGATAAACGGTTATGAGCAACGCTGAAAGTTGTATTCATCCATGCTTAATGGAGACCAGACAGTGTCATGCTTGTGATATCAATCCAACATGGGTTCGGTAGGTCCAACCTTTTAGGGATTCTGTTTTGGAATCATATGGTACCTTGTAGGTACCTGCTGCAGGGGTGTCTGACATGTAGGTTCCATGTGGACATGACAGCTCATGGGACCTATATGTCAATGACCTTTCCAGTAGCTGAATTAGTGTTCACATTAAAGTGCGGTCACGTGGAATCATTGATAGGCTTGGGGACACATTTGACCCAAGAGGACAATTCCCAGTGTTTCCAACTATGCGTGTGTAGAAAAAATTAAGCACACATGCAATATATCTCCTTAATCAAAGATTAAATCTGAAATACAAATGCTTTTGATGAGAAAATGTATAAAGAAAACTAGTAGCTTCAACAGATGCAAGATGTGAGTTAATAAAAATTATAAATGAAAATACGGTCAATGGAGGAAATATATCTGGAGCAAAGAATATTCAAGTGCACAAAGTATATGGTTCATCAAAATCCAAGTGTGTTTTTGACTAGATTCAAGTGTCAACTGGATAACAGTAGAATTTAAGCCTTAGATTGTAAGCTTTTTTCTTGTACTCTGACTATATGTTTTATTAATTTTTTATTATTGAAACACCAGGGGGTTCTTATCCACAGTTTTAATATAAAACAACAGTAACTAAAGATATCGACAAAGTTACTATAAAATATTAAAGTTTAATAATTGCTAATCATAATACCTTTGTCCACGAGTAAGGGTTTCTCTCGACTTTCCTTCGTTCTTTAACATGCACAGACCTATCTTCAATCTTGAAAGGCCCTGAATTAAAATCCATCATTTAATATTATGAAAAGGAAAGAGATTTAAAGTACGCTAGTAAATAAATGTGACTTGTGAATAAGAGGTCAGATATTCAAAGATGTTACTAATCATGAATATTAAGAGTAATTTACTCTCCATAAGTAGATATTTACTATCTACTATATAACCCAGCAAATATGATTGTTTCTGCCCAATACCAACTAAAATGACCAGAATACCCCTGGGAAAAAAAACAAACAAAAAAGAATCAAATTAAATAAAACCTGAAAACAAAAAAAGAAACAAATAAAACTTAAAATTCCTCTGAAAGAATGATTCTCTGTGTTCTCTCTTCAAGGTAACTTTCTCTCTTTCCACTCCTCTTCTCTAAATAACGTTTTTTCAGATTTAAAAATTAAAAATTAAATTTTTTTTTAATTTCCATTTATTTTAGATAACTTTTTATTTAAAATAATTTTTTTGTCTTTGGAAAATATTTTTAATTCTCTTTCGTTTTGTGTTTTCGGATTTAAAAAAATATAAATTAGTTATCTTTTTTATTTTCAAAATTTTTTTAAAAAGTTGCATCTCGTCTCATTGTGCATATTGAATTGTTGTTGTTTCTTGTGTGCCTCTCTGTATATTCTTGCTTGTGATTGTACTAGGGTATGCATACCCACCGACACAATACTTCTATTAACACATGTGTCAACTGGTTAACCATCACAAGTCGAGTTTGTAACTTTTTCCCGTAGTAGTTGAAATTGCAACCGTAGTTGAAACCTCATAAGAGTGCTGTCGAAACCTTGACCCAACTGATTATTATGGTGAACGAACTTGCATTATCTTAAGGTGCTTGAGTTGATGTGCATGTGATTTTCCATTATATATTGATAATATGACTCATCGGAGTAGGCTATTCAAAGATAATATTTAATTAGATAGGTACAATTCTGATCACGTGTTATCCTTGATTGGAGAATAAATACAATTTCGATTAAGTGTATCCATAAAAGCTTTGAATAATTTAAGATTATCCTTAAGCTTTTAAACGAAATAATTCACAGTGAGAAGATTTCAGATATTTTGGTGGGTTTACTTTCGTAAATTTTTTTGTAGAGAATAGAATAAAGCAATATTTGGACTAAGCCCCTCCAGTTGCCAACTATATACTCTCAAATCCACTTAACGATTCTCAAAATTTCCTTGCTCTTATCTATGACACTTAGCTCCTCAAAAATAATTTTTCTAACCCTACATATCATGCATTGCCATAACGAACAATCTAAATGCTACTTTATGAATGTTACTTATAATGTTATTTATGACCAAAAGATTAGGGATGGCATCAGGGCCGGGCTGTCCCGGGACCGGCCCGGCCCGGCCCCCCTCCAACCCGAGCTGGCCCCTGAACCGGCCCCCACCCACCCGGTTCAGGTCCGGTCCCCATTTTTGCAGCAAAAGCCCGGTCAGGCCCGGCCCGCTCGAGGCCCGGGACCGGTTGAACCGGCCCGCCCTGGCCCGGGACCGGCCCGGCCCTCCCGTTGGTTGATTTTTATTTTTTTTTTCCAGAAAATTTAAAAAAATAATAATAAAATTAGACAAATTTGTTGTTGTTTGTTTTTAATTACTCACTCATTTAGTTGTTGTTTGTTTTTAATTATTAGTTGTCATACATTTAGTTGTTGTTTTCTATATAATTTTTACATACACTAGTTTTTCATAGTTAAATGGCCTCTAATCGATCACGCGGTGGTGGTAGACATAGTAGTCAAGAATCTACTAGTCATCACATTCCTTCCATTCCTAACCAATATATAGATAGTGAAGAAACATTTATTAATTATGATAGTTTTCCCAATTTGAATGAAACACATTCCCGATTTGAATGAAACACACTCAAATCCTAGAGTGTAGGACTTAAAATATGTCCACGACAATAGTCCAATGCCTTCTCTTCAATCTAAGTAGAGGTCATCTCGATCTTTAAATTCAAGTAATTCCCTTGATTTGTAATTTGATCTAAATAGACAAAGTTGTATGAATTTTATTCATGTACTTAATTTTATTCAAGAAGTTCAAATTTATTAAATCATGTACTTTATTTATTCATGTACTTCAATTATTTATGAAATTTTATTCTTTGCAATTGTTATAAAATTACAAATCCATATACTTGATCTTTAATAATACTTTACAAAAAAAAAACCTCATACACGGGCCCGGCCCGGCCCCCACACTAGGGGCCGGGGGCCAAGCCCGGGCCAAGCCCGGGCCAAGATTTCTTACCTTGAGCCCGGCCCGGCCCGGCCCGCGTAATGGAGGAGCCCGGCCCGGGTGGCCCGGGACCGGTCAAACTCGGCCCGGCCCGGCCCGAGTGGCCCGAATGCCATCCCTACAAAAGATGAGTTTGAATGTATGCATAATTTTTTTATGCAAAAGAAAAACACTATTTTACATAATGATTTCCTTTTATGCCAAACAGAATGCATGAATAAGAGGTTAGGTGCATGAAATTGCATAAAAGCTTGAGTACGTGTGTGTGTGTGTGCACGTATGCAAGAGGCTATACAAAATTGATTTTTTAAAATAAAAAATAAAAATAAAAACAAAATTAGAGAAAAACAAAATGTGATTTCTGAAATCAAGTTGTCAACAATGAGAGACCAAGTCCCAGGAGTATCCGAACATGATCATATCATTAAAGTAAAATAAGTATTATTGTTTTTTGATAGGCCCTCATTGAAAATAATTCGGCCTCGTAGTTATCAAATCCTTCTTAAAATTTTTTGAAACAATCTTTTAAATCAAGACAGTCATTTTTTTCTTGAGAAGGACGTGGTCAGGGCCGGCCTACCCTAGAGGCGGGTAAGGCGGCCGCCTTGGGCCTCCGGAGATTTAGCAATTTTAGGGGCCCCCAAATTTGAACTTTCCTTGTAAATATAGGTACGTATTTTGCGCGTAAAAAAAATTATATGTTAATAGGGGGCCCCATTCGGAAGTTCGCCTAGGGCCCCCGGGAACTCAGGGCCGGCCCTGGACGTGGTCAAATAATTTTCAACTTCTTTTCAAATTTTCGTAACTGCTCATCGTCCTATATATATATAAATTTTGCTCTTGATGACCATCTTATCAATCTATACTGCAATTCCGGAAACTCCACTTTCTTTCCATCACTTGGTCTACTCCTTGGAAATTCAAATCCCTAAGTTTCAAAGCCAATTCATATGACAACCATCCTCTCGATATTGTAGGTCAAGAGGATCATATCTATGCTTCTCACATCTTCAAGTATGAAATTCCTCAATCGCTTCATTTCCTGGTTAGCCAACCTCAACTAGTTGGGAAAAAGGCTTTATTGTTGTTGCTTCATTGTCCTGGTTATTTTCATGAGCCGCATGGTTCAGAAGGTCCAGAAAATAAGCAAGATTTCTCACCGAAGTTGGGATATTTTTGTGGGAAAATATTTGCAAGCGTCTTATTCATTTGCCTTTGATTGGAGCTACCTTGGAAAGATGGAATCTAAAAACTTACACCTTCTTTTTCAATACGGGTGATATTTCAATTCTTGCTGAAGAGGTTTTTTTTTGGGGGGGAACTCTTGAAGATATTGATATTGGCCTTATAAAAAAAGACCAGTAGACTACTAAAGTTGGGGGTCGGATACATTCATTCTTTCGGTGGAGAACCAATTTTCGAATCCAAAACTCCCACTCTCCATTCTCTCTCTGGAGAGGACACACGTCAATACCAGGTGTGCATGGAATTCAGAGCTTTCAACCTCTTTGATAACTAAATCTTTCCCTTTTTCTCTTTTAAATTCATTCAACATTTATCCTTCTTTTTGTATTAGGTCATAGAATTAATATTCTCCATATTTAAAACACCACTTTTTAAACTCATAATCTTCTTCACCTAGTTAAGGGTAGGGAGAGTTTAGGCTCTCCCTGACTTCGTGCCGGTGAGTTTTTTAGTTTATATAATTACTTTATGCATTTTCTTAGCTTTAGATCCAGTTATTACATTACACAGTTTTTCTATGTTGTTTTGTTTCCTATTTTTGAGTTGTTTCGTAGAGAGAACCATATCGGTAATAGATCGACTTCACAGGTAGGACATGTTGGCGTTGGCTTGTGAGCTCTACTCTTTCAAATTAAAGGTGACCAACGGTCGAGCAAGAATGCAGTGGCGATCGTGAGCAAATGAGAACTTGTGCATGACGGGAATTTCATTGTTGAAATTTTTGTTTCTAACAAACATGTTTGCCCTACATGAGCACACGGAAGGGTCATTCTACACCAAGGGTCTCTGCGATACCAGCGCAATGTGACCACATGACTTAAGTCATTTCAGCATGATATGAAAGCATGAACTATTAAAATAGATGGTAAAATAACATATTGATGTTCACTATATATATATACTTAAAACTGGAAATAAAATAAAATTCCAATGACAAATTTTTTTTTAAAACAAGGCTATAGCCATATGCGCACACTTTTTTCCATAAAGGAAAATTCTGCAAGCGGGATTTGAACTCCCGACCATCCGCCCACTAGCAAAACAGGCTGACCATGTTCTACCACTAGAACGTAGTGGCATTTATAATTGTATTGAGTAATGACATGTTAAAAAACTTAATATACCTGGGAAATGTCGTTTTAAATTTAAGTTGTTGAAACTAAAGAAAATCCAACAGTAAATAAAGAGGGTGAGTGCCAGGAGAAAAGAACGACCAAATAAATAAAGATCCCAGGCAGAGGTTTGACAACAATAGCAGAACCGGGTCAACCAGCATTAAAAATCTGTCATGCGTGATAGGACTAGGAGACCCATCGCCACCTTTATTTAGAAGTAATATCTTAAAAGTAATGATGAAAATTTTGTAATATTTGTTAATGTATGTTCGGATCAAACTTATGGAGAGAAGATTTCTTTCAGCAGTGTGGTTGCTAGAATGCTTTGAATATGTAACCTATCATTCAAGAATTTCCTAATTTTTGTAAATTGTTCACTTGGGTACCAACATTGTAATGTTGTGACTCAGAGTTCAACTTATTGACATTATAACTTCGTAATATTGTGACTCAGAGTTCAACTAAATGACATTATCTTCTACTAGATGTAAGAGTTGGATACTAAAATAATGGCAATGATCAAAGGTCTTAACTTTAGCAATCTTCCAACAAGAGAGCCGAAGTACTTAGTTTGTAAAACGTTTCATTGTATTTGCTCGCTCGAAAGAAATGAACTCTCTAAAAAGCTCAAGCTGACTTCCCATCCTCACTGAACACCTGCCCGCTCCTTAAAAATTGTATCATTTCTCCGTTTTGAGATCATCACAGAGCAATAGTTACCATTATCTGATGAATGAGTGCAACTTCGGTTCTTGTACCAAACTCCTTTGTATTTTCATAATCTATACATCTTAATCTCATTCCCGCCCAAATGTCTAAACCTTTTGCAGGCATGGACAAAATCAATGTTCCCTCTTCACCTCTCCATTAGCGTTTTATGGGTGTCAAACTCAAGACGACCTTCATTATCTATTTAATGTTATATGAATTGAAAATTAAGTATTAGGGACTAACTTTTTTGTTTGTGTGTATATTTTTTGTCCTATAATATCAATTGCAGATAGTGGTCCCCCCTGTACGATCTCCTCAATCTCGAGAAGATCATGCTAGGTGTGTACAACCAAGATAAGATGGATGACCCTCCCATCTCCCCGTAGGTGATACAATAGTATGCTCATCCAAGTTTTGTCCAATCTCTTGGGCAAGAGACATCCCCATCAACCAGGCACCTTTTAGCCATAGATAAAAAAGTCCTCTTAGAAACCCCTCCCCTTCTCAAATTTCAGAGGAACTCATCCCCTTCCCAACTGCCATCAAACAAGCTACTGCCCAATCTCTCTTCCACTTGTGCTTTCATTTTTAGTACTCAGATAAGTCGGGCATTTTTTCAAATGGGTTGTGCATTTCTAAAAGCTCCTACCTTAAAAGTGCTCACATTATCAATTTCTAGCATCTTCAGTCAATCCTAAAATGGTACAGATAATTTACAAAATACATGTGTTTACTGAAAAGAATATGTAAATAAGGAGGATGAAAGCAAAGATTGAGATACATACCAACCAGTTGTATAAGGCCGCATAAACCTGAACAAGCAGGCCCCCCATTTATCCATATAGTTAGTGGGTCTTCAGTTGGATTCCTTTCCGAAGTAGCAAAATAGTAGTACAAATGTTGCTTCGTGTCTTCATCACCAATAGTGATGTACCTGTTAAAATAATGCATTCAATGGTCACGATTACACATGATTTTTCTTCATAATTCTAGCAACTAAAAGTCTCTAAAATCTTGAAATTAATAACTATGATCAATTTCTAGCTTGCCTACACTGGTATGAGAATTACAGATGGAGATAATGTGCAGAAGATGTCTTAAAGACCCATGTCCACAGTGACTCGCTGTAGCTATCATGGTTAGATACATGAGCATGACGGTCTTTTTCCACATTCCCCAACTCCTAACATAACTGCTCTTGTAAATTTTGGCTGTAAAACTATTGCTTAAAAAAGGTGAGGCCTACCAGAACCTACCTTCTTGATCTGTGAATAAACTACAAGAGTGATTTGAGTGACTTTAAAGAGGCGAGGGAAATCACACACATCTCCCTTCCATTTTTGCCACTAGAGTATAGTTATATTGCACATACATAAGTATATTGTATCCAAAATTCCATAAGTGGGCTACGGCCTTATATCAACGGTTGAACAATAAAATATTATTTAACTTCTTGATATTAAGAGAACTTAACCTGAAAACCTAAAATCCAACTCGTAACGAAATCCTCCCAAAAACCCCAAAATTATATATACAGAAAATAACTTGTAGAAGTTTTTTTCAAAAAGAAAAAAAATGAACCCACATTTTAAAAAATTGAATATCTATATAGTTTTTAGGGAGGAAAAGAAAGAAAAGTCAACCTGAATTTTAATAAACACCCACCCAAATGGCTGATATAGTGATATCCGCTCTACAGAACAAATCTAACACGAACCCAAAATTCTACACTTTAAAAAAACCACAAAATGATTCAAGTCCTTTAAAAAAAATGTATAAATTCGCCTGAAATCAATCCATGCACAAGCCTCTAATTAACACCCAATTAAATGGTTGTACTTCGACATGAAAAAGGTAGCAAGCAATTATTAACAGAATTACAGTCAAGAAATATGCCTAGAGTACCTCTTATGTATATTTTCCATATCTTTCTAACGTTATTAAATTAGGAGATTACGATAACATCTAGACAGTAATTGTATAGACCGTAACAATTATGAAATATATGTTATCCACCCTAGGATAAAAATTAATTTGTTATTTGTATATTAAAAAAAAAAGATAAAATTACTTGATCATACAAATTTTACCAACATAAATTTCATGAAGCTCCATGCAAATGACCTTCTCACAAGTTTTAGATCTCTTACCCAGCATAGTGTTTTGAAAGAAGGGGGCCATCAAAATCTGGAAATTGCTTCACCTCTGCAGCGGCCGGAGCTCCTATCACTTCCCAAGCTGAAAGGACCGTCGTCAACAATAATATTGGCATCATAGAGATGATAGACATGGTTGCCATCTCTTTTTTTTTCTATTTTCTTTCTTCCGTGTTTCATTTTCTTTCCTTCTTGATGAGTATATATATAGTGATGAAATTGTAGTAATAATGCAGTGATGTCAGTGCTCATCAATTTTAATTAATATGTCACTACACTAAACAAGATAAAGTTGCATATCTAAATTCGATTTTTTTGCCATACTAAGTCACTTTTTGAAACTATTTGCGATTTTAGGCCAGTTCCCAAACTATTAGCATTCTTGGCAGATTTTAGGCCACGCCAACAGCAACCGCTATTGGGAATAGCGGCCTCTTCATAGCGACCAACACATTGTACTCCCATACTTGGCAGATTTGGGTGTAACTGAGGTCGCTATTGTCAATAGCGACCTCTTCTAAACGAGGCTATTCCCAATAGCGACCTCAGGTGGAGCAAACAATTGTGAAGTATCTTTAGACGAGGAGTATCTTTAGACGAGGTCGCTATTGGGAATAGCGACTTCGTTTAGAAGAGGCCGCTATTGACAATAGCGACCTCAGTTACACCCAAATCTGCCAAGTATGGGAGTATAATGTGTTGGTCGCTATGAAGAGGCCGCTATTCCAAATAGCGGCCACTACTGACGTTGCCTAAAATCTGCCAAGAACGCTAATAGTTTGGGAACTGGTCTAAAATCGCAAATAGTTTCAAAAAGTGGCCTAGTACGGCAAAAAATTCTCTAAATTCCCCAATAATCTATTTTAACAAGTTAAGATAAATATATTGGATTGGATTGGATTGGATTCGAAGAAAAATGTCAAATATTTATCATGTAATAATAAATCTGAATTAATTGAAAACCCTAGAAGAAGAAAAAAGCATAGAAGAAAGGGGAAATTGAAGTGAGAAGAGAAGACGAAAGTACCTCAAACTGACTGAATCAAAAGTCAAAACACTAAAGAACGATAACTGAAATCGGCGAGGCGATGGAGAGGATTCCGGCGGCCGAGGAGGCGGTGGTGGGAATGGCAGTGTTGAAAGAAAGTAGTTTCCGATTCAAATGGATATCGGGTTGCAAAAAGTAGCATGAGGGTATAATGGTTTATTTTTCTTTTTAAAAGAAAGTTTTAAAATTTTTAGTTTCTTTAAAATAAAATTAAAAAATTAGAAAAACACAGCTCCAGCTAAAAATGGGCCTTCTGGGTTAGAAAAGCCCAAACCAATAAAGTTATATCTTTTCTTCTTGCTGTATTTAACTCTGTTTCGGTTTCGTTATCTCTAATCTCTAATACTATAATTTCTAATACTATAATGGGAGAAGGTCTTACTGTCATTTGTAAATCTACTAATTTGTAAATTTACCAACATATGCAACACACGTACATAACTAATATAAAAAAGGTTTCAGGTTCAAACTCATTCTATATCTGAATTTTTACTTTGAAAAAATTACATTTATTAAAACGTGCATCGCACGTGTAAATTACTAGTATGTATTTAATGAAACGAAGATGAGATATCTTTCTTTCTTTCTTTTTCAAAACGAGTCGTAGATGTGCAAGGAAATTCTCTTCTTTGCCGATTTGGATTACCAAATTTAGCTAGTGAGAGTATCTGTAGTCATTCTGACCTAAATTTTGGATATTTGGCAAATAGGAATATGAAATATTGATTTCAATTGTAGTCGTCTAAACCCAAATTTTAGGTTATAATTTTAAAAAATTGACGAACGATGAATAATATTCCGTCCATTAATTTTTATATTATTTTTTAAAATAAAAAAAAACAGACGGGGAATCATTTTCCATCTAAGAATTTTTTTAAAAAAAATAAATACTAATTAATTCCTAATTTACTGTAAAATTAATCCTAATTAAATCTTAATTCTTAAATAATTTCAATTAAAACATAGTCTATACCCATAGAAATATTTATAGGCTTTATTCTATAGGATTTTTTCCACCAAATGGTCTCAGAAATGCATGGGACGGTAGATGATTTTTCGTCTGATTGAATGGACGAAAGGTCATATTTCGTCGGCTATTTTTTCCAAAAAAGACATTTCGTCTTCCAAATATAGCAAACGAATATTGACCCAATACCCAAATTTTGGGTGTATAGCGAACGACTGCAACGTACTGTTTCCTATTTTTTCCCAAAAAATGAGTATATATGCTCTGAGAGCATTTGTAGTCGTTGGCTATTTACTCATTTTTTGGAAAAAAAATATTAAAAAATGAGCTGCAGTCGTTGGCTATAAACCCGAATTTTGGGTTTTGGGTGAACAGTGATCAGCTATATTTGGGAGACGATACAAGATTTTGGAAAAAATAATCGACGAAAGATGATTTTTCGCCCGTTCAAATGGACGAAATATCATCTTTCGTTGCTGGGTTTTTTTTTTTTTTTTTTAATATTAAACAGGAAATGATTTTCCATTTGTTCGATTTTTTATTTTTTTTATAAAAAAATCGACGGATCCGTTCTAATTTTTTATTAAAAAAAATTGACGGACGGGAAATTTCCCAATTAAAAAAAATTTGAGCAGGGATGGAAGCACCGTCCAGCCATTCTTTCATCATTCATTTGGAAAAATTCCTATAGAATACACCCTATAGAAATTTATATGAATATAAATTATGTTTTAATTAAAATTAATTAAGAATTAAGATTTATTTAAGCTTTAATCTGATTTAATTATGATTAATTTAGCATTAATTTAGGAATTAATTAGGATTTAAATATTTTTATTTTTTTAAATATAACGGATGGGAAATGATTCTCCATCCGTTGTTTTTTTATTTTAAAATATTTTATAAAAAAATTTAACGGACATAAAATTATGACCCGTCTGTTCATTTTTTTTAATTAAAACCCAAAGTTTGGGTTCAAACTACTACAACTGAAACCCAATTTCTCTATTCATATATGCCAAATACTCAAAATTTGACTCCGAACGACTACAGATGCTCTGACAAGGCATAGTTTTGAAAAGAATCATCCGTTCCATTGAAAATCATACTCCCCCCACCTTGTCGCTCGCCACTAAAGAAAACATATTTGGGGGGAAATGATTCTTATTCTTATTGTACTTTATTCTTTACAGTATACATCTATATATAAGGATTACATTCTTGGAGGAGAAGAAAGGAGATTGAAAGAAGATTGAGATGTGAGAGATTTTGGGAATCTGTTTCCTATAGATTAGGAAACAGAATATACATATTAGTACTTACTGCATTTCAACACTCCCCCTCAAGTTGGTGCATAGATATTGAACATGCCCAACTTGTCAACAAATTTCAAGAAGAGCCGACTCGAAACTGCCTTGGTCAGGATATCTGCGAGCTGGTCTTCTTACTTCACTTTAGATATCTCAATGACTTTCTCATCCAATTTATCCTTGATGAAGAATCTATCCACCTCTACATGTTTCGTCCTATCATGTTGAACTGGATTGGCGGCAATATCACAAGTTGCTTGACTGTCACAATACACCTTCATAGGTTCATTCGGACCACAGCCTAAGTCCTGCAACAAGAGTTTCAGCCATAAAGCTTCTGCTATACATAGAGCTACTCCGCGATGCTCAGCCTCTGCATTAGAGCGTGCAACAACATTATGCTTCTTGTTCTCCATGTAACTATATTTCCTCCAACAAAGGTGAAGTATCTTGAAGTGGAGCGCCTATCAATTATAGATCCTGCCCAATCAGCATCAGTATATGCCTCAACCTTCAAGTGACCATGTTTCGCAAATAGGACCTTTTTTTCCTAGAGCAGACTTAATATATCTTAGAATTCTCATCACTGTATCCATATGATGTTCCTGAGGTGCATACATAAACTGACTTACCACACTTAAAGCATATGATAAATCTGGCCGTATATGCGCAAGATACATCAGTCGTCCAACCAATCTCTGATATCTTTCCTTATCACAAGGCACATGATCAGATTCATTGTAACAGTCCTTCTTCTAATGGTGTACCAATCGGCTGACAAACAGACATTACAGTTTCCTTCAATAAATCAAGAGCATACTTTCTTTGAGACAAAAATATACCATTTCTCGAGCGAGAAACTTCAATACCAAGAAAATATCTCAAAGAGCCAAGATCCTTCATTTCGAACTCTTGTGATAAGTAGCTCTTCAATGCCATTCTCTCCTCAGGATCATTCCCAGTTACTATCATGTCATCCACATATATAATGAGAGCAGTAATCTTACCTTCTTTCCTTTTTCAGAAATAAGCTTTGATCTGAATTACTCTGACAATATCCGAATGTCCTCATTGATTTTGTAAACCTCCCAAACCAAGCTCTTGGCGACTGTTTGAGACCATATAGCGCCTTCCTTAATCGACACACTTTATTACTGTGTTGGAGTGGTCTATTTGATCATGGCGGTAGATCCATATAAACTTATTCTGTCAATTCCCCATGCAGAATTGCATTCTTCACATCAAATTGCTCCAACGACCAGTTAAGATTTGCAGCAAGTGACGGTAGAACTCGAACAGTGTTAAACTTTGCCACAGGTGCAAATGTTTCGTGATAATTAATTTCATATGTTTGAGCGTACCCTTTGGCAGCCAGCCTTGCCTTGTATCGCTCTATCGAACCATCTGTCTTATATTTTGCCGTATAAATCTATCTGCATCCTACCGGCTTCTTCCCTGTTGGCAGCTCGACTATCTCCCAAGTCACATTCTCTTCAAGGACTTCATCTCCTCATCCATAGCTGCTTTCCACCTTGGATCGGCTAAGGCTTCCTGCACACTGTTAGGAATAGACACAACAGATAATTGATTCACAAATGACTTATTTGATTCCGACAAGCGGTGAGTGGATACATAATTACTCATGGGATATTTGACGTTACTAGTGGGATCAAGTTCATAAGTGGGTTTTGGAATACCTCTATTAGTATGGTGCGGTAGTTCTTTTCTTGGAGCTTCGGACAACGATGACGATTGGTTTTGGGGTTCTGACCGTTCACTCTCACTGAAATTCGGTACTGATTGCAATTCTTTAAGAGAGTCTTCTTCATGAGGGTCTTCCTTCCTTGCTAGGTCTTCATTCAAGTATTCGCCATTATTTGTATCCAGTTGTTCGTTCTGGCTGGTAATTACTTCATCATACACAAGAATCTGAACTTCACTAACCCTTTCATCATACCCAAGAGTCTGAACTTCACTTCGGTACTCCCCTTGAAGTTCAGTCATAGAAGAAGAAAAATATATCTTATTTTCATGGAACACAACATCCAGTCATAAACATCCTTTGAGTTGGTGGATGATAGCACCAATACCCTTTCTTATTCAGTGCATATCCCACGAAAACACAGCGACAGCTCGAGGAGTTAACTTATTGCGTTCATGTTGATGAAGATGAACAAATGCAACACACCCAAACACACGAGGTGGCAAGATGACGACTTTTGGTACATTCACAACTTCAGTTAATGCTTGAAATGGTGTGAGACAGTTTAGGATATTAGAGGGAACTTGTTTGATTAAGTATGCAGCAGAAGCAAGGACTTCCCCCCAATAAATGAGTGGCATATTTCCATGGATGAGAGAAGCACGGACCACCTTGAGCAAGTGTCTATTTTTTTCTTTCTGCAACCCCATTCTGTTGAGGTGTATATGAGCATGTAGTCTGGTGAACAATTCCGTGTTCCACTAAATATTGTTGCAGATTTGAACTCAGGTACTCTCTGCCATTATCACTCCTAAGAACTTGAATCTGTAATTTATACCGAATCATAACATGCTTGTGAAATTTCTAAAACAAGCCACTGACTTCACTTTTCGACTTCATCAAATACATCCAGATCATACGGGTACAGTCATCTATAAATGTCACAAACCATTTGGGTCCTCCAAATGTAGTGGTTTTAGATGGACCCCAAACATCAGAATGAATAATCATAAATGGAAGGAAGGTTCTACTTGGACTTGGAGGAAAAGAGACACGGTGACCTTTTGTGAGTTCACACACATCACACCGAAAGGCAGATATACTTGGAAATAATTTCTTCAAATAACCAAAAGAAGCATGCCCTAGACATCGATGTCATAGCCAAATATTTGATTTCTTCTTCTCATCTTCGGATTCTTCCATACTTAGAGCTTGAGTCAAGTTGCTTGAACTTTCATATTCTAAATCCAGGTGATAGAGCTTTTCGTGTCTAACCCCATAACCAATCGTCTTGCGAGTCCGAATATCCTTAAACACACAATGTGAAGGCCAAAAGACTACAATACATTGTAAGGCAGTAGTTATTTGAGCAACGGATAATATGTTAAAATTCAAGGATGACACAACTAGGGTAGCATCTAAGGTTAGGTTGTTTATAAGAGGTATGGTACCCTCGCCAGTAACAGTGGCAGGATCACCATTGGCAGTGGACACAATTGATTTGGTGGATGATTGAAAATTTTGAACTTGTCTAGAATCAAAAGTTATATGATCGGTAGCACCCAAATCAATTATCCATCATTATTCATAATAGAGGCAGAAATATTAAATACCTTACCATTATTATCTGCAACTACAACTAATGTATAGGCGAGTCCAATACTCTTCTCAGCTTCATCAATTTGTCCCATGGTAGCGGTACAAAAAAGCAATGGATCTAATTTGATCAGCAACAACAAATAGGAGCTTTCAGATCAGCAAGCCGATTTGATCAGCAAACCCCAAAAAACAACAATCTGGATTTGGATCTTCGGCAAACAACAACCCGAAAAGAAAAAAATAGTAACGCTGCACAGTGGTATTGGCAGGAAACTTTGGATCGGGGTCAGGATCGATGGTGGCACACAGCAAGAAGGAAACTTCGGGATCAACGAGATTTCGGCGGGATCGGGATCGTCGATAGGGACAGAGATTTCGGGGATTGATGATGGCAACGGGATCAGGGATCGATGATGGCGACGGGAGAGAGGGACTTCAGGGGCGTCGAGCGGTGGTGGTCGCTGGCATGGTCGGTGATCGGGAAGAGGATGAGGGCATCCATTGCTGCAGTCGGGAGGGAAGAGCAGTGAATGGCGGGTTCAGGCGTCGGGGCTGGGCGTTGCTGGATGAGGGCGGCGAGTCAATGGGCGGCGCTCGGGAGGAGAGCTGCAATGTTGAGGGTGTCGACTGACGACGTCAGAGGGTGGTCGGGATCGGGGCCTTGACGACGACAGAGAGGAGCGTCGGGAAGTTTGGGGTTGTCGAGGGTTCGGGAATGTCAGTGACTGGTCGGGATCGGGTGGGGATGGAGGCGTCAGATTCGATCACCTCCGTCTCCTCTTCTTCTTCAACTAGCCTAGATCTTGTTAGGCTCTGATACCTTAAACAAAACAGATTTGGGGGAAATGATTTTTATTCTTATTGTACTTTATTCTTTACAGTACACATCTATATATAAGGATTAATTCTTGGAGGAGAAGAAAGGAGATTGAGAGAAGACTGAGCGGTGAGAGATTTGAAAAATCTGTTTCCTATATATTATGAAACATAACATACATATTAGTACTTACTACATTTCAACATTCACTGCCCCAAAATTAATACATTCCTGAGAATGCGATGTTCTGCACCAAAAACAGTAATGGACCATTTACAGGAATGAAGTGTGTTATATAAAAATACAGTAATAGATGATTCCTATGAATCTGAGTTTTCTCCATCACATTTCCAGGAATCCATTCAATCTTCAGAATCCTCCGGTCCACGTTCCAGTCACCCTCTAGGTCTCTTATGTCACAGTAAACATTGGTTTGGTGAGAACTCAAACATTTACATGAAGTATTAGAGAGGTGCATTGTCCAAGAGCTTTCTTCTTCACAAATCATGAGCACTAAAATAGATATATAGATAATACGTATAATACATCCGCGCATGAGAGGGTTTTTCTCAGTCGATCTAGTATTCTAGTAGACTAATATTAAGAGCATATGTAGTCGTTTGCTATTTATCCATTTTATGCATATTTTAGCAAACGAACCGTTGCAGTCGTTTGCTATTTATGCATATTTTGACGATTTCGCAACAGTAGATTGCTATTTATGAGAGCGGAAATGAGAATATGCATATTATACAGGATGGATCTTGCAAGATCCGTAATTTTTTAATTGGTCGGACGGAACTCGAAAGTCCGTCCCACGTTTTTTTTTGAATTTCTGAATATTTTTTTTTGGCACAAAATCAGTTAAACCCCTTGGACGAATCTTGAAGATCCGTCCGTGAAGGGGCCCACTACATTTTTTTTTTGCACTAAAAAACTGTTTTTAATTATTAAAAAATCACAAAAAATATTTAAAATTCGTAGGATGGATCTCGAAGATCCGTCCGATCATAAAAAAAATTTGGTTGCTATATTATAGCATTTTACCACTGCAGCAAACTCGCTTTGCTATATGTATAATATGCATTAATGCATATTTTAGCAGACCACAACTAACGAGTTCTACTAACATAATACAACACAAAAGTATATAGTCTTTAGCTAACAGAGCGAGAAAAAAGAGTCTACATTATTTATACTAGTATAACGTACGCGCAATACACGTCTACAAAAAGTATTATTATCAAATTAAATGAATATATATCGAATAAGAAAATAAATAGTTTATATTTGAATGTTTTGATTTGGGCTACACATGCAGTGCACGTTTATATTTGTTGGATATAGTTTGGACGTGTATTGTATGTCTTTGTTTGGTTACAAAGTTGTTTGTTTGTTACAAACCCCAGCTCTCCCTTTAAAATAGTAGAGATACATATATCTCTAATATTATAATGGGAGAAGGCCTTTGTGTCATTTGTAAATGTTTTGTCAATCTACCAACCCGTACAATACACGTGCATAACTGATATAAAGGAGGTTCTAAGTTCAAATCCATACTATGTCTAAATTTTTATTTTAAAAAACTATATTTATTAATAATAATAATCTCTAATATTATAATGGGAGAAGCCTTAGTGTCATTTGTCATTTGTCATTTTGTCATTCTACCAACATGTGCAACGCACGTACATAACTAATATTAAGGAGGTGTCAAGTTCAAATCCTCCCCCACATCAGAGTTTTTATTTTTATTTTTTAAAATTATTTACACGTGCATCACACTTGTAAATTACTAGTCAATTTAAAGTCAAGACACTGTGACAATTGTATGAGTACACAGTCCAGCATGGTTACACCAACTCATCGAAGCGACCCAGCTCCATCAACCTATCGATTTTTTTTTAATATATGCCTTCTTTCGAAACTATTTGCAAAAAATTGACAGTTGGAAAATTAATTGTGCTCGGAGACTCAACAACTTCACTCGACGTTCCCAAACGGCGAACTTAGTTATTTCATGCTCGCCATTGGGAGCGGAGGGTCCAGTTTTTTTTTTTTTTTTTTTTGGAGAAACTCGTCGTTCCCAACGGCGAGTGTAGTACAAAATTTTCAAACAAGACTCAATGTTCTCAACGGCAATATTCTTTAAACTAGACTCGCTATTGGAAACGGCAACTATATAGTATTTGTTAGATTATGTAGTGTTTGTTGAGATAACTTGAGATAACCTGTTGGTACGGCGAACGGCGAGCTTCTTTATATTAGATTCGCTATTGAAAACGGCGACTATGTAGTATTTGTTATATACCAACAGGTTATCTCAACAAACACTACAAACTCGACGTTCCCAACAACGAGTCTAGTATAAAAAATCTCACCGTTGAAAACGACAATTCTTATTTGAAAATTTGGAACTACACTCGCCGTTGGGAACGACGAGTTTCTTCAAAAAAATAAAACTCGGCCAGCCACTCCCAACGGCAAGCAGGAAATAATTAAATTTGCCGTTGGAAACAACGGGTTCAATTGTTGAGTCCCGAGCACAATTAGTTTTCCAACTGTGCTCTTTTTGCAAATAGTTTCGAACAAAGGAATATATTAAAAAATATATATATATCCAACCTATATATCATAAAACGCCAATGATTCATGTGGCATGTACTCCCATATAGTTTGCCCAGCTTCCTATAAATTAATAATCCAAAATGCAGTTAGCCATAATGTTTATGATCGCAATTCATATTTTTAATATGCAAAAACTTTGATTTTGCTGTTATAAAACTAATTGAAACGTATTCTCTCTTTTCAGAATAATTATGAAGACCCCTTTCCTGCAGTTGCAAACTGTCGCTTTTAAGAACACAAACTGCAGTTTGCAACTACAGTTTTACGTTGTGCATTTGCTTCGATATTATAGAGAGAAGCAAATTTGTGAAATTATTTTGAGAGGAGAATCTGTCTTGGGAAAACAAGGCTTTTGAGTTGCAGACCAATTTGCTTAAATGAATTATTGCCTTGACTGTTGCAAATAATAAATTATGGTCGAACCGCATTGTGTATCTGATTACAAAAACAGTTGGTATCAAGATCATGCTATATTACAAATCTAGAAAATAATTCAATAATGAAAAGAGTAAGATAGATTGATATATGTGATCGCATAAAATAAAGCTATAGCATGTTAGCAAAACGTAAGATAACATTTATTGAAGTAGCAGGTGATCGAGTAAAGGATCATATACATCATGCAAGATCACGGTTATCACCTCTGGCTATCTCTTGTACTAATGGGGGAACAAACACACAACTGTAGGAGGTACCGGCCACATACAACGGATTTGCAAGGAACTCAGGGTACTCAGAAAACCACTAAGCAACATTAATTCTTCTTGCAAGTCTTGTATAAAGAAATGACAATATGATCAATAATCTGGAGTCAATGGGAAAACAGTGCATTTTCTGACCTTTATAACAAATTCATACTAGTCTCAAACTGCTTTTACATCATTTGTAATTTGGTTCTCAGATCTATCAGCATAGGAGTAACCAACACCTGCTGGATAATCTACAAAGAGCACATTTGATACCTGTGTAGAAATTGCCAGTAAGGTCAAGTCATCTAAACATGATGTTTATCAATATGGATGCTGTGATAATGTGGTGTGACAAAAAAAATACCATTTCAAACAACAAAATTTCGGGTATTGATGCAGTTTTTTTTTTTTTTTTTTTTTTTTTGGGGGGGGGGGGGGGGGGGGGGGGGGGGGGCACCAGGTGTGAGTTCTTCTCGATTTGTATTTTTGCGAAAGCTTTGGTACGGATGGTACGCCCGACCCTCAGCCGAGGGTACGGCTCGGGAGTAGGCGGGAGCAAGGTGGAGATCAGATGCTCGGCTCGGATCTGAATGCTCGGATCCAGAGGTCTCGTGCACGGATGGATCACCCCACGTCACTCGGAATCCCAATCCGAACAACTGGCGATCCGAGCTGCTCATGTGGAGAAAATAGCGCCGAGCGACACCGACCGTCAGATCTTCTCAAAATTCGTGCCTCGATCGGATGAACGGCTCAGATCACCCCACGTCGCTCGGAATCCCAATCCAAGCAACTGGAGATCCGAGCTACTCATGTGGAGAAAATAGCGCCGAGCGACACCGACCGTCAGATCTTCTCAAAATTCGTGCCTCGATCGGATGAACGGCTCAGATCACCCCACGTCGCTCGGAATCCCAATCCGAGCAACTGGCGATCCGAGCTGGTCATGTGGATAAAATAGCACCGAGCCACGTCGCTCGGAATCCAAGTGACTGGCGATCCGAGCTGCTTACGTGGAGAAAAGGGTGCCGAGCGACACAGGCCGTCCGATCTCTCGAAACTACGCATTGATGCGAGATGGGCAGCCCAGATTGCGCCACGTCATAAATAATGTTAAATTATTTATTTATTTATTAAATTCGAATTATTTATTTAAAAAATTGCGAAAAAATTATTAAAAATTCAAGAAAAATAATTAAAAATTCCAAAAAATAATTATAAATTCGGGGAAATATTTTTTAGCCCCAGTGTAAATAATTATTGATCGGAATAATTAGTTAAGGCCTTTGAACAATGGATCACCACTTCGCAGAATTAAATACATAATCCGAAAAATAAATAAAAATTAAGAAAAACCACCAAAAATCCAGGAGAGCTCAAGAACAACCTTGAGCGTGCAACCAACTCTGAAGATCACCATAGTACCTCACATAGGAATTCGACACCCCTCATTTGGACTCCGATACAACTCCGCAAGCCAATTAAACAGTAAAACAAATCCTCAAAGGCTGATCAAACTCTTTCTTCGGAAGTGAGGGGCTCGTGATATGGTTAAAAATAGAGTTAAATTGGAACCGTCCAAATCGGGCACGAACCTCAAAGCTCAGGGGTAAAATGGTAATTGCACCTAAAAACGAGTCCGAAATGGGTACTGGGTCTCTTTTCCAAAGGCCCAACAACCCACGACCGGATCCATCTCAACTGGGTTCGGGTTCCAACCCGCAAGAAACCCGGTCCAGCTGGATAGAATTAGGATTTATGATTATACTTAATCAACGGCCCTGATTCCTTCTATCCATTCACTGAGAAGTAGGGATTTGATCTTATCCCGAAATTGGTCCCTAAGGCGGCTATAAATACCCCCCATCCCCCACTGTTACCAGTTCGGCGGCTACTCATGAAGCGGGTGACGAAGAGGGTCTCGAATTGCTCGAAGGAGAATATTGAGGAAGGGGCGCGCGAGGCGAGAGTACCATTCCCGGGCTGGACCCTTGAGGGTAGCGGGGAAGGTCTTACACAGCAGAGCATCGGAAGCTTGGTGGATGAGCATGAGGGTCTTAAAGCTTTCGATGTGGTCGACGGGGTCGGACTCCCCGGAATAAGTCTCGAATTGGGGAGGCTTGAAGCCTATTGGAACGGGCGCCTCCATGATGGTTCGAGAGAAAGGAGGTCGACTTGGGCGGAGGGGCCTTCCTCTAAGCTCTTCTTCCCTGTCTAGCTGACCCAAGCGCCTTTCCATTTCATGGAGACGACGGTAGACAGTGTCATCCCTTCGACGGTAATCGAGCGAGCCTCTGGACTCGTCTTCGTACGAGGGAGAGCGGGGGCTACGACGACGGTAGCTCCTGGAGCGGCGAGGACTATGAATGTGCTGGGGGTTGCTAGGAGCTGGGGGAGGAGTTAGGGACCATTGGCGAGGACTTCGGATCGGAGGAGTGGGGACCCTCTGAGCATTGTTGTTGGTGGGTCGGAGATTGAGGGCTTGTAAGATGGTTGCTTGAAATTGCTGGAACTCGGCACGGGTGATGGGTGCCTCATCATTGCTCGGGGGTTGCCGACTAGCAGAAGAATGGGGTCTTCTCCTATGGTGGCCTGGGGACTCTCTCCGCCCTCTGTGAGGAGGGGACCTTCGGTATTCTCGGCGATGAGGAGATCGTTCATTTGGACGGTGTTGGCGGGAGGCTCCCTCTCGGGCCCGCCTTTCATCCAAACGGCGGCAGAGATCCTCTTCTTTGCGTCGATTGTCTAGAGTGTTGCGGAGGTCATCGGATGCTCGGGGATTGTGAGATGCCATGGAATCAGTAGAGGGGTTGTGCACGGAGACGCGATCATGTTGGAGAGGTTGTTTCTGAGGATTGGGACGGGAGCCCCCCGCACCGGCATTATGGGGCCCAATCTGACCCCGAGGGGGTTGAAGATTATGAGGAGGAGGTTGGTCCTGCTGCGGGGCCTGATCAGGTTGAGGGGGAAGTCCGGCTAGCTGGACGGTTTGGAGAGGGATCTCCTGTTGTGGTTGAGGAGGAGTGAGTCCACGGTTGGACCCTCTAGATCTTAGTTCCTTGGGGGCATGGCTGGAGGAGATCTGACCGACGGGAAGAGGAAGGATCGCTATTCGTGGGTTCCCACAGACGGCGCCAATCTGTTACCGCTAAATCTGGTGTGGGGGTAAACAGATAGTATTTGTGGATTTTTGGAAAACTTGAATAGCAAACTTGAAACCTGTTTCGCCGGAGTTTGACCGTTGACTCCCGCCGTTCACTTGCAAGAAATGCGAGACACCGGGGTTGATCCCGGCGACGCACCCTCCGACGCTCAAGTCAGTAATCAGGAAGATTATGAGAGAGTGTAAATTGGCAAAAGATTGATTACTTCTTCATGGTGGTGGATGGGGGGTATTTATAGCCGCCTTTGGGATCATATTAGGAATGTAATCCCTATGACCAGATAAGGAATGTAATCCCTAATTCCCAATGAAAGAATAGATGTGAATCAAGGCCGTTGATTAGGATTAATCAGAAACCCTAATTCTATCCTGCTGGACCGGGTTTGTTACGGGTTGGAACCCGCACCCAGTCGAGATGGATCCGTTTATGGGTTATTGGGCTTTGAATAAAGCCCCAGTTCCCATTTCAGACCCGTTAGTAGGTGAAATTACCATTTTACCCCTAGCCTTTAAGATTCGCGCCCGATTTGGACGGTTCTGATTTAACCCCATTTTTAGCCATATCAATTACATATATTATTATGTAATTTATTATTATTGTAATAAATTGTTTAAAATATAATTATAATAGATTATTATTACATATATAGTATTATAATTATTATATGTTATTATATATATGTATATAATTAAATATTTTTATTATAATAAATTATTTCATATTATTATATAATATACAATTATTATAATATATTATTATTTTATATGTACTATTTTATATATACTATTATTATATATACTATTATTATATTATATTATTATTTTATATATACTATTATTTCATATATACTATTTTATATATACTATTATAATAATCTATTATTATTATAATATATATTATTATTATTATTATATATTGCTATTATATATTAATATATATATTATTATATAATTTATTATTATAATAATAAATTGTTTAATATATAATTTGAATATATTATTATTACATATATATTATTATAATTGTTATGTATCTATTTCTATTATAAATGCCACAATAAAAAAAAAATCTGTCCAGAACGAATCTGAACCGTAGATCTGATATTTCTTGATTAAATCCCGGCCATCCAAAATCTTCATATTTTATTTTTCTCTAATTAAAATCACTAATATACCCATCCCCTCCATCTCTTCTCTTCCGACCTCTCCCCCAAAATCCCGATCAAAACCCAGACCCTAATCGCTCCAATCTCTTCTCTTCCGATCTCTCCCCCAAAATCCTGATCAAAACCCAAACCCTAATCGCTCTAATCTCATCTCCCCCGATCCCTCTCAAAATCTTGATCTCTCTCAATCTCTCAAAACTAAAACCCTAACCCCAATTTCGTTCTCAATCCCGACGCCCCTCCCCAAGCCTTTACGGCCTTTTAGGAAGAGCTTATTTCGTTGAGACAAAGATGGAGCCACCCTAGGATTGTTGGCAGAGACTTTAGGATATATTTGTAAAATGCCATCTACTGAGCAAATTTGTTTCAGGTCTGACATTGGGATTCGTATAACTCTGCTAATGAAATCGATCTCCACTCTCCACCTTTCAAATCACCGATAACTCAAGGCAGTAAGTCCTAAATGAAAGACACTAATTTTAATTTTTCAATTTTTTTAATGTTTTTTAATCATGCACTTTATTTTTTACTGCAGGTATTTGATTATTGTAATATGCAGGTTTGGGTTAATCTCCTAAGATGAGGTGACGATGAGGAACTGTTTTTATAAATTTAATATTTAATTTAGGGTTTTGAGTTTTTGCGTGCCAACTATTTGATCTAATGACTGGTTGTGTTTATCTGTCGAATTTTATCATTTGGGCTGTTCATTATGAATTTTAGAGAAGAGATCACTCACATGTTTTGTGTATTGTGATTAGATGAGAATCGTTTCCGAAATACTACTTTACTTGTACGTGCCTTACTATGAATAGCGATTTGCTTTACTTGTTATCTTACTGCATTTCTTACTATGAATTAACGATTTGCTTTGGGAATTACAGTTTCTGCTGTATGACATAATTCTTTGTTTTACATGCTGAAAACTTCATAGAGGTTTTTATAAATTTAATTTTTAATTAAGGGTTTTGAGGTTTTTCCTACCAACTGTTTGATCTTATGCCCGAATGTGTTTGTTTGGTACCTTTCTTGGATTTTATCATATGAGGAGGCATTGTTCATTAAGAATGCTGGAGAAGAGAACCCTCGGCAGGTATTTTCATAACTTATTCTTTATTTTCTTCCAAAAATAAAAAAAACCAATATGACCACTCAAGCCTTGTTTTTTTTTCCTTAGAGACGATGCAAGAAGAATGTGAGGCAACTTCCTCAATACCTGAAGCAAAAAAATTTAAGAGGGACTTACATATATCCTGGAGTTGATATGCTAGACAAGATGATTGTTTTTATCCAAACAAGTGAGTTACAGGTATGCTAGGCTTCTTGATAAGTTTACTTATCGTATAGAGAAATTCAAGGGAGAAATGGATTAGGGAAGTTCTATTGTGGGTGACTCTAGAAAGCCAACCCTCAGAATTCGTCTTGATAGATAGTTCTGTATCTTCTTCAATCATATCAGAACTACAGGACTTAGATTGTTGGTTTAGTTTATCTTCTCAAACTTATTGTTGGTTTAGTTACAAGGTGCACCAACTTCATTAACCATCCAAGGAAGTCATCTTTAACTACTACTCCTTCATCACCATCCTTCCTACTCCTCCCTTCCATCTCTTTCTTGAATATATTGATAATGTGATCCCTTGACTTACACAGCAAAATGAGAAAAAATATATGAATTCAGTCAAAAATTTAAACCAAATGGAGGATCGATCGATCGAGAGGCATTGATGGACTGGGTTACCTGTAAGGCCCTCTAGTATATTGTTTCGGGCATATATATAGGAATGCAGTCTAATCCTTTCAGAAAGGCTTCGTATTCTATAGTCAAATTCTCAATCTCAGGATTGTCTTGTTTCATGCTTAGAATCTTCTTAACCATTATGTACAACGAGAACTACATTTAATTGACAGACATTCATTCATTTTTTGTGAGCAACTACTACGTACTCGATATTTGTACATATATATACTATACTCTAAAGTATATACGTACAAACCTTAGTGGCTTCCTGTTTAGCAGAGATAACCTCTCCCTCCTTCCAGGATCCACTAAGCTTGGCAGCAAGCTGATCAGCATCCTGTAAAAACACTGTTCTCAATCGATAAAAACACTGTTCTCAATCGATCTCCACTCACAAAGTCTAATACAATAGACCTCATGTGCTTGTGCTCATCCCCAAGCATCTTAGGGATTCCGTATTTTCCCACCAGCTTCGTGAATGCAGGTGGAAAATCCTGCTTGAATAACCTTCCTTCATTTCTCAGTACAAACCGGTTCAGTTCCGGGTTCAACAATACTATCACACTCTTCCCTATTAACTTCGATGAGAAAACCTTTCTGTACCTGCCTGGTAAACGAATATATATCACCCAAAATTTAGCAAGGTCAATTTCTGAATATAAAAACATGTACATGAATATATATATATATATATATATATATAGATAAATAAATAAATACCTAGCAATACGAGTTTCCATGAATTGACCAACAGTTGATGGGGAGTGAGGCTTCATGAAAGCTAACGTCTCGCCAATTAAAGGAAGACTCATGTTTCCGCGGGGGTGCTTGTTCTTTTTCTCATTCCTTATGAAACCAAACAAAGCTATCAAGAACAGAATCGTCGGAACTACAAAGACCATCATCTCAACTACAACTTGATCTAACCAACTATTTCTCCCCTTCTGTTTCAACTCTCAAGTTAATTCTGAAAAGGTAACAAAGATGTTAAGGCATACATGCACTTAAATAAGGCGCAACCTAGCTACTATTGTCAGTAATTGGTAATTCATATATATTTTACACTCCAAACTAAAAATTCAAACCGGCCTGCTGATGTGATAATTAAACTATTTCTATATTAAATTTGAAAATTTTGATAAGTTTTAACCTCTCATCATGTGGCATAAAGGCTAAAGGTAAGAGTAATTATTTACTGTTTATAAAACGTCATTTTTGTTGTTGTTGCATGATAAATAATTAAATTTCATCGAATTCATTTGAAATTTTTCATAAAGTTAACGTTGGGATCTCGAGTAGTACTTCTTCTTCCCTCGGGATAAGAAATATTCACATGGTTCTAGGACTAACCGTGCTATTGAAACTGGTTACTAGATAGCTACCGGTAAAGACATTTCTATTGTCTATAATTCTTAGACATTTGGGATGAAGAAAACACTGATTTTTCTGTTTTCATCTAGGAAAGTCTCCAAGTGGAGAAATGACGGATTGGGTCATGTATGAGTTTAGGCTTCATATCGATGATTTGGCTACTACTGGTTATGCATATAGGTAATATTATCTTGAAAATTTTTCTCCAAAAAGAACTTCATTTATATGTTGTTCAAAATTCTAAATGAATTCTTGTCTTAATAGATGCTACGAAAAGGGGCATTTGCTGATCATATTTATAAAGATATTGTACATATTATTTTCAAGCTTTCCCTGCTTACCTTCTTATGTTCTCCAACTTGCAATACATGCAAAATTAATAAATTCTTATATAGTTGTCAAGCTCCTTGCTGTACGGACCAAGAGTTACAGACATTCTTTGCTTCCATTAGGTCGGCTTTGGACGGATTGGTAATTGGCAGTGTTGTTCCAAAACAACTATCTGAACACAATTTTATTTTTCCCTCCAGTTTGGTGATAGTTTAATGTGCCATAGTTTGATTGTAGTGTGCATCACTGAATTCTGATGTACCTAATTAAGGCTGTATGTTAAATCTTCCTATGGGAAAACACCATCCATTTACAACTTGTCAATCCACGATTGGCTTCTCTTCATCTTAGTTAATCTTTCTTTTATGTGAAAGATCGTTAACTCTATAAACCTTATGTTATTGGTCATTAATTGATTGTTAAAAAATTATAAATCAACTTATAGCCTTTTAATTGTTTTTTGCAGACATTCAATCTGTGATAAAATTCGAGTTTTGTAGTTATATCTCTTATATATTTTACTGTGTTGATTGATCATTTCTTTGCCAAATGAAATTCAAATTCCTTTCGGCTTAGGAACCATTGATAAATTTAGTATTATCATGCATCTTGTGTATAGTTTGACATGTTGGATACTCAAAGTCATATGATCCAATCCTTTCTCATCAAGTTCAAGTTGATCTAACATTTTCCTGGACGCTCCACCTCCTCTTCCTCTTTCTCTGTTCTTCTCTCATATTTTTTGATCCCCTCTCCATAATCTTCGTTATTTGTCTAAATTGCTAATTCATCGATTATTTCTTTTTCATGATGTTTTATTTCTTTTCTTTTCATTTACATTATTGATATTTTGCATCCGCCAAGAGAGAATCTTTAGAAAGTAAGCAAGTTTTGTTTGATTAATGTTGTGGGTTTATTTATTTAATTTGTTTGTTGATAATTGATTTTGTTAAGTTGAAGGATGGAAAAGCTTTATGATATGAAGGATGAGAACTCTATTTTATTGGGGTTTAAGTTCAGGACTACAATTGGAAGTGGGAAATCGACTGGGTCCGGATACAACAAATTAAATTTTGTTCATGTGGGCAAATGTTACTATTTGTTATTGACAATGTGGAAGACATTGATTTCACATTGTCTACTGGGTAGAGATCCCTTGCAAGGGTCAACTGTGCAGGATTACAGTTAGCTCTGTAGCGAATTTCTCTACTCTCAAATGGAACATCATATGTTTTTCAAAGTTCTCTCGGGTGGATCTACGGTATACAACCTATTAATGGAAATCTGAGAAATGAAATGAAAAGAAATTTCCATATTAAAAGACAGCTTCAAAATAAAAAATAAGTATCATTTGACAAAATTAGGTGTGTGGATCGTTGCTTCCATTTTATAAGTATGTTTTTAGTTAATCTAATGAATATTGCTATAGTGGTATCTTGTAGGATTTTGGAGCCAATGGAGTTTGCCTCATCGATTTTGGAGCCAATGGGGTTTTTTGCATTGAGACACCCTTTTAGGCATTCACAAACTTCTACAGGAAGGGCACTGAAGAGTAGCTACAACCTTGCAGTCTTTGGAAATTGCTTTGAAATGAAGAGTGGCGGCCTGTCATCAACTTGGAGAAGTTGTATGTATGGGAAAGGAAACTATATATGGAAGTTCAGGTACACTACATACTTTAGAATTCAATTACTTTAAGAACATAGAACTATACATTGATAAGCTGCATTGTTTTTTGGAGAAAGGAAATTGTTTTTTCTTTTGTTCCTCAAATTTGCTTGCTAAGTCAATGAATAATAAGTGTATCAAGTAAATAGCATAGGCATCTCCTTTTCTTTTATTACTGAAGCATTCTCAATATGTCCATGAGTTTGATGCTATAAGCATATAACAGACAAATCATTTTATTTTTTCTTGTTTTATATATATATTTTTATTACTATTATTTTTCTTGGGAAAAAATTGAATAAAGAACTTTTATTTTTATTTGAGTGCAGTATATCTGCTAAATTCTTACAGTGGTTGTTCTAGGCTAAAGAAAAGCTGCGAGTTAGTTATGAAAGGCAGTGTCAGTTGAGACATTTGGATGAGCATGGAGAAGAATCCCATAAGATGGATTCCACTCAAGCACCGATAAGAAGATTGTAAATGAAGTTATGCATTGTTATTGGATCTGCAGATGCCATCTCACACGATAAGAGATAATTAAAGAACTCCAACCTTGTTTGTAAAGTTATTGTAGTTACTGTAGTAAAGCTTAATGCATAGTTTTTGAACCTTTCTATCTTGATCAAATGCAAGGCTTATCATGAGAATGGAAGATATTCTTTAATTTGTGGAGCAAGCACAAGAAGCTGTAATGCCCTTCATTTTGAAAGAGGACTTTTCCTTTTGTTTCCCACGGAAAGCTTAAAGAAAATCGTCTTTCTGCTAAACATGATCTATTGAACTCATAATTCATAGATTACTTTTTTTTTATCTCTCTCCTGTTCTTTGTTAAATCATTTTATACCTTAATATGTTCATCCTGAATAGTGCAAAGTGTATACTGCAAGTAAGAAGTTACTAAGGATTTAATTGAGAATTGCAAGATCGGCAGTGCATATTTTGACTTACAATGGAGTTAAATAGTTCGCTCAGAAGCTTTTCTTGGCGTTTTAAACGCCGGGTTTTGTATTTTTAATTTTTAATTTTTAAAATTATAAAAAACGAAAAGCAAATATAATATTTGTAAAATAACAAAAAAATTGTACACAATTCACAGTAACAGAAAAAATTTACGATCGATCTACATTGTACATTGTTGCACGATCACATTTAAACATCAAGTTAACATGTTGAACAACAAATCAAAGCATGTTGATCATGTTTTTCAAGTCAAAAAATACTGGTAAGCAATTGCCAAAACAAGAATGTACATCCACTACGACAAAAAACAACTCAAAAGGCCAATTAAGTACAATTTTAGGAACAAAATAGGCCAATCAGAGTATATAAGAAAGCAAGTCATCCCTCAAAAACTATAACCCAACTTAGTTTCTATACCCCACTTAGTTTCTATATTCTTCTTTCCTAAACCACTTGGTTTCTACACAAGCAAGCAGTAACACAAACTCCGCATATTGATTCCAGTTTGTATAATGCGATCCTTAGCTCCAAGAGGTTTGCCAAACACAATTTCCCATATGCAATATGCTCTCCCATCAACCTGCAGTTAAATGTTAAATGCGTCGATGGAGAGATTGTGGGCGAAGGGGACAATGGGGATGAGATAGGTAAACTGGTGTAAGAGATGTTAGAATAGTTGGAGAATAGCAAGAGAGCAGAGAAGAAGCTTCTTGCTTCTATGAAGCCGTTGGAATTAGCTGAGGTGCTTAAGAAGAATCATGCTTCGTATGGAAAACATTACAAGGAGGGGGTGGCTACTCAGCAGATGATGTTGGAGGGGATTCAGAGGGGCCCATATGTAGCCTAATTAGGTAAGTTTAAATGATTAACTAAATAATTATCCTCCTAAACTAATTAACTAATTTAACACGTACGTCCGGGATTTTTCTTTTAATTCACAAAGGTCTTTCGACGAAACTTGAAGTCTTGAAGTTTTGTCCAATGGATTAAAAATATTATAAAATATTTTTGATGAACTTGAAGTTTCATCCTGTATAACATGCTTATTACTTTATCCTCTCTCATATATAGCAATATACTGTAGCGAAATTGGGATAAAATGCATAAATAACACACGATTGCAGCGCAACAAATACTATAAAATGCATAATATGCAAATATACCACACAACTGGGAATGCTCTTAACCTACGAAACTTAGTTTAGAAATTTCAGACAAAAAAAGTTTGAATATACACCCATTCAATTCATTTCAATGAGCACAGGTTTGGAATTGAAGCTTTTTTATGTGAAGAAATTCTTAAATTGGACAACATGCAGTGCAATTTTCTCAGCTTATTTTGAGAGGATTGGTGAAGGTTGTTGGGATAACAATCATAAGATTCTTCCTTACCATTATTCTGAAAATTATGAACGAAATGAAAGGATTCAAAAATCAAAAAATATCACTGCATATCTTATTATATGATTACCAGACAATATGGTTAAAGTTGACCACTTTTGAATATCAGGTGAACGATCTATTAGTCAAGCTATTGTGGACAATATCAGTCTAAGAAAGAGCAATGCTAAATCTTAATAATGAATAGATTTTTCTGGTTGCACTATGAAATACATAATAACTCTTCAAGCAATAATTGATTCAGTTGAGAATGTTGAGTTTAATTTTCGTTCATTCTCTGCTTAAATTATATCATATCATATTATTTGATTATCTTTTTGAAACATCGCTATGGAAATAACTTCTATGAAATTTACTAGCTACTTATAATATTCATACCTGTCATATGATTCTTAATTGAAAATCTTACACATTGTATGTATTATTTATAACTTCAGATAGTTGGACTTTGAATACGATGCTGAAAGATGTCAATGTTTAGACTTTATTTTACAAAGTTTTTTTTACAGAATATATCCTCTTAATATTTTCTTTTCCATATGACATTCCTTTGCTCTTATACTAAGAGCTTTAGATAAAGATAATTGATTATATGATCTTATAATGCTAGAAGGTTATGTTACTTTTTACAGTGAATATTGGGGGTAAATCTCAGTTCGTTTCATATGCTGGTTGCAAAATGGAAGGTATGAAAAAAAACTGTCAGGAGAAGATCTGCACCGTCGATCTATTATATTGATCTACACGATTAAAGGCTCAGACTAAATAACTTAATAAGAACGTGTATTACACGTGCAATGCTTTTTTTCCTCTCTTCTGTATGTATTCCCATCTACAACCCCCAAAATCCTAATAGATAACCCCAGCAACCCCTGGCCTGCTTCCGCTGCCTCGATCCGCGCGCCGCCACGGACCGCATCCGACGCCAAACGCGCGCGCCGCCACGAACCGCATCCGACGCCGGACGCCGACAACCCCTCCCCACCCCCCCAACCACCACCACCATCGGTATCCTCCTTATTCTCTTTTTAATTTTTTTTCTTCTGATTCGAGCAACCCCCGGGCCTCCTTCCGCTAACTCTTCAAGCAATAATTGGTCCAATTGAGAAGGTTGAGTTTAATTTTTTTTCATTCTCTGCTTAATTTATTTGAAACATCGTTATGGTAATATCTTTTATGAAATCTGCTGCTCTTCATAACATTGAAACCTGTGATATGATTGTTAAATCTTACACATTGTATGTACTATTTATAAATTTAGATAGTAGGACTTTGCATATGATGCTCAAATATGTAAATGTATGATGATGATACATGTAAATTAATATTAAAGACTCTTAAGTATTATATATAGTCTTGAGAAAATACAAAATAACATGTAAATAATTTTCTAATCTAAAACATAAAAGATATTAAAAAATATATTAAAAAATAACAAATTAGTAAATCTTAAACTCAAATTTGAGCATCATATGCATTGGAGATGAGTATATGTTTTTGATCAAATCACAAGATGTCCAATATGGAACAACTACAAGAATATTGACAGGATGCAAAATTAAGAAGGATAAACAAGAAATTACAAGCAATTTTAAGCTCAAGAAAGTTAAAGTCGAAAGTGATGATTGATCTTATGAAAAATACGATGATATCAATTTAGGATTTACTAATTTGTTTTTTTATTACTTTTTTTTAATATCAGTTTTAAGTTCAAGAAAGTTATAGTAGAAAATGATGATATATGTTATGAAAAAATACAATGATTATATCTTTATGTTTTAGATGAAACTATTACGCATATAGCTCTCTCTTACATCGTTCGAATTTTGATCCATTTGCACTTTGTTTTGATTGAAATTTTGCTAGAATTAATTAACTTGGGTTCTTGATGCTTGCTTCAAATCTGATTTCGTTGAACTTGTTGTAGTTGGAGTAATTTTGAAATTCATGGTTTGCTTTTTAAGATGAGTGGCTTCTTTGAATTTGTAGTTTGAAGAATATGAGTGTGCAAAATGCAAGTATATTTAGATAAAATTTTCACCATTTATGTGCACCAAGTCACGTGCACTTGGTGCACGGTAAATTCCAACTAGTTATTATATATATGTAAATTATTAAATATGTTTTTTATAATAAAATATTTTATATTATTATATATCAGTATGTATGTATATGTATACAACATGTATGTATTAGAGTATGTATACTATATACAATATATACATACAATCAAATCTATACATACATAATACTCTCATTTTCAAAAAACTGTTTTAAAAGAAATTACTTACCAAACAGTTTTTACACTCTCATTTTCAGAAAACTGTTTTCCAAACAACTAACCAAACGCAATCATAATTTTTAGAGCAAAAGCCAAAGTACCCCTCCAACGTTTGGCCTGAGTACAAAATGCCCGTACAACGTTTGAAAAAATACAATAAACCCATTATTCCGTTAACTTAACCCTATCCGTTAAGTTATAATTATTAATTTACTTTTTTACCCTTACCCTTTCATATTCATTCTCTTTCTCCCTTTCTTCATTCATTTTTTCTTTCTTAATTTTTGAAAAAAAAGGCACTGCAGATAGAAACTCAAGCAATGTTCAAGTGTGATGAGAATACCTAAGAGCCAAATACAAGTCTTAAGGCATTTCAAACGAATGCAAAGTTGCAAACATACCAAACTTTACTTTTCATCAAAACAAAGAATATCTGAATGAGTCCACCAGACATTCAGAAAGATAAAATTAGTGGTAGACGGCGATTATTTTGTTAGGGAAAGGTCCATAACTTTATTCATTTTATTACGGGAATATATTTACTGAGATGAGATAAATAGCATAACTGAAAATAGAAGACAAGGTGTACGTAGCTCTCTTATTGACCAAACTCCGCACGAATAAGAATTTAAAGCAGCATAAGCTTAATTCGAACAGCTTTAATAAAACATATTATGAACTTCCATTATTATGTCTATATTAAAGTGATGCTGCTTTTGATATTTGAATTCTTGTTCAAATATTATCATGAACTTTATTCATTTTATTAAGGGAATGCTGCTTTTGATATTAGATAGGCTTCATTAAGAACATAGAGATGGTACATGAGTTTGTCATTGATTTTGATATTTGAATTCTTGTTCGTCAAAACACTTCCAATTACTTCCAATTATTCATGAAGTAGCTAGGTATGTATTCCAACAAAGCATCCAGTTGATACATTAAGCACTAATTTTTCGTGAACACCTACCCCACAGTATCTGTTTCAATTGCACAAGCACTAATTTTATCTCTCTGAATGTCTGGTGGACTCATTCAGATATTCTTTGTTTTGATGGAAAGTAAGTTTGGTATGTTTGCAACTTTGCATTCGTTTGAAATGCCTTAAGACTTGTATTTGGCTCTTAGGTATTCTCATCACACTTGAACATTGCTTGAGTTTCTATCTGCAGTGCCTTTTTTTTCAAAAATTAAGAAAGAAAAAATGAATGAAGAAAGGGAGAAAGAGAATGAATATGAAAGGTAAGGGTAAAAAAGTAAATTAATAATTATAACTTAACGGATAGGGTTAAGTTAACGGAATAATGGGTTTATTGTATTTTTTCAAACGTTGTATGGGCATTTTGTACTCAGGCCAAACGTTGGGGGTAATTTGGCTTTTGCCCTAATTTTTAAAAGGTGCGTTGCATGTGTAAATTACGAGTATAAAAGGAAGGAAAAAATAAATAAACTTAATGTGTACTGCACGGACTAATAGTTTCCAGAACCTGGCCGCACCGCTCCCCCCATCTCACTCATCATCTTCCCCAAGTCCGACCCATATCTAAACCCTTCCCAGCCAAAAAAGAAAAAATAAAATAAAATGTCTTCCACCCTCTCTCTCATCCGCATCCCCCTCATCCCCAAACCCCACCTCCACCACCACCTCCACCTCCTCCCCCTCCGCCCCCAAATCCTAAACCCTAACCCTAGAAGAAACCCCCCCTCCAAAATCTCCGCCTCCTACAGCCCCACCCCCTCTACCGACCGCCTCATCTCCGCCCTCTCCTACACCCTCCCCTTCATCAACTCCATTCCCTACTCCCGCTTCCTCCTCTCCAAATTCCCCTCCCTCCTCCCTCCCCTCCTCACCCCCTTCTTCCCCCTCCTCTCCCTCCTCCACTCCATACCCCTCGCATCATTCGTCGCCTTCTTCGCTCTCTACCTCGGCGTCGTCCGCAACCCCGCCTTCTCCCGCTTCGTCCGCTTCAATGCCATGCAGGCAGTCGTTCTTGATGTGCTGCTGGCGATCCCGGCGCTGCTGCAGAGGGTGTTTGGTGTGCCGGTGGGAGGGGTCGGGTTGAAGGTCATGGAGTTTGGGTATGATGCCATTTTCTTGTTTGGGGCGGGGTGCTTCGTGTATGGTGTGGTGAGCTGTGTGCTGGGACGGACGCCCGTTTTGCCTATTGTGGCTACAGCCGCCGATCAGCAGCTCTGACAAAGGTATGTATGCTTGAACTACGTGTACACATCAGCTTTTAAATAATTTCATTCAGTGCTTTTGTTTCACTGTTTTTGTGCTGGTAAAAGTTTGAATGTTTCAATGCAAAAAAAAAATTTAGTACTGTAATACAACTATAAGCAATCACTAAGAAATTTTGGTATTGAAAGCGTTATTGCAGTAGATTAGATATGTTTGTTCAAATATAGAATGGAGTGTGGGTTGGACATCTGTGGCTTTGTTTTGGTGAGAGGATGTTTCTTGTAATTTTTCTAGTGTTATGTGCCGCTGAAAAAACAATAGGAGCTTCCCGTGTTTCTGATTAGTGCAAATTTGTCATTTTCATTTCTTTGGTCCTCAACTTGAAATTTGTGCATCCAAATGTAAGTAGATACTGGAAGAAGACACTTAATCCAGAAATAGAAGGCTGAATGCTTCATAATTCCTTGAGTGGTTTCTTTCATAACCATGATCATTTGCTTAATTTCTCTCATTGAACTTTTGAATTTTGACAAGTATTTCTGAAGGAGGATGGCGAGATAGATGAGATAATGGGATGTTAAGTTCATCCCTAAGGTGTGACTTTGTTCATTGTTTACACTTCATATAGTTTTAGTTTTGTGAAGTGTAGAGGGAGAAGCGTTGATCGAATTTGATTGTGAAAAAATGAATTTTTCTTTCTTTCTTTCGTTCTTTCTGTGCTCATGTATTTTAAGAGCACTGTAATTTGTTCATTGTCTTAATTGAAGTTCAAAAAAGTTAAATAGTTTTTCTGGTCTCAATTACAAATTGTTCATTCTGTTTAATAGGCTCGCGTGAGAATGTTAGATTAAGATGTGGATAACTTTAGTTTATTCGATTTTTAATTTAAATGGACCGAGTTTGAACATGAGCCAAGTCCGGACATTTTTTACAGCTTTTTAAAAATGAAAGTCCCTTGGATGTCCGGTAGTGCCACATGCAATTAGATAAAATTTAAAGAGTTGATCGTAGATTAGTGCCTAGATAATAAATCTGTACGACTTTTTTAAATGAGAATTCCTTAGATGGCTAGTTATGATGCACAATTAGATATGATTTAAAGAGTTGAGATACACAGATGAGCGTCTAGAAAATAAGACTGTAATCCACAAATAAATTCCAATAGTAAAATATGCAATTACAAGATGGAATTGCATTAAACAATTCTATATTTAGAATTCAAAGGTGATACCAATATTTCATCTTAGTAACTCTATTCTTTACGATCAGTGTAGTCGAAGGCATTAGGCGCAACGCAATTTTACTACCCCGTACACAGCCTGAGGCGCAAAGCGCAATTTGAGGTGTAAGTCTCGCTTAATCGAGGCGCACTATTACTTTTTGGGGTTTTTGAAATTTATAAATAAGATTATATAAACAAAATCACATCATAGCAACAAAATTTATCATACAATGACCAAGATACTTGTGTAAGTTATCATTTTTGTAAAACTACAATGTGCTCCCCTGTAACGTATAACTACAATGTGTTTCTTGCCCCAAAGAAGAAGAAATACAATTTGTTTCTCTGTAAAACTACAATAATATCTTGTTAACCATCAATTCATAGTTTCATACAGTAATAAGCATACAGTATTACAGTAATACAGTAATACAGTAATGAAGATACTTACCATACAACATATAATATTACAGTTTTGTGCATACAGTAAAACTACACTAGTATCAAATTAAATATTACAGTAATGAGCCTACAATATTACAATATTATAGTCTTAGTAAATGGTAAGGTATTTTGAAATATTACAGCAGTAACATAATGTTAGCCGACCATAAAATTTGGTCATGCTCTACAGTGAGATAAGATGCAATTGTTTGAATAAGGCATGGTTTCATGATTATAGTAAATTATGAAAAGAACTAGCTTCACAATTTTGTTTTAAAGTAACTTGCAAAAACATCATAAACAAAGATAGACGAACACCCTAGAAAGAAACAAAAAAAGTGTAAAATCAGAGAGGAAAGAAACCAGAGAGTCTGGAGATTGAGGAGTTGAAGTGTCGCTGGCGCCGCTGATCTGCTTCTGATGCCGCCGCCGATCTGCTGTATGCTGTCGTGTTGCCGCCGCCGATGTTGTTGAAAGGGGGGATGAAGAGGAGTGCAGATTGAGTAGTTAGGGAGGTGGAGATTGAGGTTAGAGTTTGGAATTGGGGATGAGAAGGTGAGAGAGAATTGGAGGAGTTACGGAATTCGAGAAGGGTTGAAAATGGGTCAGATTGTAGAGACGGGTCGGATCGAGTCTGTTAAGTTTAGGCGCGCCTTTTACTTGAGGCGCAAGCCTCAAGCCTTTGCTAAGGTGCGTCCAGGCACAAGCCTGAGTGAAGTTTCAAACAAAGGGGAGCCTTAACTGAGGCTTGAGGCTCAAACTGCTGTTAAGCCTAAGCCTTGAGCCTGAGGCGAGCCTCCAACTAACATTGTTTACGATAAGATGGAAGAAAGGCTTTTGGAAAGATTAAAGTATGAAATGAAAAGCTAGGGAGGAGAAAAGAAACAAGGAAGCCGGACTTGGGGATTGAGGAGGATGAAGGTGTATATGGAGTTGGAATTGAATGACCAAAGAATATTATCGAGGGACAGGGAAAGGTGGGATGCAGTGGTAGTCTCTAGGTTATAGTTACCTCCAACATCTCAACATTTTATTTGAACAACAAAACCTTTGTTTACCAAGAAACAATTCAAGAGAATGATAAATAGTCTTAGTAATTTTTCAATGCTCATATTTTTCTCAGCATCTTTTGTAATCTTTCCATTATTTTTTTTAATTTTTTGTAATGGAAATATCTTTTATGCTATTTTTTTAATAATTCACAATGAACACAACTGAAATTTGGCTAAAGACGCGTCTAGTGTGATTACCATGAAAAAATGATGACGTCCTTTTTGTTACGAACTTTATCATATGAGTTATAAGAACATGTAATGTTTGTGAATTCATAAAATTTTAAATCTAATTGGATGGTTTTATAGTTTGGAGTTGTAAATGTGTCTTTTATATTTTTCTTGCTTATTGTGGATGGTTGATATAGATTAAAGTTTTAAGAATAGTGCTTTTTGTACTCAAGTTGGTACTCAATATGTACTCCAAGACACAAGAATATGGAACTCATATAAATGATATGATCATTAATTTGTTGTTGGCTTCACTGTTACTCCAAGGGAGTACATTTTTAGAAACATTGAGTACAACTAGCATGCTTCATGTTTTAAATATGTGATTGACATTTGTTGTAGATTGTTGAATATAAGTGGATTTCTTTTCTTTTTCTTTTTTGGTCTCTCTTTAAATGGTTGTATTTAAACTAAGACTAATACAATCATTCCCTCAGACAAGTTTCCGAGAATATGATAGGAAGAATTGACTTCCTAACAACCCAATATATTTATGAGGGGACAGTTGTTTTAATTTCGAACTTTAATCGTGTAACTGAAATTCATATTGTTGATGGTTGTCGACCAAATACTCAACGCTGACTTTCTAACCATAATAATAGTGTTAGGCAAGTGTCCCAGTAGTTAGGGGTACTTCGGTAGTGAGCAAGAGGTTAGGGGTTCAAGCCCCCGGTTGCACCTATCCCTTATTATGGGATGAGAGAGTCTGTGCATGTGTAAGGCAAGTGTGCTTCTACAGCCTTGTTCAATATATATATATATATATATATATATATATATATATATATATATATATATATATATATATATATAATAGTACTAGTTACTTGACACATGCAGTGTACATAAGGGATCTTTAAATTAAAGTGGATGGTTGATAGAATTTGAAGTAGTAAATGTATGGTTGAGATTTTAGGTAGTTTGTTCAATTTTCTCTTTGGCAACATGAAGTCCAAGTTTCATTTAGTGGGTTTTTGAATTTGGCTCTATGAAACTTATCAAATTTTATTTTTACCTACTTTAAAAAATGGTGGACCCCATTATAATTTATACGGTGGCCGGTGGCACCATGTTCCTTTGAGGATGGGCATGTGCTCAACCTTATCTTTTAACACTCGTCATGCACATTTAAGCTTTGATTCATCAAAAGAAGAAAACATATTAAAATAAAATTCTTAGCAAATTGATAATTTCTTATAGGGCAAAAGTCAATAAACACCGCCATCGTTTCCAAAATAATCAAGAAACCCCCTAACATTTAATTTCTTCTCATTGACTCACTTTTACCTTAAATTTGGATGAAAAGACCTTTTTTTCTATTTCAAACAAATTTGAAGGAGAGGGGGAGGGGGGAGGGAGTGGTAGGAAAGGGAGGCTGGGGGTAGTGAAGGTTCATGATTCATGATAAAGAGTAAGGACACATGAGATCTTGCAGGATCAGGTTGTCCAGTATCCGACCTAATAGGCATAAGACTGGATTATTCATGGGTTATGGGTCTTGGCCCTCGTTTGACTAAGACCCAGGTGCAACGCAAACCTATATGTGGTTGGGTATGGGCTATCTTCTGCCTGACACAGATAGAACTGCACACTCTAGTTTCCCTAGCACTGTCAAACTTATCAACACTTGAGCCAAAATTTAAGGTAAATGATTTGCTGCTTCCAGAAAAGAAAAACCACTGCTGTGCAAATTTATCACTGCTACAAGATAACACATCTCATACAATTTCGATTGTTAGACTAATATCTGTAGGAGAAGCCACAAAGGTAACATGATTGATATTCTCTCAGAATTTCATTATTTGAGTGTTAGGTCTACTGCTGAACTCGATCGTTCCTATGATACCATTCCCTGTTCATTCACCATTTATACTGTGTCCTGGATAATGTTTTTGAGTTTTCACATTAATTAGCAACTTTATGTGGTATTGTTGGTGGGGTGCAATATGGGTTATATTAACTGTTAGAGAAAAGTGCTGATTTTTGCGACAAAAGAAGCGAGGGAAACAATGAAGGCATGACTTACAAGGACTATTAGTGCGACTTGTTGATCGAATGATGGGTGATACAATATATAATTAGTTGTTACTCAGAGAGATAGATGTGCCCTATAAATGGTGGGAAATCATGTAGAAAAATGATGCAGGGAATTAGAAAGAGAGGAAAACTGAGTGCACTCTGATATAGGAATAGGAGGCTTTGTTCATTGTGCAGTGTATTTTTTCCGAAAATAGAAAGAAAAAAAACGTCATTTGGTTGTACAAAGTGGCAAATTGATTTCTTGAAATATTATTTTGTAATGGCTGTCTCCTCGCTGTATTAGCTTAACTTATGCTGATAAATATCAGAATATAGTGTATGTATTGTTTTTTTTTTTTTTTTGCTAGTCAAATTTGTTTATCAATTCTGCAAATGGATTAATGCTAAATTTTTGTTTTTGCAGAGGGGTGTTTCGGAGTGCGGTAACTGAATTTCCTACAATTTGAGGTAATGGTGGTGGTTGACAAGAACATCAGGAGTATTGAATGAGGAGAGAATCTCTGATGGTTGGATTTCCAAGTGTTAATTTGGGTGAACAGACGACTTTAGTAATATTTGTAGTGTTACTAACTGCTGAAAAACAATAGGGAGCTTCTTGTGTTTCTGAATAGTGCAAATTTGTCATTTTCATTGCTTTCATCAACTTGAAATTTGGTGTCACAATGTCACTGAGTTGATACTGGAAGGAGGCACTTAAACTAGTAATGGAGGCGGAGGGTTTTCATTATTCCTTGGGTCATTTATTTCAGAACCATGATCTGCTGCTGTGATTCTCTTTTGAACTTTGGAATTTTGACAAAGTATTTCGAAATTAGGAAAGCGAGGTAGAGGAGATAATCGGTTCTTGAAATTGTCCTTGTGGTGTGACCGCATTACTTGTTTGCACTTTCATATAGTTTTGTGAAATGCAGAGGGAGAAGCATTGTTATTTGACCAAGGCAGGTTTTATCTTTTACTGGGTGTGGTCTGGTATCTCGATTGATGGCAATTGTCATCAATTAAAAATTTGACTATAACAAATAAGAACGAAAATCATGCACAATACTGACAAACAATGCCCGCACTCCACAGAGGCCAGAGCCATATTGCCATAACTCTTAATAATGAGATAGTAACTTACTTCATTAAGATCAAGTTCTTGCTCCATTAGAAGAGATAGTAACTTACTTCTTAATAATGAGGCTTCTATATTACTAACTCTTAATATGCTGAAAGATATACATAGAAAGAGCTTGAGTTTTGAAAAAAATCAACCTATTGAAGGAACAACTATTCAGATGATCGAAAAATTACATGATACTGAACAAAAGAAGATTTTGATAACCTTGGAAACATGATTATCAAAATCCCTATGAAAAATATCAAAACATAAATTTGCACTACTGTGTTTTTAAACTCCGCAGATATATCTATAGAAGCAAAAAAAATAAAGTTCGTCTACCTCAAAAGGGAAGAAGTACAAAGCTTCATCCGAGAACATAAAACATATTTTTTAAGTAAAAAGAACTGGCTACTGCCAATAGCTGGACGGTTAGTTGCAGCAACCCGACAAAATCTGACTTTCAATGTCGAAGATGATCATTACATATGTCCGAGATGTCATGATGTTTATAATACAATTGAAGAATATTTGGAAGAGCATGACTCGATTTCATGCGATGAACAATACAGCGGGCCACCAATGCCAGTTTTTACCCCAGCACCTAAGGAAATGGATGACTCTGAAGAATCTAATCAACAGCTACAGCACATGGACGCAGACAGAGAAGGCATAGTAAAGAACGGTCACAGCATCGTCGATCAGCACATCGAAGACCAGCAAACCAAGGATATCAGTCAACTGAAGAATGATATCACACAGCTACAAAATGACAATTATAAATTAATAACATACAGAAAGGACACCCATCAACTCCAACAGCAACTCCAGGACGTGCTACAGCAACGACTTAACGGGTCTGTCAGGAATATTCGTTCCACAGTAATCCTGCCTCCCACTCACAACAAACTTCTACCAGAAGACTCCAACACTAGCCAGAAGTATGGTGGGCCACTTTACCAACAGGTGAACGCACAGTAGCGTGGTAATGTGTAACGGAAACGTGTAAAGCAAGTTTCCTAAGATGCTTATTCAAGAAGCTTCCTAGAAGCTTCCTTGTATTATTAGCTTGTACCCTAAGTTAGCTTGCATCCTAAGTTTCCTTTAGCTTGTATCCTAAGTCTTCTCTCCCTTTATATAAGGAGAGGCTATGGGTTGTTGTAAGGCAGAACTTTCCTAGTGTATACTACTGCTACTACTGAATAAAATCTGTACAATATATATATATATATATATACATACACTAGTGTATATATATAATATATGGGTAAAAGGGATATGAGCAACTTGCTCATTTAGTAAATGAGCAATTGATTATGTGGCATGCATGTGATACATTGGACAACTAACCCTTTAAGGATTTTCCAATCACATGTTTGCCACATCATCAATTGCTCATTTACTAAATGAGCAAGTTGCTCATACCCCTTTTTCCCATAATATATATATGGGTAAAAGGGATATGAGCAACTTGCTCATTTAGTAAATGAGCAATTGATTATGTGGTATGCATGTGATACATTGGACAACTAACCCTTTAAGGATTTTCCAATCACATGTTTGCCACATCATCAATTACTAAATGAGCAAGTTGCTCATACCCCTTTTCCCCTATATATATATATACACTAGTGTTAATATATATATATATATATATATATATATATATATATATATATATATATATATATATATATATATATATATATATATTAACACTAGTGTGTGTGTGTGTGTGTGTGTGTGTGTGTACACATACTAGTGTTAGGATATATACACACTATATATACTAACACTACTGTGTGCGCGCGCGCACACACACACTCACTATATATATATACTAACACTAGTATATATATAGTGTTAGTATATATATATAGAGAAATGCTCCATTGAAAACGGGTTTGTTTTCACAGGTTGGAAAACACCAATCTGAGCCGTTGGATCACTTTTGATCGTGATAAGCGGCTCAGATCGCCTCTGCCCATCACCCAATATCACTTAAGTGGCGGAGGGTTATTTTGAAAATTTCGTCCCAAATAACTCTTCGCCTGATTCGCTCTGAAAAAATGAATATAACCTAGGCCGTTGTTGGGAACAACGCCCTAGTTTATAAAAAAATTGAATTATAGGCCGTTGTTTGGAACAACTGCCATGTTCTATATTTTTATAACCTAGGCCGTTAGGCTATAAAATTTTATAGAAATTTTATAAAATTCTATAAAATTTTATAGCCTAGGCCGTTGTTCCCAACAACGGCCTAGGTTATAAAAGTTTAGAATAAGGCCGTTGTTCCAAACAACGGCCTATAATTCAATTTTTTATAACTTAGTCCGTTGTTCCCAACAATGGCCTAGGTTATATCATTTTTTTTAGAATCTATTCAGCGAAGAGTTATTTGGGACGAAATTCCCAAAATAACCCTCCGCTGATCAATTGAAACGGGTTTTTGGGAGTTCGATTTGAGCCACTGATCACGATCATGAGCGATCCAACGGCTCAGATTGGTGTTTTCCAACCCGTGAAAACTAGACCTCTTTTCAATGGAGCATTTCCCATATATATATATATATATATATATATATATATATATATATATATATATATATATATATATATACTAACACTAACACTATATATATACTATATATAGTGACACTATATATATACTATATATAGTGTTAGTATATATACACACTATATATACTAACACTAGTATATATATTAACACTATTGTGTGTGTGTGTTTCTCTCTCTCTCTCTCTCTCTCTATATATATATATATATATAATAATAATAATAATAATAATAATAATAATAATAATAATAATAATAATAATAATATCTCTAATATTATAATGGGAGAAGACCTTAGTGTCATTTGTGAATTTATCAACCCGGGCATTACATGTCTATAACTAATATGAAGGAGGTTCACGTTCGAGGCCTCACTATGTTAGATTTTTAACTTAAAATTTTTTAATATATTAAACGTGCATCACACGTGTAAATTACTATCTATTTATCTATAATATAACATATAATCTATCTATATCTATCTATATTATAATTGTAGTTGTAAATCTACCTACTTACGTGCAACACACGTGCAATTCCAACTCTCCCATTATAGTCTTCATATTTACTTTTAATATATATATAATCCTATTTATTAAGACATACATCGCACGTGTAAATCAAAATTTTTTACTTTATTTTTTTTTAAAAAATAATACGTGCATTGCACGTGTATATTACTAGTAATAATAATAATAATAATAATAATCTCTAATATTATAATGGGAGAAGGCTTTAGTGTCATTTGTTAATTTGTAAAACTACCAACGCATGCATTGCATGTACATAACTAATATGAAGGAGGTCTCAGGTTCGATTCCTCAGCCACCGACGTCTTCCTCCCGCATTAGGAATAACGAAAATCTGTTCTCCAACGTCAGATTTTTTACTTGATTTTTTTTAAATATATTAAATATGCATCACACATGTAAATTACTATTGATCTATCTATCTATCTATCTATCTATAATATAATATATAATCTCTACCATTTTAATGGAAGAGTTGGAGTTATAAATCTACCCCAACTCTCCCATTATAGTCTTTACATTTACTTTTAAAAATATATAATCATATTTATTAAGACATGCATTGCACGTGTAAATCAGAGTTTTTACTTTTTTTTGAAAAAATTAATACGTGCATCACACGTGTATATTACTAGTAATCTCTAATATTATAATGGGAGAAGACCTTAGTGTCATTTGTCAATCTATCAACGCGTGTAACGTACGTACATAACTAATATGAAGAATGTTTCAAGTTCGAGTCTTCACTACGTCAGAGTTTTTATTTTATTTTTAAGAAATATTAAGATGTGTATTGTTCGTGCATAACTAATATAAAAGATGTCTCAGGTTCAAGACCAGACTACATCGAAATTTTACTTCAAAAAATATATATTTATTAAGACGTGTATCGCACATGTAAATTACTAGTAATAATATCTACTATTTTAATGGGAGAGTTGAGGTTTGTAACAAACAAATCCTAACTTTGTAACTATATAAACACGTATAATATACGTCAAAACTATATCCAACAAATATAGATGTGCATCAAAACATTCAAATATAAACTATTTTTTTCTTATTCAATATATATTATTTTAATTTGATGATTTTACTTTTTTTAGACGTGCATCACACGTATATTATACTAGTAATAATAATAATAATAATAATAATAATAATAATAATAATAATAATAATATAATGGCAGAAGGCCTTAGTGTTATTTGTCAATCTACCAACATGTGCAGCGCACGTACATAACTAATATAAAAGAGGTTTCCGGTTCAAATCCTCCCTACGTCAAAGTTTTATTTTTATTTTTTGAAAATTTTTAAACGTGCATTGCACGTGTAAATTATTAGTAATAATAATATAATGGGAGAAGGCCTTAGTGTCATTTGTGAATCTATCAACGCATGTAATGCACGTGCATAACTATTATAAATGAGGTCTTAGGTTCAAGCTCCGACGTCTGAATTTTTTACTTTTAAAAACTATAGTTTTTAAAACGTGCATCACATGTGTAAATTACTAATATAAAAGAAAGGAAAAAATAAATAAATTTAATGTGTACACGGACTAATAGTTTACAGAACCCGGGCCCACCACTCCCCCATCTCACTCGAATTATTTCCCAAACTATCCCACTTTTTGAAAGTTTTTCCCAAACTGCCCTACTTTTTTTAAATTTCCAAATTGCCTCACTTGGTTTTCGAAAAACCGAGCTTGGTTAAAACCATCTCGTTTTTTCGAAAAACGAGTGTGGTCTTTGGAAAATCGAAGACAAACACTCGCTTTTCGAAAAACCGAGTTGGTTTTAACCAAACTCGGTTTTTCGAAAACCGAGTGTCGATTGGGGATATTTTCCCTCTTCATCCTCATTTTCCTTTCTCTCCAATCTTACTTTTGGTTATCTCTTCTTACTCTTTCTTTAACTCCGAAACCCAAAACCCTAGCTTCCCAAAATTGACCTCATACCCACAAAAGCTCATCTCAATCTAAATATATTTACTAATTCTTTCCTAACCCTCTCACATTCTACTCTCAAAATCCTAAACCCATCTTTTGAAAGATCCATATTTTAGAATTTTGATAAATTTGAAGAGGATAGCAACTTCAACTCTTCTACCCAAATATCTACGGCTTTATCCTTGAAGCTTGCGAAGGTATGATGAATATTGGCCTATTATTTTGTACATTTTTTACAGATTTTGTTTGTGGGTAGATAATAACTCGTATATTTGTATAAATATACGTAGGTATGGATTACGATATTCCTATTTGGTTATACTTTGGTGGTGAAATAATTCGTGATCCACAGATCGGTTGTTGTTATAGTGCCGTTGATCCTGAAATAGTTTGGGCACCTCGTACTATTACATTAGCAGAATTAGTTGAGAAATTTATGAAGTTACTAATTGGGATAGGGATCAACGGAATGTAAAATTTTTAGCTCGGTACACAGCAGGAAAAGGAGCAAATTTTTTTGCCATAGTCCAAGTCTGGGTCAACTACAAATCATGATAATTTGAAATATTAAATAAATTTCATATACATATATATATAACAACAAGATGGCAAAATTTTTTTTAAAAAAAACAAAACTTTATAACTTACAAATTTACGAACTGTAGATCCCTTAGGTTGGTACATAGGCAAATTTATAGAATGTTGATCTGCTGGCTCGGCTCCTGGTCGACGGATCGGGACTACCACTCCAGCAGGAGTCTGCACTGTGGGATAGATATATCGTCTAGTCACTCTCTCGTACCAGGCCATGTAAGCCGCATGCACTGTGGGGTCAAACAGAGGAATGCCATCGATGATTTCGTCGAACCGGTGTTCATTCCATCTCTAAACATACATAACAAAGCATGCGACCCAATTGTGTCCGGGCTGTCGACCCATTCTAGTAATATTATGCATGTCCGCATTGAATGGTTTGGCAACCGGAATCATTTAGTGGAGACCAAACTGACGTAGCACTCTGTCGGGGTAGTAGAACTCAACTGTACCAAAGTTGATTAGTGGTGCTTTCGTTAGCCACAAATCGCGCTTGTACGTGCAAATTGGTGGTAATCGAGCAACACGCTCCTCCGTGTGGGGACTCCACAAGACGCAATCATCTGCCAACCTATCCAACTCATCACGGTAGTATGTTAAGCATCTGTTGGGGTTGGCGGTCCATGTAAGATTGCCGGACCAGTAAACACCGATAGGAGGTAGCATGCTCTGGTCCTCAGGAAGATGGATCCAATAGGGAGATTGCCTCCGCACAATGGGCCGACCGACGTGAATGCGCTCCCAACTTCAGACTTGGAGTAAGATCATCGCTCCATTCATCTACACCGAACCAAGACTGCATAAATACAAACTCTGGTACAATGATGATAATGCGGCACTACCCCAACTGTAACGTCCAATGGTTCCTAGATCGGCAATGAGTGGCAAGTACATCAACGAGACCGAATGACCTGTCGAATTTGGGAACAATATTTCGCCAAATAGTGTGAGGATGTAGGCTCTGCAATAGCACTCTACCTCTGCCGCGGTTGAATCTTCAGTCAATCGATCCCTAGAAGTGTTCTTCAATCACTTCAATCGAATAAATTTACCATTAATTGCACCGGTCTCAACTTCGACACCTAGGTACTCTATATATACAGGGTCGAAGTCCATTGTATCGATCACCGCCTGCCCATTGACTAGAAGACCGGTGATTATGGAGACGTCCTGTAAAGTTACTGTCATCTTCCCAACTAGCAGGTGAAAGGTGTGTGTCTCAGACCGCCATCTCTCAAGAAGTGCGGTAAGAAGAGGACGATCACACTTGATGGAGCTCATCATAGTAATGCCGTATAACTCACAGTCCCGTAGAATCTCATGAATCCGTGGGTGCATAGGTAGTGGATGACCCGCCCTAAATCTGCACTCCTTAAACTCACCGTTCCAAACATCCGTCAAATGATGCATCGGTTGAAGAGTGAGGAGTGAATGGTCGAGGGGACCTGGGCCTCCAGAAGGAATATAAGATGATGAAGGGACGGAAGAAGAAGTACCCGCCTCATTTGGATTGGTTGGAACCTACATAACAATAACATTTACATCAATAGACCAGAATTTCATTTTAGTGTATGATAATCAAATAAATCGAATATAAACAATTATTAACTTACATTAGTACCATCGGTACGACCACGACCACGACCACAACCACGTCCACGTCCACCGCGAGGAGGTGGCCCAAAAGAAGTACGTGACCCATCGCCATGAGGAGGTCTACTACTCTCTCATTCCTCCACGTTCCCCATTGTTCGTGCCATTTACAGTAAAAGAAAAATCACTGCAACTTAAAAAAAATTGTTATTAACTACACCAAAATATATAACCTATATATATAACCTACATTGTTATTTTGCTAATTGTTTTTTTCATTTTCCAATGTTCACTAAAATTGAAACTAAAATTCACACTAAAATTAACTTAAGTAAGTGTTAAAATTAACAAAGCTCCTTCAAAATTATCAAAGCACATTCAAAATTAACTTAAGTACGTTCACATTCAATATTACTCCTTCAAAATTAACACAAAATTAAAATGGCAAAAGCTTGAGAAATATACCGTTTGAGTAGGAGATTCAAAAGATATATAGCGATTACGAGTTCCTACAAGCTCCTTCAACCGCAATCTTCACCTCCAAAGTTGGAAAATCAACAAAAACAAGGATATTTGGTTTAGGGTTTTAGGGATTAAGAAATTGTTGAAATTTTGTGTTAGGGTTTTAGGGTTTTAGGGGGGCTATGAGAGAGGCATGGTATATTGCAATCGCTGCGATGACCTTGGTGCTTTGGCTAGATAGAAACAATCTTTATTTCCGTAGTATTAGCAATTCCATTTCCGGTAACTTAAATCATATCATGCATCTGATTTCGTTTTGGGCTAATGTGGCAGCAGCAGGTCCCAGGGGCAGGATCGCCACAGTGTTCCAGGTGCAGGAGTTCGATGACGAGGAGATAGAGATTGGCCCGACGATTGATTGAGGACTGAGCAGCGTGGGATAGTTACGATACCCACCACCCCAGGGCTTGTTGGGGGGAAAGACGTTTTCCTTCAGCTTTCTTATGCTCTGTATGTATTTGATCCCACCCACTATGTTTTGAGGTGGTTAGTGCTTTCTTTTCTGCTTTTTCTAGGATTTTGTTGTTTGCTCAGTACTCTGAGTTTTGTTTATTAATCCCTGATTAATGAAACAGGGTGGCCAGATTCCACATTTTCTTCAAAAAAAAAAATGTTGAAATTTGTAGATGAGATTGGGGGGAAATCAAAAGGAGATGAAAGATGAGAGTTTCTTTTGGATTAACCGACAAATTTGATGGGTAATTCGACCAAAAAAATAAGGATTCGTTGGGTTAAGAACAGGGAAGAAGTGGAGAAGATAGAGAATGAATTAAAGTGGAGAAGTGTCGAAATTAGATCTGCACTAAAGTCTCCCCCAATCGACACTCGATTTTCGAAAAACCGAGTTTGGTTAAAACCAAATCGGTTTTTCGAAAAGCGAGTGTTACTCATCGATTTTTCAAAGAGTACTCTCGCTTTTCTAAAAAACGAGATGGTTTTAACCCAACTCTGTTTTTCAAAAACCGAGTGAGACAGTTTGAAAATTTAAAAAAGAAAACTAGGACAATTTCGGAAAAACTTTCAAAAAGTGGGACAGTTTGGGAAAAAATTCATCTCAGTCATCATCTCCCCCAAGTCCACCCCATATCTAAACCCTTCCCAGCCAAAAAAGAAGAAAAAAAAAAAATGTCCTCCACCCTCTCCCTCCTCCGCTTCACCCCCATCGCCCTCATCCCCAAACCCCACCTCCACCACCACCTCCACCACCTCCACCTCCGCCCCCAAACCCTAAACCCTAACCCTAGAAGAAAACCCACCTCCAAAATCTCCGCCTCCTACAGCCCCACCCCCTCTACCGACCGCCTCATCTCCGCCCTCTCCTACACCCTCCCCTTCATCAACTCCATTCCCTACTCCCGCTTCCTCCTCTCCAAATTCCCCTCCCTCCTCCCTCCCCTCCTCACCCCCTTCTTCCCCCTCCTCTCCCTCCTCCACTCCATCCCCCTCGCATCCTTCGTCGCCTTCTTCGCTCTCTACCTCGGCGTCGTCCGCAACCCCGCCTTCTCCCGCTTCGTCCGCTTCAATGCCATGCAGGCAGTCGTTCTTGATGTGCTGCTGGCGATCCCGGCGCTGCTGCAGAGGGTGTTTGGTGTGCCGGTGGGAGGGGTCGGGTTGAAGGTCATGGAGTTTGGGTATGATGCCATTTTCTTGTTTGGGGCGGGGTGCTTCGTGTATGGTGTGGTGAGCTGTGTGCTGGGACGGACGCCCGTTTTGCCTATTGTGGCTACAGCCGCCGATCAGCAGCTCTGACAAAAGTATGTATGCTTGAACTATGTGTACACATCAGCTTTTAAATAATTTCATTCAGTGCTTTTGTTTCACTGTTTTTGTGCTGGTAAAAGTTTGAATGTTTCAATGCAAATTTTTTTTTTGTGCTGTAATACAACTATAAGCAATCACTAAGAAATTTTGGTATTGAAAGCGTTATTGCAGTAGATTAGATATGTTTGTTCAAATATAGAATGGAATATGGGTTGGACATCTGTGGCTTTGTTTTGGTGAGAGGATGTTTCTTGTAATTTTTCTAGTGTTATGTGCTGCTGAAAAAACAATAGGGAGCTTTCCGTGTTTCTGATTATTGCAAATTTGTCATTTTCATTCCTTTGGTCCTCAACTTGAAATTTGTGGATCCAAATGGAAGTAGATATTGGAAGAAGACACTTAAACTAGCAATAGAAGGCTGAATGTTTCATAATTCCTTGAGTGGTTTCTTTCAAAACCATGATCATTTGCTTAATTTCTCTCATTGAACTTTTGAATTTTGACAAGTATTTCTGAAGGAGGATGGCGATATAGATGAGATAATGAGATGTTAAGTTCATCCCTAAGGTGTGACTTTGTTCATTGTTTACACTTTCATATAGTTTTAGTTTTGTGAAGTGTAGAGGAATAAGCGTTGATCTAATTTGATTGTGAAAAAATGATTTTTTCTTTCTTTCTTTCTTTATTTCTGTGCTCATGTATTTTAAGAGCACTGTAATTTGTTTATTGTCTTAATTGAAGTTCAAAAAAGTTAAATAGTTTTTCTGGTCTCAATTACAAATTGTTCATTCTGTTTAATAGGCTCGCGTGAGAATGTTAGATTAAGATGTGGATAACTTTAGTTTATTCGATTTTTAATTTAAATGGACCGAGCTTGAACATGAGCCAAGTCCGGACATTTTTTACAGCTTTTTAAAAATGAAAGTCCCTTGGATGTCCGGTAGTGCCACATGCAATTAGATAAAATTTAAAGAGTTGATCGTAGATTAGCACCTAGATAATAAGTCTGTACGACTTTTTAAAATGAGAATTCCTTAGATGGCCAGTTATGATGCACAATTAGATATGATTTAAAGAGTTGAGATACACAGATGAGCGTCTAGAAAATAAGACTGTAATCCACAAATAAATTCCAATAGTAAAATATGCAATTACAAGATGGAATTGCATTAAACAATTCTATATTTAGAATTCAAAGGTGATACCAATATTTCATCTTAGTAACTCTATTCTTTACGAATTACGATAAGATGGAAGAAAGGCTTTTGGAAAGATTAAAGTATGAAATGAAAAGCTAGGGAGGAGAAAAGAAATAAGGAAGCCGGACTTGGGGGACTAAGGAGGATGAAGGTATATATGGAATTGGAATTGAACGACCAAAGAATATTATCGAGGGACAGGGAAAGGTGGGATGCAGTGGTAGTCTCTAGGTTATAGTTACCTCCATCATCTCAACATTTTATTTGAACAACAAAACCTTTGTTTACCAAGAAACAATTCAAGAGAATGATAAATAGTCTTAGTAATTTTTCAATGCTCATATTTTTCTCAGCATCTTTTGTAATCTTTCCATTATTTTTTTTATTTTTTGTAATGGAAATATCTTTTATGCTATTTTTTTAATAATTCACAATGAACACAACTGAAATTTGGCTAAAGACGCGTCTAGTGTTATTACCATGAAAAAATGATGACGTCCTTTTTGTTACGAACTTTATCATATGAGTTATAAGAACATGTAATGTTTGTGAATTCATAAAATTTTAAATCTAATTGGATGGTTTTATAGTTTGGAGTTGTAAATGTGTCCTTTATATTTTTCTTGCTTATTGTGGATGGTTGATATAGATTAAAGTTTTAAGAATAGTGCTTTTTGTACTCAAGTTGGTACTCAATATGTACTCCAAGACACAAGAATATGGAACTCATATAAATGATATGATCATTAATTTCTTGTTGGCTTCACTGTTACTCCAAGGGAGTACATTTTTAGAAACAATGAGTACAACTAGCATGCTTCATGTTTTAAATATGTGATTGAGATTTGTTGTAGATTGTTGAATATAAGTGGATTTCTTTTCTTTTTCTTTTTTGGTCTCTCTTTAAATGGTCGTATTTAAACTAAGACTAATACAATCATTCCCTCAGACAAGTTTCCGAGAATATGATAGGAAGAATTGACTTCCTAACAACCCAATATATTTATGAGGGGACAGTTGTTTTAATTTCGAACTTTAATCGTGTAACTGAAATTCATATTGTTGATGGTTGTCGACCAAATACTCAATGCTGACTTTCTAACTATAATAATAGTGTTAGGCAAGTGTCCTAGTAGTTAGGGGTATCTTCGGTAGTGAGCAAGAGGTTAGGGGTTCGAGCCCCCGTTGCACCAATCCCTTATTATGGGATGAGAGAGTGTGTGCATGTGTAAGGCAAGTGTGCTTCTACAGCCTTGTTCAAAAATAAAATAAAATATATAATAGTACTAGTTACTTGACACATGCAGTGTACATAAGGGATCTTTAAATTAAAGTGGATGGTTGATAGAATTTGAAGTTGTAAATGTATGGTTGAGATTTTAGGTAGTTTGTTCAATTTTCTCTTTGGCAAACATGAAGTCCAAGTTTCATTTAGTGGGTTTTTTTAATTTGGCTCTATGAAACTCTATCAAATTTTATTTTTACCTACTTTAAAAAATGGTGGACCCCATTATAATTTATAGGGTGGCCGGTGGCACCATGTTCCTTTGAGGATGGGCATGTGCTCAACCTTATCTTTTAACACTCGTCTTGCACATTTAAGCTTTGATTCATCAAAAGAAGAAAACATATTAAAATAAAATTCTTAGCAAATTGATAATTTCTTATAGGGCGAAAGTCAATAAACACTGCCATAGTTTCCAAAATAATCAAGAAACCCCCTAACATTTAATTTCTTCTCATTGACTCACTTTTGCCTTAAATTTGGATGAAAAAAACATTTTTTTCTATTTCAAACAAATTTGAAGGAGAGAGAGAGGGGGGGGGGGGGGGGGGGGGGGGGGATGGGGAGGGAGGCTGGGGGTAGTGAAGGTTCATGATTCATGATAAAGAGTAAGGACACATGAGATCTTGCAGGATCAGGTTGTCCAGTATCCGACCAACCAGTATCCGACCAAATAGGCATAAGACTGGATTATTCATGGGTTATGGGTCTTGGCCCTCGTTTGACTAAGACCCAGGTGCAACGCAAACCTATATGTGGTTGGGTATGGGCTATCTTCTGCATGACACAGATAGAACTGCACACTCTAGTTTCCCTAGCACTGTCAAACTTATCAACACTTGAGCCAAAATTTAAGGTAAATGATTTGCTGCTTCCAGAAAAGAAAAACTACTGCTGTGCAAATTTGTCACTGCTACAAGATAACGCATCTCATACAATTTCGACCGTTAGACTAATATCTGTAGGAGAAGCCACAAAGGCAACATGACTGATATTCTCTCAGAATTTCATTATTTGGGTGTTAGGTCTACAGCTGAACTCGATCGTTCCTATGATACCATTCCCTGTTCATTCACCATTTATACGGTGTCCTGGATAATGTTTTTGTGTTTTCACATTAATTAGCAACTTTATGTGGTATTGTTGGTGGGGTGCAATATGGGTTATATTAACTGTTAGAGAAAAGTGCTGATTTTTGCGACAAAAGAAGCGAGGGAAACAATGAAGGCATGACTTACAAGGACTATTAGTGCGACTTGTTGATCGAATGATGGGTGATACAATATATAATTAGTTGTTACTCAGAGAGATAGATGTGCCCTATAAATGGTGGGAAATCATGTAGAAAAATGATGCAGGGAATTAGAAAGAGAGGAAAACTGAGTGCACTCTGATATAGGAATAGGAGGCTTTGTTCATTGTGCAGTGTATTTTTTCCGAAAATAGAAAGAAAAAAAACGTCATTTGGTTGTACAAAGTGGCAAATTGATTTCTTGAAATATTATTTTGTAATGGCTGTCTCCTCGCTGTATTAGCTTAACTTATGCTAATAAATATCAGAATATAGTGTATGTATTGTTTTTTTTTTTTTTTGCTAGTCAAATTTGTTTATCAATTCTGCAAATGGATTAATGCTAAATTTTTGTTTTTGCAGAGGGGTGTTTCGGAGTGCGGTAACTGAATTTCCTACAATTTGAGGTTATGGTGGTGGTTGACAAGAACCTCAGGAGTATTGAATGAGGAGAGAATCTGATGGTTGGAATTCCAAGTGTTTTTGGCGAACAGATTGACTTTTGTAATATTTGTAGTGTTACTAACTGCTGAAAAACAATAGGGAGCTTCTCGTGTTTCTGGATAGTGCAAATTTGTCATTTTCATTGCTTTCATCAACTTGAAATTTGTGTCACAATGTTACTGAGTTGATACTGGAAGAAGGCACATAAACTAGTACTGGAGGCGGAGGGTTTTCATTCCTTGTGTCATTTCTTTCAGAACCATGATCTGCTGCTGTGATTCTCCATTGAACTTTGGAATTTTGACAAAGTATTTCGAAATCAGGAAAGCGAGGTAGAGGAGATAATTGGATCTTGAAATTGCCCTTGTGGTGTGACCGCATTACTTGTTTGCACTTTCATATAGTTTTGTGAAATGCACAGGGAGAAGCATTGTTATTTGACTAAGGCAGGTTTTATCTTTTACTGGGTGTGGTCTGGTATCTCGATTGATGGCAATTGTCATCAATTAAGAATTTGACTATACCAAATAAGAACGAAAATCATGCACAATACTGACAAACAATGCCCACACTCCGCAGAGGCCAGAGCCATATTGCCATAACTCCTAAGTCTAATTTTTACCATATCTCTGGATGGTAATGAATCCATATACAACTACAAGAATAATTATAGATATACACCATGCCTTCTTATAGTTGATCGACTTATATACTACCCAAAATAGCTTTTTTTTTAATAAAAAAAATCTATATTCAAAATGTTGTATTGCCCAAGCTCCTCATACTGTTCTTCAGTTTGGCTTTCGTTTTTAAAATTTTTGAGCTGGAGTTGAATTTGGGTTCATTGGGCGAGGGAGTAGGAGGCGCAGGAGGCAGTGGTGGTGACAGTGGCATGCGATCGCTTCCATCATGCAATGAGAAGGCAGATAAGAAGAGATTGGCCACGGTGTGGGAGTGATCTTCATCGTCCAGCCACCTGATTGTCGATTTCCTTAGCCGGGCGCATTTCTGACGACTATTTTAATTTCCGGAGATTAGAATCTTGTCGGCAACAAACTGAGCTACTAGAAGAGGCGAGACAATTCATTCCTTTTGCATTATATTCGTAATAATCAACAACTGTTAAACTTTGTAACAATTCAGATTCTCAATTAAGATGTATAACCAGAGAGAAAAAGGAAACAATCACAAATCAAACAGAGAACAGAGGCGACTACCTTATATGGTGATCAGACGCTTCCAACTCTTCGGTAGCCAAATTCTCTACTACTGGTTATAACTAGAGAGTTGGAATTGCAAATTGTGGTCGACTAGCTCATTTCAACTAATATAAACTACACATATTTATGTGAGAGTTTACTCAATCAAATCCCTATAACACAAATCTGACTTCAAGTAATATTAACCATCCGCATCATCATATCCGAATAAATTCTCAACCAACATTTTCTATCTAAATTAACTTAAATTCAGAAAAATAATCGACATGTATTGCGCATATCATGTTATAATTAGTCTAATTAACTAAAGAGATGAAACCATTCCCGAGTCCCGACCCACAAGTAGGCATACTTTCCAACACATACATACACTACATTATGGATGTAACTGGAAAATAATTCGTACATTGCATATGATATGCTACAAATCTAAGACAGGCTAAGCCACACAGAGGCCGCAACCCCTACAGCATAAACCGCCGCCACCCTCCCCACCACCTGTACCCCACCACCCACCACCATCCCCACCCCAGCGATTCCCGCCGCGCCAATCGGCACACCCTTCAAAGCAACCTTTCTAACTATCTCCCCCATGACCAACTCCTTATAAAGCTCCACCGCGAACTTTTGAAACTCCGGTTGATCGAGGAATTCTGCACGGAAATTGATGCGGTTGAGGGCGGAGTCGACGTGGGATTGGGTGGGAGGGGGTGGGGCCCAGCGGGTGAGGATGGGTAGGTGGTGGTGGTGGTGGAGGAGGGTGTGGAGATGGAGGGAGGCGGGGAGGAGCTGGTAGGGGAGGAGGCCGGGGAAGGCGTGTTGGGAGAGGGAGAGGGAGTGGTTGAAGGTTTGGGTGCAGGAGGAGAGGAAGGGTTGGGAGGTGGAGAGGGTTTGGGTGATGCGTTTTGAGAGGCTTAGCCCCATTTTTTTATTTTATTATTATTATTTTTTTTTGGGATTTTGGAGTGAGATGGGGAGAAAGGTGATTTTGAATGAGGACTAATTATTAGCACGTACAATGTATGTATTTAAGTGGAAACAATCAGGACCGACCATGTACCTCTGTAGATGGCATAGTGACTTGATCGGGTTTGGTAGTGTGGTACCGAGAGTGTACCTTATATCATCGAGTCAGGGTATGTTCAATATTTTAGTATCTAATGTGTATCAGGTCTGGATAATTACTAGATGTACTGGATCTCTATACAATATTGTTTCGGGTTCGATTAAGATTCAGGGTTGGTCTGGGTCTAGGTTCAGGTCGGGTTATGGCCAAAATATTGGTACCATATATGACATGTTTTAAAAGGACCGATTCAGGTCTAACTATGGAATATGAATGACACGGCTCTAGGTTAGATTCTAGAAAGGGAGAGCAAATTTTAGATCGGTGTAATAAGGGGCACTTATGGTATGCAAAAAGAGTAATGATCCACCTTTAACCTAAAAAAAAAAAAAAAAAGAGTAATGATAGGAGATTTCGTTTAAATGTTTTAATAAATGGCAAGTGCAATTTGAGTATAGGAATGTTGTAAATCCGTTCCGTGTGTAGACTATACTAATTCTAGTTATAACAGTAGAGATTAAATGAGTAAACCGTTTATATACATTATTTAATATGCAAAACCTATTGGAACGAATCAAACACTTGTAGTTTATGTGACAGTCTCTACGGACTTGTTTATATGCATTATGCAAGCATCCAGGACTGGGGAGATGAAGGCATCCAAGACTGTGGAGGCTAGTAATAGCATTGGTATAAATACCCGAAATCCGGATTCGACCCGGACCCGGCATTGGACCAGAACCGATCCGGCCTATCCGTATCCGGGTCTTAAAATGGGACCCGTTGTACTTTCAGGTTCGGGTCCGCTCAAAAGAGATCCGACCCGGATCCGGACCTCATAAAATCAACATAAAAATAAATATTATATCATCAATTCCTCATCCCTCCCCTCCTTCTTTCTCAATTCTATATCTTCCTCTTCCAAACTCACACTCATGCATTTTTCTTCTCTCATCTAGTCTAAATCATCCACTTGCCGCCTCCGCTTGCCGCTCATACTCCCGCTCCAATACGAACAGGTAGGAATATTTTAATAGGACCCTGACCCGGAACCGGACCCAGTCCTCACGGGTCCAGATCCGGGTCTGATTTTTGGACCCGACCCCGACCCGATCCAATACCAATGCTAACTAGAAAAATTAGTAATTCCAAAGTTAAGTAGTGACCACCAAGTTATCAATTTGGGCCTAACTTGGATATGGGCTCAAGGATCAACTAGGCCCAATGATGAAGTAGGTCGAACTCGGAAAAAAAACTTATGGTGGATATCTACGCACCCCGAGACGAGGAAGGCCTAGCAACATTTCAAACTGCTGTTAAATTTGTGGACAAGCAAGAGACAACATGGTGAACTGAAATATAAGTTGGTAGCCAGAGAAAAAGATAGCAAAAGCGAACTCAAATTTTGTATAAATACGAACAGAACTTGTTGAGCCCGGTCAAAGCTAGGCCCATTACCAGCCATATCAGCCTTATGCAATAATCAAATCTTCTTCATCGATAGTGAACATAGCAGCTTCATTGTATGTATTAGGACAAGAACATGAAAATTAGTGCTGTCATTACATCTTCAATTCCAGTCAGTTATTTACTCCGTAATCTTGGTTACTTCACCTCCTCGCAAAGTTAGTTACGGTAATGTTGGAATCCGGAAGACCTCGGAATTTGGACTTCCAAATCCTCGATATTTCCGGGAAAATCATTTACATTTGACTTTCCTAATCCCACTCTTGGTCCAATCAAAGACCATGGACTCATACTCATCCAATTACCCTTTTACCCTCAACCTCGTCCGTCCCTCTGTTTCCTCATCAAGGCTATTTCAGTAACTTCAACGCATAACCGCATAAATAACAAACACGAGGCTAATATATAATACTAGATTACTGGTACTCTTTAAAAGTCCAATTCTGCAACTCACTTGGTCAACAAGAAACCCTATAGCTATGTATAAATACCCCATCAAGGCTTGAACTCTTACTCACCGACTTGAAAAGAAAAGAAGAATATTGTACTTGTGTACCTAATTCTTGATATGAATTCACAAAGGAAATTGGGCTTCTTGTTGCTAGTCATAGTTTTGATGGTGATGATCGTGCACAGGGCTGATGGTAGGCAATTGCGCAAAGAGATGACGGCGGTGCAAGAGCGCTTTGATGGGGGTGACTATCTGTCATACCGGAATGTCTATGATAAGGCGAGATCGGCTGTGACGTGTTGGCTAGCGAGGTTGCCCGCTGGACCTAGCCCGAAAGGCCCTGGCCACTAGTGTTATACAAGAACTGCTTGCAGAGAGGCTGCGCTTAGAAGAGATGCTGTACAGGACACTTGTCTCAGAAGCACCTATGAGGAATTATGTGAATTTTGTAGGGATTCACACCTGCTTTAATACATAATGTTTTTGTTTTAATACATAATGTTTTTGTTGTTATATCCTTTTTTCTCAAAGAAAAAGTTCCATGAACCTGGAGTTGTAGGAGAGCTGTAGGAATTGACCAAGTGTTGTTGTTGTTGTTGTTGTTGTAGTATGATACTTTTTTGATGTTGTCACTACAACACACGAAGGATTTAATGGCGTATATTCCCCGGCGTTTTACCAGAAACGCCGGGGTAGGAAGAGACCAGGAATGGAGCGTCAAACAGGATGATTATACACCGGCGGCCTCTATAAAACGCCGGGGAATTATGATATTCACCGGCGTTTTTTATTAAAACGCCGGTGAAGGCTATATTCACCGGCGTTTTAATAAAACACGTCGGTGAAAGTATACAGATAAAGTGTATCAAAAAATCTTCTCCCATTCACCGGCGTTTTTAGTTAAAATGCCGGTATAGGGTCTTGGAATAAATTTCCCTCAAATCCTATACCATTTCCTCATTCGATCGCAAAAAAAAAAAAAAACCCCCAATTTTTTCCCCTCTCTCGCGCTCTCCCGCTTTCCCCAATTTCCCCAAATCCTATACGTATACTTTCCCCCAATTTTTTATTTCTCTCCTTTCCCCATCGACGTCCCCCTCTCCCGCCGTCGTCGTTTTTCCCCTCCCCCGCCGTCGCCCCTTCCCCCATCGCCGCACCTGCCCCCTTCGCCCGCCCCCCGTCCTCCATCACGGCCCCCCGCCGCCCCCTTCTCCCAATCTCTCTCTCCCTCTCAAAAACCGCCGCCCCCCCTCCCCCAATCAACTCAAGTAAGGAATTTCAAACCCTAAAGTTTATTCTAGTATGAATTTGAGAATATGAGAATAGGTTAATTAATGATCGGTTCTTGATTAGGGTTAGGGTTAGGGTTTTGATCGGTTCTTGATTTATCGTACTAACCGGATTTGATTCTAGTCATGCTTTTGTTGTTTGTAGTTTTTTAGGGGTTGGTATGGTTTTTAGATGAAGTTGTTTGAGCCCAAATGGGCAAAAAGTGATATCTTGGATGGGTTTCTTTGAATGGGATGAGGTTGTTTGAGTTGGAAAGGGAAAAAAAGGCAATCCTTTTGATGGGTTTTTGGTTGAATGGGTTTTGGAACAGGTTGGATGTGTACATTTATGATTACTTGGTGAAGAGGATACTTACTGGCTTTTTTGGTTGAATGGGTTCAAGCTCAAGGATCACATTATGAAACTTCTTTGTTGCTTGGGTTCTTATAAACTGAGATCATTGCCTTCTTAATTTGTTGACATGTTATTATAAATTGAGATCATGATGTTTGGGTAAATATATATTTGGTCTTTAGGTGAGATTAGATCTTTATCATCTAAGTCATATGTGATGGACTTCTGGTTTTGAAGTTTTTTGAATTGTGATTGTTAGAAGTTGACTTCAAGAAATTCAAGACAAGAAGTGAATTTTTGACTATTTTGCGTGGAGACACTAGAGGAAGCTTTTAGAAGCATCTGTGATGTGAAGTCTTACCAATATGAAGTTTTATAAGTTTCTATATATTGCCTCATTCACCATCTGAAAGGTTATTTGGACTGTACTTGGGCTTCAATAAGTTTCTGTTACCGCTGAATCTGGTGTGGGGGTAAACAGATGAGATTTGTGAGTTCGTGGAAAAACCTGAATAGCGGATCCAAGCCTGTTCGTCAGAATTGGGCTGCTGACTCCCGCCGCTCACCTGTAAGGAAGTGCGATACACTGGGGTTGATCCCGGCGACGCACCCTCCGACGCTCTTGTCAGTAACCAGTGATGATTAAGAAAGAGCTTAAGTTGGCCAAAGAGTCATTACCTGGTAACAGTGGTAGGTAGGAGGTATTTATAGCCGCCATGGGAGTCTGATTAGGGACCTGATTTCCTGTGATACCGTTAGGAGTAAAATCCTCATAATTAGTTTAGGAAACTGATCCCTGATTCCCGGTGAGAGGGTAACTGCAAATCAAGCCCGTTGATTTAGTCAAATTAGTGACCCTGATTTTCTCTTGCTGGTCTGGGTTTGTCTTGGGTCGGGACCCGTACCCAGCTGGAGTGGATCCGTTTCGCGGGTTATTGGATCTGTGAAGGGGAGATCCAGTGCCCGCTTCGGGCCCATCTATATGCAAAATTACCGTTTTACCCCTGAGCTTCAAGATTCGTTCCCAATCTGGACGGTTCTGATTTAACCCCATTTTTAGCCATATCACGAGCCCTCCACTCCTAAAGACTGAGTGTGATCAGCCTTTGAGGAGTAGTTTAACTGTTTCAGTAGCTAGTGGAATATTTTTGAGCTCCTGAACGAATAATTATTGCCTAGAATGTACTGTTAAGGCCCCCGAACGATTGGTTAACACATCGCAAAATTAAATAAATAATCCGAAAAAATAGATAAAAACCGTCGAATATTCAACAAGGCTTCGGAACAGCTTACAGCTTCAAAAATCACCTCACTACCCCCTTCGAGATTCAAAACCCTCCATTCGGACTCCGATACAACTCCACTAGCCACTGAAACAGTTATCCTACTGAGTGCATTTTGCATATGGATCTATATTGATTTGGATCTATATTTATCATGCTTGGGTAATTTATGCCATAGTATTTGTGAGAACAACTAAATATGCTTGAGTAAAAACAGCGAACAAATGGAGTTTTTTCTCATTATTTTCGAGTGAAAGAGTGATGATGAGATGGATTATGCTTCTGAAGTTGCACACTATGTTTCATGATTCATTGAATAAATGAATTATAGGAGTAACTAGTGATGATTGAATCCTATCTGAGCTTTTTAATTTATGAACACTTTTGCTGCTGAGTGAAAGCACAATCAGTGAGCTGCTGAGTGAAAGCTTTTTAATTTATGAACACTTCTGAAGTTACATGCTCCTTTTTAACTCACTGACTACTTTTGATATACTGATTAATCTTTATGAGTCAGTGATTGGCAATCTACTTTTGATATACTGAGTGGCATTCACTGATTAATCTTTACCTCTTTACCGGACTAATTTTGAGTCAGTGAGTGGCACTCACTGATTATGCTTCTCTAATTTATGAACAATCCTACTAAGTTGGCACCCACTGATTATGCTTCTCTAATTTTGAGTCAGTGAGTGGCACTCACTGATATGCAGTACTTCTTTGTTGCTAAATTTGAATGACTATATTGTTGAATTGTTATGCACTGAGAACCAGCTTAATGCAGTGCTCCTATTGGAATGACTATATTCTTCATATGCAGTGCTCCTATTGTTTGTTTTAAGAATGATTAGTGTATGATCTAATGGGTCTCTTGCATTTGGTTTTGATTATAAGAGTGCTGAATTGGTTTTTTTTTTTTTTTTTTTTTTTTGTTTTTTTTAAAAAAAAAAATTAGCTACACCGGCGTTTTTGCAAGCGCCGGTGTAGCTTTCAGTAAGAATTTGCCAGTCTATACCGGCGTTTTAAAAACGCCGGTGTAGGTGATGGCCGAAAATGGTACCCACACATTCACCGGCATTTTCACGGCCGCCGGTGTAGTTTTAACATATACCGGCGGCCGTAAAAAACGCCGGTGAATGTCCCTAAGCTACAGCGACACACGATTCAGCGACACTTGCACCGGCGATTTATAAAATGCCGGTGGTATCTACAGCGGCGTTTATAAACGCCGGTAAATTTACAAAAAAACACCGATAAAGACTGTTAGTCTTGTAGTGTGTTGGTTTTTTTTTTTAGGTTAAAGGTAGAATAAAGCCCCCTGTTTCATTAATAAGAGGTTAATAAAGCAATCCCGGTGTACTGGGAGAACACAAAAGTACAATGCAGGATATAAAAAACATAATCCCCCAACAAACCCTGGGGGGTGGGACTAACTACCCATACATTGAACAACCAAAAAGTACAGTAGGTCGATACAAAACACAAAGTAGCAGAGATTCTGATGCTACTGGTGAAGCCTGCCCCTCAGTCCAGTGTCGGCCCGAACTCTACCTCCTCATCTTTAAACTCCTCTACCTGGAATACTCTGGCTATCCTTCCTCTCGCCCCTGTGGCCGCAGCTGTGGCTCAAAAATAAATAAGATGCATGATATGAGTAAGGTTACCAGAAATACTATTACATGAAGAACGAAAATAAAAATTATTTCTGTCTAGCCATAACACTCATGTTGTTGCCGCAATTGCGATGTACCACGCATCCTTCATTTCTTGGCGAATCGAGGCAAATTTGGGGCCAACCCACAAATCCTCATATTCACCGGGGTAGTCATCTTTTCCTAAGGCTCGGAGTACCTCTACCATAGTTGTCTTACTCCTTGGGTAGTGAATAAAAAGGTGATTTAAATTTTCCGTATGCATGTTGCAGAATCCACAGTTGGTCGCAATCTGGGGTTATCTTTTGGCAAGGTTCTCTCTAGTGAGGATTGCATTATTGAGCACTAGTCAGAGGAATACTCTGACTTTAAGGGAGGTTTTTGCCTTCCATAACACCAGTGTCCAGCTGGGTCTGCATCCTCGACAGTGAATTCGATGATACAGAGATTTGACCATGAAAGCTTCCTTGGTCTCGAGCCCCCAACACATCTGATCTGGGCCTTGGGCGCACCTCGCACCGGTCCGTGTGATGCGTGCTTGCAAATAAAGCAATTGCTGACGTAGTTCTGGGGTAAGCGTTCCTCGGAACGACGGCCTCCAACTTCCCCTTTTCCAACTCTTGGCTACAGAAATATTCGATCGACTCATTTTCTCATACAGCTCTGGGAAAGTTTCCTTCAGGGTATGAGCACCACACCACATGTCCCACCAGAATCTGGTGGACCGTCCATTACCGATAGTCGACGTAATTGCTGAATTGAACGGTCCGCTTGCCTTGGAAATTCATTTCCAGAGTCACGAATCTTTAGCCCCTACTCGGAAGCCTAAGCTTCTCGTGCCTTTCCTCGGAGGTAAGGTTGAATGAAATCCTGCAATCCTTCCCCGCTGTTGTGGAATACCTTCCCCCACCATTTCTCCAAAAGGGCGAGGTTCATATCTCTAAGGTCGATGATGCCTAGCCCTCCATGCTTCTTCTTCATGCAAGCCATACTCCATTTGATCAGGTGGTAACCTCCCTTATTCGAATCTGCCCCTTTCCATAGGAATCTTTTTCGGATCCGGTCAATCCTCTGGATCACCCATTTAGGAAGCTCAAAAAACGACATGTAGTAGATTGGCAGATTAGACAACACTGAGTTGATGAGCACCACTCTGCCCCCGAGTGACAGTGATTTTCCTTTCCAACCAGACAGTCTGTCCTCCACCCTGTCTATGATAGGCAGCCAGTCCGATTTAGTGAGTTTCCCTGGCCTGAGTGGGAGCCCTAGGTATTTGATTGGGAACCCATCCGTCATACAGTTTAGTATGGTGGCATGTTCCCGTGTTTCGTCATCGGATAGGGTAATTGGAATCAGCGCACTCTTGTGGAAATTTATCTTGAGGCCTGACCAGGCCTCAAAACAGTAGAGGGCCCATTTAAAGCAGACTGTTTCTGGCCTGGTCCCATTACCAAAAAGTAGGGTGTCATCTGCGTACTGAAGGATCGTGCACCCTTGATTAGACGTGCTACTGGCCACCGGCGTAATCCAACCTTTCCTCTGACAATTCTCCAGCATACCCCTCAGCACATCCGCTACGATAGTAAATAGGAGTGGTGATAGCGGGTCCCCTTGTCGGAGTCCCTTCCTGCAAGGGAATGGCGGCCCTGGCCGCCCATTCATCGAAATTGCCGTTTTGCTAGTGTGCAAACACTGTCTGATCCAGCTTATCCATTTATTCCCGAAACCGCTTCCTGTGAGAGCTTCCAGCAAGCATTCCCAATCGACGGAGTCATAAACTTTCTCAAAGTCCAGTTTTAGGAGGAAGTTCTTAGAGTTGCTCGTGTAGCAGCGGTGGATAACTTGCTCAGCGGTGGCCATGCAGTCTAGAATATTTCTGCCCATGATGAAGTCCGTTTGAGATTTGCTGATTAGGTGGTGGTGGTGGTGGTTGTTGTTGTTGTATGATACTTTTTTGATATATATCTTTTGCTTATTTATTGTTGTTGTATGATACTTTTTTGATATATATCTTTTGCTTATTTATTGTAGTTCATTAATTAAGTAGTATGACAGTATGACAATAGCGGTCGAACAAATATTTCCCTTCTCATTATGGCATGTCACATACTTGTTGCGGTTCCTCTCACCATCCGCATGAGCATGACCCGAAGTTGTTGTTGTATGATACTTTTTTGATATATATCTTATGAGAATGAGAATTAAAGGAATTACTGAATTAGTAAGTCTGAGCTTTATATTTACTGAATTAGTAAGTCTGAGCTTTATTAGACTCGTTTGCTTATTTATTGTAGTACATTAATTAAGTAGTATGACAGTATGACAATAGCGGTCGAACAAATATTCCCCTTCTCATTATGGCATGTCACATAGTTGTTGCGGTTCCTCTCACCATCCGCATGAGCATGAACGAAGTTCCTAGATATCAATGAAATGCCTACCATCTAGATATCACTTCTCCAACAAATATCCAACCCCTCCATTTAGTATAAGGGCAGTCACATTTGCCTTCTTTCTAGACAAAAAAGAGCCATATATTCATCGACTATCTATATCTAAATAATAAAACACAAAGAAAGCTATCAAGTGGCTCTCCTTCAATCCCCTCAAAATTAAAGGCCCAAATCTAACATCACAAAACACATTTTTGCCCCAAAAGTTTTTCTCCAAAACTCAAATTCAAATTCCCCAAAACAACTCCTTTATTTATTTAATTATTTCTCTCTCTCTCTCTCTCTCTCTCTCTCTCTCTCTCTATATATATATATATATATAGTAAGCCTATTAAGAGCTGGGAAGCTGAGATTCTTATCGAGAGCTGGGATTCTCCACCGTTCGATTGCGATCCGATACCATCAACAGATATGTTGAAGGGCCAAATTGTCATTTTTCAGCTCAGATCTTTCTCAGGAGAGCTCTACTCTCTCCCGTTCTGTCTCTTTCTCTAGATTGACGAATCCAAAGAAATCCCCCCGTGTAGCGCCCCAAATTTCTAAATTAATAACTTAGAAAATACGTGGCACATTCCCAGCGATCCACTTCAATATAATATTAAACACAACCAACACCACTAAATTTTTCAACTTTTATTACAACAATCACTTACATAGCACAGCGGAAATTAAAATATCTCAACTACAAATTTTCTTTTTATTTACAACACAAACTATCTCAAATTTGTCTTTACAAATTTACACAAAATCTTATTAAGTCACTTTTTCTCAAAAAACCAACTCAAGCATCCAATCTCCAACTTTAAGCAACAACCTGCAACATGTGAGGCTAGAGATGATCCCTAACCCCCAAAACTAACAGGGTCAGCCATAAATGGTGTGAGTGACATAAAAACAAACAACAACATAAATGAACATACCTCACAAATTCTGAAACATGTATTAAATAAGAATATGGGAAGTAAGAAATGACAGTAACATAAAAACATCAAGTTGAACTAAACTAAGTGTCGGGTGTAGAAAACAGGAAAACCACGTGCCTAAAACCAAGCCAAGAAACACATATTCTATATGCAGACTCTCTAATGCGTACTTGTCGAAGTCTATGCATCCCATTCTACATAGGTTCGGTGCAAGCCCTTAACGTCTTCACTTCATAGGGTTCAATCCCCTGTTATGCAACTAATCCTAACACGATGACTACTACGAGATAAAGATAAACTATGGATAGTGTCTCATGCCCGATAATTCCGGAGATAGATCCCACACCCAAGATATTTTACCTGAATAATTCCGGAGATCATCCCACACCCAAACATTGACACATCACCACACGAATACCACATGTGCTTCGCCTCAACTCCGATAATTCCGGAGATCAATCCCACACCACAAGTAGTTACCGTGATAATTCCGGAGATTGTCCCACACCACAAGTAATATACTGTGATAATTCCGGAGACATATCCCACACCACTAATAATCTACTGTGATAATTCTGGAGATTAAATCCCACACCGAAAGCCATACTGAGGTTCTTGACTCATGTTCCCGTTCATCATATCACCACTAGTGCCTGCCCTTATTATTTTTGGGTTATTTAATTACTTAACGAATCTCCTAGAGTGGGGTACCCTCCCGGCCTAAATTCAAAACTGAATAACTGAAATGCCTCTATGGGCCTCAACAAAATAGCTCAACACCGGTATACTAGGATCACACACCTCTAGAGACTCAAACTCAAAAGTCTAAACCAAAGTCCCACTAAACAAAAGTGGCTCAACTGAGTATCTCAAATCAAACGCTTAATTGTAAACAAAGTATATTCTGAATTATCTGAAAACCAATCATTCGAAATAACACTCAAGCTTACCAAGATCCTTCAGTACCAGTCGACTTATACCGTGGTAAGTCGACTGCCCAGAGGACAATTACCCAAAATTTTACAAAAAATAAACTAAGTCATATAGGTCGACTTATAAGAGTATCGGTCGACTTACCCGAGGTAAATTCCAATAATTTTCCAAAAATATTCTAAGTACATAAGTCGACTTAGAGGATCATAGGTCGACTGTCCAGAAGGACTAATAATTTTACAAAATAAATTTCTCAGTAAACCAGTCGACTGCCTACAAGCTAGGTCGACTGTCCAGAACGACTTTTCATGAATTCTAAAATACAGCAGCAGGCTCGTACTGGTCGACTGTACGGTAGACCAGTCGACTGTCGGCCTACAGTTTTTAAAACTTTAGATCTGAATACAATAATCAAAACTGGAGTTTTCTAAAGATTCATTGTTTATGATAAATAGTTCGTATTCAGGCAAAATGAAAAATCTCAAATAATCTTCATTATGGGTATATTACTTAAAACCTCAAATATGTCAAAACACAAGTTTTCATGTTCTAAATCACAATTTCTTTCATTAGGGTTTCACAAGACTAAATTTCTTTCACAAATCTAAATCACAATCTGATTTAACCATCCATTCATAGCCATACTCAATCTTAACATGCTTTTTAGCAACACAATTTTATAAACAAAGGTCTACTAATCATTCAACCATTATTCACATGATTCATACCACAATACAAGTTCTATATCATTCACAACATCAAATCAAACAACATTGCCACTCGCATACATAGATCAACAACAATACGAATTCATATCATTCACAAAACAAAACAAAACACACAATGTCACTCACAAAATCAAAACAAACAAAAACAAAGTCACTCACCTTAGAATTGAGAAGATTCAACGAAAAGCTTTCCTCTTTGCTAGATCCAAAAGTTCTCTTGTTCCTCCAAAACAAATCTCCAAAATTCTGTATATTGTAGCAATGACGGCTGGAAAAATTCTCTTAAATATTCGGGAACAAATATTAGGGTTTTACCCACTCTTTTGCAAAATAATCCCTTCAAAATACCACTTTACATATATAGTTCTATACTTGGAAATTCAACAAAAATTCATTTAAATTAAGATTTAACAGTAAAATATAATCCTAAATATTAACCACTACTGTTCAAAACGTCCAGAAATCATATTTTGCATTTTAGTCCCTAAAAATGACAAATTTGCAAAAAGGTCATTCTTTTCTCAAAAATTGCAAATAGTTCTAATTAATTTCAGAAAAATATGGAAAAATACTAAATAAATTTCAAATATTAAATAATAATTTTTCATGAAGAAAACTTGACTTTTCAAACTTCTCAAAAGGTATTTGCACGTGTTTTGCACGTGTAAAAGATAAATCTTTTAGAAAATATTAATTAAATCTCCAAAAATCAATTTAAATTCATTTTCAAATATTTAAAATAACATTTGAAAATACGGGGTTCTACATCCCACCCCCGTAAAAAACCCTAGCTTCGAATACTTGGCCCATCTCACCCGTTCTCTCTCTCTCTCTTCGATGCGTCGCTCATCTCTCCCGTTCTCTCTCTCTCTTCGATGCGTCGCCCATCTCAGTTCCTGAGCATTTCGATGCTAGGGTTTTTGATTTTGGTCCATTTTAATGGCAAATGGAGTGTTGGGGATTTGAGGGGTTTGGCTGCTATCGAAACCCACCCGATCGAATCTCTCTCTCTTCGATGCGTCGCTCATCTCTCTCGTTCTCTCTCTCTCTCTTTCGAAGCTAGGGTTTTTGGTTTTTGATTTTCTTCCATTGAGGTGTTTGGCTGCTATCGAAACCCACCCATTCGAAACCCTAACTCCACCTTTCTTCTCCACCCCGATATCTTCGAATCAGGTATAATTTTGTGAACATTTTTTTTCCCAATTTGTTTTTTTCAAATCCCTTATTTTGTAAATTAATTATTTGCTTTGAAAATTAATTTTTCAGGTAACGTTTGCATCTGAAGAATAGTGTGTGGAACAAGATAATCAGCTACAATATGTCAGGGAAGTATTCGAATCCCATTTGTCCATTTTGGGGTTTGGTCTTTCTATATTTTAGGTTTGATTGTTGATAGTTCGATTGGTGGTGGTTCACGATGTGAAACAAATCGGTATCATTCTATTTTATGTTTGGTTTACTGTTAACCATGACTTTATTATGTTATAGTAGTGTTGGAGATTATAGTCCCACATTGAGTAGTTGGTTAGTTTTTGTATTTGGTTCCTCCTATATATTGGAGATATTGTACTCAGTTATTTCTCAATTCAATATTCAGTATTGTCTTCATTTCTCTCTGATTTATCTTAACATGGTATCAGAGCCAATTACTCAAATTTTCTTCTCTTAAAATTTTCCCATCCAAAAATCCTCAAATTCCAACAGCCAAATTATACAAATTTCTTCCAAAAAAAAAAAATCTTCTTCTTCAAGATCCTGGTATCATCTTCTTCAAGGTCCTGCCGCCATCAACTTCAGATCTCTTCAACTTCTGCTGCCAAACATCAAAATCTGAATCTCAAGATCTCGCCGTCTCCTACCTCCTTCAACCAGGTCGCCGTCTTTTTCAACCAGATCAGATCCGAATCTTCTTCAACCAGGTCGCCGTCTCCTACCTCCTCCTATCTACCGCCCCCACTACATCTTCCTGTCCGCCACCAAGGTCGGCGGCATCCACGTCAACTCCCACTTCCCCGCTGATTTCATCTCCATTAACCTCCAGATCCAGACCAATGTCATCACCGCCGCCTTCCACTCCCAACCCGTCAAAAGCTTATCTTTTTTGGGCTCCCCCTGCATCTGGTACGCCATTGCGAAGATCACCGGCATCAAATTGTGCCAGGCGTATAAGATTCAACATGGGTTTAATGCTATATTGTTTTTAAAAAAAAGAGTCAAAAAAATAAAAATAAAAATCAAATAAATAAATAAATAAATAAATTATATATATATATATATATATATATATATATATATATATATATATATATATATATATATATATATATACAGGTACTACTACTTGATGGCATCTCAGTCTCTCCCACTTATTTCTGCCTCCACTGACTTCCCCGATGCAACCACCTCTCGTTCCTCCTCCAGATTCAACAAGCAGCAGCGCCATTTTTAGTCTCCCTCCGTATTTCTCGACATGTCTCCTTTGTGGAAGACTCCCCTTACTACCTAACCCCCCCCCCCCCCCCCCCCCGAGGATACTAGATTTTTTGATTCCCCAGTTGTTGCTAGCCCCTCGACTTTATCTTCCCGCATTTCTTTTGATCCCACTCCTCTGGATCCATTCACATCTCCTGCAGTCCTTACACTTGTTGCTCCCCCTACCGAAACTCCACCTGCATTCCCACAGTAGCCAGCACCCATCCCACCTACTTCCCTACCGACACATGCACCTACTCCACCGTATTTACCCCCACCTCCTGTCAGTCCACCACCTCTTCGTCAGTCTACCCGTTCCACTTCTGGTATTCCTCCGGCACGTTATACACCTGATGCCACTGGTCCTTCTGACCAGTTTGGTTTTGCCACCCTAGCTTCCTACTTACCACAGTTTCATGCATATCTCACTGCTATACACTCTACACGTGAGCCAAGAACCTATCAAGATGCAATTCAATATCCTGAATGGAGGAAAGCCATTGCAGAGGAATTCAGTGCATTTGATCAGACTGGCACTTGGGATGTTGTTCCTCTACCAGAGGGCGTTTAGCCTATTAGCTGCAAGTGGATCTTCAAGGACAAATATCAACCTGATGGATCTATTGAGCAGAACAAGGCCCGTCTAGTAGTCCGAGGGTTTACTCAGGAGCATGGCTTTGACTATGATGAGACCTTTGCTCCCGTTGCATATATGACTACTGTTCGCACCCTTCTTGCTGTTGCAGCCATCCGCCAATGGCCGTTATACCAGATGGACGTGAAGAATGCTTTTCTTCTTGGTACCTTATCTGAGGTTGTTTATATGGATCCTCCTCCTGGCCTCCCTACTCCTCCTCGTCATGTTTGCCGGCTGCGTCGGGCTATATATGGTTTGAAGCAGACCCCTCGAGCCTGGTTTGAGTGTTTTCGACTTGTCATCACCAAGGCTGGTTTTATTCAGAGTTCTCAGGATCATTCTATGTTTATGCGGTCATCATCGCAGGGAAGGGTAATTCTACTACTATATGTTGATGATATGATCATTACTGGGGATGACTCCGTCGGCATTGCATCCACACAGAAATACCTTCACCAGCAGTTTCATATGAAAGACCTTGGTAAGCTACGTTACTTTCTGGATTTATAGATTGCTCATGGATCTCAGGGGATACTCATTTCTCAGTAGAAATACACATCAGATATTATTTCCGTTGCATGTCTCTCTGACAGTCGATCAGCTGATACACCCTTATAGCTTCATGTGAAGCTTCGTCCCACAGATGGTGAGCTCCTTCCTGATTCCACTAGATACAGGCAGATTGTTGGACAGCTTGTCTACTTATGTATGACCAGACCCGATATTGCTCATGCAGTTAGTATTGTCAGTAAGTTTGTTTCCGCTTCTACATCAGTTCACTACGGTGCTCTTCTTCGGATCCTCAGATATCTTCGGGGCACTATCACTCGCTCATTATTCATGCCTTCTACATCCAAACTAGAGCTCAGCGCATATTCAGATTCAGATTGGGCAGGTGATCCAACTACTAGAAGGTCTACCACAGGTTTCTGTCTATTTCTTGGTGATTCACTGATCTCATGTCGGAGTAAGAAACATGCATTTGTTGTATGTTCTTCCACCGAGGCTGAGTACAGAGCAATTGCAGCTACTACTAGAGAGATTGTTCATGTTCGTTGGCTGTTATCAGATATGGATGTCACTCTTACAGGAGCTACTCCACTTTATTGTGATAACTGGAGTGCATTGCACATTGTAAGCAACCCGGTCTTTCATGAACGAACGAAGTATATTGAGATTAATTGTCATTATGTTCATGAGCATTTTGAGGCAGGGACTATCTCTCTCCATTCTGTTACCTCTTCCCAGCAGACTGCAGACTTCTTCACCAAATCCCATACTGTTCAGAGATTCTGACACTTAGTAGAAAACTCATATTGTTTGAACCATCATGAGTTTGAGAGGGGGTGTTAGAGATTATAGTCCCATATTGAGTAGTTGGTTAGTTTTGTATTTAGTTCCTCCTATATATAGGAGATATTGTACTCAGTTATTTCTCAATTCAATATTCAGTATTGTCTTCATTTCTCTCTGATTTATCTTAACAAGTAGTATACTAGTCTGTTATATTCATGTGATTGTGAGTTCGCTTCTTCGTTGGATAAGTTGGATTCTAGTTTTACAAGTGATGATGAGATGGATTATGTTTCTGAAATTGCACACTATGAATCATTTATTTAATAATTTTTAGGAGTGACTAGTGATGAATTAATCCTATCTGAGCTTTATTTTTTCTCATGGTTACAATTGGTTTCAATGGTTCTTATGTAGCCAAACATAGCTTGTATCTAAAACAATGCTTTTAAATTTGTAGAAATTGCCTTTTGTTGTGTGTGTTGGTATAGGTGAGGCGATGATGACAAGCACTACTTTGATTTATTATCACTATATTTTTGTAACTCACGTTGGATGCGTATGATTTGGATACTCATTTAAGCCTGTTGGGGTTTGATTCTCACCTTCGGTGTGTTGGTGTAGGCAGTGGTGCGAAACACTTTATGATCTAAATATTTTTTTCAGCTTGTTGTATTTATGCTTGATTATTTATCCGTCATATTCTAGTTGGCACGGCACCCCAATGCAGCCCTAGTGAGAATAGTGTGTTATGAGCCTACTGGTTTTTTTTACTTTATATATATACATGAGTAAGTCTATTATGAGATGGTGAGAAGAGGCCCTTATCGTGAGCAAAAGTTCTCAGCCGTAGGATCTCTTACCGATGTTCTGAGCCTACAGTTTTCTTTGCTGTTGTTGTTGTTCTGAGCCTACAGATTTTTTTTGCTGAAATTTTTTGTTGTTGTTCAAATACCTGTCTATCCTATATTTGATGATACCCTGTGATTTAAAATTTCCAGCTTTACCATGTTCATCAAACACTCTTTAGGAACAACCGAGTGGTATGTGGTTATATCTCCAAGTCAAAAGTTTACCTGCAATTCATTATAATACATATACTTATGTACTTGCTTTTTTATTTTTTGGGGAATCACTTTGTTCAGGAATTGAAGAGGAAGAACAAGAAGGATGTTAGTGGAGAACCCGAGAGCCTTGAGAAGGCTGAAGACTGCTTGTGAGAGGGCGAAGAGGACACTTTATTTTTGACCCATTGAGAATGTTTCGACTGCCAGGAGGTTTAAATGTGTTTTAGTGTGTTGGTCATGTATGGATTGTAATGGAAATAATGGAAGTTGAAAGTTAAAACTAGTTTGTGGTTACAACTGTGTTTTTAATCCTTTTGTATAATCTCCATTTGGCTTCTGTTGTTTTCGGCAATTGGTGTACACATTGGTTGGTGGTTGGTGGTGTTCAGTTTCTGTTGTTCTGAGCTTACACATCTTGAACTTCATGTTCAGTTTCTATTGTTCTGAGCTTACACATTTTGAACATCATGTTCAGTTTATGTTGTTCTGAGCTTACACATTTTGAACTTCATGTTCAGTTTCTGTTGTTCTGAGCTTACACATTTTGAACTTCATGTTCAGTTTCTGTAGGAAGACAGCTAACCATTAATTTTATTCTCTCTTCATAAAATAACAAACTTGGCTTGTATAAGCCTGTAACAAAAACTTTAAAATTTTTATCCGACATCTTAAAATTACAGTCAAAGAAAAATATAGAGTTACAAGAAACACAATGAAGACAAACGATATCTAGAGGGCTGCCGGGCTTCATCAATTTTTTGCCTTACTTTTTCTCCCTCCTTGTTGTCAACGTTCCACTGATCATGAAGTACCTTATTCTTGAGATGATAGGATAATGTCGATATATTTTTGGCCCCATGGAAGAACAAATAAACCTTGATAAGAATTTTCCTATGCTACACCTACACCCCTCGCATTTCTTCAGGGTTCAATGACAAGCAAAGGCTGCAAACCAAAAGTGAAATCAATTAGACGAATTAGATACGACATACAAAAGACGTGCAAAAGAAGCATAAGGAACATGTAGAAGAGACATACAGTATCAACGCTCACTGGCTTTCCATCCTCTGCAACTACATCAACGATTGTCCCATCCTGATCAGCCTACAACACAAAAAGGAGACATGTGTGATGTATTTGATAGTTTATTAGAGACAAACCCCTAGCTTTTCAAATATAATGCAAATATAATGCAAATATAATTACCTCAATCTCGTTCATCAGTTTCATCGCCTAAAAAATGTAGACCACCTGTCCCTTTTTAACCTTGTCGCCAACCTAAAAAATAAATATAGTGAAACTTCAGCAGTAGCTCAGTTTTCATGGCCAACATCCAGCATAATAAACCGTAATACAATGAGGGGATTGTTCTAAGTTCTTCATTTAACCAGAGTTTATATTGTCTTCTCAATTTGACTATTTTTGGTGCAGTTTAAATCCCTATCCTTCCAAAGCAATCTGAATAAATCCATCTCTAACTAATAGCAGTTAAAAATAGACCCTTTGAGACCCTCAAATGAAAGTAGTGTCTTACAATAAAAAACATTCAGCGAAAAGTGATGATGGTGTCTTACAATAAAAAACATTCAACAAAACAATCAATCAATCATAAAGCTCAGATAGGATTATTTCATCACCGATCACTTCTATAAATCTTTAATTAAATCATAAAGAATTATAGTGTGCAACTTCAGAAACATAATCCGTCTCATCATCACTTTTTAAAAATAAGGGAAAATTACTTGCTACTAATACAAAACAAACTATTCAAGTATACTCAAAGTAAAATTTTGACAAATTCAAGTATCGTGAGCTGAGATTCTCAGCCGTTCGATTGCGATCCAATGGTCCAGATTTGATCCGACCATCAACTGATATGTTGAAGGGCAAAATAATCATTTCTCAGCTCAGATCTTTCTCATCTGAGCTAATCTCTACCGTTCTCTCTCTCTCTCCTTGACGAATCCGAAAAAATCTCAGCTCTCCTGAAAAACTGTCATTTGAAGTAACAATCGTAAAGCTCAAATAGGATTGTTTCATCACTAGTCACTCCTATTAATCATTAAATCATAGTGTGCAACTTCAGAAACATAATACATCCCATCATCACTTATAACCAATGAGGAAAAATAAAGCTCAGATAGGATTAATTCATCACTAGTCACTCCTACAAATCATTAAATAAACGATTCATAGTGTGCAATTTCAGAAACATAATCCATCTCATCATCACTTGTAAAACTAGAATCCAAGTTATCCAACGAAGAAGCAAACTCACAATCACATGAATATAACAGACTAGTATACTACTATAGCATAATAAAGTCATGGTTAATAGTAAACCAAACATAAAATAGAATGATACCGATTTGTTTCACATCATGAACCACCACCAATCGAACTATCAACAATCAAACCTAAAATATAGAAAGACCTAACCCCAAAATGGATAAATGGGATTCGAATAATTTCCTTACATATTGTAGCTGATCATCTTGTTCCACACACTATTCTTCAGATGCAAACATTACCTGACAAATTAATCTTCAAAGCAAACAATTAATTTACAAAATAAGGGATTTGAAAAAAACAAATTGGGAAAAAAAATGTTCACAAAATTATACCTGATTCGAAGATGTCGGGGTGGAGAAGAAAGGTGGAGTTAGGGTTTCGAATGGGTGGGCTTCGATAGCAGCTAAACACCTCAATGGACCAAAATCAAAAACCAAAAACCCTAGCTTCGAAAGAGAGAGAGAGAGAGAGAGAGAGAGAGAGAGAGAGAACGGGAGAGATGAGCAACGCATTGAAGAGAGAGAGAGAGCTTCGATCGGGTGGGTTTCGATAGCAGCCAAACCCCTCAAAACCCCATCACTCCATTTGCCATTAAAATGGACAAAAATCAAAAACCCTAGCATCGAAATGCTCAGGAACTGAGATGGGCGATGCATCGAAGAGAAAGAGAGAAGGGGAGAGATGAGCGATGCATCGAAGAGAGAGAGAGAGTGAACGGGTGAGATGGGCCAAGTATTCGAAGCTAGGGTTTTTACGGGGGCGGGGGGATTTCTTCAGATTCGTCAAGGAGAGAAAGAGAGAGAACGGGAGAGAGTAGAGCTCTCCTGAGAAAGATCTGAGCTGAGAAATGACTGTTTTGCCCTCAACATATCTGTTGATGGTCGGATCAAATCTTGACCATCGGATCGCAATCGAACGGTGGAGAATCTCAGCTCTCGATAAGAATCTCAGCTTCCTAGCTCTTAATAGACTTACTCTCTCTCTCTCTCTCTCTATATATATATATATATATATATACACACACACACACACACACACACACACACACACACACACACACACACACACACACACTAGTAATTTACACGTGCGAAGCACATTTTAATAATTTTAAAAAATAAAAATAAAAACTCTGACGTAGGGAGGATTTGAGCTGGAAACCTTCTTTTTATTAGTTATGTACGTGTGTTGCACATGTTGGTAGAATGACAAAATGACAAATGACACTAAGCCCTTTTCCCATTATAATATATATATATATATATATATATATATATAAATAAAATAAAACACAAAAAAGCTATCAAGTGGCTCTCCTTTAATCCCCTCAAAATCAAAGGTCCAAATTTAACCTCACAACCCCCCCCCCCCCCAAAAAAAAAAAAAAAACAACAACTCATTTATTTATTTAATTATCTCTCTCTCTCTCTCTCTCTCTCTCTCTCTCTCTCTCTCTCTATATATATATATATATATATATATATATATATATATATATATATCATTCTATTCCTATTTGCTGAGAAATCTAGATTTTCAGATTTCAGGTTTGTAATTTTCAGATTTTTTATGTTTTTTTTATTGTTCATGTTACATTGAAAATAATAAATATATATTCAATAGTTAAATTTCATTATTTTCCACCCTCAAAGTTCTAAGAAGTTAGATTTTATACGCTCATTTATAATTATTTTTCTACATATTCTTTTGGAAAAATGGACTTTTATTTAGAACTAATTATTGTCATACTATTCAAACTTAAGCTACATAATTGTTGTTTTACTGTTTACAAGACTTTTCATATGTTGTATCGTTCCGAAGACGTGCCGTAGGCACGTGCCCACAGGCAAATCTAGTATAAAATAAAATACATAAAATTCTATCAAGTGGCTCTCCTTCAATCCCCTAAAAATCAAAGGCCTAGATTTAAAATCACAAAACACATCCCCCCCCCCAAAAGTTCCCCCCCAAAAATCAAATTCAAATCCCCCTACCCAAAACAAATCCTTTATTTATTTAATTATTTCTCTCTCCCTCTCTCTCCTATTCAAAAAAATTAAGAAAATAAAAAAAATTTAATATTTTAAAATTTTAAAAACTTTTAAAATAGTTCAAAAAATAAAAAAATATAAAAAAAATTAAAAATTTAATTTAAAAATTTAAAAATATCAAAAAAATAAAAACTTTAACAAATTTAAAAATAATTCAAACAAAATGGAAAAATTATAAAAAATTATAATTTTTTTAAAAAAAATATTAAAAAATTAAATTTTGAAAATTTTGAAAATTTTGAAAGATTGAAAATTTTGGAAAATTCGAAAATTTTGAAAATTTTGAAAATTTTGAAAATTTTGAAAATTTGAAAATTTGACAAATTTGAAAATTTCAAAGCAAATCCAAATCCAAATCCAATGTCGAACCCAAATCAAGCGGTAGTCGTCGATATCTGATCCGCTGCTAATTCTGTATCGGTGACTCCCCTTCACCAAATCGAGCGCGAATATCAAGCGACTCTGTATCGGCAATACCCCTCCACCGAATCGAGAGCCTCTATATGCGATGCGACGACTCTAATTTCATCTCATTAACCGAATTCTCATTCTAATTTTTAATTTTGTGTGTGCAGGTGATTACTCAATTTTTTGCTGACTTGAATTTTGTGTGTGCCTGGGATCTAAGTTCAAAGAGGTATGATTGCTTTATTTTTGGGTTTAAAAATTTTTAATTTGGTGATTTATTTGATGAGTTTTATATTGATTTTGATTTAAGGTATACGCAAGTGAGAGATGGATTATTTGGTGGCCTCAATTTGAGCATCCAAACCTTAGCAGGACAGGTAAGCTGACCAGCAACCTAAAATAACTTGGCAAATATGCAACAATAATTTCTTTACTATAAGTGAAAATACTATCGTGAAGTGTTCCCTTCACTGGTTATTAGAAACCATGGATAACATAACATTTAAGAACTTTTAGTGTATGTTTGGATATATAGGATTGGGATGACTCGAGTTTACCAGTAGAGGGTGCAAACTCTCCACTCAAGAAAGATAGCTAAAGTAAATTTGTTATTTATCTATTTTGATTTTTTCTCCAGTGAAGGGTGATAACCCTATGATAAGAGCCGTCAGATTTGACTTGAATAGTAAGTTAGGCTTCTCACGAATCACCAAGATCCGACCCAAATAACCTATCAGCGCCATGTTCAGTCAACTGCACCCCAAGTTCGGTCGACCGTCTCCCTTTCGGGAACTTCTGCTAAGTAGGGCGGTCGATCGCATCCCATGTACGGTCGACCGTAACTCCACCTGCTGCTTCTGCTGACTATTTTCCTTGCTTCCACTACGTCTCCGATCGTCTCGATTCCTCCATCGTCTCATCGTCTTCTTGTCCAACATAGTATGCAAGACATAAATCCAACAATCTCCACATTGGATTGCATACTCATGAATCCACACCTGTGTGATTTAAAACCTTCTAGACTTTTTTGTTTCTCTTCTTGCAAATAACTCGTTTCAATGGCTTCCTCTGCTAGTTGAATCCATCTCCACCTATTTTTCTCCCGTTGTATGCCCCCTCAAGGGCACACCCCAGTAGATGTAATAATGGAGGTGCCACCCTCCACACGAACTCTACCTACCTCAAGGCTCTCTCCACCTTCCGACGATATTCGAACGTTGCAATCTCGCTCAGATGATTCTAGTGATGGCATACTAGATGATGCTTTAGGAACAATGAGCTTCGAAAAATTTGCACAAGTTTTTCTGTTCCTCCAAAGCTGATAGAGGTTGTGCTGAACCTGCTCAATCCCCCTCTCATCCTTCATCACCTCACGATAACTTTTCCAAACTGAAAGAACTCCACCTGGATCTGTGTACCTGCAGTCCCGAGCTTCTAGAGTTCTCATGGAAATAAGGCTTCACTTCATCAAAGGAATATATATGCCTTCCTCTAGTGTGTGTTCCCTTTCGTTTATCATCTTCGACTCATTTATTTTCCCACCCCTTACTTCACAAGTCTTTTCAATCTTCGTTCCCACACAACGACATGAGGCAAACTTGTTAGTAGAAATCATTACTTCACAAATCTTATCAACCTTCGTTCCCACACAACGATATGATGCAAATTTGCAAGTAGAAACTATCTCCCTCTCGGATCAAACTTGAAAAGAATTAACCGAATCAAAAGAACAACCGAAAATCACATCTAAAGGACTTGAAACAAAAGCACTTGTTAAGCCATCAACTGATTCAGCCGCACTTAATTTGGCGCTCCTCTGACTCAACCGCTTGCAACAGTCTCTCATGTAATGCTCAATCCCTTTGCAGTGGTGGCCTCAGACCTTACCCCTACATACACTTTTCCTTCCAATTAAAGTACAATCCACCTCCAAGCAACTCACAGAAGTTGGCACAGATTTCTGACTCTCCTTCCTAAGTGCATCCTCCTCCAACCCTTTGATCATACATGCTATGAAAAACTTCTCCTTGGTAGATTTCTCATCTAGCATGGTTATCATGCTGGATGGATTTGGTGATGAATATATCAAGTTGGAAACCCTTAGATCATCTGCATTGAACGCCCTCAGTTCAGATAACTCGATATTAAACTCCACTTCATGATCTAGAAGAGCGGTACTTTTCATCATTGAGAAATCCCATAACTTTCTTCGTTGGTACATCCGACCCTGTAATGACGATCCCAAGTAGTCAGTTCTGAATCTTGCCCAAAGACTCGCCGTGCTTCTCCTATACCTGACTTCGCTCGTCGATGACAATCAGATTAAACCCAAGGCTTCTGAATATATCTTTTTCCACTTCTCCTGCTTTATGCTGATTGGTCTCCCTTTGTCTCCTTTTAGGACTAGATCCTTGTCCTGTTGAATCGATGCTTCATGCATGTTGTAGTACCCCGTATTTTTAAATATAATTTTAAAGATTTATAAATGATTTAAAATGATTTTTTGGAGATTTAATAAATATTTTTCTGAAGATTTATCTTTTTACACGTGCAAAACACGTGCAAATATTTACTTGGGAAGTTCAAAAGGTAAAATTATTTCATGAAAAATCATCATTTATTATTTGAGATTTATTTGTAATTTTTCTAGATTTTCCTGATATTAATTGGACCTAATTGCAAATATTACGAAAAAGAAGATTTTTTTTGCAATTGTCATTTTTAAGGATGAAAGTGCAAAACTATTTTCTGGACTTTTCAAACAGTGCCGGCTGGAAAATAAGGTGTTTATTTTTTTTTAAACCTCAGTTTAATTGGTTTTATCAAGTTTCCAAGTATAGGGATCTATTTATGTAAAGTTATACTTTAAAAGGGTTATTTTGCAAATGTGTTCAAAAACCCTAATTCTCCTATTCCGGACTATTTAAAAGAGTGAAGTCCAGTCGTCTTTCAATGCACAACACAAAGGTTTTATTATTTCTTGGAGATTTAAGGAGGTGATCTTAGATTTCGCAAAAGAAAGGTTTTCCTTATTAGATTTCTTCATTTGAGGTGAGTGACTTGTTTTCTTTTCTTTTTGTTTTGTGTATGTTGTATGCGAGTGATATAATTTGTTTTGTTTTGTTCTTGTAATGTTGTATATGGTATTTCATCTACTAGAAAGCATGTTAGGGTTGGATTGTGAATATGTACTTGATGGATTGGATGGATTGATGAATTAAAAATTGATCATTTATAAACCCTAAGTATCTATGGATATATTTGCATGTGGATGATGTGAGTTCTTATTATCATTGAGTTTGGATGAACACATCTTGATTATAGAAATGTTAGATTTGTTCATGTTCATGAGTTAATAATGGTGATTGAGTTTGAGGAAATTTTGAGAAGGACTAATGAATTAGAAGATCGTGTCTCGAGAATTGGATTTGAGATAAATTGGATTGAGTTTGATGAATACAACTAAATTGGAGATCTTTTTGAGGTCTTGGTATTGATATGGTTTGGATCTGATAATGAAGCTATTTCAATGAACAATTAATTTTTAAGAAACTCTATTTTTGATTATATGCAAAATTCATGTTTGATTGAAAGAAATTAACAAATCGCTATTTTTTTTATAAATTCAAGTAATTTTGATTTAGTTTTTATAGACTATTATATATCCTACAAGTTGTATTTAATCATATAAGAAATATGCTTTTCGTAGAAATCATTTTCATAAAGCAAAACTACATATTGGTTGAAATATATACGACCAAAATCTGCAGTCTGCAGGTCGACAGTCGACCGGTGTGACTTTCCAGTCGACCGTGGCTACCTGGCTGCTGTATTTTTCTTGAAGTTTTTAAAATATCACGCAGAACAGTAGACTGACCCATTTTTACAGTCTACTGAGTCTGCTCTGTTTTGATATTTCCCTAGGATTTGGATTTTTTTCTGGACAGTCGACCTATGACCTTTTACAGTCAACTGCTATACTTAGAATTATTTTCTTAAAGATATTGGATTTTTCTTGGACAGTCAACCTATGACCTTTTACAGTCGACTTATAATACTTAGAATTATTTTCTCAAAGCTATTGGATTTTCTCTCTGGGCAGTCGACCGATGGCTTTTGTAGTCGACTGATACTGATATATCTATACATATTTTAATATTCTTTTAAATGATTTATCCTCTAAATATTTTTAATCTATAACTTACTATTCTATATTTATCTTCTACTGAACATATGTTTTCAAGTGAGTTAACTGAGCAATTTATGTTGGAAGTTTGTTTGGATATTTGGGTGTGAGTCTCTAGATGGTGTGTGTGACCCTAGTATACCGGCCATTTAGATATTTATGTTTGAGCCTTTTGAGGCATTTTAGTTGATCAGTTGTTGAGTTAAGTCCGGTAGGGTACACCAACTCTAGGAGATTCGTAAAGTAATCAAATAACCTAAATGATAAGGACAGACACTAGTGATGATATGATGAACGAGAACATGGGTTATGGACCTCAGTATCGCTCGCGGTGTGAGATAATCCCCAAAATTTTCCAGGTGTAAGTGAAATAGTCTCCGGAATTACCTGTGGTGTGGGATTGATCTCCGGAATTATCAGGGTCGAGGCGACGCACATGTGGTATTCGTGTGATGAGGTGCCATCGCTTGCGGTGTGGGGTATTCTCGAAGATTCCCAGGTGTGAATGAAATAGTCTCCGGAATTATCTGTAGATAGAGCTTGACCTCCGGAATTATCAGAGCATGGGCTAATACTCGCAGTTTATCTTTATCTCGTAGTAGTCATCGTGTTAGGATTAGTTGCATAGCGGGGGGTTAAACCCTACAATGTGGAGACGTTAAGGACTTGCACCGGACCTATGTAGAGTGGGATGCATAGACTCTGACAAGTACGCATTAGAGAGTCAGCATATAGAATTGTGATTTTTTGACTTGGTTTCATGCATGTGTTTTCCTGTTTTCTACACTTGACACTTAGTCTAGTTTCACTTGATGTTTTCGTGTTTCCTTGCTATGTCACATCTTATGTATTCTTGTTATTTCATGTCATTTATGATTCTATGCTTTACTTATGTTGTTTGTTTTATGTCACTCACACCATTATGGCTGACTCCTTTAGTTTTGGGGGTTAGGATTATCTCTAGCCTCATATTTTACAGGTGATTACTTGTACCTTGGATTTTGGATGCATGAGTTAAAGTGGTATAATGGGTTATGTAATTTGTAAAAGAAATTGTTGTAAGGAAAGAAAATTGTAATTCAAGGTGTATTGTATTCCGCTGTGCTCTTTCAAAATTAATGTAATGAAAGTTGAAAAATTTTATTGATTTTTGGCTATGTTTAATATTACATTTGAAGTTAATACTGGAAATTGTGCCACGTATTTCTAAGATATCATATTGGAAATTCGGGGCGCTACACATGTCCACCTTCAAGAGATCAAAGTTGATCATGCCTTTGAACCGCCTGATCTTCGTGATCTGATCTGCCATCATCTCCAAGGAACTCGAACAAACCCTTGAACCCGAAGCTTTGATACCAATTGTTAGGGATTTCTACCGAAAGCCCCTCTTTTGGATTTTTTTGAGTTATTCGATGCAATCAACTCAAACCACCAAGCACATATGTGATCATACCAAACACACCAAAGCACACACAAATTTGTCCCAGTTAGGGCTTTCGCCTTAATCCGGGGGAGAAGAAATCCAAGATGTTATTCAACTAGAGAAGATACAAGAATATGACAATTCTCACCACAACCCTCTCTCAAGCCTCACCAGTAAGTACTAGTTGTTTTCAATTAGAGAATCACCCAATCTCTCCTTCAATGAAGTAATCTCTCTCTTGACTCGGAGGCCAATAACAACAAAATATAAAGATCTAGAGAAAACCTAGTTTGATATCTTGATACAATAGCCTTCAGATATTCATGAAGAGATAACCCTCCGATAAGAGCCGTCAGATCTGACTTGAAGAGAAAGTTGGGCTTCTCACGAATCACCAAGATCAGACCCAAATAACCCATCAGCGACGCGTTCGGTCGACCGTCCCTCTCTCAGGAACTTCTGCTGAGTAGGGCGATCAACCGCACCCCATGTACGGTCGACCGCAACTCCACCTGCTGCTGTTGCTGACTGTTTCCCTTGCTTCCACTCCGTCTCCGATCGTCTCGATTCCTCTATCGTCTCATCGTCTTCTTATCCAACATAGTATGTAAGACATAAACCCAACAGAAACCCCCTGATACAATCCAACCACCAAAACAGGAACCAGAGCTGGAAATAGCTTGGGGCAAAAGTGAGATCAACAACAAAATCAGCACCGCAATCGAAGAAGTGAACAAGAATCAATCAAAGAAGTGAATAAAACTCATGGAGGTGAGTAAGAATTTTGAAATAAAACCGCAGTCGCCTCAATTATAACAAATACGGTCTAAAGAACAGACCACCAACAAGAACATCACTGCAATAGAAGCAGAGAACAACAGTCAGCATAGTAACTGCATAACACTTATGGAGGTAAGTAAATATTTTGGAAGAAAATAGCAGCCGCCACCTGTAAATAATGAAGGTGCAGATTAAAAATATTTTTTTGAGATAACGTAGAAGATCAAAACTTGGTAAAGTAAAGGAGATCATCAACGAGATTACGAATGGACCGAGAGGTATTATTAAAAATGCGATTATTCCTTTCGGTCCAAATAATCCAAGTCAAAGCCATCTTGGTCAAATCCCAAGATTCGAGCACCGAACGGCTAACACTGTGGCTCCTCCAAGAGGTCCACCATGAAAGGATAAAGATTGGACGAGAATGGACATGCCAAGCGTTTAAGAAAATCGACCATAAAGGAGTTAAAAAAGAGCATTGCAAGAATATGTGATCCGAATCCTCATGGTGCATAAGGCAGAAAGAACACTGCTGCCCTAAAGCTAAATTCATATATAATTTTAATTTCTAAGAGCATCCACAGTCGTTTGCTATATTTGCTAATTTCTCATTTTTTGAGAAACGAACTCCTGCAGTCGTTTGCTATTTTGTCATATTTTGGCAAAATCGCTACAGTCGTTTCTCATATTTGAGAGACGAACTGGCGATTCTCAAAATATAGGGGCCGAAATATGTTGTTCCGTCCCTTTTTTTTCTTTTTTTTAATGTGATCAGTCTGACCTATTTTTAATTTTTTTTATTTAAATGATCAGACGGTACATGTTGAGACAGTACATGTTGTACCGTATGAACAAACCCCCCCCCCCCCCCCCCCCCCCCCCCCCCCCCCCCCGCGGAAAATGCCTCAAACGAGACATGTTGTCTCGTCCCATGCCAAAATGGCTTGGACGGGACAACATGTCCCGTCCTAGAATCCAGGACACTTTTTATTAGGGTTAGTTTACTAATTAATCCCTTTCTATCCCAATTAATTACCTATATATTAATTTAATAATCTAATACTACTACTAATTACTAACTTATACAAATGTAGTATTAACTATTAAGGTTAAAAATATTAAAAAATTAAAGTGAGATGGGACATGTTGTCTCGTCCGTTTTTTAAAAAAAATGGCAAAATTATAGCAAAGCACTATTGCAGGCAAATTCTCATTTTGCTATTTTCATTTTGTCATTTTGTCATATTTTTTAGCAAACGTGTGGATGCTCTAATTATATATAGATAGAGGACGTGCACAACATGAAGATACATACCAAACTGCCCATTTTCACAGGGTGGATCCAATATAGTTGGTCAAAAATCAATTTTCAAAGAGTTCAAGTAAAGCTTACATTACCAATATAAAATTTGCAATTTCGAGATATATACAGTTTCAGCAATTTACTTTTGATTGCCTTTTTGTTAAAAAAAAATTGAAAAGCTAAAATGAGGTTATCTATTTTATTAATGGAAAAAAATATCAGAAAAACAAAACGTATGGACTGAAAAAACATCGGTTAGATCATATACAAGTGAAAGATCAAAATCAATGATATTTTTTTTTTTTTTGATAAAAGAGATAAAGCCTAAGGACTTCAGCCAAGCAAAAAAAAGACAAGTACAAAAAGAGTTCATATAGACGTCGAAGAACAAGGAGAGAAGTGGAGTATAAACAAAATATCCTCAAACAAAGAGGAACCCCAACACCAGAGCTTCATCTCTCTTCCTTTCCTCCTCTCTCTAGTTGCATCTTCTTCTTCCTCTTATGGAACTCACTGTTCTGGAAATGTATGGTTGCGTGCCTAATGAAGAGACTCACCAACAGCAACAGGCACCCCCAAACGACCCAAGCTCTCTCCCTGATCCTCCCCCCCCAGCTGTCCCTTCCCTCCCCCCTTACCCGACCCTACTGCCACCCCCATTGTTGTTCAAGCCCACTCTCCAAACCAACCTTTGTTCTATCCCCCCTCCCCTCCAATGATGAGGAGCGACTGCTCAGAGAGCCCCTCCACACCGCACGTGCATACAAGAGTGCGCATCAGCAACGGCAACAGAGAGAGGCACATCATCATCGCCGTTTTGCGTCTCCACCTAGAGGATGGGCCCATAGAGGGAGCCCTCCTACTAGCTTCTATGAGCGTAAGAGGAGCCCCCCCAAGGACCACAGCCGCTCCAGCCATGGAGGGAAGGAGCAATGGTACCACGACAAAGGTCGCCACCATCACCCCTATCACCACCACCAACCCTCTCACCACAGGAGCTCCCATACTCAACTCAAATATCAACCCAAATACCAACCCAAATACCAAATGCCCACATCCATTCCTCACCCTCATATCCCTACAGCTCAACAAAACAACCCCCCGCAACTTCCTTCCCACCTACATCCATCGCCATCGAAAGAGAATCCACAACTCCGATGAAATCCGTGATTGGGTGGGCCCACGAGGGAGGGTCCAAACCACGCATTATCAGGAGGAGTGTCTCCAGTTCTTGATGGGGAGTCGTCGGAGTGGAAGGTAGTTAACAGAGATAAAAACAGAGACAAAAATAGACACAGCATCTCCCTCATTCCACAAATAGACACCAAAAAGAAACAAAGAAAAGGAAAGCGCAAATCAATTCCCTGTTTTAACTACGGCGAATTGGGTCACTTCCGCCAAGATTGCACGAAGGAGGTGAGATGTTTAAAGTGTATGAAGTGGGGGCACCTTTCGTACGTCTGCACGAATGTCACCTCTTCCACCAATGATGACAGGCCAGTCAGAAGAGGCAGGTCGCCTGATAGCCCAATGCTCATCCATCTTGCCAACAGTTTTGCGACCATCAAGCTTGAAGAAAAGTGGCTGCGGGAGTGGTGTGCCATAGCGAAGGTCAGAGTAGGTCGCCCATCTGAGAATCACATTTTGCAAGAACTGAATGCCAAATGGCCTACGACAGCACACAGGGATTGGGTGGCAAAGAAGTTGTGCCATATGCAATTCTTAGTATCGTTCCCATCACCACCAAAGATGAGGGAGGTGACAGATATGGGCATTATAGACTTCGGCCACGTCAAATTGGAATTCTTCCCCTGGTCGCCGAGGTTCAGGGCGGAGCTACCGCATGGGGACCTATTCTGGATTTGGGCACATAACATACCATTACACTTTTGGAAAAAGGAAGCGCTACAGGAAATCATATCGGACTTTGGTTCCATAGAAGACATCGACGAAAGGACGATTCGGAGGTCGGAATTAATCTCCGCTAGGATTCTTATCCGGAGCCCCGACATCGCCCTCATGCCAAGATTTGCAAAGGTCTTCTCGTTTGAGGACTCATACCTTATCTGGTTCGTCCTAGAAAAGACAAAGAAACCGGATTCAAGGGAGCTCTAGTCCCCCCTTTCCTCTACCCTCAGAGATGGGCGCTCTTACTTGCAGGTGGTTGTGCCTGAATGGGAGCTCACACTAGATGGTGCCCACGAGGTGGAGAGAGCACACCGTCAGCTCATCCTAGCGGCAAGGGGAAATGAGGCATGCATGCTGAATGGCGAAGCCCAAACATCTCCGCCGCTCAACGGAGACAAAGAAGGAAACTTCACCAGAAAACCCAACGGTCGGCAACCAAAGCCAAGTATGGAAAGTTTCGTAGCCCCAGAGCCTGCCGTTGGGAATCTTGCCTCAACAAAGTAAAAAATGGAAGTCAAACCCTAGATAATAGGGTTCGAATGCCCAGAGAGGATCAGGTTGCAGAGAAAGTAACCACCTTAGCTGAATATAGACAGGAACCAAGACCCATTGGTCAAAACAGTCCAAAGATGGCATCTTTGGGATCTTTTGTGAGGAACAAGACGAAAGGTGATGCTTTCGAAACTAGAGGGCAGGCTTCAAGTGAACAAAAAGGAAAGATTCTGGAAAGCAAACAGATTAGGGAAGGAAGGCACACAGTAGATGTGCTCCGTTTTGGTGCTACGGAGCTGGCATTGAGTGCGTCACCCACCAGAAAGGCAAGATTTAGGAAAGAGGAACAGGAGAAGGTGAAAAGCGAGCGAAAGAGGTGCTCTGCTTTACCGCTATTGGTTTCGAGAAGATGAAGGGACTAAGCGCCCCCTCGAGCACAATGCTCACCACGACCGCAGCGCCCACGTATCAAGTTTTGCCACCTGTCCAACCCGTCTGCGCCTCGACTAAAGTAAGAACAGACAGTGATTTGACGAGCGTTGGGCCCAATGAGGGGCCCAAACTAGCCACTTTTGAAATCAAAGGTCTTCAACGGGTGGGTCAGATGAGCGTTGGGCCCAATGATACTGGGTAGGAGCCGAATTTGGAGTCTTTCAAGACTAAATACAATGGGCCTAAAGAGAGGCCCATTACGGAGTCAACATTGCAAATCTTGGGTGACTGTTAGAGCCCTTCTGTCATGGTGGAACAGGCTCCGATTTTGCATGCTACTGAGGGTACAAGTAAAGTGCTTGTGAGCCACGAGGAGGAAGACGATCAAGAGGCGAGACTGAATCAAGATTTTGTCTATTATGAAGAGGATTCCTTGGATGAGGCTGATGATAAGGCTTGGTTTATGTCCCCTGAGTTGGTTCCCTGCATATTTCCAGAAGGACGGTCGATTGACTCAGATGGACTGGCTGAAAAGCTCGCGAACATATCACCAGAGTTGGTACCTTGCACATTCCCCCCAACACAAGCAATGGTTACAAGCACTTCTCAAGGCAATACAGTTGTCAGGGTCCACAAGAGGGCTATGGAGGAGTCCTTAGATGACTATCTGGAGATTGCGGCAGCCGCTAAAGCAGCCAAGACAAGCGTCGGAGGTACAAGCTCTTTCTTAGCTTCTGTCTTTAATTTCATGACTAATACTGATATTTTTTATCAAGCCAAAACCTGTGGTCTTGCGGTTAACGATATTGATAGACACACCCTCCTCCTCAATCAAATTAGAGAATGGGAGTCCGATAGGGTTATCCTTAATTTGAACTCGTCAGCCAAAATGAGTCACGTTCCCCCCTAACCGTAGTTAATGGAGGCCCTATTCTGGAACGTTAGAGGCCTCGGTAGGCGGGGTAAGAGAGAGAGATGGTTAAGGAAGTCATAGCCAGATCTAAGGCTAACATTGTGGGTCTCCAAAAGATCAAACTTTCACACATGACTAGACTGAATAGAGTATGGGGTAGTCGTATCTCAGAATGGAGGATGTCCCCATCAGTGGGGGCATCTGGGGGTATCGCCCTAGGGTTTAACCCAAACATTTTTTTTTCTAGACGAGCTCTACGGGCAATTTTCTTTGTCGGTATTGCTTCAGCGAAGATCCGACCAGTGGACTCAATCGGTTACGGTGGTCTATAGACCGCATACCTCTGTCTTCAGAATGGCCTTCTGGACGGAACTAAGGGATATCCAAGCACACTGGCCACACCCTTGGGTGGTGGGGGGCATTTTTAACATTACAAGATTCGTCTCAGAACACAGAGGCAGGGGATCCATCGTTCTATACAGGGAAGCTTTTAATGAGGTCATCACAGACCCTGGAATTGGTTGACATCCCTATCTCAAATAGGCTTTTCACCTAGTCGAATATGCAGGCGGCACCCATTCTAGCTAAGCTAGATAGAATCTTGGTCTCCACGGATTGGGAGACCAAATTTCCGTTCGGAAAAATCACTCCCTAAACCAATCTCTGATCACATACCTATTTTCTTATCTTCCGGGGAAGACCAACCCAGAAAGCCATCATAATTTCGGTTCGAAAAAGTATGGTTAGAAATTCAAGGCTTCCACCATATGGTCAACGAGAGTTAGGCCAACCCGACCAAGAGTCGTGAGGCGTCCACTATATGGTGTGAAAAAATTAACAGACTCAGGGGTAAGCTTAGGAAATGGAACCGGACCAGATTCGCGCTGATTTGGAGAGCAAAGGAATCCTTTCTTGAAGGGATTGAGGAACTTGAGAAGGTTGAAGAAACTAGGGATCTACTACAGGAAGAGCGGAATCAATTGCTCCAATTCAGACAGGAAATCGACCAGCTCTACAGGATTGAGAAAACAAAATGGCAACAACAGTCCAAAATTTCGTGGCTCAAAGAGAGAGACGTGAACACAGCTTTTTTCCACTGAGTTGCCAGCGCACAGCGTAGAGCTAACCTCATACACTCAATCCAGTCGGATTCCGGAATGGTTCAAGGTGACATTGCTAATGAGCTGGCCTTCCAGTCCCACTTCAAGCACCTCTTTGGACAAAAAGCAGCCATGAGGGTCCCTCTCCAACACGATTTCTGGCAAGACTAGGCAAGCACTTCAGACCCTAGGCTGCAATCCCTTGAAGCACCCTTCACTGAGAAGGAGGTCTGGGAGGCAATCCAACAATTTGGAAAGGATAAAGCTCCAGGTCCTGATGGTTTCCCGATTCTATTCTATCAGATATTCTGGGAGGAAATCAAAGACGACTTCCTGAAGCTGTTCGCAGACTTCTACGAGCACAAACTCAAATTAGGGAGGTTCAACTATGCGGAGGTTGTGCTGATTCCTAAGAAACAAGACTCCCGACAAGTTGGAGACTTTCGCCCCATAAGCCTCCTTAACTGCTCTATAAAGATCATTACCAAGACCCTCGCTAACAGACTCGGAAAGGTAATGGATGGCCTCATTAGTCAGGACCAGATGGAATTCATCAAAGGAAGATGTATTCAGGATAGTATAGCAACAACGGAGGAGACTATCCATCAATGCCACTCTTCGAATTCTAAGAGCTACCTCCTGAAACTGGATTTCGAGAAAGCCTATGACTCTGTTGAATGGGACTGTTTGTTGGAAGCGCTTGCTGGTAGGGGTTTTGGGGACAGGTTGATCAGATGGATCCACACTTGTCTTACCACCAGAAGAACGGCTATTTTGGTAAATGGGATTCCAGGCCAACCATTCTCCTACAAACGGGGGCTTAGACTAGGTGATCTGCTCTCACCCCTTCTCTTCACCATCGTGGCAGATGTTCTAAGATCCATGATGGCTAAATGCAGTAGAGCAGGTTGGATTGTACCAGTGGCTAAGGGAGTCACTCGTCAAGGATGCTCTATTCTCCAATATGCAGACGATACTCTCTTATTTGGCAATGGGAACTTAAGGGAAACCACCGTCTTCAAAGAAATTTTGTATTGCTTTGAAGCCTAGTCTGGCCTCAGAGTCAATTTCCACAAAAGTGCTCTCATTCCCATTGCCCTGACACCAGAAGAGGCTCTTGATCATGTCACTATCCTCAACTGCTCCACCGAGAGTTTCCCCATTCAATACCTTAGAATGCCGCTAAGATCTGGGAAACTCAAAAAAGCGGATTGGCTACCCATCATTGACCGGGTTGAGAAACGGCTTGCAGGATGGAAAGGCAAAGCCCTATCCTTGGGAGGGAGAGTCATGCTTATTAATGCAGTACTCTCAAACCTTCCTACCTATTATCTCTCCTTCTTTGAAATGCCGCGATGGGTAATCCAAAAAATTGATCGGACTAGGAAATGTTTCTTACGGAAAAGGGCAGACCCGGACCTTGGTGGTTACACCCTAATTAGATGGGAGAAGGCGTGCATGAAAAAGATACATGGAGGCCTAGGTATAATTGATCTTCGAGATGTGGATCTAGCGCAATTGGGTAAATGGTGGTGGAAAATATTCCACCCTAATGGAGAAGGGTGGCAACAATTTGTTCAGGGATATATGCATGGGAATGGAACGAGAAATCTGGACTTCAGGATAGGCCCTCGGGTTTCTTGGTTCTAGAAAGGTATCACTAAGGCATACGATCCCTTCCATAGCTGTGTCAAATCAACTATTGGTAATGGCAGACTCACCAGATTTTGGTGGGATAAGTGGTGTGCTGACCATACACTCAGAAACCTGTTTCCCGATTTATATGAGCAGGGGACACATCCACACTGCACGGTGGCCGCAGCCTGGAAAAGAGGCACCCGGAATCCATATTTCAAACAACCGCTTGACTTAGGCTTTCAGCTCAGACTAACGGAACTTCAGGCCTACATCACCAACGCTGATATTAGCTTCTCTCAGGGACCCGATAAGAAATCCTGGGGATTAGAGATGAACGGCAAGTTCACGGTTCGCTCCATGTATAACCGCATCCATTTTAGGGGATATACCCCAAAGTGGTCTACTGTCATTTGGAAAACGAAAGCCCCGCTAAAAATCAAAGTTTTCTTATGGTTGGTATTAAATGATGCGATCCTGACTAGAGAAAATCTCGCTAAGCCCCAACCGAATATAGACTCTCAATGCAAATTCTGCAACGCTGCCCTGGAGACTAGAAATCATATTCTTCTTTAGTTTCCTAGGAGCAAAGCGGTTCTCATAGAGGTACTCAGCGCCATAAGGACATCTCAATATCTTAGTACATACGAGGACCTGTGGGTAGGTCCAAAGTTCGCAACGGAAAGGGGAACTATGAGAAAAGCGTGATATATTGCGATCGCCGCAATGACCTAGGTTCTCTGGCTAGACAGAAATATGTTGGATCCTATAGGCAAGGCAAGAAATACTAGAGGGAGGGTGAATAGTGTTTTATAAAATTTAAATTGCAGAATTAGACTTTTCTTCTGATCAGTCGACTTGAAGAGATAAACCAGTCGACTGAAGCGACAGTTAAGAAGAGTATTTTTAAAGCGAGTCTGATCAGTCGACTTATAGAAGAGCCAGTCGACTTATCACACAAGTTTTCAGAGATAAAGTAGTACAAGTCTGACCAGTCGACTTACAAAAGTACACAGTCGACTGTCTAGACAAGTTTCGCAGAAAGCTATAAAGTAAGAAAAAGGAATACAAGTTCAAAGAGATACAACCACAGATTACACACGATGTATCCTGGTTCGGTCCTTCCGACCTACATCCAGTCCGCAAGCAACTCACTATTCTTGAAATAATTACAAGAACGCCCTACGACGTTAGACAACAACCTTGTCCAACCCGTAGTCCTTTCTCACAACTAGAGAAAGCAATCCACTCTTCCACCAAGAGTGATAAACCTAACTCTACACCCTAGAGCCCTACTCTCCAACCGAGAGGAAATCACTCTCACAACCCGAGAGTAAAAAACAACAACAAAAGAGTTACAATCAACCTGTAGCCTTGTTGTGGATGTGATTTTATGCGTGGCTATTAGGCCAACTTCCGAGATTAGTCTCAAACGAAATTACTATTATGTAAGACTGATTTCAGAGAACCAAGATTTAGAAAGAGAATGCTTTTGAATGCTTCTTCTTGTTTTAGAAGCAAAAGCTTGAAAACTTTGAAAAACAAAAAGCTTGGAAAGTTGTTAACCTTATCACAGTGATTTCTATTCTCTATTTATAGAATTAGAAACACTGGACGTTGGGAGGCAGTTGTACCAACTGTCAACCAACGGAAATAACCTTTTGAAATCGAAAAAATCAAAATTTGAAATCAGCAAACTGTCGAAACGACTTGAACAGTCGACTGGGTAGCCGTTATGAGTCGACTGATCAGAGTTTGAATAAGTTCAGTCAGTTTCGTACTAAGACAGTCGACTGATGCTTTATGGCAGTCGACTGGTACTTAACAGCTGAGCTTTTTCAATCTTTGTTTCGATTGGTGTGAGTGTGTGTGACAAGGCTTTTACAGATTTTCTAAGACACAATGAAAAAAAGATTACAACTGTTACAAGACACTTAATACAGTAATTTGAAGCATATGTCTTGTTCTTGAGTCTTGAGATAGCTTTTAGCCTTCGTCTTTATCTTATAAGCTAGCAACCTTGTAGCTTTCTTGATCAATTAGCAATAAGAACTTTGTTCGTAGCTGTGCTTGATCAACTTGCTTTAAGAAGCTTGTTAGAACATTTTGTTTTTGTATATCCTGTAATATATAGGAAGTAGAATAACAACTTGCATTGTGTTGTAATCATCAAAATCAAGAATCAACAAAATAATCTTTATTTTCGTAGAACTTGCAATAGTATTTCTGGCAATTTGACTCACATTATGCACTTTATTTCATTTTGGGCTAATGTGGCAGCAGCAGGTCCTAGGGAAAGGATCGCGAGTGTATTTCAGGTACAGGACTTTGATGACGAGGAGATCGAGATCGGACCAACGATCGATGGATAGCTAGCAGGGTTTGTTGGGGGGTTTCTTTTGTCCCACCCCCCATGTTCGGGGTGGAGTTTATGTACTTTTGTGTTATTTGTAGGATTTTGTATAGGCTCAGTACTCTGAGTTTGTTTTGTTAATCACTAATTAATGAACAGGGTGGTCAGACTCCACCTTTTCTTCAAAAAAAGAAAGAAGAAAAAAAACTCCACCAACATAGTAGCAAGATAACCTCAAACAAAGAGGACCAAGACTCCAGCAAAAGTCAAAAAGGGTGAAGATTTGGTGAATTTGCAAGGAACTTTTTGGTAGGTTATGATAATGAGAGAGAAGTAGAGTATAAACAAAATATCCTCAAACAGGGAGGATCAAAACTCCAACAACTTAGTAGCAATATAACCTCAAACAAAGAGGACCAAGACTCCATCAAAAGTCAAAAAGGGTGAAGATTTGGCAAATTTGCAAGGAACTTTTTGGTAGGTTATGATAATGTTCATAGGATTGTGTATGGGACAATTTATTAGAAAGCATGACAAAAGTTGTGAGGAAAATGACTCATCTCTAATCTCTAATATTATAACAGAAATGTTGAGGTTGTCATTTATAGATAACTTGTAATATGTAGAAATTCAATCATTTTATAAGTTATATTAATCATTTATTTACTCAGCTGTTGTCGTTACCATAATACCCTCAAAGTTCCAATTTATTTAAAATATAATTATTTACAAAAATGTCACCCATATAAAATAAAATTTTGTATCACTAGAGATAATTTGTAAAAAGTATGTGATAAGTAAAGAATAATCTAAGATTTGAAACTAGATTATGTCTTATTATTTACTATATAAAAAATTTAATTAGAACATGCATTGCATGTACAGATTATTAGTAATCCATATAGTATGACCACAAGTTGAGCGGAAAAGGACTTGCATAAATGTTAAATTAATGTCATATGACTTTCCATTCAATACTCTAGTCCTGTGACTACGAAAACTCGTGATATGTGGAGATCTGTAATTTTCAAATGCCTACTTTAGCTATTTTGTATACTTAGCATATATATCTTTACTACTGTAAGCGTATTTCCCGACTAGAACATATACATTAGGAAATATATACCTTCAGTCAAAAAACGATGCATGCAGGAAATTAAACTGAACCTTCGTTGTTATTCAGGAAACTATCCAACAATATCCATATTCCATAGTCGATGAAAATGGCTTTATTTCATTTATTTAAAAATTAAAATAACTCACAAGAAATAAATGATACAAATAATTCACGGAACTCCTGTGGCATTCAGAAAACGACACCTATTTTCAACATTATCCTTTTATATATCTATATAATAAATTAACAAAGAAAGCTATCAAGTAACTTTTCTTCAATTTTTCAAAAAATCAAAGATACAAATCTAATGTCACAAAATATATTTTTTTCCTACCCAAAATTTTTTCGCCAAAACTCAAATTAAAATTTCCCACCCAAAACAACTCCTATATTTATTTAATTTTTATTTCTCTCTCTCTCTCCCTCCCTTTTCTATTCAAAAAATTAAAAATTTTAAAAATTTTAAAAAATTAAAAAAACTATAAAACTATAAAAAATAAAAGTTTAAAAACTTTAAAAATAATTCAAAAAATTCAAAAAAATCATATAATATGTTTTTTGCTGGACCCTCAAAAATTTCTCATATAAGAGTAATACTACATCCACTACCAATTTCACTATATTTATTTTTTCAGGTTTCAAGTTTGTAAATCTATATAATAAATTACAAAGAAAGCTATCAAGCGGCTTTCCTTCAATTTCCCAAAAAATAAAAGGTCCAGATCTAAGCTCACAAAACATATTTTTCCCCTCAAAACTCAAATTCAAATCTCCCACTCAAAACATCTCCTATATTTATTTAATTTTTTTTCTCTTTCTCCCTCCCTCCCTTTTCTAATTAAAAAATTAAAAATTTTAAAAATTTTAAAAAATTAAAAAAAATATAAAACTATAAAAAATTAAAATTTAAAAACTTTAAAAATAATTCAGAAAAATTATATAATATGTTTTTTGCTGGACTCCTCAAAAGTTTCTCATATAAGAGTAATACTACATCTACTACTAATTTCACTATATTTATTTTTTCAGGTTTCAAGTTTGTAAATCTATATAATAAATTACAAAGAAAGCTATCAAGCGGCTTTCCTTCAATTTCCCAAAAAATCAAAGGTCCAGATCTAAGCTCACAAAACATATTTTTCCCCTCAAAACTCAAATTCAAATATCCCGCTCAAAACATCTCCTATATTTATTTAATTTTTTTCTCTTTCCCCCTCCTTCCCTTTTCTAATCAAAAAAATAAAAATTTTAAAAATTTTAAAATATTAAAAAAATATAAAACTATAGAAAATAAAAATTTAAAAACTTTAAAAATAATTCAAAAAAATTATATAATATGTTTTTTGCTGGACTCCTCAAAAGTTTCTCATATAAGAGTAATACTACATCTACTACCAATTTCACTATATTTATTTTTTCAGGTTTCAAGTTTGTAAATCTGTATAATAAATTACAAAGAAAGCTATCAAGCGGTTTTCCTTCAATTTCCCAAAAAATCAAAGGTCCAGATCTAAGCTCACAAAACATATTTTTCCCCTCAAAACTCAAATTCAAATCTCCCACTCAAAACATCTCCTATATTTATTTAATTTTTTTTCTCTTTCTCCCTCCCTCCCTTTTCTAATCAAAAAATTAAAAATTTCAAAAATTTTTAAAAATTAAAAAAATATAAAACTATAAAAAATAAAAATTTAAAAACTTTAAAAATAATTCAAAAAAATTATATAATATGTTTTTTGCTGGACTCCTCAAAAGTTTCTCATATAAGAGTAATACTACATCTACTACCAATTTCACTATATTTATTTTTTCAGGTTTCAAGTTTGTAAATCTATATAATAAATTACAAAGAAAGCTATCAAGTGGTTTTTCTTCAATTTCCCAAAAAAGAAAGCTATCAAGCGGCTTTCCTTCAATTTCCCAAAAAAATCAAAGGTCCAGATCTAAGCTCACAAAACATATTTTTCCCCTCAAAACTCAAATTCAAATCTCCCACTCAAAACATCTCCTATATTTATTTAATTTTTTTCTCTTTCTCCCTCCCTCCCTTTTCTAATCAAAAAATCAAAAATTTTAAAAATTTTTAAAAATTAAAAAAATATAAAACTATAAAAAATAAAAATTTAAAAACTTTAAAAATAATTCAAAAAAATTATATAATATGTTATTTGCTGGACTCCTCAAAAGTTTCTCATATAAGAGTAATACTACATCTACTACCAATTTCACTATATTTATTTTTTCAGGTTTCAAGTTTGTAAATCTATATAATAAATTACAAAGAAAGCTATCAAGTGGTTTTTCTTCAATTTCCCAAAAAATCAAAGGTCCAGATCTAACATCACAAAATATATTTTTCCCCCAAAAGTTTTTCCCCAAAACTCAAATTCAAATCTCCCACTCAAAACATCTCCTACATTTATTTAATTTTTTTCTCTTTCTCCCTCCCTCCCTCCCTCCCTTTTCTAATCAAAAAATTAAAAATTTTAAAAAATTAAAAAAATATAAAACTAAAAAAAATAAAAATTTAAAAACTTTAAAAATAATTCAAAAAAATCATATAATATATTTTTTGCTGGACCCCCAAAAATTTTTCATATAAATATAATGCTACATTCACTATCAATTTCACTATATTCATTTGATTAATCGATTATGTAACTCTTGATCTTTGGTTAATTTTATTTATTAATATTTTCTTTTAAGCTAATTACCGATATGGGATAACTTACTCACATCTTACCTCTTAATCCGTTAATCCGTGAGCTACACAGACCATCCATGGTGGGCCCCCATGTACAAATGCCATGTCATCATTCAATGAAGAATGCAGCATGGTCCTTCTGCATTTTCATGTACCGTGGGACCCCCCATGTACATTCCAAATCAACATTTAATTACCATCTTCATTTCATTTTTAAGCCTATAACAGCATTCACATATACTACATATATATATCATACTACTTTCTATTATATTATTTTGAAAATTACAGGATGTTACAGAAAATAGCAAATATCTCATGAACAGTCAAATTTCATTATTTTTCACATTCAAAGTTATAAGAAATTGGATATTATACCCTCATTTATAATTATTTTTTAACATATACTAATGAAAACATAGACTTTTATTTACAACTAATTATTATTTTACTATTCAACTCTGAGCTACATAATTATTGTTTTACTGTTTACAAGACTTTCATATGTTGTATCGTTTCGAAGACGTGCCGTAGGCACGTGCCCACGGGCAAATCTAGTATATATATATACACACACACACAATTCAAATTGTGAAAGCATACAACAATAAATAACTAAGACTAGCGACGTAGATTCCACAGGGAGGATTGCCAGCGTAACAATTCAAATTGTGAAAGCCTACAACAATAAATAACTAAGATTAGCGACGTAGGTTCTAGAGGGAGGATTGCGAGCGTATTCTAGGTAGATGATTATGATGATGATAAAGTCGAGATAGGCCCGATGATCGATTGACTGCCAACTTGGCCTTTTACTGTTGATAGATCCCCACTGCTCCAGGATTTGTTGGGAGATTTGATGTATTTTATTTAGACGCATGTATGTTTTGTCCATTCTGTTCTTCTTTTGTCCCATCCCATGCTTGGAGTGGAGTTATGTACTTTTATGATGTTTTAGGACCATATACTTGGCTCAGTACTTTGAATTTGTTTTATTAACTACTTATTAATAAAATAGAGTGGCCATACAAAAAAAACTTGATACAGCTATCCCTATTTTCTTCATAATCAAATAAATCGTTGTTTCCCCACTTTAGCTACAACACAATCTAGTCAACAAAAATTTTCAAAAATACTCATTCAACTAACAATCAAGAAAAGACTTTCCCGATCATGTTCCGAGGGAAATCTTTTCTTAATCAAATATATATATATTTTAAATAAAAATAAAAAATTTCCATAAAACCCCCTAAAAAACATCAAAATCACAACTCATCATTTGGTTTCTAACCTCGCCCTCACACTTTCCGACCACCACCTCTCCAAACACCTCATCCACACACTTTTCCACATCCACCCCTTCTTTACCCTCTTCCCATTCTACCCCTACCGGAACAAACGGCGGCCTTGACACCGCCAAAACCTCTTCCCAAACTACCCCTCTGAAAAACTCATGCCCTTTAATCCCCTCACAGTTTATCCTCTTTTCCGAATCCTTTTCCAACAATGCCCCTATCAGATCCCTTAACGCCGTCTTCTCCCCGACCAACTCCGCCTCCCTCGTCAAAATCCGATAAAACGTTTCCTTCCGACTTTTCTGCCCCCGAAACGGCGTCCGTCCGTACAACATTTCGTATAGGACAACCCCCAAACTCCACCAATCTACGGCGTAGTCGTGGCCGCTCCCTTTGATGATCTCGGGTGCCACATACTCCTCCGTCCCCACAAACGAATTCGACTTCCCCGAGTCCGAATTTTGAGGAGAATCAACTGTTTTTCGTTTGTTCGAATCCGATATTTCGGGCGATACGAACGAATTGATGGAGAAGCAACCGAACCACCGCCGGTTGCTGCGTCTCTTTGTCGGGTCGGGTTTCGGGTTGTTGTCGGGTGGTGGATTTGGTGTGTTTTTGGGCGGGAGCTTGACTGAGAGGTCGAAGTCGACGAGCATTATGTGGCCGGATTCTTGGATGAGAATGTTTTCTGGCTTCAGATCTCGATACACGATGCCTAATTTGTGGAGGTGCTCCAATGCCAGCACCAGTTCCGCAGCGTAGAATCTGGAGAATGAAAAGTACAATTAATTAATTAATTAGTTAATTAATTAATTAATTAATTAATTAATTATAGATAGATACATAGATATGATCATCTTACTTGAACAAAATTTTTAATTTAAATTTCTGCACGCATGCTTACTTGATGATTTCGTCGGAGAACATGTGCTCCGTCTGTCTTCTCCGCAGTGCGGCTAAATCGCCGCCAGAGCATAAACTTATGGCGAACCCGAGAATTTTGTCTGTAGATACGACGGCGTGGAGGGAAGGGAGGAGAGGGTGGCGGAGCGAGGACAACACATCACGTTCGAACCAGATTCGACGGTAGGCGTCCTGTTGGATGGGCTTGGTGTTGTGTTTCTTCTCGATGAATGATTTTGAGATTGCTTTCAAGGCAAGAGTCTGGTTGTTGAAGTTTACGAGGAAGACTACGCCCTTAGCGCCGCGGCCGAGGAAGGAGACTGCATGGAGTTGGCTGAGTTCCAGTTCCGGGACTTCACCGCGGCCGAGGACGGAGACTGCATGGAGTTGGCTGAGTTCGAGTTCCGTGACTTCCATCGTGAAGGGGGGGGGGGGGCGAAGGGAGATTACTTGGTGAAGGACTGCGAGTTAGTAGAAAATGGGGAGTGCATGCGAATGTGAATGGGGTGACGATAGGAGAATCGGACGTTGGTATTAAATGGTTTGACGAGGGACTTCTCTCGTTGGCGGAATAGTGTCCGCGGTTTTTATTTTGGTTATAGAATTTGGGAGCTGAGGAGAAATCTCAACCGTTCTTTTTTTAAAATAAAAAATGAAATTGTTTTTTGAGAATTCTTTTAGACTTTGTCAGTTTTTTAGTTTCTTTCTAATGTTAAAATGGTTTGGGAAATGATTTTAAATTGAGTTATTTCTGTATAAAAGGACAAATAAGGTGAATAAGAATAGAGGTGATCGTTACTTTCAAAATATGATCTAAATAAATCAAATGTTAGATAACTATAAGTAAATAATTCACCTCAACAATACTGTACTTATGTCATCTTCTTATCAAAAAAAAAAAAAAATACTGTACTTATCTTTTTTTTTATTTTATTTTAAACGATGGGTATAACTGCCCGTGTTTCATTAAAAATCTTTTAATCAAATATGCATCCAAGCAAAAAGTAAAGATGTTCATGAAAACTCTACTTATCTTCACTAACCATCACCATCGTATTCAAAAATGACTTAAAAGCTTAAAATTTTGGCAGTTTGGCAATTTGGAGCAGCAATTTGTAACGATATAATGTAGAATACAAATTGTATCAATAAATTAGTAGGGTGCGTCAAAATCATCTCTTTTTTCCACTTTCTAAAGTCTGATTTATTTATCTTTTTAGGCTAAATTAGAAGAAAAAAACACCCTGAACTATACATTTTCTGCAAAAAACTGTACTGAACTTTTTTTTACGTAAAAAATTCTTCCGAAGTATGTTTTCAAAAAAATTTCTTGAAGTATATTTTCAAAAAACAACATATAACTTTTCTTCTTATATTAGATAACCTCATTCAGAAAACATCATGTAACTGTCTCATTATTATCAAAAAATTTTATTCAACTTTAACAGAAAATTCACGCTGTTGGTCGGAGTAAGTTTTTTGAAAACATTATTCAAGAAGGCTTTTTGTGCAAAAAAAATTCAATGCGATTTTCTGCAAAAAGTATATAGTTTACGGATTTTTTTTCTTTCTAATTTAGCCATTTTTTTAATATTCTAAAGTCTGTTTTGGGTAATCTATCATTCACAAAAAGGAAGACTTTCTCAAGTCTTATCTATCTCATCACATGCAAGGTAAACAATTAGCTTTCTCCTTGTAATAAAAGAGTTTTTCATCTCTACAAAAGAGCAATTGTGACTCATGAATCGGACAATTATTCATGTTGCCAGTGGTTCTCAACCATTCGCACACTTGGGTCTACGGGAGAAGAACATGTTCATTAATCCAAATGCCTTTACAATGAAACAAGATGACCGACTCTACATTTTCTTTAAAAAAAAAAAAAAAACAAAAACCCAAATGCCTTTACATTTGTTCGTATGAAGAATTGAATTCACTGAGGAGGTTGAAACGAAACACAGTTACCATTAACTGCAAAAAATTTGAATTATCTATATATATACACACGACATTATCTATATTTATACACGGCATTTTGTTAAGCGCAGTCGTGATTATTCTAATATATGCACGAGGTAAACTTATTATGAAAGTTGTAGAATTCTGGTATGACTCAATTAATTTTTTGGTCAGTGCAAGGGGGGCATACTTTAATGGACATGATAGGGAGAATGGAAGATATCATAAGAAAATTCAATCAAGTGCTAGTTCATTTAGTACTTGTTTCCTCCCATGCCTTCTTCACTATCAGGGATTATCTACTATCACAATCCAAATAATAAGTGTCTCGTGACCTAACAAAAAAATAATAATTGCAGTTTGAATACAGAGCTAAGATATTTCTATAGGCTATTTTAAATGATTGCAGAGGTTTCCACAATCCGTACGTTACATAACAATATCACTCTATTTTAGATTTAAAAATAAATTTAGTTAGAGCATCCACAGTCGTTTGCTATATTTTCCATATTCTCATTTTATGAGAATTTTATAAGAAAGAAGTGCTGCAGTCGTTTGCTATTTTCTTATAAAATAGTAAACGAACTACAGTGGCTTCTCAAATATGAGAAACGAAGTTGCGAATCTCAAATTATAGAAGACGAGACATCATGTATCGTCTCAATATTTTTAATTTTTTTTAATATAATCGGACGAGACAACTTGTCTCGTTCCTTATTAATTTTTTTAAAAAAAAAAAAATAGGATCGGACGGGACATGATGTCCCGTCCCTTTTGGTTTTGTTTTTTTAAATTTTTTTTCCCTTTTTTTTCAACTAATCCAACGGATGAGATCTTATGAGGAAAAAAAAAAAAAAAAAAATTAAAAACCAAACGGACGGGACATGATGTCCCGTCCAGGTTTGGGGGGATTTTTTTAAGTAGGATTAGGTTGTTTAAGTAGGTTTAGTAGATTATTAAATAGGTTTAGGTTAATATTTTAATATTTAATTTATTTAATTAACATATTTTAATACTTAATTGGTAATTAATTAAATCTTCAAAAAGGAAAAATTAACGGACGAGACAACTTGTCTCGTCCTACTCAAATTTTAGCAAAATATCGAAAACAACGACTGCAGACCTTTCGATCTATTCTATTTCTATACTTGCCATTTTGTCAAAAAATAAGAAACGCCATTGTGGATGCTCTTAGATTGGAGTTTAGATACTTACCATAACCTTCATTCAATCTTAATCTTTAACTTTGAGGTGAAAAAACAAAGGTATTATACCTCCAAAATATTCGCATCCAACTAATCAATCGCATTCAATTCTCATATAGTAAAACTGAATGCATCAACAAGGAAGTAGATGACCAGATGTGGGCCACCTGGGATGGAGGATTAATTGAGGGAGAACAAATTCAGACTGTATGGGCCTGTAACACAGCTACCAGTCAAGAAGTATGATAGAATTGTAGTGTAAGAGCATATGTAGTGGCTCCGTATATTTCTAAAAATTTTGAAAATATAGGGAACGAGCTGGTTGTAGTCGTTCCCTATATTTTCCAAATTTTGGAAAAAAAAAAGAACAGTACCCTTCTATATATGACAGACGATATAGAAATTTCTCAAATATAAAAATCGGAAGATCATTTTCCATCCGATAAAAAAAAATCAATCATCTTGCGTATGATCAATCAAAAATATTAAAAAGGAGAAAAAAGTATCAGACGCAAGATCATCTGATACTTTTTTTTTTGAGTCGGAAGAAATTTCAAAATAAATAAATAAATAAATAAAAACAGCACGGATGCAAGAAGGTCTTACTTCCATTGCTTTTGTTCCCTTAAAATATAATTTTTTTCCCTATGAAATAGATACTATGGGATTGTTTATGCATATAGTCTATATTTGAGATTGGTTTGATTTTTTGATCAAGGGTTGAGATGGAAATGGCTTATAGGAATTGTTATGTGTACGTGGCGTACAATTTTTTTTTGTGAATGTGTTGGACTCATTTTTTTTAATTTTTTATTAATGGCTGAAATTGGTTTGAATTTGTTAGATCCACCGTTTGACAAAATTTTGAGTTTTTAACGACTACACGCCAAATTCAAAATTCCTATTTCTATTTCCCAAATTTGAAAATTTTGAGTCTTGCTCTAAGAGCATCTGTAGTCATCGACAACCAAAATTTGGGTATTTGGCAAATAGAAATATGAATTTTAACTTTCGGCTGTAGTTGTTTAAAGTCAAAATTTGGACGGACGATGGAAGATTGCTCGTCGCACAAAAAAAAAGAAAAAAAGATTGCATGAACGGAAAATAATTTCCAGTCCAAGAATATTTTCATTAAATAACTCATTAATTTAATCCTAATTAACTATTAATATTCATAATTAACTATTAACTATTAGTATAATCCTAATTACTACCTAATTTATCCCCCTACACATATATTGGCCTATTCCTTTAAAAAAAAAAACACAGCACAGATGTTTGGTTGGGAGATTATCTCCCGTCTGAGCCCCAAGGTGATTTTTTTCAATATTAAAATCGACGGACGGGAAATAATTCCTCATCCGATCGATTTTTTTATATATAATAAAAATGGCATGGACGGAAAATCATTTTCCATCCGACCGTATTTATTTAAAAAAAAAGGGACGGAGAATAATCCCTCGTCCGATGGAAAAAAATTCTCTCTGACGAAAGATAATCTTTTGTCTGCTATATTTTGGCAAAAGCCATTTCGTCTTTCAAATTTGACTGACCACTGTTCATCGTATCGCCAAAATTTGGGTCAATGGCCAACGACTACAACGATTTTATTTTCAAATTTTTCAAAATTTGAGTAAATGGACAACGACTACAAATGCTCTAAGAAGCTAAAATTGGAATTTTTCCCCAAACTATCCCACTTTGTGAAAGTTTTTTCCAAACCGCCCCACTTTTTTTTTTTAATTCCCAAAGCATCCCACTCGGTCTTTGAAAGACCGAGTGTAGTTAAAACTCACACGGTCTTTCAAAGACCGAGTCTTACACTTCGAAAAATCGAAGAGTAAGACTCGGTCTTTGAAAGACTGCGTAATATTTAACTACACTCGGTCTTTCAAAGACCGAGTGTCGATTGGGGGGGGGGGTTATTTCAGATCTTTTTCTTTCTTCTCTTCTCGACTTGATTCTTCTATCTACTTTTCTTCTTCTTCTCTATATCCCTTAACGAAACCCATCGTGCCATAGCTAATTTTTTGGCCGATTTCCCCTCAAATTGTACGATTCACTCCCCAAACTCATAGCATTTAAGCATTAGTTTAATTTTGTTGATTTTTGTCACCGTAATTTATGAGTTAGTTGATTCATGTCTATAATGCAGGTTCGGTAAATGTTTAGTCAACGGAGCAAGATGCGGGTAGTGCTTGAAGGAATTGTACCGATTTTGAGTTATCCTTGAATTAGTTTTAGCTTTATGTTGTAATATTTTGTAATATTTTGATGCGGGTAATGCAGGTTGTAATATTTTAAGTTAGTTTTATATTGTAATATTTTGTCATATTATGAGTTTTAGCTTGAAGATATTTGAGATTGTTTTTGTAATATAAACTCTGAGATGTTCTCTGAGATGTTTGAGATGTTTGATGTTCTCAGAGATGTTTATGAGATGTTTGAGGTTGTGGAGAAGTTGTTTGAACCGAATGCTTATGAGATGTTTGAGATATTTGAACTTGTGGAGAAGTTGTTTGAGATATTTGAGGTTGAGGAGAAGTTGTTTGAGATGTTTGAGCTTGTGGAGAAGTTGTTTGAGATGTTTGAGCTCGTGGAGAAGATGTTTATGAGATGTTTAAACTTCATACACCTTGTTTGGAGCGAATGTAAAGGGGAAATGCATGTTTGAAGCTGATTGGTGAAAAATCACACAGGCGTAAGACTCGGTCTTTCAAAAACCGTTCATAATATAACTAGACTCGGTCTTTCAAAGACCGAGTCTTGAAGCTGATTGAAAAATATAACTTACAGACACAAGACTCGGTCTTTAGTTATAATGAAAATGGTCTTTGAAAGACCGACTGTGGACTTCACTCATTTCCAGAGAACATTTTGCTTTCTGGAAAGAAGTGTACTCAAAGCTCGGTCTTTCAAAGAACGGGCTGATTATAACTAGACTCGGTGTTTGAAAGACCGAGTCTTCTTCCTGTGAGTTTTTTTTTCAATCAGATGGAAGACTCGGTCTTTGAAAGACTGAGTGTAGTTAAATATTACGTGGTCTTTCAAAGACCGAGTCTTACTCTTCGATTTTTCGAAGTGTAAGATTCGGTCTTTGAAAGTGTTACCGCTGAATCTGGTGTGGGGGTAAACAGATGAGATTTGTGAGTTCGCGAAAAAACCTGAATAGCGGATCCAAGCCTTCTGATTCCTGCCGCTACCTGCAAAGAAGTGCGATACATCGGGGTTGATTCTGGCGATGCACCCTCCGACGCTTTTGTCAGTAACCAGTGGTGATTAAGAAAGAGCTTAAGGTGGAAAAAGAGTGATTACCTGGTCACAGTGGTAGGGGGAGGTATTTATAGTCGCCAGGGAGTGATTAGGGCCCTGATTTCCTGTGTAACTGTCAGGAGAAAAATCCTCCCAATCTGTTTAGGAAACTGACCCCTAATTCCCGGTGAGAGCAAATCAGGCCCGTTGATTCGGTCAAATCAGTGACCCTGATTTTCCTCTTGCTGATCTGGGTTTGTCTTGGGTCGGGACCCGTACCCAGTTGGAGTGGATCTGTTTGTGGGGTGTTGGATCTGTGAGAAGGAGACCCAGTACCCGTTTCGGACCCATTTGTATGTAAAATTACCGTTTTACCCCTGAGCTTCAAGATTTGTGCCCAATCTGGACGGTTCCGATTTAACCCCATTTTTAGCCATATCACGAGCCCCCCACTCCTAAAGACTGAGTGTGATCAGCCTTTGAGGAGTAGTTTAACTGTTTCAGTGGCTAGTGGTGTTGTATCGGAGTCTGAATGGAGGATTTTGAATCTCGAAGGTGGTAGTGAGGTAATTTTTTGAAGCCATATGCTGTTCTGAAGCCTTGTTTGAATATTCGACGGTTTTTATCTATTTTTTTTCGGATTATTTAATTAATTTTGTGAGGTGTTAACCAATCGTTCGGGGGCCTCACCAGTACTTTCTAGGCAATAATTATTCGTTCAGGGGCTCAAAAATATCCCCCCAAAATTTTAATTATTTTCTAGAATTTTTAGTTAATTTTCCCGAATTTTTAGCAAATTTTTGCAATTTTTAAATAAATAAAACGATTTAACTAAATAAAAATTGATTTTTAAATACCGATTTATGACGTGGCGCAATCTGGACCCTTGATCAATGCCGAGCGCGAATTTCTGAGTGACCAGACGATCCCTATTCCTCGGCAGGTAGTTTCTTCATTAACGAGGATCGGTTCCTCGGTACCTCGGCTCGGCCGGTCGTCTCCTCGGCTCGGAATCAGCCGAGGTACGTGGCGTCATCTGAGCCGTTCATCTCAGCGCAGATCCCCAAAAAATGCTATCTTGTCGTTTAGTGATCGTGGCAAGATCTGAACCGTTCATCATGACGAGCGCGCTTTTCGACAAGATCCAACGGTTGAGATGGGTCGGCGAGTTTTTTCGCCATATACGAGGGTCGGTTCCTCATCCCCTCGGCTCGGTGGGGTTTTGTCATATATGAGGGTTCGGCTCCTCGGCCCCTCGGTTCGGCAGGCTGTTACGCCATATACGAGGGTCGGTTCCTCGTCTCCTCGGTTTGGAATTTGCCGAGGTACGTGGCGAGATCTGGGCCGTCCATCATGACGAGCGTGCTTTTTGACAAGATCCAACGGCTGAGGATGGTCGGTGGGTTTTTTCGCCATATACGAGGGTCGGTCCCTCGTTCCCTCGGCTCGGTACATGTAGCTCGGAATCAACCGAAGTACGTGGCATGATCCTGAGCGTCCATCTCAGTGCGGATCCCCAAAAAATACTATCTTGTCGTTTAGTGGACGTTGCGAGATCTCGACTGTCCATCATGACAAGCGCGCATTTTGACAAGATCCAACGGTTGAGGTGGGTCGGCGAGTTTTTTCGCCATATACGAGGGTCGGTTCCTCGTCCCCTCGGCTCGGAAGCTCGGTGCCGTTAGTCGAGGCACTGAGTTAGAGATTTTGAAGGATTTGTCTTTGATGGGTCGCTACCTTCTGAGCCCAGTAGCTCGGCTGCTCGGCTAAGCTGTTCGGTAGCACGGTTAAGCAGGCCGGTGGCAGGCGGTTCGGAAGGTTCACGTGGTCGGATCTGGTGCGTCCATCATGGTGTGAATCACGAGGATAGGGTTCAGATCACGAGAAAACGTCATCTTGTCGTTTTGTGGGCATGGCGCAATCTGAACCGTCCATCGAATTCTGACACGAATTTTGGAGAGATCCGACGGTAATTTCGTCTCGGAAGGATTTTTCTCGATATACGAGGGTCGGTTCCTCGTCCTCTCGGCTCAGAAGCTCAGTGCCGTTGGCCGAGGTGTGAAGACTTAGTAGCTTGGAGCTGTTTTGAAGAGACTCGGTGGCTCGGTTGCCCAGTCAAGCTGTTCGATAGCTCGGTTAAGCACACCGGTGGCCGAGTCGTGGACTTGGTGATTTGAGGATTCTTTGTTGTTGAAACTAAAACGACGTAACGCTCCGCTTTGGCGTTTTGGCTTCTTAATGGGCTTTTTAGATTCCCAAGGCGGCCCAAACTCGCTTTTGGGGTTATAAAAGATCATTCCCCCACCTCCAAACTCATTCTTCACTTTTCACTCTTAAGATTTCACTTTTACTCTTTGCTCTCTGCTAGTGGTGATCTTTGCTCCAAGGCGGTTGCGCTAGCTGTCGCGTGGGCCAGGCAATTTTCGGCGAGCTCATTCCGACCGTGAACGTCACTTCAAAGGTCAGTCTACTAGCCTTAGCTTTTTTTAGAGATGTCAAGAGTGAACTCGGGGAGTGAGGCCTCATCCTCGGGCAATGATGGTGCCGAGGAGAGGAGGAAGGCGGAGATCCGAAGGAAGGGGAAACAGGTCGCCGAGCCGGCTGCGGCCGAGGCGAGGAAAGAGAAGAAGAAGAGGAGGGTGGTCACCCAATCTCCCGTGGTCGAGGTGATCGTGGAGAACCCGAAGCAGGCCCCCGAGATGGGACGATACCCTTCTGTAATGTCCGGGCATTCGGGGGTTAGGCAGTACGAAGGCGATCTTTTGAAGAAGGCGATCTTTGGCCAGTCGGAAGTTTACGAGGAACCCAATCCGGCACTTCCCACCGAGGCAGACGAGATCGGGTCGGTGCTATCCGAGACGGATCTCCTTCGGATCAGAAAGGGGTTCGCCATCCCTCCAGAGTACAAGTTAATTGTCCCCGGCGCTGGGATGCGGGCGAATTCCAAACTATCATTGTCGGATATGTGCATGTTCGACTTCGACTCCCTGAATGCCAGACTGCATTTTCCGCTGCATCCGTTCGTTGTCCAAGTCCTCGGATGGTTCTGCCTCGCGCCGACCCAATTTATGCCAAACACATGGCGTCATGCGAACGCCTTCCTGCTCCAGTGCCACAACGCTAAAGTCGAGCCGGACCTGACGGTCTTCCGAGGCCTGTATCGAATAAACCGGATGCACAAGACTGAGCATCGGTACTACTTGGGGCCGAGGAAGGGTGTTAGGATCATAGAAAACCCGGATTCAATTAAAGGCTGGAAAGAAAAGTTCTTCATATTGAGGGGGGAACCGATGCTGCAAATTCCGATGCTGCAAATTCCGAGCCATCAATGCTCTTGGGAACTGAACCGTCTCGAGATTCGTTCCGCCATTCAACGGCCCGGATCGCGCTACCATGCTCGGATTGCCGAACCCTCAGACATCCGGTCGGCTAACCGAGCAAGTGCCCATCCGAGCATCAAAACGGAGAAAACTCACTTTTCCCTCAACTTTCGTGTAAGATCTCGATCAGACGGCCCAGATCTTTCCGGCGAAGCTAAACGACAAGATAGCATTTTCTTGGAAATGGAGCCCATCTCGAGATTCACGCCACCATCCGATGGTTCAGATTGCGCCACGTCGCCCGGACAACCGAGCCTTCAGACCTCCGGTCGGCCAACCAAGCAAGCGTCCATCCGGTGGCGCAAAGCTTCGCTTGACCAAACCGAACCCTCAGACCTTCGGTCGGCCAACCGAGCAAGCGTCCATCCGGCGGCCCAGAGCTTCGCTCGACCAAACCGAACCCTCAGACCTTCGGTCGGCCAACCGAGCAAAAAAAAATAGCCGCAACTGTAATATCCTACAATATCATGTATTCTTTCCTAATCCATCTCCCCCCCCCCCCCAAAAAAAACCCTGCTCGATATTGCTAGGGATCTCACTAATGTTAAAACCTAGAGTCAAAACTTCTCATGTAAGTCTCGCTTTAGGACAGCAAAATAATTTATGGTTTATATCTTCTTCTGTTAAAGAGCATATACAGCATTTTGTGTCAATCATAATATTACGTTTCCTAATGTTCATCTTGGACAGGATGGCGTCATTCCTAACCAACCATAGGAATGCTCTAATCTTTTTTGGTACCTTGGACTTCGAGATAGTGTTAGTATCTAAATATCTCATCCCACCATCATTCAGTTGGTGATACAACGATCTAACTGAGAAATTGTTGTTCGTTTCTAACCTCCACTCCCTTATGTCTTCCTCTCCAGTTCGTTGACCAACCATGTCTTCTACCAAACTTGGTAGTCTATGTAGATGACTCTGGTTGTCATCGGTAAGATTTCCTTCAAATTGGATATTTAGTATATCATTCCTTCACACGTTCGAGACCAATGCATCCACCTTTATCACCTCCTTAACTAGTTGTGGGAAGAGTGCTTGTAATGAATTCTCCCCGCACCAATTGTCCTTCCAGACGTTAATGTCTTTCCCGTTCCTTAATTTGCATATGGTATTATTATGGAACAACTCTCCCACTTTGGCTATACCCATCCACATGCAAGATGCTTTCCCATGTCTAAAATTTTTCCGTCCCCATTAAAGCGCGAACGATTTAAACCACCACAATTTCCTTTGATTTCTCATTTTCCACCACCATTTGGAAAGTAGCGCTTTATTCAGATCTCAAAGATTAACTATTTCCAAACCCTCGAATTCCTTCTTCTTACACAACCTACCCCAACATACCAGATGAAACCCTATTGCTATCTTCAAGTGCTCATTTCCATACGGAACGTCTCCTGCATATGTCTATTTTTTGGATCACTCATACTGGTATATTATACATCGACATTAAATATGTAGGTAAGCTACTCAGAATCGAATTAATAATTGTATTCTTCCCTCTAGCGAAAGAAACTTCCATCCAGCCAATCTCTTTTTCACATTTTCCACAAGCGGCATCCAATCTTCTCTAAGCAATCTCCCAGGTTTGATTGGGGTTCCAAGATATTTGATGGGATATTCTCCCTTCTCGCATCCCATAATCTCTTCTATTCTCTCTATCGGTGTTGTTAGCTCACTGCTCAGCGCCAACACACACAGCTCTTGTGTAAGTTAACAGACAGGCCCGACCATAGTTCAAAGCATCTTAGCAGCATTCTTATCGTAATCGTCTCCTCCATTTTGGCCACTCCCATCAGTAAAGTGTCATCCGCATATTGTAGAATGGACATAGCTGATGTAGTCCCTCCCACCGTTACACCATCGATTATTTTTGCCTCTCTTTCTCTTCTCGTCATTTCTGCAAGTCCATCTTCGATCAAGGTAAAAATCATTGGTGATAGGGGATCTACATGTCTAAGACCTCTCCTGCGTTTAATTTCTTTACCAGCTTCCCCGTTTATTTGAACACAAGATTTCCCACCTCTAATACACTTACACATCCACATTCTCCATCTTTTCCCAAATCCTCTGAGCTGCAATACCTCCTCGACACATTTCCATTCTACTGTATCATATGCTTTCTCGAAGTCTACTTTTAGCATAAAACCATCCACTTTGTGCTTATTTCCTCTAAATACTATTTTGTGGGCTGATGTGATGTTATCCATGATATCTCTACCTTGTAGAAAACTACTTTGTGACTCCTAGATGATATCCATCAGATACGGTGACAATCTACTGGTCAGTACTTAGTTATTATCTATGAGAACACTTGAAGCTAGTTAAGGATCAAGGAGAATGTCAAAATCAACCATACATCTGTTTTATCTCCCTTCTCGGGAACCTCTTTCCTCTATTATGAATTAAGAGTTTTCTTAAGGTCGCTCCCTCCCTCCCTTCCTCCAATGTGGTATTCTCCATGCTCTACTATAAGGTAATGTGCATTTTTCACACATATATGCACACATATGCATGTTTATCTAAGTACTAGGTTTTCCCATGGACACATACACGTCTTCGTGAACTATACAACATATAAAAGCCTTGTAAATACAGAAAGAAAATGCATGCAAAGCAAAGTACATAAAGAAAATGCAGGCAAAGCACATAAAGAAGGTAAAGAAAAAATCAAGCATGCTAGTGTTACTACTAACCATCCATCTGAAATGTCAAGAGATATGTGTGTGTGTGTGTGTGAGAGAGAGAGAGAGAGAGTATTTTAATTGAAGGAAAGCCACTTCATAGTTTTTTCAGATCACCTTGTTATTTATTATATAGATATCTATGCACACAAGGCCTGCCCTGGGCTCGTGCGACCTGTGCAGTCGCACTGCGCCCACGGTTGCACATGGCCCACTAATGACAGACCCCATCAGATAGAATTAATAAAGAGTTTATTCCATTTATAGCACAAAAGTCAATCTGTCCAAGTGGTTAAGGGAATAGAATTTAAATCTAATGGGTGTAGTAGGTTCAAACCTTCTTGACATTTTTTTTCATTTTATATATATATCTATTTTTTCATTATATATTTATATATACACACACGTTTATATAAAAATTTCAATAATTTCTATATTTCTTTCATTCATTGTTGAGATTATATATAGATATTTACTTTTAGAAAAAGTTTTTTAATGATTTCTATGTTGTTGCTTTTGCTTTCGTTAATTATTGAAATTGACTTAATACGTAAAACTTTTTTTAATCATCTATTTCATGCGTTGCAAAAATATGAAACTCCTTAACCACATTTATATTATTTTGTTTTAATTGATGAGACGACTAATTCAAGATATCAATTAAGTCGTCCCAGGTATTGATGCCTTTAATGATATAAAATTTGAAAAGTATCTTTTTAAATGAATTCATATAAAATTTTTAAGATATAGAATATACCATATTCATATTTTTCAACTGAATTCATATAATTTATATATATGATATCAAAATCAAAATAAAGTAAAATTAGTATTATAATATTTAAAGAAGGCCCATTTTTTTCCCGCATAAGGCCCTATAAATCTCAGGACTGGCCCTGTATGCACACATATCCAAAGGCTATCTGTGATCTATGTGTGCATGTCTGAAGGTTTAGTAAGATGGTAGTAAATCACTCATTTGGTATGTTTTTCCCTTAAGATCTTTTTCTCGATTGTGCATTAGGCAAAACGAGGCATCCTTGGGTTGCCTCACTCTCCCGCATTAGCCTTTGTTTTTTTGTGAGATTAGCACACAAGGATTTTTTTTTTTTTTTTTTTTTGAGGGAAAAGGTGGAATATGGGCACCCTGTTTCATTAATTAGAGTTTAACGAAACAAACCCAGAGTACTGGGCTCAAATACAAACTACAGACAGAAAATAAAACATACATGAAGCAACATGATGCGTACAAACAACAAATCCCTCCAACAATCCTGGAGGGTGGGTCGACAAACCAGCTCGGTCCAGCAAAATTGTGAGTATATCAGTTTAGCTTCATACAGTGCCTCCACGACACATGCACACCCACCTGAAACAAGTCTGGCAGGATTTTATCACCCGTCGCTCCCTGCATTCACCTCGCTGGGGGGAGCCCATCTTTGGGCCCAAGCCCCGCAGATCAAAAACTGATCCCACGGCACATGCACAGCGATCGCACCCTCCCATCAACTCCACCACTCATACTACAAACGTGCCAGCCGCTCCTACAACCGCTACCAAAGAGATAGCCGTGAAGAGGATACCTTCACCTCTCACACGATAGCGCTTTTCTCAGGCAATTTTTTCCCAAACAACTATCTCACTCACCCTACCTAACACCACGCTCCAGGAAAGAGCCGTGGAGATGATACTTTCACCTCTCTCACGCTCAAGCTCTCTCCGGCAATTTCTCACCACAAAGACTTATCTCGACTTAAACTCCCAATCCGAGGGAAGAGACGATGCTGTCACGAGGCAGTGGTCTAAGCTGGAGCAAGCTCAATAGCCAGATAGTAGGCGCTATGGAAACTGCACCGATGGCATCGTAGGACACTCCCGACCAACCACACCCCACTTCCCCAACACACCAACTTTACACACTTGAACCCTAAATCCATGGTGTTCGCGACAACAGGCGCGGGAGAAAGCTTTGGCGCGACACAGTCGCTCCGCGACAGTTGAAACAAACACCTTGGAAGTTGAGACAAGTGAGCACACATCACGGAGGGACCCCATCTTTGGGCCCAAGCTCTACAGACGTGCAAGACAACCTAACTTCCTGCATCTTCACACGCACTACCAACCGTCGCAGGTTGCCATGAATGGCCTCGTGAGTGTGGACATGGTGGCAAGCGCGCAGAACCTCCGGGCACCCAACAAGCAAATCATGGAGGGACCTCATCTTTGGGTCCAAGCTCCACAAACGTGCAAGACAACCTAACTCCTGGCATCTTCACACACACTACCAACCCTCGCAGATCGCCATGAATGGCCCTGAGAGCGTGGACATGGTGGCAAGCGCGCAGAACATCCGGGCTCATAACTAGCAAATCATGGAGGGACCCCATCATGAGTCCTACCCTACAATCGGACAAACCTACTTGCTTCACACCCCCAACCACAGCAAAAGCAAACACTGGGCCCATACCGAATCACCGGCCTCACCCAGTGGGATCTGGGCCAACAAGTGGGGGGGCACAGCAACTTGGCTGGCTCCATACCGCTCTTCCCTCACCTAGCTGAGGTGGGTCGTCGCCGTCGTCGAGGGGCGGCGAACTGGAGCACTGCGCTGGCCTCGTCTTCGAGTCGGCACGATCAACAGGGCGTCGTTGACGTCGTCAAGTGATGGAAGAGAACGCGGTGAGGGACACAGCGTCTCCGCTGAAGTGGCGCGAGCGACTGGACGCCGTGGATCTCTGTCAACATGAGGGAACAGTGTCTTGGTCGCCGCGCTGGAAGGGAGGGTGGGTCGCCGCATTGGTGGAGGAGTGGTAAGGGGACGACGGGGGGGGGGGGGGGGGGGGGGGGGGGGGGGGGGGGGGGGCGCTGAGGGCAAGCCGCCACCGCCCCTAGGAGTTAGATCTAAGGTTTTTGTTTTTTAGATTAGCACACAAGTTCCTATCCATAAAATACACGCATAGTTATTTTCATTTGCATGTGCATTTCCCAGAGCAAAAACTTTTTCCCATTGAAAGTAATACTCTTTTTGTTTACACTTAAAATAATTGTGAAATGTGGACGTAGATTTATTTCATGTGCAAATGCATGTGTTTGTTATACATTTCTCAAGACCGTGACGTAAATGTGAAAACATTAAGCAAAAGTAACATGCATTCAACATCTACTTTTAAGCAACATTTTTATACGAACGAAAAACCTGGACAGATTAGAGCAACTACACCAATATTGGAGTCATTTGGGTTGCCATTTTCATTTTTGGCAACCCAAAGATAACTTTGTCAAAAATTGACAATATGTTTTGCACTAATTGTTACCGTTTTGGTTGCCAAAAATTAATCTCAAGTTCAAAAAATAAGCAAGTTCAAAAAAATTTGGTGGGAAAATGACAGAATATAGGTGATGGGACATATAGTCATATACTAATGCTATATAGTTTGCCAAATTTAGTCCCAAAAAATAGCTATTTTTAAAATTGGCAACCCAAATGAATAGTTGGTATTTGGTGTGAAGGATTCTTGTCATTTGCATTGTCAAATTTAAAAATGACAATCTAAATGAATCATTGGTGTAGTTACTCTTAGTTCCATCGATGAGTTATTTTTTACTATCTCCATATCAAGTTTAATGATTCTCCGGGGTGTCAATTTTTTAATGAATTTCACAGATACTATACAGTGGAATGTACTTTTTGTCCTTATAAAATCCTGTATGATCCAGTATGATCTTGAATTTGGTTTTAAAATAATAACCTTTGTTACCAGATCATCCAATGAGAACCCTGCGAACACATTAATTACAGACGAAGACATTATAAGAAGTAGGATTGCTCTCGGGTAACGAAGACATTATAAGAAGTAGGATTGCTCTCGGATAAAGATACATCTGGTTCGAATCATATTCGAATCTGAAAATTTTACAGATACAGATATAAAAATTTTGTATCTGGATGGATAAAGATGCAGATTTGGATATCTAAATTCAAAAAAAAGGGGACACGAATACGGATATCCCAAAAAAAAAAAGATTCCGATACAGATATATATCTGCTTAGTTTATAATATATTTATTTAATAACTATATATAGTTATTACATCATATATATTAGAGTAATGCTGGAGCCATTACCAATTTCACACATTCCAATAGGTAGAGAATGATAGAATAGGTGGGAGAACTCTCCAACAGAAGTGTGCCACCTAAGGTAGTGAAGGAAATGATACTGAAATTGGTAGTGGCTAAAACATTACTCTATATATTATGCTAATAGGAGAGATGATGTACCCTCTCTCTCCTTTCTCCATTTTCAAATTGAGAAAAGAGAATAAAAGTAGAAATTCACGCATACCTTAGTATGTGCACATACCTAGCCACCACCTCCGCTCAATTTTTGACGGTATGATCATCCAGATGCAAAAAAAAACGTGCATAATTGAAGCTCCCGATCACGCCACGTCGCCACCCAATCACGCATGTCAATTCACTCAGCGGGTGAGCCTATCACGTGATCAACGTCCCAGTTCGTGCAACATCACCACATCATCCTCACACCTTATTCCACTCAGCAGGCGAGCACATGCTCAATGGGCAATCCAGTTCACTCAAAAAATCGCGCCAGCTCGAAAAATCAATAAAAAAACATAGAAAATGATTTGAAATTATGAAATTAAATTAAAATTTCAAAAATTATTATTAAATACGAAAATTTAATTATAAGTTCTGAAAAATTATTAAAAACTTGGAATCTATATAATATATTATGCTAAACCATTTTTGTCGATGATTTTTCTCATTTTTCCTCTTTAAAATTAAAAAAAGGTTGGCAAATGTAAAAGATAACTCTCCACTCTTACTCCATCCAAATTAGAATTGGAATCTTAATTATTATACTGATGTTATTAGATGAATTTTTCAAAAAAAGTCTTATTGTTTTCTTATTTTAAAAAAATTATGTGAGGTATATATTATTTTATTTTATTTTATTTTATAGAATTTTGTGCAATATTGCACAAGGGTACACTAGTATATTTATATACTGAAACAAAACCTACCCTAATCTTCTAAAGTTCCGAACTTCTATACGATTCTAAAATCCTAATCCTCCTATGTCCTAAACATCAAACCCAACCTGAATCCCCGTTCCTGATTCTCCTCGTCGTCGATTAATTATGATAGGAAGGCCATTGTCATTAATGGGCAGAGAAGGATTCTCAGGTCTGGTTCCGTACATTATCCAAGGAGCACCCCTGAAGTATGTTGCTTTACGTCACCTTTTTTGGGTTTTCAATTTGGGCTAGAAAGTGATTATTCTTAATGGGTATTTTTTTAAAAAAATGTTCAGATGTGGGAAGGGCTAGTGCAGAAGGCAAAGGATTGAGGGTTGGATGTGATTCAGATTTTGGAATGGGCATGAACCTTCCCCTCGCAATGTAAATTTTTTTTTTTTTTTTGAATTATCTTGTTTTAATAGCTAAATTGGTAATCTTTGATTTGTAGTATAATTTTGAAGGGTTGTATGATTTGGTAAGGTTTATGAAGACAATACAGAAGTCATGGCTCTATGTTCATCTCAGGACTGGGTCTTACGTTTGTGCTAAATGAAATTTTGGGTACCCTTCAAATTTACCTTATCTTATCTTTTAACTATTATCCCCCTTTCTACTTTATTTTTGACTCTTTTTATAGTTATTTTAACATACAAATTAACTGCATAGTTGACTTGCATAGTTAATGCTATCTACATGTTACTGATGATCGAAGTATTTGTAGAAAAAAATACAATTTAATATTGTTACATAAAGACAAAACAAATGTTTAATTTCAAATGGAGATTTAGAAGTCATGAGATATAGTCTTTGTTGCCGCTAAATTTGGTATGGGGGCAAACAGATAGTATTTGTGGATTCTTAGGAAAACTGAATAGCAAACCCGTTACCTTTTCCGTCGGAGTTTGACGCTGACTCCTGCCGTACACCTGCAAAAAGTGCGAGACACCGGGATTGTTCCCGGCGACGCACCCTTCGACGCTCAAGTCAGTTATCAGGGATGATTATGAAAGAGCGCAAAAACTGGTGAAAGATTGATTGCCTCTTAATGGAGATGGATGAGGGGTATTTATAGGCGTCTTAGAGATTGGATCAGGAATGTAATCCCCGTGATCTGGTAAGGAATATTCTCCTTGTGAACAGATTGGGAATGTAATCCCTAATTCCCAGTGGAGGGATAGGCATGAATCAGGGCCGTTGATTAGGATTTAATCAGAAACCCTAATTCTATCCCTCTGGATCGGGCTTTCTGCTGGTTGAAAACCCGCACCCGATTGTGGTGGATCCGTTCGCGGGTCATTGGGTCTTTGACGAAAGAGATCCAGTACCCATCTCAGACCCATTGGTAGGTGAAATTACCGTTTTACCCCTGGGCTTCAGGATTCGTGTCCGATTTGAACGGTTCCGATTAAACTCCATTTTTAGCCATATCACGAGCCCCCCACTCCCGAAGACTGAGCTTGATCAGCCTTTGAGGAGTAATTTTACTGTTTTAATGGCTAACGGAGTTGTATCGGAGCCCAAATGAAAGGTTTCGAATCTTGAAGGAGGTAGTGTGGTGATTTTCCAAGTGGATTGAACTCTGAGTTGCTCCTGAGCTCTCATGGTCATATGGAATTCTCGTAGGAATATCCTTTTATCTTCGCGAAGTGTCGATTTGTCGTTCGGGGGTCTTTGAAGATTGTTCCTGGCAATAATTGCTCGTTTGCGGACTAGAAAATGCTTCCCTACCCCTACAATTGCTTTCCAGGAGTTCTTCCTTACTCCCCAAAATTTTTAATTGTTTTTTCGCGATCTCTTGGTGGACGGGTCGGCCGTTTTCCTTCGTTGTGGGGCCTACATGCTTGTTTCACACTCCCAACCTCTTCCAGCGCTCGCTGCCCAAGAGGCCGAGGTCTGTATGCGGTTCGGCACCTCTTTCCGAAGAAGGGAGGGACCCCGGCTAGGTTGTGAGTGCCAAGAGGGAGTTCGGCAAAGTCCGAAGTCCAATCTTTCCACGTAATAGGGTCGGTGCCAAGAGCGCTCGGCAGCTGGTGCCGAACCCCAATTTTTTCCCCATAACGGGGTCGATGTCAAGAGCGCTCGGCAGCTGGTGCCGAACCCCAATTTTTTCTCCGTAACGGGGTCGGTGTCAAGAGCACTCGGCAGCTGGTGCCGAACCCCAAAATTTCCCCCATAACGGGGTCAGTGTCAAGAGCGCTCGGCAGCTGGTGCCGAACCCCAATTTTTCCCCGTAACCGGATCGGTGTCAAGAGCGCTCGACAGCTGGTGCCGAACCCCAATTTTTCCCTGTAACCGGGTCGGTGTCAAGAGCGCTCGGCAGCTGGTGCCAAACCCCAATTTTTCTCCCATAACGGGGTCGGTGTCAAGAGCGCTCGGCAGCTGGTGCCGAACTCCAATTTTTCCCCCATAACGGAGTCGGTGTCAAGAGTGCTCGGCAGCTGGTGCCGAACCCCAATTTTCCCCCCATAACGGGGTCGGTGTTAAGAGCGCTCGGCAGCTGGTGCCGAACCCCAATTTTTTCCCCATAACGGGGTCGGCATCAAGAGCGCTCGGCAGCTGGTGCCGAACCACAATTTTCCCCTTCATAACGGGGTCGGTGTCAAGAGCGCTCGGCAGCTGGTGCCGAACCCCAATTTTTCCCCCGTAACGGGGTCGGTGTCAAAAGCGCTCAGCAGCTGGTGCCGAACCCCAAATTTTCCCCCATAATGGGGTCGGTGTCAAGAGCGCTCGGCAGCTGGTGCCGAACCCTAATTTTTTCTCCGTAACGGGATCGGTGTCAAGAGCGCTCGGCAGCTGGTGCCGAACACCAAGACTTGGGTTTTTTGGGCGTAGGATGCACTACGGAGTTGGTGGCTTCTGCGCAGCTAGCAGACGTGGCAGTCATTAAATGTGAAGACTTCTGAACTTCTGACAGCTCTGACGGATAAGATGCTCATTTAATGCTGTGACCTTCGAGCTCCTGTCAGATGAGACAATAATAAATGCGGTGTACGGGTTGGCGTGGTAAACAAGGCGACGATTGTGTCGCTTTTGTCGTTTTGTGTGAATGGGTCGGTAGTATAAGCCCATTAACCTCGTTTGGCGCGCCCTTCTCTATAAAACCCCACCGCCCTCTCTCATTTTTCACTTCTCTTCTCTTTTGCTCAGGCGATCTATTGTGCTAAGCGAGTGTTTCCGGTGGTCGACGTTCGTTTTCTGGTGAAGTTTCCGGCAGCTAATTTTTCAAGGTAACTTATCCTTAGTTTACTTCTGTCTCCGAGTCGACCTCTTGGTCCGAGCCCTCCCATGAAGTTGTCGAAGATCGTACTCCGACCAAGGGCAAGAAGGTGTTTGGCAAAGATTCGATTGTGGAGGATCCGAAGCGTATGGGGGAGTTCGGAAGATTGCCGGGGCAGCTGACTGGTCTTCACAGAGTTCGGGAGCTCCCGGAGGATCAAGCCGAGCGAATTGTTCATGGGAGGGGGAGGTCCTTCGAGGAGAATGCAGCGAGGGAGACGACGGAGGCGGACGAGACGGTGTCGATCCTTCGCGAAGAGGACTTGGGAGTGATCCGGGACTGTTTCTAGATCCTGGATGAGTACGATCTCATGTTGCCGGGTCCCGGGGTTAGGGCCAACTCACCGCTGCCAATGACCAAGTGTTGCTGGTCGATCGACGCCTTCATCGCCGGGGCTCGGCTACCTCTTCATACGTCCGCTGTTACCGTGCTGAGTTGGTTCGGGGTCAGCTCCATCCAACTCATGCCGAACGCATGGAGAGTGATAAATGGCTTCGTACTACACTGCCAAGCTACGGGGATCGAGCCGGAGCTGAACGTGCTTCGGACACTCTATCGGCTACACCAGGGGAACAAGTCGGAGTACCGATACTATTTGGCTCCGAGGCACGGCGGCAGGCTCTTCATATGCCCAGACTCCATCAAGCACTGGCGCGACAAGTTCTTGATAGTGCAGAGTCCGGAGGCCTGGCCGATCCCCTCCGGTTGGGTGGAAGGGGTGCCGAAGAGGTCGAGGGCGTCGCCCAAGCTTCGTCCCGAGGAAGAAGAGGCAGTCCGGACACTTCTCGATCGGCCGAAGTACGATTGGAAGGAGCTGACCGAGGACGTCCTGTTCAAGGGGGGCTCTGCCGCGTAGATCCCAGTACGCGGCTTCTTTTTACTTTGTTTCTCATATTTTATTTTGCCCGAGTTGTATTGTGCTAACGAACTTTTGTCTTTAATGCAGAGACGATGGACTATGATGCGGTGCTGGCTTTGAGGGCAGGCCTCGCCAGTAAGGCGCCGAAGAAGGGCAAGAGGGTGGCCACCAAGTTGCCGACCCCGAAGACTCCGCGAGTCACTGCTTCGGTCGAGGTGGAGACCCTCGATAGCCCAGTCGTCGTCGGTGCAGGTGCCTCGACGTCCACGGGGTTCGGCGAGTTCCCCATCGCCACAGCCCTTGGTATGACGATGCCGCCGCTGGCGGCCGAGGAGTTCCTCACCGAGGAGCACAGGAGGATCCACATTCCGGACTGGCAAGTTCGTAAGCACGATGGATTCCTCAGCAACACCCTGGCGAGCATGCAGGCCGTCAAGCACCTGGCGATGCCGAAGGATCGCGCTGCCATGGAGGCCGGGTAGGAAGGTGACGACGTCATCGAGATCGCTCGTTCGGCCGTCTCGGTAAGCATTAGATTTTTGCCGTCGTTGAATTTCTTCAGTTGAAATTTTCCCAACTCTTTAAGTTCTTCTCTCGTTGTCGCAGATCATCGTCCACCTCGGACACCTCACCGAGAGGTTATCAGCTCTGGAGAACGAGCTGAAGCAGGAGTCCGACCAGGCTCGGAAGGAGGCGGCTCGGATGGGAAATGAGCTCGACAAGCTTCGAGTCGAGCACGAAGGGAGGAAGGCGAGGGTCGAGTACCTCGAGGGCGAGGTGGCGAAGCTGGAGGGCGACCTCCTTCGCCAGAAGGAGGAGGCGGCCAAGCAACTGGCCGAGGCTGAGGAGGCGAAGGCTGCGGCAGTGAAGGCGGCAGAGGACGCGACCCTGGCGAAGGCGCAGGGTTACCTCGCCCAAAATATGGCCAAGGCTTATGCCCAAGCCATCGCCCGGGTGACGGAGACGTACCCCGACGTTGACTGCTCGGGATGGAGGCTATTCCCAGGGCACGTTGAGGGCTTCGACCCCGAATCAGAGGGGGAAGAAGAGGAAGGGGAGGACGAGCCCGAGACCGAAGTCGAAGTCATCGGCGAGGTCCCGAACACCGCGGTTACTCCGCTGGCGGTGGTGCCCCCTTCGGAGACGCCGACCCCCACCCATGCTCGCCGTCCAGGGAAAGAGGTCGCGCCCTGACTTCGCTTGTTTTTTCTTCTTTTTCTTCTTTTCTTTTTGAAGTGTAATGCCTAATAGCGGACTGGCCACCGCTGTTTTGAAATGAATGAAATTTTTTTGAAGTGTTGGTGTTCGGCTCTGTGTCTTTGTCTTTTCTCACCAACTGTTGAAAGTTTGTTTGAAAATTTTTGAAGTGTTGGAGTTCGGCAGTGCGCTTAAAAACTTGTTTTTTTGTCTCGACTTCTTTTCAGCTTGCGGTGGTAACTTAAGCTGTCGAGCCCATTCGCTCAGTCGACAACGCTCGGGCCGAGGCTGGCTTAGGGGCGACGAGGCTGTGCTTGGCGAGATGCCGGGAGCGGCTCTACGAGGTCGAGTTGGGACTGCGCCGAGCTGAAAGTGAGCGGAACCATCTTCAACTCATCCTAGGTCGGCAGGACATCGAGATTCGGTGTCTGGAGAGCAGGATCACCGAGATGACCCCCCTAGGAGAGGAAGGTTCGCCGACCGCCTTTAGCAACGGGCTTCGGATCCAGTGCATTCGGCACAATTTGTCAAAAATAATAGCGGAAAGGGACGATCTGCTCTCCGAGATCCGCCACTTGCAAACTGTAGAGGCGGAGCTTCGGACGGAGGGAGAGGGGCTGACGGCCGAGGTGGCCAAACTGATGACCGAACGGGATGAACTGACGGCCGAAGTTGACGCACTGAAGAGGGCTACAGTTGACAAGAGTATTGAAGTCACTCATCTTCGCCGTCTCATAGCCAGTCGCTCTGGTGTGCCGGACTCCGCAATACCTCCTCGCTTCGAGGTCGATGTAAAAGATGACTCTCTGAGGGAGCGAATTTCCGAGCTAGAGGCGGAGGTTGCTCGCCTGAAACCGCGCTCGGGGCCAATCAATGTCAGGAGCACTTCGTGTACTCGCGCGGAGAGCGATCGAGGCATCACATTCTATGAGCTCGCGACCCGTCAGCGCATCGGCCATCCTAGTTCGGGGGACGCGCAAAGTGCTGTGGCCATCTCGTCGAGCGGAGCATCCGTCGGAGCGGCGGCTAGGAGCGGTGCCGAGGACACGTCTCAATTTGCCGGATTGGGTTCAAGCTCCGGAGATAAACGTCGCCGCCCTCGAGTGTCTTTAAAGCGGAACGCCCCGGTGCCACGGAAGCGCTGAAGACCTTATTTTTGGGAGCTTTTGTATTTAGCCTAAGTGTAATAAGTCGGCATTGTAACTTTCGCTTTTCAACGCCTTGTAATCTTTGTTGTATGGAAGAGTCGCTTTGTACGGCGTCCCAATTATTAATAATATTTTTTTCTCAAACTTGTGTGCTTCTTGTAGCTTTGTGTGGTTGTTTCGTTTGTGACTGTGTTCGTCGTGCCGAGGTCCCTGAGTTAGTCTTTTGCTCGTGCGGGGGTCGGCGACATGAGCATTCGGCCGGTGGTGCCGAGCTGCGCTTCGATCACTCGATCTTGTGAACTGGCGAGCTACTTCTAGCTCGCTTGGAAGTGAACTCGCAAAGTGGAATCGATAACTTAAGTTCGACGATTGTGGGAGCAATTCCGAATGGCGAACTACTTCTAGTTCGCTTAGGAGCGAACTTGCGAAGTAGAATCGAGCCAAGTGTTGGACTCCGAACCATCGTTAGATTAGTTCAACGGTTGTGGGAGCAATTCCGAATGGCGAACTACTTCTAGTTCGCTTAGGAGCGAACTTGCGAAGTGGAATCGAGCCAAGTGTTGGACTCCGAACCATCGTTAGATTAGTTCAACGGTTGTGGGAGCAATTCCGAATGGCAAACTACTTCTAGTTCGCTTAGGAGCGAACTTGCGAAGTAGAATCAAGCCAAGTGTTGGACTCTGAACTATCGTTAGATTAGTTCAACGGATGTGGGAGCAATTCCGAATGGCGAACTACTTCAGTTCGCTTAGGGGCGAACTTGCGAAGTAGAATCGAGCCAAGTGTTGGACTCCGAACCATCGTTAGATTAGTTCAACGGTTGTGGGAGCAATTTCGAATGGCGAACTACTTCTAGTTCGCTTAGGGGCGAACTTGCGAAGTAGAATCGAGCCAAGTGTTGGACTCCAAATCGTCGTTAGATTAGTTCAACGGTTGTGGGAGCAATTCCGAATGGCGAACTACTTCTAGTTCGCTTAGGGGCGAACTTACGAAGTAGAATCGAGCCAAGTGTTGGACTCCGAACCATCGTTAGATTAGTTCAACGGTTGTGGGAGCAATTCCGAATGGCGAACTACTTCTAGTTCGCTTAGGGGCGAACTTGCGAAGTATAATCGAGCCAAGTGTTGGACTCCGAACCATCGTTAGAGTGAAGAGTGAAAGCAGAGAGATGTAAACAATAGTAAAGTATGAGAAAGCTTTCTTTATTAATGATTAATAGTTGGCTGCTTCTAAAGTTGCTAGCAGTTATTACAAGAGAGAAAACAAAAGAAAAGCAAAAGCAGTAATAGGAGTGGAACGGTTCGACATCCCCAAAATACTTAGAGAGGCGTTGGTGCCTTCTCTTGGTATTTTAAGAGATGGTCGGTATTCCAAGTCTTGGGGATCTCCCTACCGTCGAGATCTTCTAGTCTGTACGTACCGGGCTGAACCACTTTTGCGATCTTGTAAGGTCCCTCCCAATTTGGGGCCAATTAGCTCTTCTGCCCTGGGAATGAGATGGCTAACTTTCTGAGGACCAAGTCCCCTTCTTTGAGATCCGTAGGGAGGACTCTTTTGTTGTATGCCAACTTGATCCTTCTTTGGTAACTTTGTTGACGAATGGCAGCTCGTTCTCTGATCTCATCTATCAGGTCTAGATTTGCTCTGAGTTCTCTGGCATTTTGCTCTTCTTCATAAGCTATTAGACAAGGAGAGGGTATTCTGACTTCTAAGGGGATGGTGGCCTCGGACCCATAGGTGAGATTGAATGGGCTCTCTCCTATGGGGGTCTGTTTTGTGGTGCGGTAGTTCCACAGCACGTTGGAAAGCTGATCGACCTATAAACCTTTGGAACATTTATCCAATCTCCTCTTAATGCCGGAGAGGATCTGTCGGTTAGTATTTTCGGCTTGGCCATTAGACTGGGGATAAAAAACGGAGGAGAACCGGTGTTGGATGGCAAGGTCTTCGCATAGAGCTCGGAAGGCAGCCCCGGTGAACTGGGTTCCGTTATCTGTTATCAGGACCCGTGGGACGCAGAATCGGCAGATCACGCTCTTCCAGAAGAACTGAACAACCTTGTTTTCGGTGATCGTGGCTAAGGGCTCGGCCTCTATCCATTTTGAAAAATAGTCGATCGCCACGACTAGGAAATTGAACTGACCGGGAGCTGGTGGGAACGGCCCTAGTAAATCCATCCCCCACATCGCGAAGGGGATTGGACTTGATAGGGAAGTGAGGGGAGCTTATGGGAGGCGTCGGATGTCGGAGTACTTCTGGCAGGAGCTGCATTGCTGAACGTGGCGTTCGGCGTCTCGAATGAGAGTGGGCCAGAAATATCCGTAATTCAACACTTTGTGGGCTAGAGCTCTGGACCCCGAATGTGCCCCGCCGATGCCCTCATGAAGTTCTTGCAGGGCGTAGTCGGCTTTCCCAGGGGAGAGGCATCTCAGGTATGGCCTGCCATCTACTTGCGTGAAAGAGCGCTTATATAAGATGCCTCCGATTAGTGTGTAGCGCTCAGCTCGGGTTCTGACTCTTCGAGCTTCCTTGGGATCCTCGGGGAGGAGTCCGTCCCTTAAGAATTCGACGAGGAGCTTCATCCAGTTATCCTCGAGCAGGATGGGCAGCAACTCTAAAGAGTCGGGAGTTTCATCCTCAATACTTGGCCTCAGAAGAACCTCTATCAAGACGGTCTGCTCGAGACCTTGAAGGGAGGAGGAGGCTAGTTTGGAGAGGGCGTCAGCCTGAGCATTTTCTTCTCGGGGTATTCTTTGGATGAGGGCTTCTTCAAACAGAGCCATAAGGCTCCTTACCTTGGCTAAGTATCTGACCATCCTGTCATCACGTGCTTCATACTCGCCGAGAACCTGATTTACGACCAGCTGAGAGTCGCTGAAGATCCGGAGGCACTGTGCCCCTGCATTTCGAGCCATTCCAAGGTCGGCTATGAGTGCCTCGTATTCTGCTTCGTTGTTCGAGGCCTTAAAGTTTATACGGAGGGAGTATTGGAGGATGAAGTCATCTGGGCCTGCCAGAATGACCCCTGCTCCGCTTCCCTCGTTGCAGGAGGATCCGTCCACATAAACCGACCAGATAGGCGGCCCCTTCGTCGCTTGACTGGACTCGGGGATGGTACTTTCAACTATGAATTCCGCTAAGGCCTAAGCCTTGATTGCGGTCCGAGGCTGATAAGTTATATCGTGCTAGCTCAGCTCAATAGATGACTTCATAAGACGACCGGAGGTCTTCGGCTTGTAGAGCACTTGCTTTAGCGGTTGGTCGGTCAGAACGACCACCGAATGGGACTGAAAATACGGGCGAAGCTTTCTCGCGGCCATCACCAGGGTATAAGCCATCTTTTCTATTCTCGGATAGCGGAGTTCGGCATCCCGAAGTACCTTGCTTACATAGTAGATGGGCTTTTGAGCCCGGTCTTCTTCCCTTACCAGAACGGCACTGAGGGTTTGCTCGGAGGCTGCCAGGTAGAGGTAGAGGGGTTCTCCGGGAATTAGTTTGCTGAGGAGAGGAGGATTGACGAGGTAAGCCGTGAGCTGGTCGAAGGACTCCTATTGCTGTTGACCCCATTCAAAACCTTTAGCCCCCCTGAGGGCCTTGAAGAAGGGGAGGCATTTCTCCCCAGACTTTGAGAGAAAACGCCCTATGGCGGCTAGGCGGCCTGTCAGCCTCTGAACTTCCTTAACATTCTTGGGAGGGGCCATGTCTAATATGGCCTTGATTTTCTCAGGGTTTGCTTCAATTCCTCGCTGGCTGACCATGAAGCCGAGGAACTTTCCTGGCGAGACATCGAACGCACACTTGTTCGGACTGAGTCTCATGTTATGCTTTCTCAGAACATCAAACGCTTCCTGGAGGTCGGTTACGTGATCGGCACCTCGAATGCTTTTTACAAGCATATCGTCAATGTATACTTCCATATTACGGCCGATCTGAGCTTGGAATACCTTGTTGACGAGGCATTGGTATGTGGCACCTGCATTTTTCAAACCGAACGGCATGACTCTGTAGCAATAGAGGCCTTGGTCGGTCACAAACGAGGTCTTCGGAATATCTGGAGAGAACATCCGGATCTGATTGTAGCCTGAGAAGGCGTCCATGAAACTGAGGAGCTCATGTCCCGAGGTGGCGTCAATCAGAGTGTCGATACTCGGAAGAGGGAAGGGATCCTTGGGGCAAGCCTTGTTGAGATCGGTGAAATCAATACAAATCCTCCAAGTCCCATTGGACTTCTTCACCATTACTACATTCGACAACCACTCGGGATAGTTCACCTCTTGTATGAACCGGGCCTTCAAGAGCTTGTCCACCTCCTCTTTTATAGCTAGTTGGCGCTCAGGGGCGAACTTGCGCCTCTTCTGCTGAACCGGTTTGGACCCCAGAACAACGCTGAGGTGGTGGACTAAGAGCTCTTCGGAAATTCCGGGCATGTTACTGCTGACCAAGCGAAGAGGTCTCGGTTCCTTCGGATGCACTGTACAATGTCCGAGCATAGGGTGGACGGGAGGGTCTTGCTAACAAAGAACTTGCGAGTTGGATCCTACTCGGAGAAGAGCACTTCCTCCGATTCGTCCACCGGCTCGGATGTCGGTCGGGTAGCATCTTGGGGGATTTCCAGAGTTTCTAAGGAGAGGACGGGACCGAGGGTAGAGATCATATAGCACTTGCGGGCCGTTTCCTGATTTTCTTTTACTTCCCCTACTCCGGCCCGAGTGGGAAACTTCATTTTGAGGTGATAGGCAGAAGGGACGGCTTCAAGGGCAGCTAGGCCGGGCCGACCCAGAATGACATTGTAGGCTGTTGGAACATCTACGACCATGAAGTCCATCGACTCCGTTCGGGTGGTAGGAGTTTTGCCGGCGGTTACATCGAGGGTGATCATCCCTTCAATAGTCACCGGCACTCCCGTGAACCCATGGAGCGTGTAGCCGGCGGGCTTGAGTCTATCTCGGGAGAGTTTGAGGCCCTTGAAAGCGGCGAGGAAGAGGATGTTAACGGAGCTGCCATTGTCCACTAGGATCCTCTCCACCTTGAAGTTAGCTATGTGGAGGCTGATGACGAGTGCGTCACAGTGGGGGGTGCGGACACCTTCAAGATCTTCGTCTGAGAATGTGACGGGCACTCCGAGGCCTTTGGGAGGAGGGGTGGTGCGAACCGAATTGACTTCTCTTATAAATGCCTTTCGAGAGGAGTTTGAGGAGCCCCCCATTGGGCCCCCATAAATGAGGTGTAGGACACGCTCCTCTTCGAAGTCGGGCATTTCATCGCGCTCCGGACGCTTATTAGCCCCCCGAGGCGGGGGAGGAAGTTCGGCTCGGTCCTTTCTTACGAACCTGGTCAGCTGCCCCCTCTGGATAAGGTCTTCTATCTCATTTTTCAGGGCCCGACAATCATTGGTGTCGTGGCCGTGGTCCCGATGATAACGACACCACTTCTCTTTATTCCTTTTCTTGGCAGGGGTGTTCATCCTCAGAGCAGGAGGTATGATCCCTTCCTTCTCAACTTCCATCAGAATGGTAGAGACATTAGTGGTGAGGACTTCGGACCGGAGGAGGAGAGGGAATCTTTGGAGCATTGGTGTTAGGACGAAAATTGAGAGCTTGTAGGACAGTTGCTTGGAACTGCTGGAACTCGGCACGGGTGATGGGTGCCTCATCGTTCCTGGGCTGTTGCCGACCGGCAGGGGAGTGTGGCCTTCTTCTGTAATGTTCGGGGGACTCTCTCCGCTCCCTCCTGATCGGGGACCTTCTGTAGTCACGGCGGTGGGGGCTTCGCTCATCCGGACGTTGTTGGCAGGAGGCTCCCTTTCGGGCCCGCTTCTCATCCAGACGGTGGCGAAGATCCACATCTTTCGGGTGATTGGGGCCTTTTTGTTGGAAGTTAGAAGCTCGGGGATTATGGGAAGCCATAGAATCCGAAGAGGCATTGTGGATTGAGACATGGTCCTGGTGGAGAGGTTGTTTCTGAGGGTTAGGAACCTTAGGGGGCGGCTGATTCGGAGGAGGAGGAAGATCCTGTTGGAGTGGGTCTTCCGCTGGAGGAGGAAGTTGCCCCTGCTGTTGGGTAGGTTGGATGGGAATTTCTTGCTGCTGATCGGGGTTGGGTCCTCGGTTGGACCCTCTGGATCTGACTTTCCTAGGAGGCATGGCCAGAGAGTATCTGACCAACGGAAAGAGGGGAGGCTGCTATTCGTATGTTTTCCACAGACGGCACCAATCTGTTGCCGCTAAATTTGGTGTGGGGAAAAACAGATAGTATTTGTGGATTCTTAGGAAAACTGAATAGCAAACCCGTTACCTGTTCCGTCGGAGTTTGACGCTGACTCCTGCCGTACACCTGCAAAAAGTGCGAGACACCGAGGTTGTTCCCGGCGACGCACCCTCTGACGCTCAAGTCAGTAATCAGGGATGATTATGAAAGAGCGCAAAAACTGGTGAAAGATTGATTACCTCTTAATGGAGATGGATGGAGGTATTTATAGGCGTCTTAGGGATTGGATTAGGAATGCAATCCCCGTGATCTGGTAAGGAATATTCTCCTTGTGAAAAGATTGGGAATGTAATCCCTAATTCCCAGTGGAGGGATAGGCATGAATCAGGGCCGTTGATTAGGATTTAATCAGAAACCCTAATTCTATCCCTCTGGATCGGGCTTTCTGCTGGTTGAAAACCCGCACCCGATTGTGGTGGATCCGTTCGTGGGTCATTGGGTCTTTGACGAAAGAGATCCAGTACCCATCTCAGACCCATTGGTAGGTGAAATTACCGTTTTACCCCTGGGCTTCAGGATTCGTGCCCGATTTGAACGGTTCCGATTAAACCCCATTTTTAGCCATATCAGTCTTATTCAACTTTTCTCTTTATAATTACAAAGTTGGTGGGCTAGAGAAGTAATGAAAAATAGTCTTGTTGCTATCTTCTTTTATTGCTATCCATGGGATCTTGTTATTGCTTTGTCAAATATTTTCCATATATTAAGAGAGATCAGTGTGTAGTCCAAATACAAGACACAATCTGCATGATAAAAGTAAAATGGTAAAAATGGTAAAAAGGTAATACTGAAAATCTTGCATTATTTACATATCCAAGTACTAATTAAGGAAAACAAATACAAAAAAACTATATTTTTGATATCCAAATTCGTATTCGCTATCCGGGAGACCGTATCCGATTCGCGTCCGTATTCGAAATTTGCGGATACATATATGATTTTTTTTTTCTCGAATCATATCTGTATCCGTATATGAATCTGTATTGGGAATACAGATACGGATGTTGGTATAGGCATTATTCGATCCGTATCCGATCCAAAAGCATCTCTAATAAGAAGACTGCCTCATCCTTTGTTAAATAAATATGGCAAGTTTCTCCGATGTTTTCTGCTATAAAAGTAAGTGCAAGTTTCTTTGTCCAGGAAGTAGGAATAAATTAAATGTGAGTGTCGAAAACCTATCACAAAAATGAATCTTCACACCTAATTAACCAAAGGAGATGATCATGAACCAACCACCTTGACCCAAGCACTCAAAGATCATAAATGGCATCTAGCCATGTCTGAAGAGTATGATGCTTTAGTAAAGAATGGCACATTGGCTCTAGTTCCATCAGATAGCACTCAAAATCTGGTTGGCTATAAGTGGGTTTTTTGAACTAAATGCAAATCTGATGGTTCTGTCGACAGGTTCAAGGCTCGGTTAGTTGCAAAAGGTTTCCACCAACGTCCTGGAATAGACTACCAAGACACATTCAGTCCTGTTGTAAAACCGACTACGGTCCGCATCATTCTCAGTATAGCAGTCAGCCGTGGTTGGACCTTGAGGCAACTTGATGTTAACAATGTCTTTCTTCAAGGACATCTATCAGAGAAGGTATACATGTCACAGCCACCGGGATTTTTTGATAATGACAACCCCTCTTATGTCTGCAAACTCAACAAAGCAATATATGGCCTGAAACAAGCCCCTCGGGCGTGGTACCAAGAGCTCAAGACATTCCTGCTCCAGTTTGGTTTTCAGAATTCATATGTTGATACATCACTTTTTGTTTTTCATGCTGATGGCTACACTGTATCTTCTTATTTATGTTGATGATTTAATCCTCACAGGAGACAATGATACCAAGGTTAATCACTTCATTGGCCTCCTTGCTCAGCGATTTTCCATCAAAGACCTTGGTTTCCTAACTTACTTTCTCGGTGTGGAAGTTGTCCCAAACAAACATGGCTTGTTACTCTCACAAAAGCGATATATTATGGATCTCCTCACTCAAACCAAAATGCAAGACGCAAAGATTGTTCTCACTCCCATACCAACCAGCCCGACTCTCAGGTTAACCCCAGGCTCCTCTCTTTCAGATCCAACTGAGTATCGCCAGGTAGTTGGGAGCCTCCAATATTTGCTAATAACAAGACCAGACATTGCCTTTGCTGTCAACAAATTGTCCCAATATATGCATTGCCCAACAACAGAACACTGGTCCTTTGTCAAACGGCTATTATGTTATCTTGTTGGCACTGTTAATGATGGTCTACAGCTCTACAAAGACTCCTCTCTTAGTTTGCATGCATTCTCAGACACTTCTCTCAGTTTACAAGCCTTTCTGACACTGATTGGGCAGGAGACAAGGACACTTTTTGCTCCACCAGTGCTTACTTTGTTTATCTTGGTAAAAATTCGATCTCCTGGAGTTCTAAAAAGCAACAGACTGTTGCTAGATCCTCCACTGAGGCAGAGTATCGCTCGGTTGCCAATACAGCTGCTGAACTTAATTTCATTTGTTATCTCTTAACTGATCTTGGTATTTCACTTCTGTACTGCCCTGTCATTTACTGTGATAATATAGGGGCCACTCAGCTCTGCTCCAATCCAATTTTTCATTCCCGCATAAATCAATGAGAATTATTCAGCTTTTACCATCTATTACCCCATGTCGGAAGTTCGCCTAGGGCCCCCGGAAACTCAGGGTCGGCCCTGATTGTATCCAACATCTTTCCTCTCTGTAATAATGAATGCCATAGAAATTCTTGAATCTGAAATTTCTTAAAAAGGAAGACTGTTATTATACTGTTATGACTTATGACTCATTGTCAGTAGAGAGTTGGGGGGTCTGTGTTTTGTTAAAACCATTGCCTTATGAATCTCACTACACAATTTAGTCCAAGCTATTAACCATCAATTAAAAATCAATCACCCAATTGTCAAATCTCAATCACACTAGATCTCTCACATGCTAAGTATTCGAGAAGAATGAGGTATTGTTCTTTTTCTCTTCTTATAAGCGATTCACCTCTTATAAGAGGTGGTCCACCTCTTTTCCATAATTTTTAGCGTTCTTTTTTCACCACTTATAAGCAATTTCTTCCAAAATCGCTTATAAGTCTTAATGGCTTCTAGTAGCCTCTTTCAAATTCTTAAAAGTCTTCTATCATTTAAAAAGTATATATTATCCCGAACAATCAAGGATAAGGCTTCAAAAATTATTAACAGGCACATATTTAATGTAGCTATTGTATACGTAGTCATGTATGACACAATTATCAATTCGGGTCAGATGCAGTAAATAGATCATTTCCTATTGTCACATTATCAATTCGGGTCCGATGCAGTAAACAAATCATTTCCTATTGTCACATGGGTCCAACTCGATTTAAATCTGTTAGATGATAGATTAGTTTAGTCCCACATTGAATAATATATTGGTTTAGTATTCTCTTCTCTCCTATATATAGGAGCCAATTGTATTCAGTTTATTCAATCAATAATAAAGAATATTTTCATATCCCTAATTCTAACAATTGGTATCAGAGCCAACCCCATGCTTCTTAATTCGCTCTAGATGCTAGATTAAAATTACTGGTAGACCCGGGTCGGGCCAGTGTCGCTAGAGTGAAAGCCGCCGAGAGTCGGAAAGGGCTACCTAGAGGCTATATTAAAATTACTGGTAGGGCCGGACCGGGCCAGTGTCGCTAGAGTGAATACCGTCGAGGGCGGCGGGTTACGGAAGCGTGGTGGAATGTTATGATCCAAATTTAGTCCCACATCGGTTATATGGGGAACCAATGTTTGGTAGTTATAAACTTGGGCTCCCTACCTTTAACAGCTAGCTTTTAAGGGTGAGTTCTCCTAGGTTACTAACAATTGACCCATCGTGAGTTTGCCTACTAAGTGTCGGAATCTTTGAACTGTATGGAATTTGGTGAAGAAGTCTGCAGTCTGCTGGGAAGAGGTAACAGAATGGAGAGAGATGGTCCATGCCTCAAAACGCTCACGAACATAATGATAATCAATCTCAATATACTTCGTTCGCTCATGAAAGATCGGGTTGCTTGCAATATGCAATGCACTCCGGTTATCACAATAAAGTGGAGTAGCTCCTGTAAGGGTAACACCCATATCTGATAACAGCCAACGAACATGAACAATCTCTCTAGTAATAGCTGCCATTGCTCTGTACTCAGCCTCGGTGGAAAAACATGCAACAACTGCCTGTTTCTTGCTCTGCCATGGGATCAACGAATCACCAAGAAATAGACAGAAACCTGTGGTAGACCTTCTGGTAGTCGGATCCCCTGCCCAATCTGAATCAGAATATGCACTAAGCTCTAGTTTGGATGTAGAAGGCATGAATAATGAGCGAGTGATAGTGCCCTGAAGATATCTGAGGATCCGAAGAAGAGCACCGTAGTGAACTGATGTAGGAGTAGAAATAAACTGGCTGACAATACTAACTACATGAGCAATATCAGGTCTGGTCATGCATAAATAGACAAGCTGTCCAACAATCTGCCTGTATCTAGTGGGATCAGGAAGGAGCTCACCATCTGTGGGACGAAGCTTCACATGAAGCGCTAAGGGTGTATCAGCTGATCGACTGTCAGAGAGGCATGCAGCGAAATAATATCTGATGTGTATTTCTGCTGAGAAATGAGTATCCCATGTGATCCATGAGCAATCTCTAAACCCAGAAAGTAATGTAGCTTACCAAGGTCTTTCATGTGAAACTGCTGGTGAAGGTATTTCAGGGTGGATGCAATGCCGGCGGAGTCATCCCCAGTAATGATCATATCCTCAACATATAGTAGTAGAATTACCCTCCCCTGCGGTGATGACCGTACAAACATAGAATGGTCCTGAGAACTCTTACTAAAACCAGCCTTGGTGATGACAAGGCGAAAACACTCAAACCAGGCTCGAGGGGCCTGCTTCAAACCATATATAGCCCGATGCAGCCGACAAACATGACGAGGAGGAGTAGGGAGACCAGGAGGAGGATCCATATAAATAACCTCAGATAAGGTACCATGAAGAAAAGCATTCTTCACGTCCATCTGGTATAATGGCCAGTGGCGGATGGCTGCAACAGCAAGAAGGGTGCGAACAGTAGTCATCTGTGCAATGGGAGCAAAGGTCTCATCATAGTCAATGCCATGCTCCTGAGTAAACCCTCGGGCTACTAGACGGGCCTTGTGCCGCTCAATAGATCCATTAGGTTGATATTTGACCTTGAAGATCCACTTGCAGCTAATAGGCTGAACGCCCTCTGGTAGAGGAACAACATCCCAAGTGCCAGTCTGATCAAATGCAATGAATTCCTCTGCAATGGCTTTCCTCCATTCAGGATATTGAATTGCATCTTGATAGGTTCTGGGCTCACGTGTAAAGTGTATAGTAGTGAGATATGCATGAAACTGTGGTGAGTAGGAAGCTAGGGTAGCAAAACCAAACTGGTCAGAAGGACCAGTGGCATCAGGTGTATAACGTGCCAGAGGAATACCAGAAGTGGAACGGGTAGACTGACGAAAAGGTGGTGGACTGGCAGGGTGTGGGGGTGAGGACGGTGGAGTAGGTGCATGTGTCAGTGGGGAAGTAGGTGGGATGGTTGCTGGCTGTTGTGGAGATGCAGGTGGAGGTTCGGTAGGGGGAACAACATGTGTGAGGACTGCAGGAGATGTGAATGGAGCCAGAGGAGTGGGATCAAAAGGAATGCGGGAAGATAAGGTCGGGGGACTAGAAACAACCGGGGAATCGAGAAATCTAGTATCCTTGGGGGGGTCAGGTAGTAAGAGGAGTCTTCCACAAAGGAGACATGTCGAGAAATACGGACACGACCCGCGGATGGATCAAAACAATGATAACCTTTGTATTCAGGACTGAGACCTAAGTGAACACACTTAGCAGCACGAGCGGAGAGCTTCGTGCGCTCAGTAAGAGGGAGAAGGGCGTAACAGGTGCATCCAAAGGTACGGAGCATACTGTAGTCGGGAGGAGAATGATAAAGAGCCTCGTAAGGCATCGTACTAGTTAGGGCAGACGAGGGAGTAATGTTGATGAGACTAACAGAAGTCATGATAGCTTCAGCCCAGAAAGAACGAGGAGCAGAAGAGGAGAGTAAAAGAGCGCGAACCGTCTCAAGGATGTGACGATACTTGCGTTCAGCTACACCATTCTGCTCATATGTGTGGGGGCATGATTGCTGAAATAGGGTGCCGTGAGACTGTAGGATTATTCTCATAGTGGTAGAAGTGTACTCACGTGCACCGTCCGATCGAAAATTCTTAATGCGTACACCGAATTGAGTGTGAATCATGGTTGTAAAGATCCGGTAAATATCAGGTATCTCAGATCGCTGACGCATAAGAAAAACTCATGTATGTCTAGTGAAGTCATCGATAAAGGTAACATAATAGAGATAGCCTTTCCATGATGGTACGGGAGAGGGTCCCCATATATCGAAATGAACAAGTTGAAAAGGGTGAGTGGTTTCAGAAGTTCTTTTGTGACTAAAGGGTAGGGCAATGTGTTTGGCCAAGTGACAACCCTGACAATCAGATAAATGTTCGTAGTCGTACGATGCCGTCGCGATCCGTTTGATTCGCTGTGGATCGACGTTGTTGCTTCCTTCTTCTCCCAATTTTTTTTGGGTTTGAGCTTTCTCTCTCTAGGTTTGGATTTTTCTCTCTCTACAGTTTGGGAGACGATGATGATTTTCAGGTGGCTGTTCCAATGGCGAATCTGGTGTTCTTGATTTCAAACGGGACTGTTACCGCTGATTTCGGTGTGGGGGTAAACAGATAGAATTTGTGAGTCCGGAAAACACCTGAACGATTGACTCGGCCTTCTTGCTCCTGGCACAACCTGCAAGGAAGTGCGAAACACCGGGGTTGATTCCGACGACGCACCCTCCGACGCTCTTGTCAGTAATCAGGAAAAGATCAAGAAAAGAGCTTAAGTGGTGAAAGAGTGATTAACCTGGTCTCGGTGGTAGAGGGGTTGTATTTATAGTCGCCTTTGGAACCATTTGGGGCCTAATTTCCTGCCTAACAAATAGGAGAAAAATCCTCCTATTCTGTTTTGGGAAGTTAGGCCTTGATTCCCTGGTGAGAGCTAATCAGGTTTATTGATTTGACCAAATCAGTGGCCTGATTCTCTTCTTGGTGGATTGGGCTTGTATCGGGTAGGGACCCGTACCCAATTGAAGTGGATCTATTCGCGGGTGGTTGGTTCTGTGAGAAGGAGGCCCAATACCCGTTTTGGATTCATCTGCATGTGAAATTACCTTTTTACCCCCGTGCTTCAGGATTCGTGATCGATCTGGACGGTCCCGATTTAACCCCAATTTTAGCCATATCACGAGCCCCCCACTCCTAAAGACTGAGTGTGATCAGACTTTGAGGAGTAGTTTAGCTGTTTTAGTGGCTGATGGAGTTGTATTGGAGTCCAGACGTGGGATTTTGAATCTAGAAAGGGGGGTAGTGAGGCAACTTTTGATGCCGCTGGCAGTTCTCTGGTCACATCGGGTGTTCAAGAGTTTTTATCTATTTTTTCGGACTACTTGTTTAACTTTGCGACGCGTTTGCTAATCATTCGGGGGCCTTAGCCGTACATTCTGGGCGATAATTGTTTGTTCAAGGGTTCGAAAATGTGCCCCCTAAATCTCAATTACTCTCCAGAATTTTTGGCTAATTTTCCCGAATTTTTAACAATTTTCTCGCAATTTTTAAACAAATAAAACAAATTAAATAGATAAAAAATGATTTAAATACCGATTTATGGCGTGGCTCGATCTGGGCCGCTGATCGCAGATGGGCGCGAATTTCGGAAAGATCTGACGGCTGCTGTTGCTCGGCAGCGTTTTTCTCCGTTTACCAGTTCGGGAAGGCCTCTGCTCGGCAGCCGACCGAAGGCGTGGGGGGTTCGGCAGCCGACCGAAGGCTTGAGTGACGTGGCGTAATCTGGGCCGTTGGATGTTGGCACGCATCTCGAGACGGGAACGGTTCCCAAGAAAACGCTATCTTGTCTTCTAGCGCACGTGGCGCAATCTGAACCGTTCGCCATTGGGAGCGTGAATTTCTGGGAGATCCAACGGCTGAGATAGCTCGGTGCCTTTTTTTCTCCATTTACCAGTTCGGGAAGGCCTCTGCTCGGCAGCCGACCGAAGGTATGGGGGTTCGGCAGCGTCGTGGCGCTATCTGTTCGGAGGCGATCTCGCTTCCGAGGGTATTAATGACGCTCGGGGTTTGTGCGGCATTCCCCTTCCCCAGGTCATTAAGAATAATTCCTTTGATTAATGCGTGACGTTTCGACTTCCGGGGATCAATAATTCCCTCAATTAAAACGCGGCGCTTCAATTTCCGAGGGTAGTAATGGCTGGTTATTGGAGGCGGGCTATAAGTACCCCATCCCTTTCGTCATTTTCGTCACAACCAAATTGGGTTCCAGACCTCGGAGGCATCTGCCTTGGATAGCTTCTCTCTTGAAGTTCGGAGTGGTGGTCGCTCTTCTGCCTGGTTTTCCCTTTGTTCCTGACGGCCCCGAAGTGGATGTCAGGAGCGAAGGGGAACGAGGTAGTAGTGGTGACGACCGTAGTCCGCACTCGGGGGATGAGTTATCTCCGAAGGACGGGTGGTCGCTCTCTTACCTTGTTCTTCTCCCGTTCCGGACGGTCCCTAAGTGGGTGTCGGGAGCGGAGGAGAATAAGGCAAGAGTGGTGACGACCGTAGTCCGGATCCGAGGGATGGGCCTTCTCGGAAGGACGGGCGGTCGCCCCGCTGTCTTGTTGTTTCCCCATCCCTCACTGCTCCGAAGGGGTGTGAGGGGTGGGGGGCAACAAGACAGTAGCGTCGACGGCCATGGTCCGGACCCGGGGTGTGGACCTCTTTCGAAGGACGGGTCGTCGTTCTCTCACCAAGATCTTCCGCCTTCTTCGGTTGCTCCGAAGTGAGTGTCGAAGTAGGCGGAGATCTTGGTGGGAGAGTGACGACCCCTGTCCGATGTCGATCTCCGGGCCGTCCGAGTCCGTTTGTTGCAACTGTGAAGGCGCCGCTGTTAGAGTCTTTCGACAAGCCGAGCCTTCCAGTTGCAACCAACTAGCTCGGGATGGTGCGTCTCTTTCTACCTCTGAGTGTTGATGGGTTCCCTCCCATCTCTGTCTTCCTTCTCGGGCTGATGGCTTTTGACGGAGGTCAGCCCGGGGGAGTTAGAGATGGGGGAATGCCGATCTGCTTCCGACCGGGGCCTGTTGTCGGGGTAATACCGACCGAGGCATGGGACCCGGGGGGCGCCTGCCGAGGGTGGCGCCTTAAAACATAATCAAAAATTTTCCAGGTTCCTTTATGCATAGGCGAGGCGTCCGAGGGTCCGATCGTCCGAGCGACGTGGCGCTATCTGAGCCGCCGGATGCTGACACGCATCTCGAGATGGGCGCGTTCTCCAAGAAAACACCATCTTGTCGTTTAGTGCTCTCGGCGAGATCTGGACCGTCTGATGAAGATCAGGCGCGAAAGTTGAGGGAGAAAGGAGTTTTCCCCATTTACCAGCTCGGGAAGGCACTTGCACGGATTCCGAGCGGACTCTATTGCAGCTACGTCCGGTTTGCTCGCAGCTCGGATTCTCGTCCCATCTTGCCGAGCTGGTTGACTTTGTGGTGGGCCTTCGAGATGCTTCGAGAGTAGCCCAAAAGTCGCTCTGGAAGTCCAAGAGGCGCCTCATTTTCACTATAAATCTTTACCCCCCCTTTGACCAAGTCTTCACTTTTCACTTTTACTCTCTCTCTTTCGTATTTACTTTGCTTCGAGGTCTTTAGCTCCCTGGTGGTGTCGCTAGCTGTCGCGGTAGCGTTCCTAGTTCCGGCGAAGTTTCCGACTGTAGCTGTCACTTCAAGGTCAGTCTCTTTCCCTTCTCTCTTTAGGAAAATATGGTTAAGATTTCGGCTGAGACCCCCGCCTCGGAGCAAGCCGTTGGCCGAGGGGAGAAAGAGAAAGGAGTAGTGGAGCCGAGCGAGCAGGACGTTGTTCGTCCAGACGCGGAGGGCGGAGTGGCCGAGGTGCCCCAAGAAGTCGCGGCGGAGTCCCGAAAGGGCAAAGCCGTAATTACTATAGTGGAGACGCCGAAGAGACCGGGGGAGTTCGGTCGGCAGCCCATCGCCGTGTCGAGCGTGGGAGGAGTCTGGGATTATACTGAGGATATCTTGGAGAAGGTTACCCAAGGTACGGCTAAACTGGTGGAGGAGAACGAGCCTAGGGAGCTGTCCGAGGTCGATCGCAAGATCTCGACTCTTAGCGAAGCGGACCTTCATCTGGTCCGAGAGGGCTTCCAGATCCCTCTCGAGTACACGTTGCTCCTCCCTGGGCCGGGGTTCCGAGCCAACACTGGGTCCTCTCCGGACATATGCGTCTTTCCGGTCGACTCCCTCATTACCGGTCTTCGCTTTCCCCTCCACCCGTTCGTGGTTGACGTCCTGGTTTGGTATGGTTTGAGTCCCGCTCAACTGATGCCGAACACATGGAGGCAAGTTGTGGCGTTCCTCCTCCGATGCCAAGAGATCGGCGCCAAGCCGACCATGTACCTCTTTCGAAGTCTCTTCCGACCTGTTCAGCCGAGAAAAGACGAGAAGAGGTTTTATCTTTCGCCCCGGCCGGGCGTGAAACTGATCGAGAATCCGGACTCGATCAAACACTGGAAGGACAAATACTTCCTCGTTCGGAATCTGACGCCATGGGTGATACCGACAGTTTGGGCGGACGGACTACCCAAGCGCACAAAGAAGGACGTTCCGCTGAACGCTGCAGAGACCGAGGTCCAGAAGAAGATCCTTGCTCTGCCGACGCTTAGCTGGAAGGATATCACCGAAGAGCATCTGTTCCGTGGGGGTCTCAGTCCGATCGACCCTCGTACGCTTCTGGTATTTATGCTTCTCTCCGTAAAGTTTGCATTCAATTTTCTAAGTTTTTTCGTTCGACTCTTGCAGAGACCATGAAGCTCGATTACAAGGCTCTGGTGGCGAAGGCCAGGTCCGAGCAGGAGAAGAAGAAGAGGCCGTTGGCAGCGCCTCAGGACAGCCGAGCTTCGAAGAAGGCCTCGGTCGTGAAGGCAGCCGACCAGCCGAAGGTTGCGGTCCTGAAGGAGGGAGAGGTTGAGGTCCTTGTCCCTCCGGCAAAGGTCGCGGTCCCCGAGCAGGGTGGGGTCGTGGACCTCGATCCCTCGGCTTCGGATGCTCCTGCTCCTACCCCGGAGGCGGACGCTCCTGGTCCGTCGAGCAATGAGTTCGGAGTGGCTGATGCGCTGTCCCTCCAGGTTCCGCCACTCACCCCCGGCGCGGAGAAAATCTTGACCGAGCGTCATAAGCAGATCTTCGTCCCCGATTGGCAGGTGATGAACGTCGACGGCTTTTTGGGCGACGGGAACATCTGTATGGAGGCAGTGAGGCACCTGCCGACTCCGAAGGACCGAGCGACCCTGAGGGCCGGGATGGCAGGGGACAACGTGATGCAGATGGCCCGGAGCACTATGTCGGTAAGTGTGTCGAGCCCTTCTTCATTCATATTTTTCCTTGGAATTTTTTCTAAGTTCTTGGGCTCGGATTTTAACGTGTTGTTCTCTTCCAGACCCTCTGCCACTTCAGTTGGCTGGTCGAGGAGATGGCGAGGAAGGATCAGGAGAAGGAGAAGGAGAGGACGGAGCGCGTTCGGGTGGCGAAGCGGCTTGAGTCCGAGCTGCTTCTTTCGACGAAGAGAGTCGCCGAAGCGGAGGACCTGGAGAAGAAGCTGGCCGACGCTATCCAATCGTCGAAGGATACGGCGGCCAAGTTCGAGAAGGAGGTGGCCGAGCTGAAGGAGGAGCTGGCCAGCGCTCGGTCGGGAGCCGAGAAGGAGGTCACCGAGCTGAAGGATGAGCTGGCCAAGGCTCGGTCGGAAGGGGAGACTGCTCGGAAGAGAGCCGAGAGGATCAAGGCCAACCACCTGAGGAAGGTGAAGGAGGTGAAGAAGGCCGTGCAAGAGGAGGCCGCGCAGCACATGATCCAGAATATGCTGGACGCCTACGGCCGTGCCCTGACCCACGTAGCTGCGAAGAACCCGGGCTTCGACTCGTCCTCCTATGACTTTTACGAGCCCGTGGAGGGGGAAGAAGGGATCACCGAGGGTTTACTCGGACCCGATGGTGAGACGGAACCCGCCGAAGGCAATGGTGAGACCGAAGCCGAGGGCGAGAAGGAGGAACTCTCCGAGGAGGAGAGCTGGAGCGAAGGCGGGGGCAAGGGTGACGGCGACGGCAAGGCCGAGGGGTCGACGAATCCGAGCAGCAAAAAGGTCGACCCCTGACTCGGTTGTCTTCCTACTTTCAGTCTTTTTGGTTTTGTTTTCTTTTTGTAAGCCTTGTTGCGGACTGGCCACCGCCTTTGTTTTGAGTGAAAAGTATTTTGTTTGGCCAAAAATTTGTCCAAGTGTTGAGCCTCGGACTTAGTGTGCGTTTTGGGCGTTTTGGGCGTAAATTTCTCCAACTGTTGGGCCTCGGATTTATTTCCGCTTTTCAGGTGGTGTTTGGTCCGGTCACGGAGCTGGTCTTCCTTCGGAAGGAATTGGCCAACTTGAAGCGTGAACTCTCGGACAGCCGGCAGAGGCGGTTTCTCCTGCTCGGCCAGGCGGAGGAGGTCAGGGCAGTCCTGAGGAGGAACTGTCGCGAGCTGCATCAACTCCGGAAGCGCTCCCTGGGTCCTGGTTCCGAAGGGGAAGTTGAGCGGCTTCGTGGGGAGCTTAAAGCCGCTGAGCAGAAAAACGACGATCTTTTGGCCGAAGTACAACACTTGGGGCTATCGGAGAGGGAGTGTTCGGCGGAAAGGGAGAAGATGGCCTCCGAGCTGGAGGGGGCTTTGGCTGAGCGTAAGAGACTGTTGGCCGAAGTCGACATGCTCAGGAGGATCACAATAGATAGGGGGATTGAGGTCACCCACTATCGGCGGCTTGCAACTGACAGTCCCAATGCCTCCGGGTCGTTGAAGGCCCCTCGATCAAAGAAATTGGCGAAGGACGTCGTCCTGAGGGATCGGATTATCGAACTGGAGGAGGAGATCGCGTCGCTTAAACCTGCGCCGGAGAGGGCTAATGTTCGTAGCACGTCGTGCACTCGCGAGGAAAGTGAGAGGGGGATCACATTTTATGAACTCGCGACGCGCCCGCTAACGACCAGGCGGAGTCCGACTGACGCTCAGAGCAGCGCGGCTGTCTCGTCGAGCGGGGCATCGGTCGGCGCGGCTGTTAGGACTAGCAGTGAAGGGGGGTCGCGCTTCGTTGGTTTAGGGTCGAGCTCAGAGGGTCGGCCTCGTCGTCCTCGCATTTCCCTAAACCGAAGCATTCCCCTTCCGAAGAGGACTTGATTATGTCACTTTCCCTTTCTGTTGGCCGTTGTAATAACTTAGTTGTAGGGTCGGTCGACCGTTTGTAACACTATTATGTTTGAATGCAAAAAATTCTGAAAAACTTTTCAAGTGTTTGTCTTCGGCACTGTATTGAAACTGCTTTGTTCGTTTTTCCTATTTTTCAGCTTGTCGCGGCGATCCATGGATCGGACTCCGGGCGTCCGAATGATGACTCCGCATCCGAGGCGACCTCTGGGACGGTGGTTCTGAGCCCCAGGAGTGTCGATCTGAAGCTACGCCGATCCGAGGGCGAGTGGAATCACCTTTCGTTGGTTCTCAGTCTCCGGGAGGCCGAAACACAACGCTTGGAGAGCAAGATCGTCGAGCTGAGCCCCGTAGGGGAGGACGAGGACTCGCAGACCGCATTCAGCAATGCTCTTCGGGTCAAAAGTATTCGGCACATTCAGTCGAAACTCATTGCCGAACGGGACGACTTGCTCTCGGAGATGGGACAGCTGCGGGCGGAAATGGCGAAGCTTCGAGGAGAGGCGGAGGAACCGTCTGCTGAGGAGGGCGAACAAGATAGAGAGAATGCATTTTTATGAAAGACAAGTGTAGTGGGTCGGGGGTTGTATGTTTTGTTTGCCGACACTTCTGTAATGGTCTATTTTGTACTGTACGCCGATATTTAATAAAATTCCCTTTCGGTGTTTTGTACGTCTGTCTTTGTTTATAACTGTGTTGGCCGTGCCGAACTATTTGAACTGAGTGTGTCTATTTAGCCGAATGGATCCCCAGGGGTACGGCGATTTGTCGCTTAGTGGGTCTGACACGGCGATGTTCTCGAGAGTGCTATTTCGACGTGGCGAGATCTGAGCCGTTGAATGTAGGCGCGGATCTCGAGGTGGCTCGTTTTCCAAGAAAACGTTATCTTGTCGTTTTGCGCGAGTGGCACGATCTGAGCCGTCTGATGAAGATCAGGCGCGAAAGTTGAGAGGGAAGTGTGTTTTCCCCGTTTACCAGCTCGGGAAGGCACTTGCTCGGATGCCGACCGGATATGTCTGCCTTCGACCCTCGGCTGTCAGTCAAGAGTGGTCTGGATACGTGTTCCGGACCTTAGGCATAGTCCAACGGCTGCGGGAGCAATTCCGAACGGCGATCTACCCCTGGTTCGCCCGGAGACGAACCGAGGAGGTAAAGTCGAGCCGAGTGTTGGACTCCGAACCTTAGGCATAGTCCAACGGCTGCGGGAGCAATTCCGAACGGCGATCTACCCCTGGTTCGCCCGGAGACGAACCGAGGAGGTAAAGTCGAGCCGAGTGTTGGACTCCGAACCATCGGTGTAGTTCAACGGCTGTGGGAGCAATTCCGAACGGCGATCTACCCCTGGTTCGTCCGGAGACGAACCGAGGAGGTAAAGTCGAGCCGAGTGTTGGACTCCAAACCATCGGTGTAGTTCAACGGCTGTGGGAGCAATTCCGAACGGCGATCTACCCCTGGTTCGTCCGGAGACGAACCGAGGAGGTAAAGTCGAGCCGAGTGTTGGACTCCGGACCATCGGTGTAGTTCAACGGCTGTGGGAGCAATTCCGAACGGCGATCTACCTCTGGTTCGTCCGGAGACGAACCGAGGAGGTAAAGTCGAGCCGAGTGTTGGACTCCGAACCATCGGTGTAGTTCAACGGCTGTGGGAGCAATTCCGAACGGCGATCTACCCCTGGTTCGTCCGGAGACGAACCGAGGAGGTAAAGTCGAGCCGAGTGTTGGACTCCGAACCATCGGTGTAGTTCAATGGCTGTGGGAGCAATTCCGAACGGCGATCTACCCCTGGTTCGTCCGGAGACGAACCGAGGAGGTAAAGTCGAGCCGAGTGTTGGACTCCGAACCATCGGTATAGTAAGAGGGGAGGAAAAGACAGGCAAATTCAAAAACAAAATGGAGCTTTCTTTATTTGATATTTGACGGCGAACCGTTTTACATAGTAGAATTCATAGAACAGGTTACAAGTTAAAGGAGAGGAATGGCGCGACACCTCGGATTACTTAGAGAGGCGCCGGGGCGCCCTCTTGGTATTTCAGGAGGTGATCGGCGTTCCAGGTCCTCGGGAGCTCTCTACCGTCCATGTCCTCAAGTCGATATGCCCCAGGCCGAACAACTTTTGTGACCCGGTACGGCCCTTCCCAATTCGGAGCTAGCTTGCCCTTCTGACTGGGGAGGGATATGGCTAGCTTTCTCAATACCAGATCTCCTTGCTCGAGATTGGCGGGCCGGACTTTCTTGTTGTAGGCTAGCTCGACTCTCCTTCTGTAATTTTGCTGCCGAATCGATGCCCTTTCCCTCAGTTCATCTATCAGGTCCAAGTTTCCTCTGAGTTCCCTGGCATTCTGCGCTTCGTCATAGGCGATGAGCCGAGGGGAAGGAATACCGACCTCGAGGGGTATTACGGCCTCGGCCCCATAGGTAAGGCTGAAAGGGAACTCTCCAGTGGGCGTCCGCTTGCTTGTGCGGTAGTTCCACAACACATTAGGGAGTTGGTCAACCCACTGTCCTTTGGAGCACTTGTCCAACCTCTTCTTGAGCCCCGCAAGGATCTGCTTATTAGCGTTCTCGGCTTGTCCGTTCGACTGGGGGTGCGAGACGGACGAGAAACGCTGTTGAATGACGAGGTCGTCGCACAGGGTTCGGAATGCTGAGCCAGTGAACTGGGTCCCATTATCTGTCACGGGGACGCGCGGGACGCCGAATCTGCATATAATGTTCTTCCAGAAGAACTGCACCACTTTGTTCTCGGTTATCGTGGCGAGGGGCTCGGCCTCGACCCACTTCGAGAAGTAGTCGATAGCTACGACTAAAAACTTGAGCTGACCAGGAGCTGGAGGGAAAGGCCCTATCAGGTCCATTCCCCACATCGCGAAGGGGATAGGGCTCGATAGGGAGGTGAGGTTGGCTTGAGGGAGGCGTCGGATGCTGGAGTGTTTCTGGCAGGAGCCGCACTGCCGAACGTGTCGCTCGGCGTCTTGGAGAAGCGTCGGCCAGAAGTACCCATAATTCAGAGCTTTTCGTGCCAGGGACCTAAATCCCGAGTGTGCCCCGCCGATCCCTTCATGAAGCTCTTGTAGGGCATATTCAGCCTGATCCGGAGAGAGGCATCGTAGATATGGTCGGCCGTCTATTTGGGAGAAGGAGCGCTTGTATAGGATGCCCTCGATTAAGACATAGCGCTCGGCTCGGGTTCTAACTCGGCGTGCTTCTTTGGGATCTTGAGGCAGAACTCCATCCCTTAAGAATTCCACCAGTGGCTTCATCCAATTGTCCCGCAGTGCGACCGGCAATGTCTCCATCGAGCTAGGCGTCTCGTCTTCGATGCTCGGCTTGGAGAGGACTTCGATCAGCACGGTCTGTTCAAGACCCTGCAGAGAAGACGAAGCCAATTTGGAGAGAGCATCGGCCTGTGAGTTCTCCTCCCGAGGGACACGCTGGATGATGGCTTCTTCGAACCGACCCATCAGACCCCGGACCCTGGCGAGGTACTTAGCCATTCGCTCATCCCGGGCCTCGTACTCGTCCAAGACCTGATTCACAACTAGTTGAGAGTCACTGTGAACCCGAAGGCGCTGCGCCCCCGCGCTTCGTGCGAGTCCGAGGCCAGCTATGAGGGCCTCGTACTCCGCCTCGTTGTTCGAGGCCTTGAAGTTCATGCGAATCGCATACTGTAGGACGAAGCTATCAGGGCCGTTCAGGATAATGCCGGCGCCGCTTCCTTCACTGCAAGAGGATCCGTCCACAAAGACTGTCCAAATGGGGGGTCCATTCGGGACGTGGCCGGCCTCAGGGATGGTGGATTCTACAATGAAGTCGGCGAGAGCCTGCGCCTTAATTGCCGTCCGAGGCTGATAGGAGATGTCGTGCTGACTCAGCTCTATCGACCACTTCATCAGCCGGCCGGAGGTTTCGGGCTTATGGAGGACTTGCTTGAGCGGTTGATCGGTGAGGACGATGACTGAATGAGATTGGAAGTAGGGCCGAAGCTTCCTTGCTGCGATGACGAGGGCGTAGGCCATCTTTTCTATCCTCGGATAACGGAGCTCGGCATCCCGAAGTACCTTGCTCACGTAGTAAATAGGCCTCTGGGTCCGGTCCTCTTCTCTGACCAGGACAGCGCTCAGGGACTGCTCGGAGGCTGCCAAGTAGAGGAAGAGAGGCTCGCCTGGGACCGGCTTACTGAGCAGAGGGGGGTTCACCAGATAGGCTTTCAGCTGGTCGAACGATGCTTGCTGTGCCTCGCCCCATTCAAATCCTTTAGCGCCTCGGAGCGCTTTGAAGAAGGGAAGGCACTTTTCCCCTGACTTGGAGAGGAACCGACCAATGGCTGCGAGCCGACCGGTGAGCTTCTGCACCTCTTTGACGTTCCGAGGCGGGGCCATGTCTAATATGGCTTTGATCTTTTCGGGGTTAGCTTCAATCCCCCGCTGGCTCACCATGAAACCGAGGAACTTGCCAGAGGAGACTCCGAACGCACACTTGTTCGGATTTAGCCGCATGTTGTACTTCCTCAACACGCCGAAAGCCTCTTGGAGGTCGGCTACATGGTCGGTGCCGTGGATGCTCTTGACGAGCATGTCATCAACGTACACCTCCATGTTTCGGCCGATCTGATGCTGAAAGACCTTGTTGACGAGGCGCTGGTAGGTGGCGCCCGAGTTCTTCAAACCGAACGGCATTACTCGGTAGCAGTAGAGGCCTTGGTCGGTGACGAAGGAGGTCTTCGGGATGTCCGGAGGGAACATCCGGATTTGGTTGTAGCCCGAGAAGGCATCCATGAAGCTGAGGAGCTCATGGCCCGAGGTGGCGTCGATTAGGGTGTCGATGTTCGGGAGAGGGAAGGGATCCTTCGGACACGCTTTGTTGAGGTCGGTGAAGTCGATGCATATCCTCCACGAGCCATTAGACTTCTTGACCATTACAACATTCGACAGCCACTCGGGATAATTCACCTCCTGGATGAACTTGGCCTTCAGCAGCTTATCCACTTCCTCCTTGATTGCCTGCTGTCGCTCGGGAGCGAACTTTCGCCTCTTCTGCTGAACCGGTTTGCACCCCGGCTCGACACTTAGGCGGTGGACGAGCAAGTCTTCGGAGATGCCGGGCATATCCGCGGCCGACCAAGCAAATAGGTCGCGGTTACCCCGGATGCATCTCACAAGGTCGGAGAATAGCACGGTCGGTAAGGACTTGCTGACGAGGAATTTTCGGCTCGGATCCTCGTCGGAGAAGAGTACTTCTTCTAACTCGTCCGCTGGTTCGGACGTTGGGCGAGCCTTCGGCTCGGGGATCTCGAGTGTCTCGAGCAAAAGCACTGGTCCCCCGGTGGAAGTCATGTAGCACTTCCGAGCTGTTTCCTGGCTTCCCCTGACTTCCCCTACTCCCGACCGAGTGGGGAACTTCATCTTCAAATGGTATGCTGAGGGGACGGCCTCAAGGGCGGCTAGGCCGGGGCGGCCGAGGATGACATTGTATGCAGCCGGGACGTCAACGACCATGAAGTCCATGGGCTCGGTCCGGGTAGTAGGGGTGCTCCCCGCAGTAACGTCAAGGGTTATCACCCCTTCGACGGTTACCGGGACCCCCGTGAACCCGTGTAGAGTGTATCCGGCCGGCTTGAGACGGTCTCGGGACAGCTGGAGGCCCTGGAAGGCCGAGAGGAATAGGATGTTGACCGAACTCCCGTTGTCAACCAAAATCCTCTGCACCTTGAAGTTGGCCATGCGGAGGTCGATGACGAGGGCATCACAGTGAGGGGTTCGGACTCCTTCGAGATCAGCGTCGGAGAAGGACACGGGCACACCGAAGCCCTTGGGAGGAGGAGCACTGTGGACCGAGTTCACCTCTCGGACGAAGGCTTTCCGAGACGTATTAGAGGAGCCGCCCATGGGGCCCCCGTGGATCATATGCAGAACCCTTTCTTCTTCGAACTCAGGTGTTACTTCGCGCCGCTCAGAGCGCTTGTTAGCCCCCCGAGGGGGAGGAGAGTTCCGATCTGTCCGATCGTTAGCCTTCACGAACTTCGCCAACTGCCCCCTTCGGATAAGGGCTTCGATCTCATCTCTCAAAGCCCGACAGTCATTCGTCTCATGCCCGTGGTCTCGGTGATACCGACACCACTTGTCTTTGTCCCTCCTCTTCGCCGGTTTGTGCATCCTCGGGGCTGGAGGGAGGACCCCCTCCTTCTCTACCTCCATGAGGATAGTGGAGACATTAGTTGTGAGGGGCGTGAATTTCTCGAACCTGGGGGGAGGACGACGCTGGCCGCCTCCGTCCTTCATCGTCTTCTTGGCCCCCTCTTCCTCCGTTGCCTTCCTCTTCGAGCCGGAGGAGGGTCCTCCGAAGTTCGGGAGGGACTCGGCCTCCTCGGCTCGGATGTATTTCTCGCACCTCAGTAGGAGGTCGGCGAAGTTGGTAGGCGGCTTCTTTGCTAGGGACGAGCGGAGGTTGGAGTTGAGGACGTTCGACTGGAACGCCACTGTCGCCACGGATTGGTCTAAGGAGGCGATCGACCTGACTTCTGCAGTGAACATCTTCACATAGTCCCGCAGTTTCTCTCCCCTTTCCTGCCGGAGGTTCAGAAGGGAGAGACTCGTCTTCTCGGCCCGTCGGCTGCTCACAAAGTGAGTTATGAACAGTGTCTCAAACTGCTCAAATGAAAAGATGGAGGCGGGGGCAAGCCTGGAATACCATTCCCGAGCCGAACCCCGAAGGGTGGCCGGGAAGGTCCTGCAGAGTATGGCGTCGGAGACTTGGTGGATCAGCATCAGAGTCTTAAAACTCTCGACGTGGTCCACTGGGTCGGACTCGCCTGAGTACGTTTCAAACTGCGGAGGTTTGAAACCCCTCGGTATGCGAGCTTCCATGATTGTCCGAGAGAAGGGCGGTCGGTTCGGGCGAACAGTCCCTGCTCTGGACTCCTCTTCTCGGTCCATACGGACAATGCGCCTCTCCACCTCATGGAGGCGGCGGTCAAAAGCATCGTCCCCTCGCCGGTAACCGTATGACCCTTCGGACTCTTCCTCATAAGAGGGAGAGCGCGGACTTCGGTGCCGGTATCCCTCGGATCGGCGGGGACTGTACTGTTGCTGACGACTGGGAGCCTGGAGAGGACTTCGTGACCGGCGGCGAGGACTGGGAATCCGAGGGGGTGTTGGGATCCTCGGGGGGTTTTGGTTGTTGGCACGGGCGTTCAGGGCCTGCAGTACAGTCTCCTGAAACTGGAGGAATTCGGCACGGCTGATGGGTACCTCACGGTCCCTTGTACGATGCCGATCCTCGGGGGAACGCGGCCTCCTCCTCCGGTGTTCGGGAGATGCCGCTCGGCCTCTCCGGTACGGGGATCTCCGCCTGTCTCGGCGACGAGGTGACCGCTCACCCTGACGCTGTCGGGAGGCTCCCGCTCGGGCCCGCCTCTCGTCAAGGTGCGTGCGGAGGTCGTTCTCCTTCTGGCGGTTCTGGAGCGTGAGGCTGAGGTCGGGGTTATGGGAGGCCATCGAGTCCGAGGACCCGTTACGGACCGAGACATGGTCCTGGACGGGCTGCTTCAGCTTCTGGCCGTTGAGACCGGCGGGACCATTGTTGGGTTGTTGCTGAGGATGATGAGGCTGGACCGGTTGGACCGGCGGAGGAAGCCCAGATTGGGGGATTGGATTGACGGGGGTATCCTCCGTAGGGTCGGAGGGGTTGGCCACCCGGTTGGACCCTTTGGATCTGTTCTTCTTCGGAGGCATGGCGATGGAAGGCGAGGAAGAAGAAGCTGAGGTCGTTCGTGTGGTGGTTTCCCACAGACGGCGCCAATCTGTTACCGCTGATTTCGGTGTGGGGGTAAACAGATAGAATTTGTGAGTCCGGAAAACACCTGAACGATTGACTCGGCCTTCTTGCTCCTGGCACAACCTGCAAGGAAGTGCGAAACACCGGGGTTGATTCCGGCGACGCACCCTCCGACGCTCTTGTCAGTAATCAGGAAAAGATCAAGAAAAGAGCTTAAGTGGTGAAAGAGTGATTAACCTGGTCTCGGTGGTAGAGGGGTTGTATTTATAGTCGCCTTTGGAACCATTTGGGGCCTAATTTCCTGCCTAACAAATAGGAGAAAAATCCTCCTATTCTGTTTTGGGAAGTTAGGCCTTGATTCCCTGGTGAGAGCTAATCAGGTTTATTGATTTGACCAAATCAGTGGCCTGATTCTCTTCTTGGTGGATTGGGCTTGTATCGGGTAGGGACCCGTACCCAATTGAAGTGGATCTATTCGCGGGTGGTTGGTTCTGTGAGAAGGAGGCCCAATACCCGTTTTGGATTCATCTGCATGTGAAATTACCTTTTTACCCCCGTGCTTCAGGATTCGTGATCGATCTGGACGGTCCCGATTTAACCCCAATTTTAGCCATATCAGGGACCGACCTTCATTTCTTCTTCTTCATCTCAGATCTGGACGCCTTCAAGAGATCTTCTTCGTCTCAGATCTGGATTTGATTGTTGAATGTAATTTTCAACAATTTTAGTCTCTTTTGATTTGATTTTCTCTTATAAAAAAAAAGTCATCAACTCACTCCGGTTGACCGATCGTGAGTTTGAGAGGGGGTATTATCAGCATCCAGTTCTTAGTTATCGACAATTCTCAAGTCAGGGGTGAGATCCCAGCATCGACTATGTCTCAAGTCAGGGGTGAGATCCCAGCATTGACTATGTCTCAAGTCAGGGGTCAGATCCCATCAGTCTACTTCTCAGTTCCGTCACATGCATCATCAAGCGTCATTTCTGCATCACAATTTGCTGTTCCTTCCACATGAACATCGTCAGTATTCCAAACTCTTGTTGCTTGAACCAACGTGAGTTTGAGAGAGGGTGTTAGATGATAGATTAGTTTAGTCCCACATTGAATAATGTATTGGTTTAGTATTCTCTTCTCTCCTATATATAGGAGCCAATTGTATTCAGTTTATTCAATCAATAATAAAGAATATTTTCATATCCCTAATTCTAACAAAATCTTTAAGTGTTGAATCCAAGTTTTTAGATGTGCCCAAGTACATTATTCTGGGTGAGGATGAATATGTGTCTTGTATGGATGACCGATTTAGGTCCAACTCGATTTAAATCTTTAAGTGTTGAATCCAAGTTTTTAGATGTGCCCAAGTACATTATTCTGGGTGAGGATGAATATGTGTCTTGTATGGATGACCGATTTAATACTTCATTATACTAGTATTATACACGTGTTGTGCACATGGTAAAATTTGGGGGGGGGGGGGGGAATGAAAAGGGCAAGGAAAAAAAAATCTACCAGCACGTGCGTTATACGGGTTGGGATATGGACAAATTACATTAAAGCCTTCTCCCATTATAGTAGTAGAGATATATTTCACAATACAATTTTCATAATACAATCATGATTTAATCGACCATAACTTTTTTCGCTAATTATTTGACTGACCATATTTTTCCTAACATTTTTCTTTTCTAATCATTTGATGGACCAAATGATTGATTATAAGTCAGGGTATGTGAAATCAGAGTGATCATTAATATGTAAATAAATATAGTTAAGTAGGTTCTACAATTAAAGAGTGACAAGAGCATCTACTATTCGTTGCCAACATAATTTACATATTTATTTCAAAAAAAAAACATAATTTACATATTTAGCAATTAGAAATAGTAATAGTGGGAATGACGATAATTATGCATTATGACCAAATTTATCTACTTTGTGAGAAATGTGGTAGAATTGACGATTTACTTAATTTTAGATATGAAATGTTGGTATAAATAGAGAAATTATATAGTAAGGACAAAAATGTCCAAAAGTAGAAAAAATTCTATTGTAAGAGGTGAAAAAAGAACAGAAATCTCTTATAAGAGGTTCTTATAAGAGGTTATTTTTATATAAAAGAACACCTCAAAAAGAGGCTCTTACTGTGAATCTCTTATAAGAGGTCACATCTTATAAGAGGCAAAAAAAAGAACAGTACCTGAGAGTATTTGTGAGAGTAAGATTTTATTTTTAAAAAAAAAAATGATCACATCACCACTTCATTAAGTAAATGAAACCAAGCACAACATACTACAACAGAATAAAGTGACTACACTCGTAGTTACATCATAAATATTATTAAATCAAAATCCACCTAACCGAGCTAAGCTGACGCAACCACAACAAAATGAATGTAGCCAATAGAAGGAAAACAGAAATTTTTTAAGTCAATCTGCATGAACTACGCGTTCTCCTCCTCCAATCGCAATCTCTTCAGCGTACCTGTTTGACCTGTCCAAGTGTGGATTAAGAAGAAAATTTTATGCATCATTACAGAAAGTCTACTTTGTGAGAGTAAGATTGATTGACCTATTTGAAGATTGGGGAATTTTTAATGGGCAATCGTGTTGTTAGGCAATATGATCAAATATTTAAGCTTATCCCATGAGATTCTGACTAATATTGGACATTCACGCATTTGGGCTAATAGACCCCTAATGCAGCCGGTGATCCAAAATTTGGGTTTTGAGCCCCTGTTTTTGGATGCTGTCTTGATCCACCTTTGGACTAGAACTGAACTGTTTATAGATGAAGTTACAATATTGCCTTGCTGCATCATGAAGCATGTCTCTAGTGTATACAATAAGAAATTCTGCCAACATCGTAAGCCCTGTTAGAGTATCTTGTAAATGTTAGGGAGTATCGGATACAAATTTTATTTTAATCTTCTAGAATTACCAGATGCTTCAACAACTTTTCATAATTTCCTAAAATTTTCTGTGTCAGAAGTTTCATCCTCCTTCCAGATTTTTAAAATTTCTGGATTATTTTTATTATTATAAAAAGGTAACCTCGTCACCGTTTCATTAATCAAGAATAAACGAAATAAGTAGTATAAATAATAACATCTATCTGTTCCAAACGGAATAATGAAGAACAATTACAAAGTGCAGTCAACATCTCTAACTAATCCCTTCCCTAACTAAATATGTAAACTTGGTATTTGCACACTTTTCTCACACCAAAACCTCCTAGATGTATTTTAAATTCCAACAAAAATCAAATTTGGAATTCAAACTTCATCGGCCTAGTTCTCTATCCCGAATACTCCTTGACCATCCTCCAAATGTTCACCAGGCAACAACCACATCCACCATCTCTTGCTGACATACTTATGCCTCTCCCCACAACGATGTCGTCGTGTATCCGCCAAACTAACCCCACCGTGACGCCTTCTTTCGATTGCATCAAATCCATCTCTCAATAGTAGTCGTGTTTCTCAATCGATAATGAGAACGTTTGCACTTGCTGATAACTCCACCAAATATATGAATTTCAAAAATCTATATTGAAATTCAAATCTCAATTTTCAAAATATAATTCTGGAATTTTATTTTGAAAATAGGAAGTTATGTCTTCCCTGAACATGTTTTTGGTTTAAAAATTATCAAAAAGCATCATGAATCCACAAATTGCCCGTGCTTATAATGAGTTGCAGTCCAATTTATGTTCTTTTCATAACATGTGAACTTCTCAAGTGTTGGCAACAAGTTTCAATCTTGAGAAGAGTTCTCCCCTACTCCCTAGTTGGTCAGCGTCACCTTTCTTTGACTTCGACAGAAAATGTAAAGTTGTGAGTATTGCTTTTGAGCTAACCCCTACCTGTACATATTTTGGTACTACTTAGTACGAGCATCCCTATCAATTGAATAGTCATATGGATTGTCATTTTGAATTTTGACAATCTAAATGATATCTTTTTTTTTTTTTTTTTTGTAAAATAAGAGGTTGATCTACACCCATAATTATCATTTGAGTTGCCAAATATATATATAAAAGTGTGTGGGTGTATATATATATATATATATGAGTAATGTGAGTATTTATGATGTAACTACGAGTGTGGTCACTTTGACACGTGTGGTGATGGGACATTTGACAATGCTATTTGGATGATTGCCAAATTTGACACACCAAGAAAAAAGTTAATCTCAAATTTGGCAATCAAAATAGCATACCCGTGTGGGAGGTTTTTGTTTGGGAATTAAAAAAAAACTAGGGCGGTTTGGAAAAAACTTTCCAAATGTGGGACAGTTTGGGGAAAAATTCTTTCTCGTCCTGGTTAATTTCAGAAGAGGGGAGTGGGTAAGAATGGTGCTGTGCCTCTTCCCCGCTCTATATCTAAGTTTATTTACCCACTGTGAAAATCCATGAAGAACAAGCTTTATTCGACTGTTCCACTGGGAAAGGAGGGCTGGCTGAATATTGTCTCTTCAGTTGTTCTATTTGGAATTTCAACTATTCTCTCCAGTCAAGCCATTTGGAGATTTGAGGCTGAAACCTGATGGTGGTTGAATCGATGTAAATGAGATGCGTATAAATCTGGGTTAGTTTGAACCAAAGGGATGAGAGTTTCAGAATCTGAGTTATAATTTTTCTCAGGAAAAGAGGCATATATGTCAACACTATATTGATGACTATAATCAAAAAAACTTATAAAAAATCTTTTGGGTTACAGATCGTTCAGATATTCTTTGTTCATGTTCACATGTACGTTGTTTCCAAGTCTATGTCCTTGATGGCTAAATTTCATTTCCAATTGCAGGTCAATGGTGAAAAAATGTATGATAAAGCAAGAAGAGGAGAAGCAGTTGAGCTATCACCAACACGCATATGAATATTTCAGCTTGATATTGAACGCAGCCTAGATGGCAGGTTCTGATTTTCTTAATATCCTATGTTTATTCTGTATCAATGTATTTGGCTCTTCATGACAACCATTTTATAAGCACACACACACATAATGACTAACATAATGCAAGTACTTGAGAACTCGTAATATCCTGCGTAGGATTATATAGTAGGTTATAAATTCCAAGTAAGAGTTGTAGAGGGAGATAACTTCAACACTCTGTAGAATTCAACAAATTAGTAAAGAACAATGAGAAATTTCCTACTCCCCCATCAGTTGTTTCATGATTGTCACATGTAATCCCTTACTTGCAACATCACAACACACTGACTTTCAACTATATTGCAATAACACTACACATAATTATTCAACTCTCATAAAGTTCATCGCATTTGGACTCTATTGATACATTTTCTTTATGTGATTTGCAGTTTATCTTTTCCGGTCTTCAATTTTCTGCCTTAAAAAGTTAAAGTATATCTCTTGCCTCAATCATCATTCAAATCTCAAATTTTCAGCTTCTTTTGTACCTAGCTTTGTGCATCTTCTGAACATTTCTTTCCAATTCCAGAACTTTTTGTGTACCATCAATCAATTTTCAATCAAAACGGCTTTTTGACGGGGCTGATATGTAAAAAAAAAGTTTATTAATTTATCTAAAAAATTCTGTAGCTCAGTTTAAACAACATGAATCCATGCAATGGAATCTGTTTTTATAGACCTTGTTAGGTTGTTTATTCAATGTTGTAATGAAAAAGAAAATTGTTGTAATTTTTGTGTTTTTTCTTTGTCATAGAGTCTGATTTGATGCACACAAAATCCTCTTATTTAAGTCATTAGATTAGATTACTTATGCTAACTGATTTTGATTGTTGATTCTAAATATTTGCAGCTGTGTTCATATGACTGCACTGAGAAGAGATTCAATTGGTCGGTCAGTTTTCATCTTCAGATTTCTTTTACAACTATATGTGTGTTGTATCTGTGGTTATGTGCTCAATTTGCAGAATGGTTCGCCACTATCTTTAAAAAGGCCATCTATCTCAAACTTATATATGAGTCCCCTTCCGTTATGCACTAGGCTGCCGGGCGCACTCAGCTTTCCCGCCTTCGTATTGACGATCTAAACTGTTCACATTGATCTATACATCTAAATTAGTCTAAATATGTAAAATCAAATCATTTGCCCATCCATTGAAATGCTACAAAATTGTATGGCTGAAATCGTTGTTTTTTATAGTCACATGATGGATGGGCAAATGAATTTCAAATAATTTGATTTTACATATTTAACTAATTTAGATGTGTAGATCAATGTGAACAGTTCGGATCGTCAATACGAGGGCTGGAAGGCCGACTGCATACGGCAGCCTAGTGCACAACGGAAGGGGACTCCTCATATCTCATCATATAGCTTTATTTAGGGATTAATGATTTATTATGCTGGGATAGTTCTTCAAATGTTACCGCCATTAGTTTGGATTAAAATTAAAGGTTTCAGCAACTTTTAATTCTGGGCCTACTCCAAACCCTCAAGTTTGACCTTTTAACCACACAATCAGGAGAAGTAGTCTGGCACCAACTATGTAATTGACTTTTTCTAAGGAGCATATTGTTCCTTCTAAAAAAAACATCCCTGGTTAGATACAAATTCATTCATGTAAATGTTGAGACTTTGTAGGGACACACTCATTCTTATTGGAGAATCAACTAAGTGAAAATTTTACCTTTTGTTAGTGGTATTTGTTTAGGGTTAGTCAGCTTTTATACATTCCTAACACTTAGTTAGAAATTATGAGAGATTATAACAATAGAAATTATGGTTAATATCCTAGACTAAGGTACTTGAGATATTTATCCTAGCTAGGTATTAAGATTGGCATACCTAGACTACTATCACAAGTCAGTATTTATAGGATAAATACTGGTTTGAGTACTGGGTTCTCAACCCACTCAACCCGCGTTCCGATATCCATACAATTAGTACGTGTAGCACACCTGTTACCCATAGAATAATATTACACATAATATTATTCATATAGTGAGAATATAACTATATATCCAACAACACTTCCGTGGGAGGAATCTGGTACGTTGGTGAAAGAGGGCATATTAGACTGATATAGTGATAACCCAGTTTATCATAGTAGATGATGTCTTGTTCATTTGGTTGAGGTTTGAGCATCAAAAGAAATATAACAAGCAAGTGCCACTAGGTTGTTGTAGTAGCTAGTAAGCATCGGTTGCTACTAAGCAAAAGAGGTCGAGAGTTCGAGTCAGGCTTGAAGCGATCCCTACATTATGGGGAGAGAGTGTATCTGTGTGGCTTTACAGGGTTTGTTGAGTGAAGAAAAAAAGAGAATACCACAAGGCCAACATGACTAGGTATTCATCCAAAACTCAATAGAAACTCTAAATTCTATCTACATGTGGAAGCATGTACCAAAAGATCCAAGTCGTTTATTATAGCAACTCGCTGAGTAGCTTTATCATCACATCTTTTTTAACATTATGTTTGGAATATTTAGCAGATGATGCAGGGAGTTTTCAGGAACTGCAAGAGCAGATCACGGAGTGCTACTACTTTTAGTCTCCGGATCAACTATTGAATCTTTTTAATGGTTAGAACACTTTAGACTACTTTTTATCGTCCGTGTTTATTCAGATAGGTAGCAGGCTGATAACACACGAGAATGCCTTTCCAGCTTCAGCAGCTTTCAACATGCAAACAACGGGCGAAAGAGGCTGTATTTGTGCGCCATAACATAATCCTTACAAACAGATGCGGCTTCAGCCCAACTGTCTCTGATTCATTACAGAAAAGAGGTTCATGTTATGATTTCGGTTGCATTGAATTTTTAACACTGCAGTAGAGAATGACTAGTGTTGCACTGCAGTGCATGTGAGCAAGTGGGTCAGTTTTCTGCTTAATTAGTTTCAAGGCGCGCGGGTGTACACAGCCATGTCTCGTTGATGGTTGTTTCTCCAAATCCATTACCCTTTTTATAGTGGTTCAAGAAATAGAGATGTAAATGTAATGATTCATCAGATTTTGATGTGTGATTATAACAGAAACACTGTCACCAACATATACAATGTTTTCACAAGAGTTGGCAAAAATGATATTCATAACTTCCTCTTTAATTTAATGAACACTTATTTTATCTAAACCTCTGGAATTTCGTAGGAATTTTTTTTTTGATGAAAAGGATAGAGTCAAACGACTCTAGCACGGATAATAGTATATATAAAAAGTCAAAACAGTACAACGCAAGAAGTAGTAATACAAGATGTAGAAAATAATAAAAGGTTTGCAGACACGCAAGGCAAGCAAGTAAATAAGACATTTACAAAAGCTCACAAACCGCAGACAAATACAACAGCCCCGGCCAAGAGCACAACAGACGCAAAACCAACAAATAGCTGCAGCGCCCAAAGCAGATGAGCACGGCAAGAGATGCACCCAGCCAGGATAAGCGAAGGAAGAAACAGCCCATGAAAGCCAAAAAAGGACCTGAACCCCACCTGAAAAGCGATGCAAGGAGCAGAAGAACCAAACACCAACGACCTGAAAAAAGCCAAACCGCCAAACCCAGAGTGCACAGGAGCTGAGTATGCAAAACTCCCATACAGCAACGGACCCAGAAAGCAAAAGCAACAGCCAGGTGAAAGCATCACCCAGGTCCCAAAAGGGCAACCACACCATCGCAAATAAACCAAAATGCAGTCAAAGCCCTAAATAGAATAGAGGGAGAACAAAACAGTGGCACTTGGCCAACCCAAAGCCTATGTTAAAGAACCATCACAACAAGAAACAAGTAAAGGAACGCATATACAGGCCCAACATGATGAAACCCCTGCAAAAAGAAAGATACAGGTACAAAACAACACAAAAGGCAAAAAGTCCCATGGAAGGAACTGTACCATCACAAAAGAAATGGGGAGATAGCATAACAGACACCCAAAAGAACAGTTGAACCGCACTATAAAGGGAAGGACACCTCCCGAAAGCTTATAGCTGCAAAAGGAAAGCGATAAAATCACATTGGCCCAAAACAGAATTAAGCAAAAAGAGAAACACCTAAAGAATAAAACCGATCAGAACAATAAGAAAACCAATCAGAGTAATAAAGACATAAGGGAAAGGGAAGGGGAAGAGGCTAATAGTAGAGCAAAACCGATAAACTACGGCAGTAGGAAGTTGAATTGATAGAATAAAATTTCGTAGAAAATTTGTTCATCTGATTTGGTACTGTATATATTCAATGCATCTTGAGCTTTAAGAGTACTAAAGCACCTGCATTTGTGTATAAATGAGTGATTGTGGATAATAAGTATTGTGTATACATTGTCGAAGGAATACGGGGCTCGCCTACAATAACTATGAACTGATTGTCAATATTCTTCGGGCTTTTATATTGTAAACGTGCGGGGTTTCAATCTTTTTTCGAGCAAGCCTAGGGATTCAAATTTAACCTGGAATCAAATTTAGCCTGGGGATTCAAATTTAGCCTGGAGATTCAAATTTAAGATTATGGAGAGCTCCCCATCTCCCTCCTTCCTCAGCCCCATCACCAGGCCGGCTCTCCTTCTCTCACCCTGACCTAATGTCGTTGTGGTCCCCTCTCCTAACCCTACCCTTTCTTCTCGTCTTCAGATCAGTCACCCAAGCCAACATTCCCTTATCTCTTCTTCAAGATCTGCAACAATTCAAACCAAATAGCCTCTGCAGCCTGCAACTTTGTCTCCAACTTGGCGCATCGGAAATGTCTTCCTCTACACTGTCGGAACTAGAATTGAGTGGGTGCGGGCCCAATGAGGAGGTCCGCCACCGCCAGCTGCCTACCGCAGTCATTGACTCCCCCCCCCCCATATCCCTCCGCTAACGTGTGTTCCCCCGCTAACCAGACCATTGTTTCCCCTCCCCTAGCTGCTGTGAACCCCCCACCACCTCAACTTATGCAGCCACAAGCTAACACAAGAAAAGCCTCTTCCCCCTCCACCGTCTTCAATCCTGCTTCTAACCACCACCACACTTCGCACCTGGGTCACCCCTTGAGAAGAGAGACTCAAGGCTCAGACAATCGACCACGTGTGCACACCGTAGTGCGCATCAACGTCGGTATGAGACGGAGCTCAATCATCATCGCCGATACTCTCCACCTATGGGGGGGATGGGCCCAAAGAAGGGGTCCTCCTACAAACTCTTTCGAGCGTAAAAGTGACCCCCCCTAGCCAGCATCGCCACCACGGAGTGAGGGGCAACCACAGGTACCGTCAATTCAACGAGATAGCTCATTTGCAAAAAACTCAACTTCCACAACCCCCTTCCTCCTTTTCTAAAATGCACCATTACCCTCCCACCCATCAGAACCACTAAAATTCCTCTCCTACTGTCGACCCCCAACACATCCCCCACAAGTTTGCTCAGTCCCTGCCACCGTCCCCTACTCATCAAACCCACCCCAAACACTGCAACCCCCAGTCTCTCCCACCACCTCAAAGGAACACTAAGGTCCAACCTAAATCCTCCGTCGAGCGGGCCCAAGAGGGGGATCCGCCAAACGAAATTACAGGGGAGTTAGCGCCAATTGAGAATGGGGAACCGTGGGTTGAAGTATCCAACAAATCAAAGAAAAGACTGAGCATCCCCCCCTCTTCCTCAATTGGAAAACAAAAAGAGATCCCCCCTCCTCAATTGGAAAACAAAAAGCCACAATGGAGAGGAAAGCGCAAGCCGGTACCTTGCTTTAGCTGTGGTGATTTGGGCCATTATCGGAAAGATTGCACGAAAGAGGTTCGCTGCCTGAAGTGTATGAAATGGGGCCACTTGTCGTATGTCTGCACAAATGTCATCGACACTAACAACGACGATGATCACCATGTCAGCAGATGAAGGTCACCAGATAACTCAACTCTAATCAAACTCGCAAATAGCCTCGACACTATCAAGAACGAGGAAAAGTGGCTCCGTCAGTGGTGCGATATTGCAAGAGTTAGGGCTGGGAGCCCATCGGAGACTCACCTCCTACAAGCACTCAATTCCAAGTGGCCAATGAGGGCCCACAGGGACTGGGTGGCGAAGAAGATGTGCCACCTTCAGTTTCTGGTTTCCTTCCCACTGCCGGAGAAGATGGTCGAGGTCACCGACTTGGGCACGGTGAACTTTGGTCATTTCAAAATGGAATTATACGCTTGGACACCAGGCTTCAGAGCGGAGCTACCACAGGGGGGAAGTTTTGGAAGAAGGAAGAAGGAAGCGCTACAAGAGATCATCGCCGACTTCGGAACAATTGAAGATATCGACGAAAAGATGGTGCGGCGCTCCCAAATAGTCTCAACTAGGATTCTGATCAGGAGTGCCGACATCACTCTCCTATGCCGCGATTTGCTAAAGTCTTCTCCTTCCAGGAATCGTACATCATCCGATTTGTACTAAACATGAAAGTGGAGATGGAGGCGGAGCACCTGTCCATCACTTCCCCCACTCCTTCACCCTCACTCAGAGATCGCCGCTCATACAAGGAGGTGGTCTCATCGAAGTGGGACTTGACTCTAGATGGGGCTCACGAAGTGGAAAGTGCACACCGTGAACTCATCAAGGTGGCGAGAGGGAAGGAGGCACGCCTTGGCCAGGCGGTGGAGGGATCAGAACCAAACTCGTCTTGTCCGACAACCGTTGGTCGAGAACGAGGCTCGAACATCAGATCGAACGGTCGAGATGGAAGACAGACAGAAGATTCGCACCCATTACCAGATAGGGGTGCTTTGGTTTCCTCAAAAAAATTCATCGAAAAAGGGGGCTCAAAAGGAAGCTAAAAGAGGTAGTCAACTCCTTGAAGTTGGTGGAGAACTGCGGCGAGAGGCACAGAGGGTAGAGACCACCTGTACAAAAGCTTGAAATGGAAAGAACCCCTCGAGAAATGACATGCTGAGTCGCTCTCCAAAAAGCAAAAAGCTACAAGCTTTGGGTAGAGAACCGGTACGAGAAATAGCCATTTTGGCGAAGATGACGAGCGAGGGTTCGCTTGTAGAGAGGGATGCCAACCCAAAAAAGGTTAGAACAAGACTGGGGGAAGAGGCTCAGAGAAAGGGGAAAGACGAAGAAGGAAAGTTTTCTAAGGGTAAAAGGCTGACTCACAGTAACGAAGAACCAAAAACCCCTCAACTTCCCTTGATCCCAATGCCAAACACCTCGTCTACAATGCCAACAGCTTCGACCGCTGTGCCAGCAAGTAATAGGGCACCACGTCATAAGAGAGATGACCAATGCGTCAGAGGCTTGGATGGGTTGTCTCGCTCTTGCTTGGAAACTTATCGTGCTCCCAAGGAGACACTTTCAAATGAGACACTTTCAAAGTCTACTGGCTGTTTTATAGGGCCCATATCTACAAGTGCCCATATGCTTTCAAATGAGACACTTTCAAAGTCTACTAGTTGTTTTATAGGGCCCAAAGAGCAATTAGTTCTACCCAAAGAAGGGCCCATATGCTTTAACCCAATTAATGACACCCCTGTTTCACATCTTGACCAAGACGAAGACGATCGAGATGACAGACTAAATCTCGAAGATGACTGTGTTTATTCGGAAGGAGAATCTTAAGATTCTGAGGGACTGGCTGACGAAATTGCGGGTCTCTCCCCAGAATTTGTACCCTCCACATTCCCTCCCTCACAACCAGTGGTTACAGACTCGACTGAAGGCGGGACAGGATTCAGGGTTCAAAAAGTCGCTAAGAGGGCTATTGAGGAGTCCTTAGACGATTATCTGGAGATTGCGGCATTCGCAAAATCGGCAAAGACAAGCGACGGAGGTACTTGTTCCTTCCTAGCATCTATTTTTAATTTAATGACTGATACTGAGATCTTTAGTCTAGCCGAAACCTGTGGTCTTGCGGTGACCGATACGGATAGAAATACTTTCCTCCTTAACAAAATTAGAGGATGGGAGACCAATAGGGCTATCCTTATTTCCAACTTGACTCCCAAATCGAGTCACGATTCCTCTCCTAACCGTAGTTAATGGAGGCTCTTTTCTGAAACGTTAGAAGCATTGGTAGACAAGGCAAGAGGGAAATGATTAAAGAGGTCATAGCCAAATCAAAAGCTAACATTGTGGGTCTTCAAGAGACCAAACTTACACATATGTCTAGATTGAATAGGCTGGGGGGTAATAGAGTCTCTGAATGGAGAATGTCCCCATCTGCTGGGGCATTTGGGGGTATTGCCCTAGGTTTTAATCCCGACACGTTTTGTTGTCTAGATGAGCTTTACGAGCAATTTTCTCTGTCGGTTTTGCTCCAGCATAAAACTGACCTGTGGATACAATCGATTACGGTGATTTATGGCTCGCACACTTCGACTGCTAGATTGGATTTCTGGACAGAACTCAGGGCGATCCAAGCACACTAGCCATACCCTTGGGTAGTAGGAGGCGATTTTAACATTACTAGATTCGCCTCCGAACACAGAGGCAGAGGATCCAGTGACGCTAATAGGAAAGCGTTTAATGAGGTTATTACGGACCTGGAACTGGTTGACATTTTCATCTCTGATAGGCTTTTCACATAGTCAAACATGCAAGCGTCGACCATTCTAACAAACTAGATAGGATTTTGGTCTCCACTGACTGCGAGACCAAATTCCTGTTGTCCGCGGCTAAATCGCTGCCTAAACCCACATTGTATCATGTACCTATTTTCTTATCTTTCGGGGAAGATCAAGTAAGGAAATCTTCAAAGTTTAAATTCGAGCGAGCATGGTTAGAGTTCCAAGGTTTCCACCACATGGTTGCGAGAGTTGGTCTCGCCCTACTGCAGGGTCGGAAGCGACTGCAATATGGTGTAAAAAAATTAGAAGACTTAGGAGCAAACTCAGAAAATGGAACAGAACCAGATTTGCACTGATCTGGAGGGAAAAAGAGTCCCTGCTTGAAGGTATTGAGGAACTTGAGAAGATTGAGGAAACTAGAGATCTGCTGTAGGAAGAGCGGAACCAACTGCTCCAATCCATACAAGAAATTGATCAGCTCTATAGACTTGAGAAAATTAAATGGCAACAACGGTCCAGAATTTTGTAGCTCAAAGAAGAAGATGCGAATATGGCATTCTTCCATCGAGTAGCCAGTGCCCGGCGTAGAGCTAATCTCATTCATTCGATCCACTCGGAATCTGGAATGATCCAAGGAGATGACAGTATCAGAATGGCTTTCCAGTCCCATTTCAAGCTTCTCTTTGGACACAAAGCAGACTTCAGAGTACCCCTACACCATGAATTCTGGCAGGCCCAGGCGGGCAACTTCGACCTTATGAGGAAATCCCTAGAAGCACCCTTCACTGAGAAGGAAGTCTGGGAGGCAGTCCAACAACTTGGAAAAACTAAAGCCCCAGGTACAGATGGTTTCCTAATATTATTCTATCAGACGTTCTGAGAGGAAATCAAAAGCGATTTGCCGAAGCTGTTCGCAAATTTCTACGACCATAAACTCAAATTAGGGAGATTCAATTCCACGGAGGTTGTGCTGATTCCTAAAAAAGAAGATTCCCAGAGAGTGGGAGACTTCTGCCCTATTAGTCTACTCAACTGCTATGTCAAGATCATTACAAAGACTCTCGCTAATAGACTGGGAAAGGTGATGGAGGGCCTTATCAGTATCGACCAGACGGGGTTCATAAAAGGACGATGTATCTAAGACAGTATAGCAACGGCTTAAGAAGCTATCCACCAATGCCACACAACGAATTCTAAAAGCTACCTCCTGAAGTTGGATTTCGGGAAAATTTATGATTCGGTCGAGTGGGACTGTCTTCTGGAAGCGCTTGTAGAAAGAGATTTTGGGGATAGATGGATCAGATGGGTCCACACATGTCTTACCAACAGCAGAACGGCTATTTTGGTTAATAGGGTGTCCGGTCACCTATTTTCGTGCAAACGTGGCCTCAGGCAAGGAGATCCGCTCTCACCCCTTCTCTTCACCATTGTGGCAGATGTTCTTAGATCCATGGTGGTTAAATGGAGTAGAGCAGGTTGGATCGTACCGGTGGCCAAGGGAGTCAATCGCCAAGGGTGTTCAATCCTCCAATATGCAGATGATACTCTCCTATTTGGTAATGGCAACCTCGGGGAAACAACAGCCTTCAAAGAAATACTACATAGTTTTGAAGCTTGGTCTGGCCTCATAGTTAACTTCCACAAATGCGCTCTCATCCCCATTGCCTTGACACCGGAGGAGACACTTGAACATGCCACAATTCTTAATTGCTCCACCGAGAGTTTCCCCATTCAGTACCTGGGATTGCCACTTAGGCCCGAAAAACTCAAAAAGGCTGGTTGGCTACCCATTATTGATCGGGTTGGGAACAATCTAGCAGGCTGGAAAGAAAAAGCCCTATCATTGGGAGGGAGAGTCACGCTAATTAATACAGTCCTCTCCAATCTTCCAACGTATTCACGATGGGTTATTCAGAGAATTGACCGGACTCGAGAACGGTTTTTATGGAAAGGAGCAGACACAGATCGAGGCGACTACCACCTTATCAGACAGGAGAAGGCATGCATGAAAAAGATTCATAGAGGACTAGGTATTATTGATCTTCGAGATATGAATCTTGCTCTACTGGATAAATGGTGGTGAAAAGTGTTCCACCCTAATGGTGAAGCATGGCAAGATTTTATCTAGAGATATCTACATGGGAATGGAAAGAGAAATTTGGTCTTCAGGGTAGGTCCACGTGTCTCCTGGTTCTGGAGAGGAATCGCTAAGGCCTATGATCCCTTCATTAGTTGTGTGACATCAGTTATCGGTAACGGCAGGCTTACCAGATTCTGGTGGGATAAATGGTGTGGTGATCACACACTTAGAACTCTGTTCCCAGATCTATATGATCTTGCATCACAACCACACTGCACGGTGGTCGTAGCCTGGAAAAGAGGAACCTGGAAACCACCCTTTAAACATTCGCTAGATCCGGGCTCTCAGCTGAGGCTCAATGATCTTCAGTCCTTCATCGCCAACGCTGGTATTAGTTGTTCTCAGGGCCCAGATAAGAGATTCTGGGGTTTGGAAAAGAACGGGACTTTCACCGTGCGTTCCATGTATAACCGCATTCACTTTAGGGGTTGTACCCCAAAGTGGGCTACCGTCATTTGGAGGACGAAAGCCCCGCTGAAAATCAAAACGTTCTTATGGCTCGTGCTGAACGACGCGATTTTGACTAGAGAAAATCTTACTAAATGCCAACCGAATGTGGACTCTCGTTGTGGGTTCTGCAACGCTAACCTAGAAACTAGAAACCACCTCTTCCTGCAGTGCCATAGGAGCAAAGCGGTACTCAGCGCCCTGGGGACGAATCAGTACCCTAGTGTTTACAAGAAACTGTGGGTAGGTCCAAAATTTGGTTCTGAGAGAAGATCTATGAGAGAAGCATGGTTTATTGCTATCTCCGCAACTACCTGGGTTCTTTGGCTAGAGATGAATAATTTTTATTTTCGCAGAAAATGTAATAATATTTCTGGTAACTTGACTCACATTATGCATCTTATTTCTTTTTGGGCTAATGTGGCTGCGGCAGGTCCCAAGGGGAGAATAGCGAGCATGTTCCAGGTTAATGATTTTGATGATGAGGAAGTCGAGATCGATCCGACGATCGACTGACAGCCAGCTTTGCCTTGACTGTGGATAGATACCCACTGCCCTATGGTTTGTTGAGGGGTATGATGTATTTTGGTTAGTCGCATGTATGTTGCATACATTATGATCTTCATTTGTCCCACCCCCCATGTTGAGGGTGGAGTGTATGTACTTTTGATTATGATTGTAGGACCTTGTATTTGGCTCAATACTCTGAGTTTGTTTGATTAACCCCTTATTAATGAAACAGGGTTGCCATACTTCACCTTTTCTTCAACCAAAAAAAAATTAACCTAGAATCTTTTAGAGCATCTATAGTCGTTCCTTATATTTTCAAAGTTTCAAAGTTTGGAAAATATAAGGAACGAGCTGCTCCAGTCGTTCCCTAAATTTTCAAATTTTGGAAAAATAAGAACAGTGTATGTCTGTATTTGAGAGACAATATAGAAATTTTCCAAATACAGGAATTGAAAGAGCATCTTGCATCCCTCTAAAAAAAATCTCGGATGCAAGATGATCTACGTATGATAAATTTAGAAGAAATAAATAAATAAATGTCAGATGCAAGATGATCTTGCGTCCGTTCCATTTTTTTTACAGTAAAAAGTGTTCGAACCTAAAATCATCTTGTGTCTGACCAAATGTGAATAAAATATTCTACAGAATAAGGCCTATAAATATTTTATGGGTGCGTATTAAAAATTAAATGAGATTTAATTAAGTTTTATGAATTAATTAAGCTTAAGATAAGATTTAATTAACATTAAGATTCTGATTAAACCAAAAAAATCATCAAGGGCGCAAGATCATTTTGCGTCTGTGGTTTTTTTTAATAATTGTATCGGATGCAAGATCATCTTGTGATCTTGCGTCCATGCATTTTTTTTAGATAAAAATAAAAAATTGTATCGGGCATTTTTTAAAAAATAAAAATAAAAATTCTATCCGACACAAGATCATCTTGCGTCCGTGCATTTTTTTTTAAAAAAATTAAAGAAAAAAATTGTATCTCCCACAAGATCATCTTGCGTTTGTGCAATTTTTTCCATATTTTGAGTCTGGACGACTAGAGCAAGAAGTCATATTTTCTATTTTTAAAAGCCAAATATGAAAATTTTGAGTAGCAACAACTACAATGCTCTTATGAGTTGGCACTGCTGATGGTAAAACAGAGAAGCACCAAGGTATGGAGAACCATAAGAAAAGCTATGCCTAGCATTCACCATGTGGAAACTATTAAGGATTCTAACAAGATTCAGTTGAAGGAATGCTAACAACCCCTCCTTATCTCTGCAGAATTGTTAAATCTGTTGCAACAACATCTTGTTGCAACAACATTCTCTTGTAAGCTCTAAGCATAAATGCTATAAATACCTATGTAATCAATAAGAAAGTGTGTGGAATTAAAATCATCGTCTATCTTTTTATCTTGGTATCAGAGCATTCGTTTCTTCGCGATCTTGATCCAAACTCTCTGCTTCCCTCCCTACCACCACCACAACCTCCATCCAACCCTCATGACAACTCTTAACATCTCAAACATTACCAATTTTGTTCCCATTAAGCTCACTAGAGAAAATCATCTTTTCTGGAAATCACTCTTCACTCTCATCCTCCAGAGCTATAACCTTCAGGGCTGCTTCGATGGTACCAAACTTTTCTAACCCAAGTTCCTCATTAATTCTGACGAAACCACAGCCCCACACCAAATCCTTCTCACACAGATTGGTTTAGGCAGGGCCAGATGCTTCTAATCTGACTCAATGCTGTCATTTCTGAAGATCTGCTGACATTTGTTGTCGGTTGTAAAACATCCAAGGATGTATGGGGAACCTTGGAGCGTCTTTCGCGACGACATCTCAATCCCATATCATCCAACTGAAGACACGTCTTCAGAATGTGCAGAAAGGAACCAAAACCATTGTTGTGTTCCTAAAAGAGATCAAAGAAATCTTTGATGCACTGGTAGCTGCTGGTTCTCCAGTTGTCGATGAAGACCTAGTGGTTTAAATTCTATGCGGTCTTCCTGCTGAATACAATGGATTTTCTACAATGATCCATGATCGAGCAGACACCATCACGGTTGAAGAGCTTCATGATATTGTTATTGTAATCCTTGTTTTTCCAAAAATATATTTTCTATATTTTCTGTATTTAAAAAATTTTCGCAAATTATTTTTTCGGTTTTCAACTATTTTGTCAAAATGTATTGTTGGATCTTATATTAAAATCTATTTTCGATAAATATTCTTATTTGTAACTATTTTCTATGATTTTTATACAAATTTTTTTTTTTATTATTATTACTTTGATTTTCATTATTAGTATGGTTACTGTTACTACTATTATTATTATTATTACGTTTGAGTTCTTATTAAAAATACATTTCTATTTGTTATTTGTATTTGTAGTATTTTAAATAAATTATATTGTGTAGTACAAATTACATTTTTATTATGAACAATATTTTTATTGATTAATTTATTTTTCTGTTGGATTTTTAAACCTGATTTCCTTGCTGAATTTTTATATACCCATTTAAACCCATTAAAACCCACCTAAACCCAATTACTTTTAAACCCACTGTTCTAAAATACCCAAAACCCTTTTGCTCATCTCACACAGACCCGTTAGAGATTCCCCACCCCAAACCCGTTAAAAACTACTACCCAGACCCGAAACCTATACTAAACCCACCCGTGATCAGCTTAACCCTAAAACTCATCCCTGCCTATTTAAACCCATCGTATGCACCCGTTCACCTACCCGCCGCTTCATCATCGACTCCTTCCTCTCTCCCGTCGCCTCCTCTCCCTCTCTTCGTCCCTGCAGTGCCCCCGTCGTCTCAGCCAGAACCCCCCCCCCCCGGACCCCTCCTGGTTCTCCCGCTCGACCTCTGTGTGCGCCGCCTTCACAACCACACCGCATCGCTCCCTCCGCCCTGTGCCTCACCCCCGCAACAGCCCAGTCGCGACCCTGTCCAACGTCGACTGCCCCTGGCCACCGTCGCGCCGCAGCAACCCTGCGACTGCAGGCTAGTGCCAGCACAACCCCTGCAACCCCGTCACGCCACGTCCCCAGTGCAGCAGCGCTGCATCTCAGCGCTGTGCTGCTCCCCTTGGCCGCCGGCGTCTCCCACTGCCGTGGCTTTGACCGTCGCGCCCGTCGCCTTCCACCGCAGTGCCGCAACAAACCCCCCGGTTGTTCTCGTGGTGTGTTTGCTGTTATATGGGTTTGATCATGGAAGTTTTGATCCTTTGAATATCAGCCGTCCGATTGGTCTTGAGTCTTGATCTTTTGATTATGGACCGTTGGATTGCATTATCATCATCTTGGGGTTCTTTGATTTCTTTAATTGATGGCCGTCCAATCGTCGATCTGATCCGATCATCATTTTCATCATCAAGATACTGGCCACAGCTCGATCTTGATCTTGATATTCGATCAGAGTCGTCCGATCTGATCCGATTGCCTTGATCTCCTGATCCCAGCCGTTCGATCGTGTTCGAAGGATATTTGTTCTTTGGATTCATGATCTGGTTCGTGATCGTGGTTCGTGTTCAATCCGTTTGTTGGTTCGTGCCCGGAAATTCGTTCCCATTATTCTCTTTCTTTTGGTTGGATTCGTCGTCTTTCAGGCAAGTAACTTATATTCCAATTCATTGTTTGATACAAGTTAAAAGTTCATCTATAGTGTAGTTGGTTTTAGAGACAACATTAGATTGTGTTTTTCTTGATGGATTTTGTTTCTATTGTGATAATTTGGTCATAGATGACTCATGACACAAACCTTGATATGTGATAACCTAGGAATTGCTCAATTCTTGATTTTTAGTCATATATGTGAATAATGGAGTGGATTTGTGTTTGGACTAAGACCCATATGAAATAATAGGTGTGGACATGTTAATAACCCTAAATCATAATGTTTAGACACTTTGTAGACTTAATTTCAAGTTTGTATGTGTTTGGATCAATATTCTTAAAGTTATGATGTTCGTGTTTTGAAGTGCGAAATCTGTATTTAGTGTTCTGTTTTGATTGCTGTTTTCGTACATGCTACATTCAGTATAGTACAAAGTTGTCGATCTATTTCAGATTCTGTTTTGGGTTAATTTTGTTAACAAACTATTTTCAAGAACTATTCTATACATATTATCTTGATCCAATATTTTGGTCAGTGTTTCTTTATTGAGTTAGGTATTACACAGAATTTTGATGAATTTTATTGATAAGTTTTATGTGATATTTTATGCTCGTTTCTAAAACCTATGATTCCTTATACTGTATGAAAAATGTTTGTGAAATGTGAAAGTTAGTAAATTCTATCTATTTTCATATCTCTTTGGCGGAATTGGATTTCGTTTCATTGGTTGTGAGATATCTTAGTTTTCGTACAGCAGTGTTGGGATATTCAGATTTGCTAAACTATGTTTTCTTGATGCTTTCGTATTTTTGATGACTAATCTATTCTTACTGGAATATTATGAAATTTTATATTTTGATTCTAAACATATAGGGGAATACCCCAGATTTTTCCTGGATTTAATTAAGAGGTTTTGATGCTATTTTTCTGACTGAGATTTGTTTTCCTGATTTCTGACTGAACACGTTTTCTGTTTTCGAACCTGTTTTGAGTTATGATGTTGTGAAGTACTATGTGACTTATTTATATACGCTGGATTCGTGTGGATGTCTATTTTTTAGATCCTTCGACAGATCCAGTTTTGCATTTCTGTAGTGACAAGAATCACTGTTTTAGTACTGTACTGTCATGCTGTTCTGAATATGAACATGTACTGTTTTGCTCGTTTATGTGACTGTATATCATCTATGATTGTTTATTTGTTTCCTTGAACCTAATACTGATTTTACCATGTTAGTTTGACACTATTTCGTACACATCATGCATGTTTGATAACCATAATAAAAGTAACCAAGTCGGGGTTTCTTAAGGGAAGATCTAGTAGTGGAAAATATGGAAACGTGTAGTTGGAAGGGAACTAGTGTTTCATACTGTTACTGTTACTTTATGCTACTGTTACTGTTACTGATACCTGAGTACACTGCCCCATCATGATCCACTATGAAATCTAAAAGCGAAACTGTTTGTTGCAGCAACCATGTTGTATGGGCGGCATAAAGTGCTACCTAGTTAGTAATACACACAAGACTGTAAGAACATAAAACTGATACTGTTAAACTGATACTATTAGATTGAGGCTGTTAGACTGATACTGATATACTGTTATCCTGATTCACTGACATACTGAGCTTACTGTAACTAGAGACTGTTAGGTACCTTATGACACGGCCTTTGGCATAAAACAACTGTAATGTTAGTATGTCATGCTATTAGTTAGTTTTCCCTTGTGCTTGTATCCTACATTATTTGTGACCCGCAACTTGCAATTGACGGGTACTTGTTTTCTCCTTTTCTCCTTCTTTTGCAAATTTACTAATTGTAGATCAGGATGGTAGCTGCCCGATGGAGAGTGTGATTGGACAATGTGACCCTGGATTATTTGTTTATTTCATAGAGGAACTTTAATACCATTATTTAGAACTTAAAGAAAGAAGGAAGCTCGATGATGGCAGTTCGAACAGTAGCACTACGGCTTAATAGCGCCTTTTCACTATATACTTGCGCTCGTCCATTGCTTGTTGAGGTGAGGTGATTTAGATGGAAGATAAAGATACATGGATCGCAATCCCCTTTCGTTGAACTGCTATATTCCGATGCGCCTATAGCAACAGGTATACCATCTAGTCCCTTTGCGGATGGAGCTTATCTAGGATCAGACGCGAGCTAAGGCAAGCTAAGGTTAGGTAGTTGCATCCCCGACGGGCCAATCCCTCAAGGTATGTTCTTTCTCTCCCGCCCGGATTGAGTATCAACGAAGATTTTTTCACAATGCTAGCACCCTCAGAGAACAACAACTCAGAGTTCCTCTACTCAATTTCTCTTTTTAGATTCTGGGAACCAAGAGTGAATGCTTATATCTTTATATTTCTATGAAATAAAATAGCTAAAAAAAAGCTTTTTAGCAAATTCCTAGGGAGCTGGTCACATTCTAAACTCACCTCATCTTGTAATAACAGCAGAGGGTGAAAAAAAGGATGTCCTCTGACAGGTCTTTCCTGATTGCGCGCGGGTCTACGAGACATGGAACTTAGGGCAACTCTTCCTTTCCTCCTTGCTATATTTGGTATGTAGAATGTACACGGTTGGGTAGTAAGAGGATGAGGCCTTCGAGTCTTCGCCTTTTGATTGAGTTTCCGAACGAAGTGCTTCCGTCTTCTTGTCGGGCAGCCTCACTTCATTCATGCACGGGCCTTCCACAAACGAAAGCAGAACTGAGGTAGCTTGCTTCCCTAATATTACAGAAGCTGGAAAAGCGGGACGATTAGCTACTTTACATTTCCTTCCTTATACTCCTGCTGATTAAGGACCTTAGGCTAGCGTGACTCTTTCTCATAAGCTCGAGCGAACTCTCCCACAGAATGACATACCTGGTCTCCTCTTTAACTAATAGTTGGAAAGGCTATATTACTAATGGGTCACACACCCTATCTCGTCCTTCATTGACCAGGGCAGGAGATTGAAGAGTCATCAGGGACGTTACCGAAGCCCGTGAAGCGGGTCTTGGCTGCTTTTCCCTTAGTCTTATGGTTTCACTACGGCTTTGGCTGAACTACCACCTGACACCAGTATTCTTAGCTTTCCGGCTTACTTCTTTGAATGATAGGACTATTCTGCTTGGCTGTCGGACTACTTAACACCGGGATTCTTGTCTGTGCTGCTTACTCCCTGTCTTCTTACCTTAAAGCTTAATAGCTCTCTCATTCGGCTTACAGCCTATCACGAGGTTCTCCCGGTTTCAAGCAACTACCTACTAATGAAGAGGAGCTGATAAGTTTCACCACTCGTCCAGGTGCACGCACCCGGCTGGTTACTAAAGCCAGCCAGGCGCTCCACGGCGCAAAAGAATCTGCTGACTCAGGGGACGAGACTCGTTCTTTATTCTCAGAGGATAGTTTCACTTCTCTCCTAAGCCCGCATGGTTCACCAGCCCGACAGTATCTTGCCGAAGCAGTAATGATGGCAGACGCTGACCAAGCTAGTGAACTTGCCCAGATGAGAGAATAAATGAGAGAGAAGGACAGAAATCGAGGAACTTTCTCTACAACTTCAGAGCATCCTTAGACAAGCGCAGTCCAATACTACAGTCCGACCCCCACCTGTCACACCACAGTCTGACCCCAATAGAGCATCTTCGTCTACGGCTATACCTGAGTGACAATAAAGAGGCAGCAGCTGGCCCATCACAAGGAGGACCGTTTATGTCACCAGAAGGCCTGCAAAGAGCTATTGACGCCGCAGTTTCAGCCTCACTGAAGAACACTTCCGGGAATTCCAATTCCTACGAGTTATAAGAAGCCGTATTCAGCACATCATGATGAAATGGCCTTCCCGCAGGGTGACCACCATCCTAAGTTCACCACCGTCTGTGCTCTTTATTTTCAGCATTAATTATAATATAAATTTCTAAGATTGAAGACCCTTCATGGCCGATCCATAGCGCGATCTGTTATGGATTTTGGGCTCCGACAAAGACCCCTTCATCTCTGTATCTATATTTTGACTCTATTTGACGTTCTTTCTTATATTCCTCATCTCCCCTGCAGTTTTGACGTGGGTAAGAGGTCCGATCATTGTACTTCCATTGAGATCAGATCCCTTTATGTCGTCAATATCCTCATTGAGCGACCTAAATCCATCGACTGACGGGAGAGGAGAGATAATCTTTGCAAAGATTATATGCGGAGCGATGCCGGGAATCACGCACGGATTGATCGTTCGTCAGAAAACGCGTACGAACAAATAGTTCTTGCTGTTTTGGCATTTGGTGCGTCTACTCGTTGGCTACTTTATACCAAACAAGCACCTTCTGCATGGTTGAACGAAGCCTTATGTGGCTTTGCGAAACAACATTTTTCTATAAACCTTGCTCCATTGCTTGCTTTTAGAAGAAAGATAGAGGTGGGGTTGGTTCTTCATTTTATGATGCCAGTACTTACGCGAAAGGCCATTTAGCTCCTGTGCCAGAGGGACTTCGCCCCAAGCCAGGTCAAATGTCCATTGCCCAACAGCAAGTTTATGAGGGGGTTAGGCTTTGATGGCCTTCTCATTCAAGCCAGAGTTCAATTGCTATGGCTGCCAGTTCACATGGAGGATCGGCCCATCTCATGTTTCTAGTTCGACGTTCTGGATAGCATCAAGCATCTATTCAGCTAAAAAAGTTGCTCCAAGATGTCTTTCAGTAGCTGAAGAGATGAACACTGCTTCAGCACAACTTCTTAGTACCCCCTAAACTCATGATGGAACGAGTAATAAAAGAAATTTTCCAACATGGTGCTGATATTTTCATTCTGTGGTCTACCCTTTCATTGTCCCTGAAGAACCCGAATCCAGATTCCGAGTCAGAGAAAGCCAATTGGAGTGAGCCAATCCATCCGAGTCCGCCAAAGTTCATTTAGATGGAAAAGGTAAGCTTGACGTACGGGAATGGAAAAAACAAGACAAATAAGATAAAACAAAGCACTTTTTCACCAATATCTATCGCATCACGGCAAGCAAGGAACATATTCCACCTATGGACATGTGTATTTTGATTTTAGTTTTTCAACCCTGTTCGCAACGTGGTAACGAGTCTCCAACGACGCGAGGATTGTCAACATCATGGATTGTGTGCTGCCACCATGCCCGAGCTGTAGATAGATGTGTGATTTCTTTTTTTATGCTTTGATGTTATTGTTATTTTGTTCCAATACTAGTATCAACAGATGTTAATGTGATGGTTTGATATCCCGGTGATTTGAGTCACTGATGCCCGTCCCTCCGGAGAAAATATTGAGTGAATATTTGGTCTATGAGAAAAGTGTCGAGAGCTCAATTGCCTTCCAGCGTCAATGGTATGAAATCAGGTGAGGGCAGTGAGGTTGTTCCAGCAGTCGCAAAGAGCATGAGTGGTCAATTCCATTATGTCCGAGTTAGTAAGCTAAGATCCCCTGAGTGTGAACTAGAATAGCGAAAGCGGCAGAAAGATCAAAGATGTCGTGAGTGAAGTTTCATAATTTTGAAAAGGAGATCGAGTCGCTTGGACTTCATTAAGAAATCTTGTGAAAATAGCTTGGAATAGCAAAACCCCCTCTACATGTATACCTGCATTCCTTAACTCCCAATCTAGTGCACTTTCTTGGACTGTATGATCCTAAAGACCTAGGAAAGTCCTTTTCACCCATATACCAGAATTCAATTCCAAAACACAGAAAGAAAGCAAAGAATCGACTTAAGGATGCTACCAAGTCAAGAGTTTTTTAAGCTCTAGAGCATAAGCCCAGCAAAACTGCACGATTCTAATCAGATCGATCATAACATAGTAAGGCGTAAAGTCCCACTCCAGTCAAGCTCACATCCTTTAAAATACTATTACTATTTCGATGCTTTCTAGAGGTGCGTCAGGGAGATAAGGGTCTGTTGGGAAGATAGAGAAAGATCAAACAAGAAAAGAAAAAAAGAACATCTAAAGGACGCTGGAAACGGCTTTCAAACCGGCGGTAGGAAAGAGAGTAGCTCCCCCGTAAGTGACTGCCGGAAAAGAATACTTGAATAGAACCCGAAGGTGCAGCTCCCCTTCAGATAGTGAAAGACAGGAAAAGATTCGTTGAGCTGAGATATTTGTTGGACATTTCTTTTATCAGAACATAGCTGCTGGCATACCGACCTAGAAATGGATTTGAAAGGAAGATTGGACGATAGGCAGACATAACATAAGAAAGAGAAGATGTGTACGAACATTGTATAGTCTAAACACCGTCCTAGATTAGGAAGGCCTGTCTCGAACTGCATAAAAAGTAGTCTAAGAGCCTAGTTCAAACTAAATAGGCCTTAAAATAAAGTAGCTCTCCTTTGGCTAAAGACCAGTAGGACAGTCAGTTGGGACATCCCCCTTAGTTGTGGTCTACTCCATCCTATGAAGAAGAAGGCTACCTTACTCACGCTGATCGGATTGCATACTTCGTCTCTCTTCACTTTGTACAACAGTCTTTTTCTTAGGTGAGCCTAGTTCAGAGGCATAGGCGTCGACTAAACGAAGTTATTTGACTAAACAGATTAAGATCTGTCTTTCTTTAGTCTGGAAGTTCATAACTAAGTGGTGGACTCTTTGTTCTAAACTTTCTTCCAATCCAAGGACTGCAAGTCAGCTGTGAACGAACTTGTGGCCTAGAATCTGGTCTTTCAGGAGAGAAAGTCCCCACTTATTGAAAAAAAGACCACAGTCTTGCTTCCACCCGACAATCCTTCAACACCTACTTTTGATTAAAAAAGACAATCATTGGCATTGCTTCAGCTTAAAAAACTGGGGGACAGGACAAAAAAGATCAACGCTATATTGCCCCAACCATGAGAGCGTAGATTGATAGAACAATCATACGAGCCAACTCCTAGACCCCGCAGAAGTAGTTCATCCTCTGGTTCTATAAAAAGCAGAAAGCGTCTATGAATGAGTATATTTATATCTCTTTACAAAGCGGATTTATGTGTTTTTTTTCCATTCCTACTCTTAAAGAAGGCTATCTCTTCGAGAGAATGCGCGGGGTCTTGGAAGGCAGAATTCTATATTTCAAGTGCAAGTCTGATATGAAAGTGGAGACAATCCTAGCAAAAGAAAGCTATTTGAAAGTGCTTTTTTTTACGCTAAATGATCGGACCAGACAGGTCTTTTCGTTCGCTTTTCATTCGTGGGTGTCAAATTTAAGGTCTTTGGCTAGTTGTGAACTTCGACTTGACTTCAATAGCTAGAAGCATCATGACTAATACTCCAACAATTATTTTGTCCCCTCATTTATCTTCATGCTCTTTCATCCCTACTAGGAGAAACCGATAGCTTTCTCATGTTCTACGCCAAGGAAAGATGGCTTAACTACCATGTCCTGTCTCCATTCTGATTGATTCATCGAGATTACCGCTCCAGTCAAAGATAGAATGAAAAATAAAGCTACCGGTACAGATAGGTATAAAAAAATGGGAGGGTAAACGATAGCAGGTACATGCACTCAATGGAGATGCTCGCCTTCTTTCTGACTTTGCTGTTCAGTTCCTAGATAGAATGAAGTAATGGACTGAATAGAAGTGCAGGTGCCGGATTCCCCCCTTATCAATCTTTGAGATACTAAGGTACTGTTTTTTTTTCCTCTTATAAGAGGTTACCTCTTATAAGAGATTTACAGTAAGAGCCTCTTGTAAGAGCCTCTTTTTGAGGTGTTCTTTTTATATAAAAATAACCTCTTATAAGAACCTCTTATAAGAGATTTCTATTCTTTTTTCACCTCTTACAAGACTCTATATTACCCCAAAGTCTATATTACCCCAAAGTATAAAAATAGTGAGATGAAGGACAAGAAAAGACAAGTTCAAATTACTAATATATAAACTAGTTTAATGGCAAGTTAAATTCACAAATCAGTGTAAATCATCAATTATAATTCCGGACTACTATAGACTTTTAATTAGTATGAAAATTAGTATGTATAAATATAAATAATAATAATTTGTTTCTAAGAAGTTGGATTAAAAAAACTTAAGGTCAATGGGCTAATATAAATTCTTCCTTAACTGTAAATAAATAAAAAATTAAAAAAATTAAAAATTAAAAATTAAAAAATAATTAAAAAAAACCTGACCAGCTGCAGGATTTGAACATGGTGGCATCATAACAGGACAAATCAACTAGCCACAACTCAATTAATGTACTTACTGGACGTAAATATATATCTTTAAATAAATCAGTGTTTCGACAGCATCCCTAACATAATTGTTCGAGATTGTAAAGAATGAATTCCCACACTTTTTCTAGGATAGCATATTACACTCAACTACGTATATGATTACACTTTTTCTAGGATAGCATATTCCGGGCTACTGTAGACTAATATATAAACTAGTTTAATTAGTAACAATTATAATATAGACTTTGGGGTAATATAGACTTTTTAAGTGATAGAAGTCTTATAAGAATTTGAAAGAGGCTACTAGAAGTCTTTTACGGTTATAAGATATTTTGAGAAAAATGTCTTATAAAAGGTAAAAAAAGAACACTAAAAAAACTCTTGTAAGAGGGGGACCACCTCTTACAAGAGGTAAATCTCTTATAAGAGGAGAAAAAGAACACTACCTAAGCCAACGAAAGAAAATGAATAAAGATCATAATCAGATCGGAAGGTCCTGAAAAGCGGGAAATCCCTCGATCTGTAACTGAAGTTGTTGAGAGGAGCGAAGCCACTCGACCTTAGGGAGAGGATAAGGCTAATGGCTAATAGAGATGGTCGAGACCTGTAACTTAAATTCAATATAAGAATCACAGTCTGTAACTTCAATGAAACCACAAGAATGTCCTATGCCCTCTCTCATCTAATCTATAATCATCTATCGGGGAAGGGTGTAAAACCGTGAGGCCGTTACTGGAAGAAGGGACGCAGAAAGCCAAGATGAAGCAAGACGAGAAGGCAATGGTTTACGATTTGGTCCATGACCTACGGAGGGCTAGATATGCAGGTACCCATTTCCGGTCGTAGCAGTTGGATGGCAGAAGAAGTTATCATGCGGGCACTGCCAGCTGCATGTAGCAAGGTTGACGCTGGCTCCATACCCTTAGGGGCATGCATCCAGCTCCGGTTTCTAGTTCCTGAAAGACGGAATGAAAAACGGGAGTGGAATGTATGTCCGGTGGAAAAGTGGAGGCGATGGAAATCCCTCGCTCCGGCGCTCTAAGGTAGGCGGTGCAGAGGCATTAGAGTGACCATAGCAAGACCAGAAAAGAGCCTTAAGAAGGAGAATGAGAGGACAATGAAGTTCCTATTGAACAGAAGGGCTTTAAACGAATGGATTGAAGACACCTTCCATTCCACACTCAAACCACTTTTAGCCTTATGTCTACAAAGTTCTTGCTAGTTTAACTCATTAAACCTTTTTTTTTATTGTCTTGAATTCCTGCCTTCAGGATGCCTTGATAAAAGAAGGAGCAGCTAACTCCTAACTCCAGCTGCCAAACTCGGGAAAGGACAAGGCCCTCTTCTATTCTTTCCTAAAATAGAGGGATCATGACTATTTGAGATTAATATATTTTATTTCAAGTATTCTTGTTGGTATTTGGTTCATATGTGCATGTGGTTGACTTTTCTGGCTTCCGACTCTGATTATATTGTGATATGTTGTAAAGAATTCCTGAACAACTTATGGATGATGAAAATCATTCGCTGGGCTTTTGTTACGTGCTCGTATTCCGTATTTTTGGGAAGCAGGGCGTGACAGTTATTAGCGAGGAGCTATCGGTTACGAAGTGCACTTGCATTCAGGCCTTTCCAGATTCATCCACTCATGCACTGATTTCTGTTATCCACACCAACAATAATGGAGTCAGACCCTCCTATGTGAACCCTAACTACAACGGTAAGGTTCGTAATTACATTCCTAATTATAATCCAAAGACTCATGGAGTCAGGTCTCGTTCATCCAACTCCACTTCTCCGGCAACATCACTATCCACCATTACTCGACCAACATGCCAGATCTGCAATACTAAAGGACACATTGCACCTAACTGCTATCAAAGAATGAACCCTGCATATCCAGTCACCCAACCTCCTCAACGCCTAGCTGCTATGGTAACACACTCTTCATCTCCTCCACTTGACTGGATTGTCGATAGTGGAGCAACCAGCCATCTAACAGGCAATCTCTCAAACCTCTTAATTCACTCAGAATACCAAGGTGAATCCTCAATTGTCACTGCAAATGGATCTCAACTACCTATGCATAATATTGGTACCACATTGCTACAAACAACCAAACATATTTTTTGTCTCAAAGATGTCATGCATTCTCCATCTCTTAATTATAATTTAGTCTATGTACATCATTTTGTTTCTGATCATGATTGCTCTCCAACCTTTACATCAACCAATTTCTTTGTCAGGGACAATAGCACCGGGGAAATTCTTTTTCAGGCATCGAATAAACATGGCCTCTACATCCTTCCAAACTCGTCCTCTTCTTCAACCCCGGTAGCACTCCTTACTCATGATCCAAGCACTACACTTTGGCATCGCAGATAGGTCATCCACTCATTTGGTTCTTCATCGCATAAGTCTACATCACCGGAGCTTTTCCCAAGTCGTCTTCATATAGCACCATCCTCTTCATGTCAAGCTTGCAACTTAGGAAAAAATAACAAAATTTCATTTAATCTTTCTACGTCTAGGTCTCTTGTTCCTTTAGAATTATTGCATTTAGATGTTTGGGGATCATCCCCTGTAGTTTCTAATTCTGGCTTTCAATTTTATGTTCTCTTTGTAGACGACTACTCCCGATTCTCATTGATCTTTCCTTTATATAATAAATCTGATATTTATGAATTGTTTGTTAACTTTAAATTGCAAGTTAAGAACATGTCTAATACCAAAATTAAAACTCTCCGATCAGACGAAGGGGGAGAATATTGCAGCACCAAGTTTGATAACTTTCTTCGACAACATGGAATTGCCCATCAGTATTCTTGCACGCACACACCAGAGCAAAATAGCAACTCAGAACCCAAGCACTGGCATTTGGTTAACATGATCAGGACGATGTTAGCTCAATGAGGCGTACCCTTTTCCATTTGGGTCAAAGCATTCTTGACGACAGTCTATACTATTAACCGGCTTCCTTCACCAATATTACAAAATGTCACTCCATACACTCGTCTATTTGAGAAGCCATCATCATTTGAACAATTACGAGTGTTTAGCTCATGTTGCTATCCCTAGACAAGACCTTACAACAAGCATAAGGAGTCGCCAATGTATCTTGTTAGGATACTCTGATTCTTACAAAGGGTATCGTTGCTTTGAAATAGCCACATCCAAAGTTCTACTCTCCAGGCACGTAGTGTTTGATGAAAATTATTTTCCCTATCACGGTAAACCATCTACACCACCAGCTACTCCCACTCCATCAGTCATTATGGTTCCTTCTTTACCTGTTAGTCACCTTGTCCCGTCACAGCAACAACAAGACCATCAGACCAATTTGGATACTAGCATTCAACATATTTCTCCCTCTACCTCCCACAATCAACAAACATCTCCAGAAACAATACCACCTCCACAATACACTCCACCATCTTCACCTTCAGTATCTACAACACCACTACCTCCTCCTCCACCGCCGCCACCACAACCACCACGACCATCATCTTCCACAAACAATATCTATCCAATGACAACCACATCCAAAGAGGACATCTTCAAACCTAAGGTGTACCTAGCCACCAAACATCCCTCTCTCTCTTTGCTATTTCCAACTCTCTACCATCGATACCAGAGTGTTATTCTCCGGTAATCAAATATCCTAAATGGCGCAATGCTATGGTCACCAAACTCAGTGCATTAATGCAAGCTAACACTAGGAAGTTGGTACCCCCTTGTCCTACACATCGACCAATTGGATGCAAGTGGATCTTTAGAATCAAACAACACAAAGATGGGACATTGATCGATTCAAAGCTCATCTCGTTGCCAAAGGCTTTCTCCAACAACCAGGAATTGAATATAGAGACACATTCAGTCCGGTTGCAAAGGCCGCAACAATCCGTCTACTTCTCTCGATTGCAGTCACCTATAACTGGCCACTCAGACAGATAGACATCAACAATGTCTTTCTTCATGGAAATTTGGAGGAGAAGGTATTTATGGTTCAGCCACTGGGGTTCTAGGATCCCCACTTTCCCAATCATGTCTATCTTTTACAACGTTCAATCTATGGCCTTAGGCACCGAGAACTTGGTATGAACGTCTCTCCAGTACTATGCTCGACATGGGTTTTCTCATCTCTCCAAGTGATGTAGCTCTTTTCGTTCGGCATTCTAATGGATCCATCATAGTGCTTTTACTGTATGTTGATGATATCTTAATCATATGCTCCTCTTTGGATGTGTGTTCCACTCTCATTCAAGACCTAAGCAAAGTATTTGCTCTCAAAAATTTTGGCACTGCTCGTTATTTTCTTGGCATGGAACTCACTAGGAACTCCACTAGTATGATAATCTCCCAAACTAAATACATCACAGACCTTCTACACAAATCTCACATGGACGGCACAAAGCCTTGCAGAACTCCAATAGCAACTGATCAAAAACTTGATCCAAATTCTGGTGATCCCCTATTCCCCTTACCAATGTCACTGAGTATCATTCTGTTGTTGGTGCTCTCCAGTATCTTACTTGGTCACGACCGGACATCACCTTCGCAGTCAATCAAGTGTGCCAGTTCCTGCAAAATCCTCGCACCCCTCACCTGGAAGCTGTCAAAAGAATCCTTCAGTATCTAAAGGGTATCAGCTTGCAGAGTAACTCGTGCACATGAGCCACATACAATACAATCGAGACTGACAATAACGTGGGCAATAACTTCGAAACTGAAAAATCGATACAAGACACAATTTTATTTGAAGTAGGTAACAAGTTACATTCATATTTGAAGTTAATTTAGGTTCATATTTCAATAACAATAACCATACTGTTTGTACTAGACTTCCTCCCCGCAGCTCCTGGCAACTGGTTCTCCGCATAAATTCGGGTTGTCGGCGAAGGACGACGAGCCGAAGGTGGCGAGGGAGCTGGGAATGTGGCCGGAGAGCTGGTTGGAGGAGAGATTTAGTTGTTTCAGTCGGTTGAGGGAAGCCAGAGAGTCCGGAATATGTCCCGAAAAAGCGTTGCTAGAAAGAGACAGAGAATTCAAGTACTTGCATTTGGAGAGTGAAGATGGGATGGGGCCCGAGAAGTTGTTGGAGGAGAGGTCGAGGGAGACAAGGTAAGGGAGCCAGGAGCAGAGCTGGGAGGGGATGTTGCCGGAGAGGGAGTTGACCGAGAGGTCAAGGCCAGTGAGGGAGGAGCAGAGGCGGAGTGCGGAGGGGATTTGGCCGGAGAGGGACAAGCCGGAGAGTCTGATGCTAAGGACACGGTTCTCATTGGGATTCCAGCATCCTATGCCAGCGAAGGAGCAGACTGAGCCTGCGGAGATGTTGGCAAAGTTCCAGGATGAGAGGTAGCCGTTGGGGTCGGACACGGAGGACTTGAAGTTGCGGAGGCAGGTGACGTCGTCGATTTTCTGCGCCAGGGATGGCGACATCGGCATGGAGGTTAGGAGGAGGAGGAGGAAGAAGAAGACCATGACTTTGAATGGGATGCAGTGAGGGAAGGAAGAGCAGGGGGTATGATATTGTTATTATATAGGGAGCATAGTGGGTAAATACCCCACTTTTCAAAAATATTTAGCCAAATACCCTTTTTCCAAAAATATTTAGCCAACTACCCTTTTTAGTTAAATAACCAAAAAGCAAAATTTTAGATATAACCCCACTCTAGAAAATATATACTATAATACACCTTAACCTTAAAAAAGCTGGATAATTCACAGAAAATAGAGAAACTAAAATTAAAAAATCTTTCAAAATTCAAGATTAGATACGTTGACAAAAGATTAGTAGAAAGCAAGCATATTGCCAGTAAAGAAATATCAGATTACCTATTATTAACAACAAAAGTAACTAATCAACTACCTAAAGAAATACAAAAACAAATAGCATACAAAGTATTAGATTACAGAAACGAAGAAGCAAGTTGGTATTACCAACACCTACTAGCAAACAAAATAGTAGGATATGGAGCCAAAAATTTATTTAAACATACAAGACTTGGAAGAAGTTTACACCGGTCCTGAAATGTTCATTGATATAAGAAAAGATTTAAGAATCATAAATAAAAATATAAAAGAATTAGGAAGATATATGACAGAATACCCAGAAGAAGAACTGGGCATAACAGAGGAAGGTATGCAAGAACTAGAAGCCATAACGAAACTTAATATAAATATTCTAGAAATAGAAGATTTAATGGCAAATCCTAATTTAGAAGAAGTGCAAGAAGCATTGAAAAATCTAGAAATAGCACACGAAGAAGTAAAAATGGACCAAGATAAAATTATTGAAAAACCTTCAGAAATTCCAAGTAACATGTATGAAATCTTAAGACCACCACCTCACAAAAAGCCATACCAATTACCATGGAAATGGCAAAATACGAAAAGAAGAACGCAACTAGGAAAAGGTAAAGAAAAAGAAACTCCAAAATATGAACCAACAGAACATTTCGAAAAAGGAATAGCAGGAAATGGAGAATGGTTAGACCTAGATTGCGTAAAAGATGTAGATAAAACAATTGAAGAATGGGTAAAAGCGTCACTAATAGTAGGATTTAGACAAAACCTTAACGGAAATGCATTTGAAAAATTCATAGAAGCTACCTTTATGGGAGTAGTAGCAAAATGGTGGAATGGACTAGAAGAAGAAGAAAGAAATAATATAAGAAAATCAAGACCAATTGATGATAATGGAACTGAAGAAAGTTCAGCACAACGGACTTTAGGTTTAAAAGAAATAATTACAAATTACGAAAAAGCAATAAGAACCGAATTCAGCGTATACGATAAAGGAGAAAAACACACTATATATAAAAAGAATCAAGCAAGATGGAGACTAAGTAACTTAGAAATATGCGACATGTGCCATTTTGACAACTATGCTTGTGAATTCCGAGAATATTATCAAGATAGTTATTACACAAAAGAAGAACGGAGTCCAATTTTAGACTCATTCTTTCTAAAATTACCTGATCCATGGAGCATAAACATATATAGTGCATACGTAAATGAGAAAGTAAAGCATGAAGTAGACACTTTAGGGTATAGAACGCAATTTGTAAAAGACTATAGAGACAAAGTATGCCAAGAGGCCAGGGCAACAATGAAATATTACAGAACATATAAACAAAGAATTTGCTGTGAAGATGCAAGACCGAACCATTGGGGATGCAATAATAACTATAGATACAATAACTATAAATACACAAAGAAGAATAATCACAAATTCCCAAAATATCAACCAAAATATAGGAAAACTTTTAAGAGATATAGAAAACCTTTTAAAAAATACTTTAGAAAAATGAATAAAAATAAAAATAGGCAATATACAAAAAATCCAAAAAAATGTAATTGTTACATATGTGGGGAGGTAGGACATATATCACCAAATTGTCCTAAACGTATGAAAAAAGAAAATGTAAAATACGTAGAAGAAATTGAAGAGATGAATAGCATAAATTACGAACCCATAGAATATGATGAAGAATGGTCAGATATAAGTGAAGATGAAGAAATAATGGTAATGGAAGAAGATAGTGGAAGTAGTGAAGGTGAAACAGAAGAATGTGAAATATACATGTTAACGGATCTAACAGAAATAGGAGAACCCTCAGAAAGAGAAGAAAACAATGAAGAATTAAGAGAAAGAATGTGCTTTGACATACAAAAATACGATAAAATAAGAGAGACCAAATTGGATGTAAATCCAAAAGAAATCTTTAAACTACCAATATTCGAAAGAAAGAAAAGCACTATAGTAATAGCTAGGAATAATGAACAACCTATAGACATTGAACAAGCACAAGGCAAAACCATAATCCCATTAATAACAGAAAGAATAATAAGACAAGAAATGGAAAAGATAAACGAAAAAACCAGAAAAACATTAAGACACATACATTTAGGAGCTGTACAAATAATAATAAAAGCTTATTTTAAAGAAGGAATAAATACGCCCCTCCAAATATATCTAATGGATGATAGGATAATATCAAGTACACAAGACGCCTTAATAGGAATAGTGCAAGGAAACCTAATGTACCAAAAGATAAAGTTCACAATAAAACCTAATTTCTCTATAAGCACGACAGAAGAAAATAAAGATAAAAGCCTAGTCATGTATCATAAGTTATCAGGTATAGAAATGATAGAAAAAAGCAAAGTTATGAGCATACAAATAAGAAATATTTACGCTTTCACTAGTAAGCACGAAGTAAAGAATAGAAATACGGACAATTTTAAAATAGAGCCGCTATTCAGCGAAATCATAAGATACAAACCAGCTAGAGAAAACCCTGAAATGACCATACCAAATTATATAGAATTCGACTTTAATAAAGCAAAAGAAAAAGAAAAAGAAAAAGCACCACAAATAATGTTCGGAAAAAGGTCACTATCAATAAGAAATAAACAACAAGCATTAGAAATAATACCAATAATAAATACATTAGAACACCAAAATAATAACCAATTTAAAATAGAAATAGAATATTATGACAACGGAAAATGGAATAAACAAATAGCCTTAGTCGACACAGGAGCTACTAATTCACATATTAAACAAACAAATATAAAAACCACTGAATTGATAACATTAGATAACCCATATTATTACTTAGATTATTACAATAATAGACATCCAATTGTACATAAAATCATACTACCACTAAGGATCAATGGTAAAAAGGAAATGTTGTTACATTTACATGTAGACCCAGAACAACATGTTAATGATATGTTATTAGGAACTGACTTCCTTACATCAGTACAACCTTACTCGATTCAAGAAGAAAAACTCACAATAACAGTAAACAATGAAAGTATGGTAATAAATAGGATATTGGACAAATGAATCCATTAAGAGCAACAAAAAACACATTATACATCCTAACAGAATTTGTTTACGACGGATTCAAATCAAGAAACTATCATAGTCTAATAGACACCGGAGCAGGTACTAGTTTATGCCGCGAGAATATACTACCAAAATGGAAACAAGATGGGTTTAATAAAAAAGCCATATCTGGATTGACCGGACAAACAATCATACTGGACAAATACCAACAAAACGTTAGTGTACAAATAGGAAATTACATACTAAAAATACCCATAGTATACCAATTTAATGATATGAATAATGACGTACTCTTAGGAAATGACTTCTTCCAACAATATTATCCCATAACTATATCACATAGATTAGTTGTATTCACAACACCTTGCGGACACCAAGCAATAGCAATTAGAATAACACAACCATATTCCAGAACTGACCTACCACACATCAGAGTTTCCTCAACCCAGCGTGGTGAATATCAATACTTACCAAACAAAACTAGAATACAACAAGTTCAAATAACTACTACAAAAGAAATTTTACAAAAACAATTAGAGGATCTGTGCGGAGAAGACCCCTTAGCAAAATGGAACTTAAGTAAACCCACGGCGCATATAGAGTTAATAGATAAGAACAAAATAATTAAAATTAGACCAATAAGACATACTCCAACAGACCTAGAAGAATTCAAAATACACATAAAAGAATTAGTAGAAAATAATTATATAAGGAAATCACAAAGTCCTCATTCATCACCAGCATTCATAGTAATCTTGAGATGGGAAGAACGTAAAAGGAGCACAGAAATCGGGGTGCATACCGGGGATATTTTATCCACTGGTAGTAACTGGTACAGAACAGATCAAAAGAGTTTAACTAGGTCGGAAGCATGATGGGCCGTTTTGTTTTGATTTTTAGGTATCCTTAGAAATCTCTCTCTGCTCTTTATTTCATAATTGCTGATTATTCGAAAGAAGTAATGGATAATAATTTCGGTATTGCCTCACCAATTTTTGAATTAATGGTTAATTATAAAGGTAGTGACAGAATGCTAGTTTTTGATGTTTATTATCCTCATAGACAAATAAGCATGAATGATTGCTACGAATTCAAATTATTCTTTTTTAGCATTCAACGAGTAATAATTATAACAATAAACCAAATAATTCCTGGAGAAACTAGTAATATAAATGTTGAAATAATTGACGATCTAACTTATCACGAAAGATCTTTGTTATTTTATGAAAATGGTATATTTAGTAGTTACGTTTGGAGTCCTACTACTGCATACAGACAATTTCTAGAAGAACATGAACAGAATGGAGGAGAACATAGACATATAGAAGAACTCGAAGAACCTCCATATGATAGTGAAGAATATGAGACAGAATCAGAATATATAAGAGAACTTGATGACGATGACGACGAAATTCTCATCATTCCTGATTACTTTTTTAGAATTGACAATATCCATTATTTCGAAGAATATTATTTTACACACTTTGATCTTTTTTTCGACCATTTAGACTTTACTCTTTAGACTTTCAAAAGTTTTTGATACTCTCCTCCTCTTAATTTTCAGGTTTCCAGGAGTCTACGCGCCACTCACAACTACTAATTAAGAGATAGATCTCACGCACCCACCAAAGTGGTATCAGAGCCAGTACAAAGTAAGTAAATTTAATTTAATTTAATTTTAAGAATTTTCAGTATATTTATTAATAATTTATAAGGTAGAAAGCAGAAAAACTAAAATCTAAGAATAAAAATAAAAATTATCTTAAAACCCAAAAACTTTTAGTTTTTGTAGAAAGGTCACACATCCTATAAAAATTATTATAGGAAGAATACTATAGAAATCTAATCAAGAACTAGGGTATTTCACTAATTATTTTCAAAACAAGGGCATTTGACTAAATAATTTCAAAAAGAAGGTTACCAAGCCAAATATCTCTTATATAGGAGGGAAAGGGTGAGGGGCTGAGAGTGATGGGTGATGCAACAATTTGTGGAAAATTTTGCCGTACCGCCCCACTTTTTTGAAAATATTTAGCCGTCTACCCTACTTCCCAAAGCAATTAGCGATATGCCTTTATTTAAGACACGTCAGCAAGAAATGTTATTGGAAAAAACGGATATAAGTTATTTCGATGCTGTTCTTCCCAATAACGACATCTGTTTGAAAAAAAAATTGCATGCCGTTCTTTGGAATAACGGCATCAGTATATTTGTCTTACAAGTGTGAATCTTCTAACTTTAAAAAGTTCTAAGTGTGAAAAAAACTTATAAACAATGCCGTTATCCTGAATAACGGCATTCGAATGATTGATGCCGTTATTGGAGATAACGGCATCAGTTATATATCAATATGCACTCTTGCCGTTGTTTGGAAACAGAAAGAATTAATAAAAAGCAAAAAAAAAAAAAAAATTATAACTGATGCCGTTATTTGGAATAACGGCATCAGTTATAATTTTTTTTTAACTTTTTTTTTTAACTTATATATATTCAGACAGCCATAGATTCCTTTTAGGTTGGAAATACTATTCCAACAAAGCTTTAGAGTGTGGCCAAAGTTTAACATATTATGGTGGATAACAAATTTATTTTAGACCCGTTGTATGACCGTGACTTTTTATAAGTTCGTTAATATATTTACGCATACTAATAAACTTTGTGAATTAATGAAATTCTTTTATGAAATTCTTTTTAAATGGAAAATAGTACATTTAACAAAAAAAGGAAAAAATAAATTAAAATATCATCATGCAAAAGCAAAAATTCATTCTTTGAGAAATCGATTTTTGATAGTTCGCCGAGTTTCTGAAATGTCACTGAAAAAACACAATGTTTTAGATGGAGAAGGTTTATTAGCATGCATAAATATATTAATGAACTTATAAAAAATCACGGTCATACAATGGGTTTATAATAAATTTGTTATCCACCATATAATATGTTAAACTTTGGCCACACTCTAAAGCTTTGTTGGAATAGTATTTCCAACCTAAATGGAAACTGATGTCGTTATTCCAAATAACAGCATCAGTTACAATTTTTTTTTTAATATACTTTTTATTAATTCTTTCTGTTTCCAAACAACGGCAAGAATGCATATTGATATATAACTGATGTCGTTATCTCCAATAACGGCATCAGTCATTCGAATGCCGTTATTCAGGATAACGGTATTGTTTATTAGTTTTTTTCATACTTAGAACTCTTTAAAGTTAGAAGATTCACACTTGTAAGACAAATATACTGATGCCGTTATTCCAAATAACGGCATGCAATTTTTTTTTCAAACAGATGCCGTTATTGGGAAGAACGGTATCGAAATAACCTATGCCGTTTTTTCCAATAACGTTTCTTGCTGACGTGTCCTAAATAAGGGCATATCGCTAATTGTTTTGAAAAGTAGGGCAGACGGCTAAATATTTTCAAAAAGTGGGGCAGTACGGCAAAATTTTCACAATTTGTGTGTATGCCGTCTCGGTCCGCTCGGTCCGCTCGCTTTACTCACGAATAGACGTCGGATGGTGTACGCTGTCCTGGTCAAAGCTTGTGTGGGAGGCCAAGTCCTATGGCTCGTACACGACAACTCCATCTTGACATGTGAAAACCTTGGTCAAAATATAACAAGATATTTGTTGCGATGACTGGGTAAAAGAGGAGAAAGGAATAAATAACAAAGGTTTGAATGTTTTTGTTTTGTTTTGAATTTGCTTCAAATAAGCATACTATGAGAGAGTTTTATAGGTGTTTTAAGTACATCAGCATATTAATTGGAGGAATTCTGTAGTCGTCTATCACTATTAAAGTAGTAGGATATGAACCATCATGGTTCTAGATAACTCTATACATACAAAACTGAGGGGACTCATCGGTTCAATAGAACCGGTAATTATTACAAATTATATTTTCAACACCCCCCTTAATTTTTATTTCTATTTTTGAAATATAAAGTGACCGACCGGCCACCGATCTCATTAATGAAAGATTAACGACATTACAAAATACATCTACTACAAGTACAACATCATTCTGTGCTCCTCGGCACTACATACACAAGATCTATTACATAGAATATCTGACATCAACCTAAGCTGCATACAAACGACACTTGTCCTGGGGCACCGTCATCATCAAAATAGGAACTCCATCTGACGGTCCCAACCCAGCTGCATAAACTGGCGCTCCATGCCACCCTATCCGGAGCAATCACTCGAATCTGATTTTCTTCCTGGAACCTGAGTTACCTGCCCATTCATTTATTTGGCCCACAATTTTGCGCAATAATAAATGAAAATTACATTTAATATTACGAAAGCAGTAATTATTTCTATCCAACCAGAGAGACCACAAAACAGCTCCAATCGTGATATCCCACCCACCCCTTACTTCTCTCCTAATGTTATCCCTCCTCCAGCTACCCCATAAATCCTCTATGCTATTAGGGATCTGAGTGGTATGAAAACATAATGCAATAACCTCCCATATCAGGATCGCTCTAGGGCAACGGACGAAGATATGATCAGCGTCCTCTTCGTTGAGGTTACAAAAATTACAAGTAACGTCTATCTGCATATTCCGTTTCCGCAGGTTGGTCTTGGTCAAGATCGCGTTGTTGAGGACGAGCCAAAGGAAAGCTCTGATTTTGTTCGGAACCTGCGACTTCCATATAATCGATGCGTGACTATTTCTAACCCCACCATCGTTTAACACACCGTACATTGAGGCAACTGTAAATGTGTTTGATGAACCCCAGATCCACTCTCTCTTATCCTGGGTATCCCTATGTAAGATATTCACCCCTGACAGTAATACTTTCAGCTCATCTAATTGTAACTGTCCCCTATACAAGAGTGTCCCTCTAATAACTAATCTCAATCTCCTATTCCTCCAAATTAACTTCATTTACCAGACCATTCGTATTTTCAACTTCGTTTGCCAGGTCTGGGAAGAGCGATTGTAGTGTGTTCACTCTGCACCACTTATCCTTGCAGAAGCTCGTGTTGTTCCCCTTCCCTACTTTACATACTGTATTGGAATGAAAAATTTCCCCCACTTTAGCAATTCCCTTCCATACGGGAGAAACCTTCCCTGCTGGGCACTTGCCTCCAAATATGTACCTTTTCTGCCTTCTGTATCACATGAATGAATTGCTCCACTACGCTTTTCTTTGCTTGTGCATTTTTCACCACCATTTGGAAAGTAGCTCCTTATTCATATCTCTAAGATTGATAATGCCCAAACCTCCATACTCTTTCTTCTTACATACCCTGTCCCACTTCATCAAATGGAACCCCTTTCCTTCCCCACCACCTTTCCATAGAAACTGCCTCCTGCATCTGTCTATTCTTAGAATCACCCAACTTAGGATCTCATAAATGGACATCAAATAAGTCGGCAAGCTACTGAGGACTGAGTTTATCAGAGTGATCCTTCCTCCTAATGATAGGAACTTTCCTTTCCAGCCCGCCAATCTTTTCTCTATCTTTTCGATGAGCGATTCCCAATCTTCTCTTTTCATTTTACCAGGTCTGATAACGGTTCCTAGGTATCGAAGCGGGTACTCTCCTTTCTCACACTGAAGTAATGATGATATGACCTCCAATGAAACCTCGCTGCAATTGCTTAGTGCCATCACACTACTCTTATGTAGGTTGACCGCAAGTCTCGACCAATATTCAAAACATCTTAGTAAAATCCTGATTGCCAAGACTTCCTCTACTTTTCCTTCCCCGAACATTAGGGTATCATCAACATATTGCAGGATAGATAGCGGAACTGAGATCCCTTTCACTTTAACCCTTTTGATAATACCTCTATCAATGCCTCTTTTGTTCATTTCTGTAAGCCCATCGGCTATGATCGTAAAAATAAGCGGTGACAGTGGGTCTCCCTATCTCAACCCTCTCTTACATATAATTTCCGAACCACTCTCGCCATTCACTTGGATGAACGATTTCCCGTGTCTCACATATAACCTCATCCATCTCCTCCACTTATCGTCGAACCCTTTTCGCTGAAACACCTCATCCACACAGTCCCACTCCACCGTATCATATGCTTTTTAGAAGTCCAGCTTTAATAGAAAACCGTCTATTTTGTCTTTATTTCCTCTAAAAATCAACTCGTGGGTCGACGCTATACTGTCCAAAATATCTCGCCCCTTAACGAAACCGCTTTGCAAAACGTCGACAACATCTGATAAATGTCTATTGTCCAACACCTTAGTGATGATTTTGAACGATCCATTAAGCGGGCTGATCGGCCTTAGGTCATTCACCCTAAGAACCTCTTTCTTCTTCGGAATTAGCACTACATTAGCATAGTTCAGCCGCTCTATCAGTGGCTCTTCTTCGCACAGTTTCCGAAATATTTCTAGGAATTCCGTCCTAATAATCGCCCAATACCGGGAGTAGAAAAATATAGAGAAACCATCCGGTCCCGGAGCCTTGTCTTGCCCCAGGTCCTTGATTGCCTTTAAGATTTCTTCTTCCCTGAAAGGTTCCTCCAAGCTGTCACTTCTGTCTATTCTTGACTCATTCCACATGTCTTGGCACAGTTCTCCTCTAACCCCTCTTTTCTTTCCCAAGAGATCTTTGAACGACGATTCAATATGATTTTTAATAGCTGATTCATCCTCCGTCTAGACATTGCCCACAAATAAGCCTCCAATATGGTTTTGTCGTCTTCTCCCATTTGCCACTTTATGAAAGAATTCTGTGTTCGAATCCCCTTCTTTTAGCCATTGAATCCTAGATCTCTGTCTCCAATAGCATTTCTCTTGTTCCCCGATTTGGTGTAATTCAACTCTACAGGCCGCCAATTCTTGAAATTCTGCTTCTACCAAAATTCTATCTTCTTCAATAGATTTCAGATCCTGGACTCTGATTACCAGCGTTTCTTTTCTTCTCTTGGTCTCCTCCTTTTCTAACTTAGCCCATTTTCTCAAACATCTCCGAAGTCGTCTAAGTTTTAGAATCCAATTCGAGATCGCATCATTCGCTGAAGTGGACTCTCTCCAGGAGTTCTCTATGATCTTCCTAAGATCTTCATTGTAGGACCAAGCTTTCTCAAATCTGAACTTCCTATCCTTCCTTCGTTCGCCTCTTTCCCCTTCAAGTATCAGCGGAATATGATCTGATGTTGACCTGGAAATAGATCTTACTGAAGCGAATTGGAACCAGTCCTCCCAATCCGTGGACACCAGAATTCTATCTAACCTAGCCAGGGTCGGATTAGCCTGCATGTTAGACCACGTAAATCTTCTGTCGTTCCCCTGAATATCAATTAGGTTAAGTTCATCTATTGTTTGATTGAAACGCCGTCTATCTCTTTCGTCTGGTCCCCTACCCCTATGTTTGCATCTAAATCTTATTATGTTAAAATCCCCCCCCCCTCCCCCCAAAACCCAAGGTCCTGCCCACCTGTTTCTGATGGCCCTAATTTCCTCCCAGAACTCACTTCTGCGATTAGAGTTGCACGGACCGTAAACTGACGTAACCATCTGCTCCCTTCCATCCTTCTTTCTCCTAATCCTAATAGTAACCGAAAATAACTCGACATGATCGTCAATAATGTTAAAAATCTTCGAGTCTGCCCCCAGCGCAATTCCCCCTGACATACCCGCAGACGATTTGAAATGTCAGACAAAATCCCTAAGAGACGTAAGGCCGTCGAAGTCCTTATCCTGTAGATCTACGATCTTCGTTTTTTGAAAAGCGCATATAATCAGATTTATTCTAGCAATAGTGTCGTTAACTAATCTAGTCTTTACCTTAGTTCTCATCCCTCTCACATTCCAAAAGATGTAATACATGGAAACAATCTTAATCTAAAAATCTATAAGTAGCCTCCCTCTTCTACCTACCCCGTAAGTAACTTCTACAGCGAAAGCCTGATTGCCTCTTCTCTAATGGTTTTCACCCTCTTAAGTTTCTCCGGGCTGGAAGTCCCCATGTCTAACCCAAGAATGCATATGTAATAAATAAGACTATCATCTGAAATAAAATTCAGGATAGAGAAAATACCTCCGCACGCAGATGTTGGCTCCCTTGATTTTGCTGCCGATCTAATGAGGTCCTCTTCACTTGGGCCCTTTGCTCCCCATCGATCTATTTGCCTCTTACTCTTCCTTTTTGCATCATCTAATCCTTTTTCCGTAGCCTCCGCCTCTACATTTTTTCCTATGCATGGGGTTAGCACTTTTACTCTACTTCGAACTCTCGCTCTGAGTCTGAGAAAACAATGTCAGCTCCCTCTAAAGCCCCTATTCTGCCCTCTTGGTAATCCTGACTATCTTTCTCTCCTTCGGAACTGGGTTCCTTTCCCTCCCTATGCTCCGACGTGCCTATGAACGGAACCATTTGCCCAGTATCCCCCTCGTCTACGATATTGTCTTGAATTGCCCTCTAATTAGAGAACACTGAAGTTGCGGAATTGATGCAGCCAGCCCCCCCAGACGCTTGGCCCACTTCGAATTGGCCCATGGGCCTGTTAACCTCGACCTGTTCCAATCCCTCCATGAAGGGCCCCTTGCGAATGCAGTTTTTTGTAATCTCCCTGACAGCGAATTCGACCGCTACTCTAAATTCAGCTGACATCATCGTCATAACTTCCTTCTAGCATGTCGTGCCCCCCCCCCCCCCCAGTCACAGCGTCATGTCCCTCGCAGTCCGCCACGTCATTGAGACCAGTACCTCATATAAGAGCAGTAGAGGCTGTCAATTCAATCCTTCCGTCCCGTCCCTGTCCCATCGCTGTCTCCCCCTTGTCAATCCACCGTTTGAACGTCTCCTCAGATTTTTTTGACAACCCCTAAACTCCTCAAATCCCGTGTACCCCCCTTAACAGCTGCCAGCTGTTTTAAACGGTCCTGATGGCCTCTCCATTGGTCAAACGGTATAGGGCTTCAATCCTGTGAGTCTGATCCTCTTCCATCGTGCGGTCCAGATCTAATCTCGACAGAACGGACGGCTGTCCCTCATCGTCTACCTTCATAATAGATTTGATCTCCATGTCTGAATTCGATCCCGACTGTTGTGGCTTGCCCTCTTTTTTCTTTCAACGTTCACCTTGATTTCATATCTTTGCTCGTCGAATTGAGTTATGATGACGGACGGAATCAATCTCAAATCTTCTACTCCTATCTGAATCCTCACGAATTCACGCCTGGTGTGAAAGTTGGTGTCTTTGTCAATACTAATCAGATAACCGAACCCATGAATCAAGTTTTGAAACCCTGATTTTACCCAACATTGGAACGGAACGTTAAAAAGGCGCACCCACACCGCCGGCATTGAATCGATGCTCATCACCCCTATTTTTCTCGACCACCTACTCATGGTAATGTAGAACTCATCCCCTTCAAGACTACCGCTTGCCAAGAGCTCTCTAGTGATCAAATCAGTTTTGCAATAGACCACCAGTTGATCATCTTTCACCTTATCCCACTCCAGCCTTGAGGTAGGTCGCACAGCTTCGGATAGAAGACCTTTGATGGCGTCGATCGACGGATGTCCCGTGTGGATCTTGAGCATGATGCTCTGTCTCATACAGGCTTCAAACTCCGCCATTATCGGAGTAGGAATTATCACCGCCTTTGAGATCAACCTCCGGCAGTCGTTACTCTCTTCGGAAATGACTTGGTCTGTTTTACTTCCCTCCCCCTCATCCACACTTGGTTTCGGAGCCACTGTCTTAGCGCCGCCCTTCCTTCTCTGTTCAAACTTGGCTCTCCTGTTCCTAGGACAGCTCTTAGAAATGTGCCCAAATTTCTTGCACGCATAACAAAACCAATCGTTAGGGCACTCATGGATGGTGTGTCCTCTCCCCGCACACTTGTGACACAGTGGAAGCTTTGGCGAACGGGAGTGACTAGTTGCCGATGAGGAGCTGAAGCTATCTGCCTTCCTGTCCGCCTTCTGACCCTCTTGGGTTTATAGAGTCCACTCTCCTTTATCGTCCTCTTTCTTCTTAACCATCTCCCTTTCCGATGTCAGAGACTCTCTACGAGCCTCCCCACCACCAAGGTCGCCTAAAGACCTTTTCGTAGCCTCGAGACCCTCTATGGGTTTTCGACAATCGGAGTCCGCCTCTATCCCCTGTCGGAGTAGTCCTGCCTCCGTGGTCCTTCACCGGAGCTCTATGTCTATCCTCTTTTACTCCTCTAAGCGACGGACCACTATGGGCACGGCTGCGCTCTCTGGGTCTCAATATTCTACTCTCCCTCGCTTCCTCCCCATTAGGTGCGTTCCTTCCCCGCAGCTCCTCTCTTTTCTCCTCTGCTTCCTCCCTGCCTCTTTTCGCCATCGGTCGGAGCTCAGGGTTGCTTTCTTTGTGAAGCTTGGACCTTTGGTGAATAGGTTTTAGGTTGCGGCTCTCTCCTCTTGGCATTTTTTCGTTCGGGGAAGGACGTTGTTAGATTATTTAGTTACCCCCCCCCCCCCCCCCCCTAATTTTTAATCATAATTCTTTCTTTGAAGTGAACAACTTGTCTCCAGCAACGGCCTTAGTGAATACATATGTTAACCGGTTGTTGTATCAACGAACTCCAAGTCAATCTCACTGTCTTGCACCAAGTCACGAATGAAATGGTGACGCAAGCAACTCAATATGCTTTGGGCGTGTATGAAAAACTGGGTTTCTTGCCAAAGCAATTGCCGACATGTTGTCGCAGTAGATGGTTGTTGGACCAACTCCACATTGGTATAAATCTGACAAAATTCTTTTGGGCTAGGCTGCATCTGTGGCTGCAATGTACTTCGCTTCAGCTGAAGAAAGTGCAACGGTATTTTACTTCTTTAAAGACCAGGAAATCACCTTGGAGCCGAGGCAAAACCCATATCCCGATGTGCTCTATCAATCATTAATAGAACTTGCCTAATCACTATGTGTAAAATCAATAAAATCATTGTTTTTTTCCTTGACATATTCCAGCCCATGTTTTTTAGTTCCTTGGATGTAGCGTAGAATATGCTTGGTTGCTGCAAAATGAAATTTGCTTGGTTCGTACATGAATCTTCATGAGACTAACCGGGTAGGCGATATCAAGCATTTTATTTGTGAAATAGATCCAACCAAGCTGCAGTAGATTTTGTGATCAACTTTTGAAGATCCGTCATTTAGTTGCAATTTCCCATTCAAAGAAATTGGTGTGGCTACTAGTTTACAATTCTCTACGCAAAATTTTTACAACAAGTCTTCAACATTTTTTTTTGAGAAATAAAAATTCTTCCTTTTGATTGATGAACTTGGATGCCAAGAAAATATTTCATTAGGTCAGATCGGTCATCTCATACTTCTTCATCTTAAATCAAATTATTCACATAATGACAAACAATAAGATAGTTTGTGTACTTTGTTTGATGTATGGTTACTGGTTTGCAATTCTCCATGTTTAGCAATGCAGAACTCTTAAAGCTCATATTCTCTGTAATTGTTCAGGCCACTTTTAGATGTCTAACCCATATTGGAATCAACAAATTTAAACTCGAAAAGGATCCTTCAATTCTCGAAGAACGATGGGCAAAAGGATAGATCGAAAAAGTTCAGCAGGCCAACAAATCAGACAGTGCGACTGTCAGGGGTTAATAGAGCGTATTGTTGAAACCGAGATCTTATAGGTGTCGTACACAAGTAAGAGCTAACAACCCATTACATTTCAGACGACGTTAAGAGCTTTTGACTACTGGGACAAAAATGTGTGGGTATTGGTGTACTGTAGCACATCAAGACATAAAGCAGTAGAAAGAGCAAAAGCATTCAAATGTCGTGGATTACAAAATCAACACATATTATCCTATAGAATATTATACACACAATAATGTTATATTATTTTGAACTTCCATCTATGTGTAAATCTACAGATTCAAGCACAATCTAACATTCTTGTCACGCAAAATGACATAATAAAAATCTGAATTTCAAACTAGAACTTCATAGAACCAGATCTTCATTACCTTAAATACTACTGCTGCAAAGGCAAACGCAGATTACATAACAGCACATACATCTCAAACTCACTCAAACCTAACTAAACAAGGAAAAGCACACACACAAATCACACACCACTCGACACTAACAGAACCTTACATTCCATTTCCATTTCCATTTGCAATGCAATTGCAATTTAACCTTAAAAGTTGTTCAAGCAACAGCAACCTGGATGGTTTTGGGCTTCTTGGGCTCCGGCGGCGGTATCTTGTGCACCGTCACAGTCAGCACCCCGTCCTTACAAACCGCCGAAATCCCATCAAGATTGGCGTTCTCCGGCAGCACAAACTTCCTCATAAACTTGCCCATCCTCCTCTCCATCCTCAACCACTTCCCTCCTTCATCTACACCACCCTCACCCTCCTCCCTCTTCCTCTCCCCGCTAATCACCAGCACATTGTCGTCCTCCACCTGCACCTTTATCTCCCCCGACTTCACTCCCGGCATGTCAACGATGAATGAGTAGGAGGAGGGAAGCTCCTTGACGTCGGCCGGGGTGGCAGCCATTGCACGTGCATCGCGTACGTACTTGCGGGTGGATGAAGATTTGTTATTGTTGCTGCTGCTGCTGTTGTCGGTGTCGAGGTCCGGGAGGTTGATGAGGTGGCTGATGGTGGAGAGGAAGGAGGGGTCGATTTCGAAAGTTCGAAAGGCATCCATTTCTTGAACTACTGATTTTCTGAGGGATTTTCTTCTTTTTTTTTCTTTTTTTTTTTTTTTGCTGGGTTTGATTTGATGACTATTAAGATTGTGAAATTGGGGGGAATTTATAGAGGGTTGGGGAGGGAGATTCCGGGGGGTTCTAGAAGAGTCTGTTGAGGTGTAGAAGGAGATGGAAGTTTTCGTGTCGGTTCTTGAATCGATTCGAAGTGCGAGGGGAAATGGAAGTACGGAGTTATTAGGCCTCTTATTTTATGAGTATTTGGGTAACATTTATGGGCTTATTTTGTAAATTGCAATTAAAGGCAAATAAACCTTCCATGTCCTTCTGGAACCTTCCTTCCCCATCGAGATTCTCCAATCGCATCTTCTAGAACCTCGCAGAATCTCCCATCCAAACTCCGATAAATTCCATCCCAATCTCGCCATCTCAAAATCAAATCCAACGAAAAATTCACAACAACAACAACAAAAAACTCAAGAAATGGATGCTCGTGTTTTCGGATTCGACAACCCACTGATCTCCACCATCAGCCACCTCCTAGACCTAAACCACGACATCGACACCGAAAACGGCAGCAGCAGCAGCAACAAATCTTCATCCACCCGCAAGTACGTGCGCGATGCACGTGCAATGGCCGCCACCCCCGCCGACGTGAAGGAGCTCCCCTCCTCCTACTACTTCATCATTGACATGCCGGGAGTGAAGTCGGGGGAGGTAAAGGTGCAGGTGGAAGATGACAATGTGCTGGTGATTAGCGGGGAGAGGAAGAGGGAGGAGGGTGAGGGTGTTGGCGATGAAGGAGGTAAGTGGTTGAGGATGGAGAGGAGGATGGGCAAGTTTATGAGGAAGTTTGTGCTGCCGGAGAATGCCAATCTTGATGGGATTTCGGCGGTTTGTAAGGACGGGGTGCTGACTGTGACGGTGCACAAGATACCGCCGCCGGAGCCCAAGAAGCCCAAAACCATCCAGGTTGCTGTTGCTTGAAAGTTGTACCTTCGGGTTTCTATGTTTGGTTGTGTTCGAGCCAATATTTGTATGTTTTCTGGTTTTTTATAATATTGTAAGCGTATGAGATATTATAAATAAATTTTCGGAATTCGACTTTGGCGAAAGAAAGATCGTACAACTAGTACTTTGGCGTGTGTTCTTGTTTGTGTTTTTTGTGCATGATTTTGTATGTAGTTTTGGTTTGGTCAAAAAAGATTAGATAAGTTTTGGAAAGTAAACATATGCTAAATATGGTCGACGTTCCAGGAGTCGAGTTAGGGGATATCCAGGTGCAGGTTACCTGCACCAGGCCCTCCTCGTTGTTAATGTTGACCAGAAAGGAGGAGGACAATGAAAATCAAGGATGGAAGTACTCCAAGATTTTATCAAGTTTACAAGGAAGTTTGTGTTAGATTATCAGTTTGGGGTAGCTTGAAGATTGTAGTTAGATCGGTAATTTCTTCATGTGTTTGATTATGAGATCTCGTATAAAGAACAGAAATTAATTCGACTTTTGTGAATACTTTGATTTGATTTGTGTTGGTTCCTTGTGCATGGTTTCGATTTGGTTTGATAATAGGGTTGAAGTCGAGACATTCAGCATTATCTTCACTATGCGTACTAAAATTTCGAACCAAAGTTGCACATTCGGTGGTACTTGGTAAAATGCTGTGTAACAAAAGAAACACGCAAGCATTGCTTCAAACTATACTGAGATTGAGGTGCAAAACCAAAATCAAATCCACCAACAAATTACTGCTGATGAACATATCGGGACTGAAGAAAGATTTGCTTTCTATATGTTGAAAATCCAGTTCAACAGCTAGGAAGCATAACCAGCATAACATGTTGATAACAAAAATAAAACAAATAATTGTCTCGTTTAATCTGCATGGACTTTGTTTTTTTCTTTTTTTTTTGTGAAACAGTTTACCATTAAGTTGTATTTGACGAGAAGAGAAAAGACCGGGTGGATCAAAACTGAAGCTGTTGAGATTAAATTCACTCTCAGTCGACTGGCCGCTTCCCTGCGGGTCTCAAAACTTTTCGGCAGCTGCAGCAGAAGCAGCATCACTCAAACCAATCTTCCCAAGTTATGTGAGAAACCCATCAACATCAGCTGCACTTATTTTGTTTGGAGTGTGAGCTGCACCTGGAAATATTTGTGTTTCCACATCCTGTTTGTAATCCGAGAGTGCCTTGCTGATGGCTTCACCCACATTTCCGAATTGTTTACAGAATTTGGGAGTGACTCATCAGCGAATGGACAAGGGCAATCTTTCTTATATATCCTTCAGCTCACTTGGCTGAATATGATGTATTTATATACGGAGGGATAATAAAGACTTGCAATTTACCTTGGCATGGTGAGGGTGTTGCAGCTTCCCCAACAAGTCATGGTACACTAGCACCTGTGTTGAAATAACCAGATCAGTTGACAGACCAGTCCACTAGCCAGAAGCTAAACAAATTTTCTATCGCAATTTGGCAAGAAAACTGTTGACAATCAATGCCAAACCTAAGGGGTCTACCTAGGAGGTTTGACGATTTGACTTAGAGCCACTGATCGGCCTCCCTGTTACACTATGGATAATTCTAAACATGCAATGTGTTCACACGATGCAGACATTTTTGCAAGTTTCATGTCCTACATTTTCAACTTTTCATGCCTAGCAGTCGAGGAAGATCATATGCTTTGACATGTTACACTACGACTGGAGAGATCTACCGAACCAACACTAATCAAGAATATGATGGCGCAATATAAGAAAACACAAAAACCGAGGAGACTAATAAAAGTTTGGTGAAAAACCACAGGGAAAGCCATAAGAAGCACATCTTATCTTTAACCATTACATTAACCAAAAAACATCTGTGAAATTATCTCATCATTGCAATGAATAATAAGACTTGCAACAAAAAGATATTGTATATTTTTTAGCATGTATTCAATTTGTTATGTACCGAAGCACATACAATACATCAAAGGTATTATAGTGAATAATTATACTATGCATATTCACTCTTAATAATTTATGTTTCCTACTGATCAAGTAATCTTTCTACTAGTGCTCTTCGGATGCCCAATAGCCATATCAAGGGGAGAGTAAATGGTAAGATTGCCTTATTCTAAAGCTTGGCTCATAACTTGTGGGCGTGAGTTTTTGAATGAAGTGAGCAATTGACAGAAAATGCTTCACCATTCACAAAACATCATAATGATGAAAATATGTCGCATGACTGAGTTTCCCACGTAAATTTAGAGAATCACTGAACCTGAGGACATGCCTAAAACACTAGTCAATTTCAAAATAGAGGATGAAAAGAAAAGTTAATTACTAGACAAATAATATCACAAATTATTATAGGTATATTCATCCCTATCATCATCCCTGTCATCATCATCAATTCACATCTCCACCGTCCATTTTCCAACATCATCTCCACCGTTCATCACCAACAACTCACCACAACTGTATAAGATTCGCTCATTTCATCAAATCCTCCAAGAGATAAGGAAGATAACAATCAAGTGTAACCATATATAGTTGTTATAGATATTTACTGTTTAGATTTCTTAGGATTCTTTTCTTTTGTGTTACTTATCTTGTAAACATTTTTCTTATATAAATATCAATATCAATTGACAGAAGAAAATTATGGTGTGAAATAAAAAGTCTCCTTCTCTGTTCTTAGATTTCATATGGTATCAGAGCAAGTTCTTTTTTCAATCTAAGAATATTAATCATTTTTCTTTTTAGATTTTCTATTTACTCACAATGACTAACTCGATTTTTCCTATTCAGGCATTTCAATCTCAGACAGCAGTCGATGCTTCAACTCAAGCTAATGGTGTCAATCCTGTTATTCCTCCAACAATTCTGTCTAATGCTTCAACTCAGGCTAATGTCACCAATCTTTTCTCACCAGTGATCGATCCTTACCTGATTCACCCTTCGCAAAGTCCCACTCTCGTCTTCTTTTCCTCTGCTCTTGCAGGTGATAATTTTGGCACCATCAATGGTACTCTGCTTCATCAAACTGCCAGTGATAAGCTGGAGGAAGGTAAGGATGACGTCAAGTCATCATGCCCCTTATGCCCTGGGCAACACACGTGCTACAATGGCCGAGACAAAGGGTCGCGATCCCGCGAGGGTGAGCTAACTCTGCTCCTCCGACAGATCTATTGAACTACTCGTGTTGGAAACGTGATGACAATCTTGTCAGGAGTTGGATCCTCAATTCCATCGCGCCAGAACTACGCCCCAGTTGTCCTTATGCAAAATCAGCACTTCATCTAAGGCAAGAACTGAAGACGTGTTTTGCTCAATCCAACGCACCAAAGATATTTCAACTCAAAACGTTCATTGCTGCTCTCAAGCAAGACAATCTAGACGTCAATGGTTACTACACTCGTATCTAAAGCTTATGGGACAAGTTCAATTCAATCGTACCCTCTCCTCCTTGCATCTGTGGAGCGAGTCAGCACATCCTCGAGCACTAAAACAGAGACAGATCCATGGAGTTTCTCCAAGGACTCCATGACAGGCTTGCACATTTCTGATGTCATATTATGCTAATGGATTCTTTTCCTTAATGGAGAAGGTTTTTGGTTTGGTTAAACATGAAGAAAATCAGCAACTCGTTAACATTGCAAACAACCCGCCACCTGAGCTGCACTTCGTGTTCACAAGCAACAAGAAGCCAAAGCTTCCTACTCCAATGCGCCCAATCATCGCAAGCCATTTTGCGACCACTACAACCGCCATATGGCCATATGCGTCAAACCTGCTACCAACTTCACAAATTTTCGAATCAACAACCAAATAAAGCTTCGTCGGCTACCCCAGCTCATATCAATGTCGTCAATGTAAATCACAACAATCAGACCCCTCCGGCCCTCTCATGGGAACAATATGATCAGGTGATGGCGTTAATTAAACTCCCTCCACCGACGGACAACAACGAGATCCCTCGTGTCAACCTACCTGATACAACTATCTCCTCTCCTTTAATTTGGTACATTGATAGTGGGGCAACCCATCACATTAGTTGTTGTTTAAACCATTTTCATCTTATTATGTTGTTGAAAATCCTATCAAAGTTTAGTTACGGGATGGTTCTAGTGCATCCGTAATCCATATTGGTGAAGTTTCTTTCTCACCCTCTATAACTCTTTAATGTCTATTTTGTAGTATGTTTCAAGTACAACTTAATTTCAATCAGTTGGTTAACTTTAAAACTGAATTGTTCCATAATTTTTTCTCTCATTCGTGTGTTTTTCAAGACCAACTCACGAAGTAGGTGATTGGTAGAGCAGTTCGTATCCATGGCATATATCAACTTTGCAATCCTCTTAGAGCTTTCTTAGTGAGTAAAACAACGATTGACATATGGCATCCGCGCTTGGGACATCCAAGCTTTAAAACGTTTTCAATTTTTATGTCGTAATTTTGATTATATTAAATCTAATTCTTCTTTTCACTTTGGTGTATGCCCTATGGCAAAACAAGCCACATTGGTATTTAATAAAAATTCTATTTCTACTTCTCGATGCTTAGAATTAATTCACTGCAATCTCTGGGGTCATTTTACGACTTCAAATCCAAATGCAAATCGTTACTTTCTCATTATTGTCGACGATTTTTCAAAGCACAACTGGATTTATTTAATGAAAACTAAATGTGAAACTTTGAGAATTTTCAAACACTTTCACAAATATGTTATCCTTCAATCCTCTACGGAAACAACCACCATTTCAACTGGTTCTCTCCGCTTACATCTTCCCCATCTTCAACGTTTACAAACTGACAATGGGACTGAATTTCTTTCTCCACCTTTTCAAGCATGACTCTTTGACAATGATATTCACCATCAAAGAAGTTGTGTCTCAACTCCACAGCAAAATGAAGTCGTTGAGTGCAAACATCGACACCTACTCAATGTCGCACGAGCCTTACGTTTTGACGCACTCACACATTCCGTTGAGCACTTCACCGAGCAGGAACCTCTTGCTATTTTTTCTGATGAGACAAATTCATCATACACCTCGTGGCCCAGGCCCACTCCTCTGCCTCCTCTTTCTTCTATTCAGCAATCGGGGCCCCAAACTTCAGGCCCGGACCCTCCTCCCGATCACAACCCGCCACTTGCTTCAGGAACCCTTGATACCCCAACCAGTCCAGTCCCGAGCCTTCAATCAGCTGGCTCGCCTGATACTTCACCTACTCCTTCTCCGACAGTATCTCCTCTACCCGCACCTGCTCATATACAACCTACAAGTGACGATCTTTAACCACCTACCATCAATCCTTTTTCACTTCATCGTTCCAATCGAGAATATAATCCTCCACCATATCTCAAGGATTTTGATTGTTCAATCAACTCATGCACAGCTTCATGTGCTTATCCTCTCACAACGAACCTTTCTTTTGAGAAATTTACTACCAATCGCAAGGCATTTTTCACATTCGTCCTCACTTCCAATGAGCCTAAAACGTTCACAGAGGCTATCAAACATGCTCATTGGAGAGATGTCATGTCAAAAAAAATTCAAGCATTTGAATTCAACAAAACATGGTCATTAACCCCTCTACCAGCCGGCAAAAAGGCTGTCGGATACAAATGGATCTTTACAACCAAATTCAAAGCAGATGGTACCAAAGAGCGACACAAAGCTCAGTTAGTTGCCAAAGAGTACACTCAACAAGAGAGCATCGACTATTAAGACACCTTTGCACCTGTGGCCGAACTCGTGACAGTACGGGTCCTCTCCATCGCTTCCGTTAAAAACTAGCATCTCCATCAGCTTGACGTTAACAATGATTTCTTACAAGAAGATCTTTCCATCGCTTCCGTTCAAAACTGGTATTAAAGGTTCGGTTAACGAGTCCATTGATGAAGATGACATATCATAGCTACATGAAGATCAAGTATTTTGATAGGAATATCAACTTTAATATCTGAAAGGTGGACATGTATGATGTACTAGTTCAAGAACGTCTACATCTTACCCTAAAGGAGAGATAAACCATCTGACATGAAGCAGGAGAATTGGAATAAGATTTATGAAAGTACCCTAAGTTTGTTATGTTTGTCGTTGGCGGATGAGGTCAAGTGCAACTTTGTTGTGAAGAAAAGTGCGGCGAGTGTGTAGGTAAGACTTAATGTAACTACTCGAGATCATCGTTACTGGATCAGATGTATTTGAAGAGGAAATTATTTCGTTTCTCAATGTATCGTTTTTTAAGATCATATTATGAAGTTCAATCAGGTAATATCTGAACTAAAAACGATAAATGCAAATAATCTAATCATCTGGCTCGCCTGATACTTCACCTACTCCTTCTCCGACAGTATCTCCTCTACCCGCACCTGCTCATATACAACCTACAGGTGACGATCTAACCACCTACCATCAATCCTCTTTCACTTCATCGTTCCAATCGAGAATATAATCCTCCATCGTATCTCAAGGATTTTGATTGTTCAATCAACTCATGCACAAATTCATGTGCTTATCCTCTCGAAACGAACCTTTCTTTTGAGAAATTTACTACCAATCACAAGGCATTTTTCACGTCCGTCCTCACTTCCAATGAGCCTAAAACGTTCACAGATGCTATGAAACATGCTCATTGGAGAGATGTCATGTCAAAAGAAATTAAAGCACTTGAATTTAACAAAACTTGGTCATTAACCCCTTTACCACCCGGCAAAAAGGTTGTCGGATGCAAATGGATTTTTACGACCAAATTCAAAGCAGATGGTACCACAGAGCGACACAAAGCTCGGTTAGTTGCCAAAGGGTACACTCAACAAGAGAGCATCGACTATTAAGACACCTTTGCACCTGTGGCCAAACTTGTGATAGTACGGGTCCTCTGCATCGCTTCCGTTCAAAATTGGCATCTCCATCAACTTGACGTTAACAATAATTTCTTACAAGGAGATCTTTCTGAAGAAGTGTACGAGTACCTCCCGGTTTTTCTAAACAAGGTGATTCTCGTGTTTGTACGTTATACAAGTTTTTATGTGGTCTCAAACAAGCATTCTTTCATTGGTTTGTAAAGTTCTCCACAACCTTATTAGACGAAGGATTTCACTAGTCCAAGGCTAACTACTCTCCTTTCACTTACAGAACAAACACAATCTCTATATCTGTCCTTGTATATGTCGATGACATCATTATTACAGGCAATAATGACTCCATCTCTTCTCTCAAGCTTCGTTTGGAGAACCGTTTCTTAATCAAAAATCTCAGCAAACTCCAATACTTTCTAGGTATTGAAGTTTCTCGTTCCAAAGAAGGAATCTTTCTTTGTCAAAAAAATATATATCATTGACATCCTTCAAGACTCTGGTTTTACTACTACGAAACCAGCTTCTTTTCCTATGGAACGACATCTCAAATTGCTACCTTTTACTGGTGAACCTTTCGGATTCGAGCCAATATCGACGTCCAATTGGACGTCTCCTTTACCTAACCGTTACTCGACCTGACATCACCTACTCGGTTAATTATCTCAGCCAATTCATGCAACTTCCACGAACTACACATTAAGATGCTGCCATACGTGTACTTCGCTATCTCAAGGCCACCATCTCACATGGTATCTTTCTCTCTTCCTCCAGCCCAATTCGCTTACAAGGTTACACCGACTCTGATTGGGCTAGTTGTCCAACTACACGATGATCCACCACGGGTTTCTTCACCATGCTTAGCGTCAGTCCAATTTCATGGAAATCCAAGAAATAACCAACAGTATCTCGCTCCTCTGCTGAAGTCGAATACAGACAACCTCACAGCTAAACTTCAATGGCTCAGTTATCTCTTAACTAATTTCAGCACCCGATCAGACGGACCAATCTCAGTCTACTGCGATAGTCATGTAACGATTCATATCTCTAAAAACTAGGTTTTTCACGAACGCACCAAACATATCGAGTTGGATTGCTACTTTGTTCGGGAAAAAGTCATATCTGGTCTCATCTCTCCAACACATCCACTATTAATCAACTTGCAGATATTTTCACCAAACCTCTTGGGGCTGATCAATTCCAAGTTAGTTAGCAAGTTGGGTGTATGTCCTATACGTCCATCCCCTCCAACTTGAAGGGGGGATGGATATTACAGGTAATCAACATTCATCCCTGCCATTATCATCAATTCACATCTCCACCGTCCATTTCCACCAACATCTCCATCGTTCATTACCAACAACTCACCACAACTGTATCACAGGAAGATTCGTTGACTGCGTCAAATCCTCCAAGATAAGATAACAATCAGGTGTAACCATATATAGTTGCTATAGATATTTACTATTTAGATTTCTTAGAATTCTTTCCTTTTGTGTTACTTATCTTATAAACTTTTTCCTTATATATATATATTAATATCAATCGACAAAAGAACATTATTGTGTGAAATTGAAAGTCTCCTTCTTCTCTGTTCTTAATTTTCATACAAATATAATTAAATGACTGAATTATCAGACAAATAAAATATAAACTATAAGGGTATCTAAGATTGAATATACATGCACTAAGAAAACAAAAGGTTAGACAAAACTTGAATGTAAACTATTCTGACAAACCATATATATCAATGAATTATGTTTTTCATTTATCTCCACTACACTATATGCTCAGAAATAATTATATAGCGTAATTATGTACTGCTCTATTGTCTAACTGATAGTAGCTTGAAATAATAGGAGTTGTCTTGTTAATTAGTAAGCCTACTTCATGTCAAATTTGTGCCCAACTTCAGAATCGTGCTTCGTGTTAGTCGCAATAATCCAGCATTGGTGGATAGTAATTTGGGAATTGTTTCTTACACTAAATTTCACTGCACGCACCTTTGCACAATTTATTAGCCAATTCCTTATGTTTCTCTATATAAATATCTATATATACTTTTGCATTATTAAATCATTTAGAGCTCACTTTTCCTATAGTCATCATTGACTTCCACAATCAACATCGTAAAATCTTAAGCATACAAGAGAGCATACAAGGAAATTACTTATGTAAGAAGATCACATTCACAAATCAAAAAGAACAACTGACATAACGCCAAAGGAAGATAAACACCTTCCATGTTCAGGCATAAAATTACCAACATAAAATTAAAACAGCATTAGATTATTTGGAACAAGTTCCCCACTTCCCTTTCAGGTCCCAAGTAAAGTTAAAACCCCGAAATTTTGACTCGACTAACCTGACCACTGCAGAAAGGGCCAACTGCAATTCCAATTGTAGGTATTTGGGTGCTTTACTAGCCGCAGCAGCTAGAGGCCCTGGCACACACTCCAAGACAACAGAGAAGCATCCTGCTTCTTGCAATGCCATTGCAGTCTCTACTACCTGAAAAATTCAACCTTTATTAGACTAGCTAATTAACATTTCATTACTGTTAAAGAAAAAGCATAAGAGAAGAAAGAACGACCTTGACTGCGCTAGCAACATTTTTCCCTTGAGGCCTAAATCCCCCCCAAGCACACTAATAGCTTGTGGAGTTAATCCCACATGCCCCCATCACTGTAATCCCCGCCTCAGCACTAGCCTTTGCAGCAGTTATCCTAGAAGAAGCAGCACCTCCTTCTACCTTAATTGCATCCATCCCTCCTTCCTTGAGAACCCTAACCGATGTATCAATTGCCTGATTTCCCCTATTTCATCAATTCTTCAATAATCTCATTCTCCATATTCAGAAAGAAAAGTTTTAAAGTATTTCAGTTGTATAGAAACAATTAGAAAGGGGAATTAAAATATGATGATAATAAAGAAAAATAGTGTATAATGACTATAACTATAGAGGAGAGTGGAACTATGTTGCTTGATTTTGCTCTCACTTCCCTTCAGTTTGATTTACTCCCCCACTTCTATCAAATTCTTTAATTGAAAGAAAGAGAATTATGCAATCCAAAAAGATAAGTTCTCAACTTCAGGGTTTATAACGGCTAAGGAAAGAAAATTCATAGGTGGGAAAGTTTCTCCACTACTTCAAAAATTATATCACGACTGGAAAATACTCATTTAGGAAATTTTGGGAAACTTGAAAGGAAGAGGACTCCTACTTCAAGTGTTGGGAAAGAGAGGGAGAATTTCTTAACTCGTGAATTATAAACATAAAAGAAGGGAACATCTAAGCTTGATTCTACTGTCACTTTGCTGACAGTCCGGACATAGCAAGGAGCCAGTCAGCCAGAGAGTGATACTTCAAGTAAGGAAAGAAAGAAAATTAAGAACTGTTGGCACCCTAACCGCCCTATCCACTGCCGCTTGCTCCCATAATTCATAAACTTTCAAAAACTTCATCCACAATTTTAACACTAAGAAATTCCAAACTGTGCTTTCCAATTGTACAGAAATTGCTAGGCAAGTACATAAAAACATGGATCACATAAGAGTTTAATTATAAACATTAATAATGAAGCTTTTTAGCTTTATTTTGCTTCTCCTTACAATCCTTAATAAGGAGGAGACACAGAAGAAGTAGGGCTACTTTTCAGAGTACCTACTAATTTATGTCAACTTCACTCCCATCTAATTTATCCCCACTTCACTTCTTTAAACACTTAGAAATAGCTCAAGTTGAGGTTTGCTAATCCAAGTTTGCAAACTTCTACCTCCTATCTATATAATAAAACACAAAGAAAGCTATCAAGTGGCTCTCATTCAATAGGGTTGAAATCAATGGTCCAGATCTAACCTCACAAAACATATTTTCCCGCCCAAAAGTTTCCCCCCGAAACTCAAATTCAAATCCCCCAAAACAACTTCTTTATTTATTTATTTAATTCTCTCTCTATCTCACTCTCTCTTATCCTCTCTCTATTTACTCAGAAATTTATATTTTCAGATTTCAGGTTTGTAAATTTTCATATTTTTTATGTATTTTTAATTGCTCATGTTACATTGAAACTAGCAAATATCCTATCTCATCAATAGCTAAATTTCATTATTTTTCACACTCAAAGTTCTAAGAAATTGGATTTTACACCCCCATTTATAATTAATTTTCAACATATACTAATGGAAACATAGACTTCTATTTACAACTAATTATTGTTTTACCATTCAAACTTGAGCTACATAATTATTGTTTTACTATTTACAAGACTTTCATATGCTGTACCATTCCGACGACGTGCCGTAGGGACGTGCCCATGGGCAAATCTAGTTAATATACAAAGAGGAATAATTTCATCATCACAACTAGGAAACTTTTTCCCTGAATCTCCTCCAAATACGAACAACACAGACAGACAAGCTCGATATCATTTCTCAACTTCAAGAACTACAACCCTAAATCACAGTTACAATAACAAAATTTTCCATACTAATTCTAATCCCACTTCACTCACAACCATATGAATCCAAAAAATTTCGCAAAATTATAGAGCTGAGACAACAACCTGAGAAGACGACGACTCGTAGGACCCAAACGCGACGCACGGCAAGTCCCCGACCAGCAAAGGCCTGGCGGAGCCCCTCGCCACTGCCCTGCAGTGCACGAGCATCTCCTCCAACGAAATTGGCAGAGTCGTATCATGGCCGTGAACCACCATCTCCTCCGAATCCACGACGAGGCAGATGTCGATTACGGCGGTGTCTACGTGGACGGCGGAGGGTGTCAGGGACGCCGGCAGTCACCGTCGCCGGAGTGATCTACAGCCATCTTCTCTACCGTGTCTGTTTGTTGTGTCTGTTTGTTTGTTGTTTTGTTTGTGTTTGTTTGTTGTTTTACGTGCATTGCGCACTTAATTGAATTTGTAGTAACAGTGTGCTTTGCACGTGTCTTGTAATTGGGATGTTCTATAAATCCCCAATCTGTAATACGTCGTTGGTATGAATGAAAATTGTCCTAATCTTCTCCCCAAATCCGCTTCTTCTCAAAATCTTCTTCTTCTTCTTCTTCCCCCAATCTCAGATTCTACCCCAAATCTCTAAATCCCTAACCTCTATCTTCTCAATCCTCAACCCCTTACTCCCTTCTTTTCTCCATTACTGACATTTGGTAAGAATCCCGCCGGAATTAAGCTGGTCGGAGCCGTCGGAATCTGAACGATCCTGACATTTGGTATCAGAGCATCGATCCTCCAGCGCATCCTTCGCTTCCCCCTCATCCCGTCACCGCACTCCACCAACAACCAGCGACCCGATCCAGTTCCACATCAGATCCACCAGCGAAGATTCTCCCGCTATTCTCATCGACGACGAAGATCAGATCCACCAGCGATCCTCCAGCAATCCTCGTCCTCCTCGCATTCTCGTCCTTTTGATGTCGATCAACATGGAAGGAAAGTTTGAGGCAGCGTTGGCAAGAATAGATGCGGCAATATGGAAGCTACGGCAGCCCTATTCCCCACCGCTCGATGCTCCCTGTCCTCCTTCTCCCCTTCCGTTTCGCTCAACGACGACAGAGCCCTTTGCCCTTTCCTCCTCTGTTCGAACGCCGACCAGGACCACCAGTCGCGCCGCCGATCTCCTATTGCCTCCACCAGCACATTCCCAGATTCCGACCGAGAAGGTAACTAATCCTCATCTCATTTCTACTAGTTTGAAGGGAGCTCCAATTAAGATGAAGTTTCCGAATTTTAAAGAGGTGAAGTTACCGAATTTTAAAGGAGGAGATCCAACAAATTGGATACTTGGAGTAGAACATTTCTTTGAATTTTACAGAATTTCTGATGCAGAGAAGCTGAAATTTGCTTGGTTGGGTTTAAGTGGGAGTGCAACTTTGTGGTATTATAAGCATATTAAACCACGAATCCATGAAATGTCTTGGACCCTGTTCTTAGAGAAATTGATAGATCAATTTGACTCTACTGAGTTGGAAGATTCTAACAAATCGATGGTGGTAGATGAAGAAAATGTGATTGAAGATGTTTCTTGTGAAAAGAATAGGAATGGAGTAGTTTTTGATAGTTTGGAGAATCTTGAAATGGAGAATTATAGAAGTGATAAATCTTCGAAAGTGTTTGATGAATTGGAAAATCAAGGAAAGGAGAAATTGATTGATCAATTTGGCATTCTTGAAATTGAAATTGATGATGCTTATCTTGGAAGAAAAATTCATGAAGATGTTGTAGTTGAAGATTGTGATGTTGTTGAAGGTGAAAATCAAAAAGATGATGAAACAAATTTGGTGGATGATTATGAAGAGAAGTTTAGAACATTCTCCATTGTAATTGAAGAAAATGAGGAGAAGCTCATGTTTGCTAAGAAAATCTCAAAGATGAGTTCATCAAGTGTTTGTGGTAATGTCTCAAATACAATTTTTCCTAATATTGAGCTCCGATTGAGTTTTCGACGAAATGTGAAAAGGGCGGAGTTTGAAGTCCACACGGTTGTAATTGGCAGTGACATGGTAGTGCTCAATGGATGGCCTCCACCTATATGTAAAATTGATGTTGAAGATGAGGAAGACTCTGTAGTTCATGAGATCGATGTTTTCTACACTCCACTTGAAGTTGACGACGCTCAACTTTATCTGAGACCATATTGGCCTCCTCATGAACTCCAGGAAAGCTATAAAGAGGTTAAAGTAAAGCCTAAAAGTTTAGAAACTGAAGTCATTCTGAGTGTTTACCTTGGGAGTGGAAATTTTAATCAAGATATGCTTGAAGTAACAATGTTGCATGAGCAGATGTTAACATCAAGAAGAGCATTTTATGAAGAAGAATATACTGTTGGGGTTTATTGGTGGGCGTCGGAGGCTTCGTTTAAGGCTACTTCTCCGTCGACAATTTCGCAGATAGTCAGAGGTGTTGCACAAGCAGCACTATTGTACGATAGTGAAACAGATGAGCGGCTGCTAATACACATCTCTTACGGCCCAAGCAGGTGGACTTGTCGAAACTGCACAGTCAGATCAGGAAATATGACACTGGCCAGGGCATCAGATTCAAATACATTCAAGACTGTTCTTCGCAATGCTATTGCTCGGCATGCAAAAGAACTGCAGAATGCTAAAGCATTAATAGATGGGAAAGTGATGACTGAAGATCAATATATATCCAATTCAGAGGACACATTGACGGAAGAAGAAAAGACTCGTAATACTAAAATGTTTGACATGTTGAATGTTTATGAGAGACATCCTTTAGATGCTCAAGCTCAGAGAATGCCACCTAACTCAGGAAGGGGCAATTTTCCTGGAAGGGCAGATTCTTTTCAAGCTAATAAAGACAATGCAATGCTTAAAGCTGAGCAAGATGTGCAGGACAAGGGTGCAGTTCTTAAGGCAATTTGTGCAGGCTTCGAGGAGACCACTGAGCCAACTGTGTGTTTGAGCAAAGGTTCTTTATTGAAGAGAGGCTGCAATGCCCATCTGGAAAGGTTGCACATTCCACTCCATGAAGCAAAAAATAAGGATCAGGTTGAAGATTTTCACAAGCTGAAAGCAGAAATGAAATTGGAAGGGATGAATGTTTCGAGCGAAGTGTTGGCGACTCTTATCCTTAACAAACTGAGAGGAATGATTAATGTTGCGGTTATCAAATGTCCAGGATTTGGAGATGCGAAGAATGGTATTCTTCAAGATATTGCTCTTATGACAGGTGCAGATTTTCTTGCTAGTGACTTGGGCTTGACACTTGAGGGCATAACTTCAGACCGGCTTGGCATTGCTCAGAAGATTACTATCACCAGTAACTCAACTACCCTTGTTGCTGATCCATCTACTAGAGCTGAAATCCAAGCAAGAATCTTGCAAATAAAGAAGGATTTAGTTGAATCTGATAATTCCAATCTCTCACGTAAGCTCTCAGAAAGGATTGCAAAAACTCTCAAGCGGTGTTGCTGTCATCAAGGTAGGAGCACCTACTGAAGCTGAACTTGAAGACAGAAAGCTTAGAATTGAAGATGCGAAGAATGCCACTTTTGCTGCCATAGACGAAGGAGTAGCACCTGGTGGTGGGGCCGTATATGTACAGTTGTCAAAACATGTTCCTGGAATAAAGGACTTACTTGAAGACCCAGAAGTGAACCATGCCATGGCCGAACAACTTGCAGTGGATTGCGGGTGGTATTATGAGATTTATTCAAGTTTCTTGCTTAGGGGCTTCGTCATCGTCTCCTTCCAGATTGTTGCGAGCAAAGGCTGCTGCAGAGGAAATGGTGAAAATCTTAACATTTGAACCCACGGATGAAGCTTCGAATGGTGTACTTGTCCAATGATGAACCATTTTCTGATTTTGAGCTTGGGGACAAGCTCATTTTTAAGGGGGGAGGAGTTGTCAGGGACGCCGGCAGTCACCGTCGCCGGAGTGATCTACAGCCATCTTCTCTACCGTGTCTGTTTGTTGTGTCTGTTTGTTTGTTGTTTTGTTTGTGTTTGTTTGTTGTTTTACGTGCATTGCGCACTTAATTGAATTTGTAGTAACAGTGTGCTTTGCACGTGTCTTGTAATTGGGATGTTCTATAAATCCCCAATCTGTAATACGTTGTTGGTATGAATGAAAATTGTCCTAATCTTCTCCCCAAATCCGCTTCTTCTCAAAATCTTCTTCTTCTTCTTCTTCCCCCAATCTCAGATTCTTCCCCAAATCTCTAAATCCCTAACCTCTATCTTCTCAATCCTCAACCCCTTACTCCCTTCTTTTCTCCATTACTGACATTTGGTAAGAATCCCGCCGGAATTAAGCTGGTCGGAGCCGTCGGAATCTGAACGATCCTGACAGAGGGGTGATCGTAGGCGGTGACCATGGTGATCGGCTAGCCGCGGCGGTGCTTCTGGTAGAGACTGGTGAGGGTTACCCGCTGGGCTTGGGGTTTTTCCGGGACGTTGCTCATCAGCCACTTCGCTATATTGCGCTGTAGCACCATTTTTTACCGAAATGTTTAAAACTAATTTTCAAAATATGCCACTTTGGAAAATAATTCAGAAGATAGATCAGTCTTTATAGGCCACAGTACTGAAATGCGGCCTATTCGATAACGATGCTACAATTCACAACTACGTTCTAACCACATACAATATATCTTTGGCTAATATGTTCCGAGACTTGGGAAAAAATTTCCGTAAAATGGAAAAAATACGAGGCTGCAATTGAGTACTGCAGTCTCGATATAATACAGGTCACAGTACTGAACTACAGCATCTTCGATTTCGAGACCACAATACAGAATTGCGGCCTAAGTACATATCATATATCTTTGGCTAATAGGATCGGAGACTTGGGGGGGAAACTCTAAATATAAAATGTGAAAAATACGAGGCCACAGTTGAGTACTACGGCCTCGATATAACATAGGTCGCAGTTCACAACTGCAGCATCAGTTATATGCTTCATATGACCCAATTTTTAGCATATAACTGAGGCAGCAATTGTGGACTACAGCCTATGTTATATCGAGGCCACAGTATCTAACTGCGGCCTCATATTTTTTATATTTTACACTTAGAAATTTTTTTCTCAAATATTGGAGCCTATTAGTCAAAGATATATGGTATGTACTTAGACCACAATTGTGAACTGCATCCTTGTTATCAAAGAGGCTACAGTTCGGTATTGCGGCCTATGAGGACTAGTCTATCTTCAAATTAGTTTAATCAATTTTATAAATTAATTTCAAAAAGTGGGTCAGTTCAGAAAAATAGTTGTAGTTTTGATGCACCATGATGAATGCACCAGTTTGATATTTTCACCATTTGCATTGCTTCCAGAAAAAAACGCGCACCCTTCAGTTATAACTAGTCTTACCCTGTGCAAATTGCACAGACTAAAATAATTTTGAGAGACTCGTAAAATTATATGGAACTAAAAAAGTTAGAGATCCCTTAACTATTTCGATCATAATATAATTAAAAGATGACAAATCTACAAATTAACTGATTCACACTTTCAAACCAACCAACATAATTCTATATTTCTATTCAATTTAAAGGAAAGAAAAAAAATCGAATAATTACCGAAGTTGGGATGCGTCTCTTCTCAGACTTCTTGATGTACTCCGCTCTCTACTTATTGACTGTGCGCTTCTCAACTGTCTTTCCTCTCAAATCAAGCATTCTCTCTCAAACTATATAAAATCAACATCAAAAGATAACAAAAGAAATAATAATTAATAATAAGCTATATCAAAAGATAACAAAAGTATAGATTACCAATTCACGTTCCCAAACCAACATCATTCTATATTTTCTATTTAGTTGAAAGGAGCCCCAAAATTCTCGTTGTCTGTAACTTTTCAACAATTCCAGTACCAAACATAGGTAAACCCTCGGTCCCCAAATTTAGAGATACCAAAAAATATGTATTTTCAAAAATCACTTGCAATCTTGTGAGTTTCCTCCATTCTAAATCTTGCTTGCAAAGATTCATATTGTCTGTGAAGTTTCTCAATATTTACCTCCAATTGTGATCTATATTACTCGTTATTTGTACTCCTACAAAATGATCAAACCATTAAACACACATACAATACTACAATTCATTAAAAAAATTCAAACAAAACAAAAAATGTAGAAAATATGATATTTACCCTCTACCATTCAAAAACTAAAACCAAAACTTTTCATTTCCTACAAAAGGTAAACAAATCCCATTTACCACAGAGCTACAATTCTTGAAATCTATACTTACATAGAATAAAAAACTCCACAAAATTATTTTATTTTAAACAACAATGTAACTAACATAAAATCAAAAAAGAATTACATAAATAAACATGAAAATAGAAACCATTTCCAAATCATATTGCATAAAGTTTCAAAAGACTTAATTCCCCCCCCCCCCCCACAATTCTATAACAATCATGTGCTTCAAATCAAATCAAACACAGAAAAACAGTTAACAAAAAAATACTGCGAAATCTGGAAGAAAAAAAACTCACTAAATCGTGCATCAAGTATCTCAATAGTACCTGCAAAAATCACAAACACAACAATTTTAAACAAAAAAATGAAAAAAATAGATTTTTTTAATACAAATATTGATATTTGATTTGATTATAAAAAGGGTGGGATCTTTGAATTGTTACCTCAGTATAGTTGCGTGAATTGGACGAAGAAATCAAATTCGAAATCGAAGGGTTTTTATGAACGTGTAAAGAGAAGAAGATGAAGATGATCAGTTTATTGAAAGTGGATGAGAAGAGTAGGATGAGAAGATGAGGGTTTTTTATTGCACATTCTTCTTTATTTACTCTAAATTTTTTTATTATTTTTTTCACCTTCTTCTTTATTTACTCAAAATTCTCAATATGTGTTGAGCACGTGTTAGGGCCTACTTTTGCTCTCCTTTCTCTATTTCAAAATAAAGAAATGAGAGAAGGGGTAGACTGTTAGCTTAAGATATAGTATAATTCCAAGTGATATAAGACACAGATCAGTAGTCTTGCCTTAAAATAGTTAAAAATTTGTGAACAATGCCAATTCATATCAAAATCTGTCATTGAACCCTAAAAAAACTGAATATTCTATCAGCTGAATATTTAGCGGAAAAGTTGTTATTGTACATGTTAATATGAATATTCTATCAAGTTAAAAACTTCAAACAAATTAATTTAACCTAATAAGAACAACTTCCAAACAAAAAAATTGCAGTACATGTTAATATGAATATTGTATCATGTTAATAACTTCAACATATTATAAACTCATTGAATTAAATGGCCTAAAACAATTTTGAGAGTCATGGAATTTGGGGATGAAATTGATGGTAAGGTTCATAATTTTTTTTTAGATTGTGTAAATTAAACCCGACCATGAAATTTGCCAATTTTAGGTAAACTGACACCAACTACATGTAAAAAAATTGAACAACATAATATAGGGAAGAACCGAACAAATTTCACCACTATAACATAAAGAACAAATTAAATTAACCTAATAAGAACAATTTGAATAACGTTATAGTAGTAAAGATTGACACATAAAATTCATCGGACTCGTATAGTTAGCAAAGGCGAGAAGACTCTGATAAAGAAGATTTATCCTATACCAAATAAATACTTTTTTCCTGTCATTGTCGCAGTTCTCCCCTAATCATTAATCCTACTGCTAAATTTTAAAACCAACATAATTGCAATATTCTTTTTCACTAAAACGTAATTGCAAGACTTTTCATATGTTGTATCGTTATAAAGACGTGCCGTATGCACGTGGCCACGGGTAAATCTAGTTTAAATATAAATAGTCACATTACTTTTATAGTAAATTCAACATAGTGAAGAAAAATAGAAAGAAACATTACATACTGAGAACAATAACTATAGAGATAAACTCAGGAAAATGTATAATATGTGAGAAGAACACACCTGATACAATGAAAAAGCTACTGACTTGTCCCAAAATAAATGGAAATCTCCCTATATCTTTGATTCTTCACACCTGTTACAAACAAAATAGTTAAAAATTTGTCAATAACACCAAGCTTTTAATTCTTCTATACGGAAATTCATCGACAGGCAATGTGTAAATACCCAAAAGAGGGTTGAAAATTTAACACTTCTAAAACCCTAACCCTCATATAAACAGAGAACATTCATATACATACATAAACCCCAAATCCTATTCGAAATCTCTTATTTCAAAAACGATGACAGCCTGCATTTTCCCACTGTCCTACTATTTAACCAATCAACCCAAAATAAAATTAACCTCAAAAAATGGGATTTAAAACCCTACCCCTACTCAATATGCTATGTATTTTACGATATAATATAGCAAGCATTTTCTGTATTTTAACTGCCGGTTAATGTATATCAATCACATCAGAAGAACTTCTACTGCAATTGTTTAATAAAAAAACTTACCCTGCAATTGAATGGTTTTTTAACTGCCGGTTAATGTATATCAATCATATCATAAGAACTTCTACTGCAATTGTGTAATCAACAAACTTACCCTGCAATTGAACGGGTGACCCTAGCTAGGAGCGTACACATGTATAATCATGAAGGCAAAAAACAGTGTAAGTTGTGTAATACAATTAGCAATTTCTTTCAACTAAAAGTCATGGACATAGCCAATTACAGCCTATCACCAATTATTGGTTTCAGGATTCGTGTCAGGTTTAGAACCAATCCAAACCCTGATCAAGATTGAGATTGAGAAAAGAATGACTACAACCACCAAGATCAAGATCACGATTGAGAAAAGAAGGACTACAACATATAACGATCAAGATGAAAAGAAAGACAATAACATAAAACAAAATAGAACCCAAAAAAAAAAGACAACAATCTGCATCCCATTCCTCACAAACTCGCAACAGAAAGCAACCCCAAGTTGAACTCTCTGTACCACTTCTCACCCCGCCATATCTCTCCCATTAAAAATCTTATCTGCTCCAAATCCCCTCCTCAACACCCATTCAGCAAAACCATTCATCCATAAATCACAACCATAACAAAATCTCAAAGAGTGATAACTTCAAATCAGATAATTAAGAGCAAAGTGACATGATCATTAAGAGCAAAGTAACAGATCTCACCATTTTTGGTATGGAGGTGAGAGGTGGCGGGGGGAGCAGAGGTGGAGGCGGCGAGAGTGGGTTGCGAGCACGGACGGCGTTCGCAAGCAGCGTTCCCAAGTGGCGATCGGGAGCGACGGCGTTCGCGAGTGGTGATCTGGAGCGGCGAGCACAGGCGACGCTCACGAACGACGATCGGGAGGGGCGGCTTCGCAAGCAGCGTTCCCAAGTGGCGATCGGGAGCGACGGCGTTCGGGAGTGGTGATCTGGAGCGGCGAGCACGGTCCACGCTTGCGAACGACGATCAGGAGGGGCGGCGATCGCGATCGGGTGTAGGGTTTTGGGGGGAGGGTGAGCGGGGTTTTTTTTTTTTGGGGGGGGGGGGGGGGGGGTTTGAATTCAATTGCTACTTTTGCTCTCCTTTCTCTACTTCAAAATAGAGAAATGAGAGATGGGTAGGCCTATTTGCTTAAGATATATATAAATACAATGAAAAAGCTACTGACTTGTCCCAAAATAAATGGAAATCTCCCTATATCTTTGATTCTTCACACCTGTTACAAACAAAATAGTTAAAAATTTGTCAATAACACCAAGCTTTTAATTCTTCTATACGGAAATTCATCGACAGGCAATGTGTAAATACTCAAAAGAGGGTTGAAAATTTAACACTTCTAAAACCCTAACCCTCATATAAACAGAGAACATTCATATACATACATAAACCCCAAATCCTATTCGAAATCTCTTATTTCAAAAACGATGACAGCCTGCATTTTCCCACTGTCCTACTATTTAACCAATCAACCCAAAATAAAATTAACCTCAAAAAATGGGATTTAAAACCCTACCCCTACTCAATATGCTATGTACTTTACGATATAATATAGCAAGCATTTTCTGTATTTTAACTGCCGGTTAATGTATATCAATCACATCAGAAGAACTTCTACTGCAATTGTTTAATAAAAAAACTTACCCTGCAATTGAATGGTTTTTTAACTGCCGGTTAATGTATATCAATCATATCATAAGAACTTCTACTGCAATTGTGTAATCAACAAACTTACCCTGCAATTGAACGGGTGACCCTAGCTAGGAGCGTACACATGTATAATCATGAAGGCAAAAAACAGTGTAAGTTGTGTAATACAATTAGCAATTTCTTTCAACTAAAAGTCATGGACATAGCCAATTACAGCCTATCACCAATTATTGGTTTCAGGATTCGTGTCAGGTTTAGGACCAATCCAAACCCTGATCAAGATTGAGATTGAGAAAGAATGACTACAACCACCAAGATCAAGATCACGATTGAGAAAAGAAGGACTACAACATAACGATCAAGATGAAAAGAAAGACAATAACATAAAACAAAATAGAACCCAAAAAAAAGACAACAATCTGCATCCCATTCCTCACAAACTCGCAACAGAAAGCAACCCCAAGTTGAACTCTCTGTACCACTTCTCACCCCGCCATATCTCTCCCATTAAAAATCTTATCTGCTCCAAATCCCCTCCTCAACACCCATTCAGCAAAACCATTCATCCATAAATCACAACCATAACAAAATCTCAAAGAGTGATAACTTCAAATCAGATAATTAAGAGCAAAGTGACATGATCATTAAGAGCAAAGTAACAGATCTCACCATTTTTGGTATGGAGGTGAGAGGTGGCGGGGGGAGCAGAGGTGGAGGCGGCGAGAGTGGGTTGCGAGCACGGACGGCGTTCGCAAGCAGCGTTCCCAAGTGGCGATCGGGAGCGACGGCGTTCGCGAGTGGTGATCTGGAGCGGCGAGCACAGGCGACGCTCACGAACGACGATCGGGAGGGGCGGCTTCGCAAGCAGCGTTCCCAAGTGGCGATCGGGAGCGACGGCGTTCGGGAGTGGTGATCTGGAGCGGCGAGCACGGTCCACGCTTGCGAACGACGATCAGGAGGGGCGGCGATCGCGATCGGGTGTAGGGTTTTGGGGGGAGGGTGAGCGGGGTTTTTTTTTTTGGGGGGGGGGGGGGGGGGGGTTTTGAATTCAATTGCTACTTTTGCTCTCCTTTCTCTACTTCAAAATAGAGAAATGAGAGAAATGAGAGATGGGTAGGCCTATTTGCTTAAGATATATATAAATATAAATAAATATAAATATAAATATCTCCTCAAAATCGAGAAGACTGTTTAGGACACGTTGCCATTGCCAGACACATTGAATAGTAAAACCCACTTCTCCTAGAGTCCTAGTCAGAGCATCAACACCAATGCACCAAATACAAGTTATCATTTTGAATTTTTGCAATTTAAAGGGCAATTTTTCTTTAAAATTGAGAGATTGTTCTGCACACATAGGTTGTCATTTTAAATTTTAGCAACCTAATTTGGCTATTCAAATTTGGAGGAAAAAGAGAAAAAGAGAAAAAAGTGTGATGATGGACATTTGGTAATGTCATTTATATTGCCAAATTTAAGGGGGAAAATGACATTGCCAAAATTTGACAACCAAAAAGGAAGATTGGTGTGAGATGATTTTGCCATTTATGTTGCCAAATTTAAAATGGGCACCTTAAAATGACCATTAGTGGGGATGCTCTAAATTGTGGTCCCGCAAATTATTTTCCCGAAATTGCTACTTATTTTCCTGATAAAGCCGAGGTCATCTGTTATAAGTTTACAAATAAAGTTTGCAATCAAAAGCTAAATGAAGATAACGAGAAAGCAACCACTATTATACATTTATAGAAGTTCATTGACTAAATGAAGATAAAGAGAAAGCTTGGTCCTCTGTTATACGTTTATTGAAGTTCAGTGACTACATTCACATTTTCCCTTTTAAAAGTTAATATGAGAAAATTTACAAAATTGAGATAAAAAATAACTGCTATAATAACATAAATTACATCCATAAGGAACCTAATGTACATGATAAAGATAAAACATATAATCTATTTACTAGTCATCTGGTTTACAAAAATGTATATTACTCCATTGATGGCCTGTGTTGTTGAACATCGAGCACAAAAGGATGATTGCATGCTCCGACTCCCGCAAGCAAAATTGAATAAGGAATTCCTTCCGCCAGCAAAACCTACAAGCAAATTGAACTTGCAGGTGGAGAAACTTGCGCACTTCAAAAGCGACCATCAGAATCCTGCAAATATTAAGCAGGTGATAATGGAGTATATTTGTGCCGCCTTTAAAGGAACATGTTTAATGGCGGTCACAAAGGGAAGGTGCCCAACTCCTGCCCGTGCCGTGTAAGAAGAACATTCCTCCCAGCAACCCAGTGAAGTCGGTATGAGAGATCAAGATTGTGAAGTACAATCTTTAGGCTGTCGGCATCATCCAGTTCTTTTGTACTATCCTGTATTAAGTTGAAAGGAGAGGTCGTATTAGTGAAAGCAAGTACTGGACAATAAAAGAGAAGGAGATACGTTCAAAAGAAGCTTCAGAATTGTGAGGCACCAGATATACCAGCAGATGTATCGTCGAAGTTAAAATACCTTACTATTTTAAGGTCAACCTCCGACAACTTCCCTCTCTTAAAATAATCCAAAACAACTTGATATTTTGATATAAGCTCTAAGAAACTTTCAGGCAGCTATATGGTTCTCTCCCCAAAAGAACAAAATTAGTCGCAGTGAGTAGGGAAGATAGGTATTTTGGTAACCTTCAGTGTCTATATGATAAAACTCAAGCTATTTTGGTGGGGATTATATTAAATACGTATTTTGGTACTGAGAAATAAGTAAATAAACAATAGTAATAAAAATAAACACTTTTCCAGATTAACTACGAACAAGCAGAAAAGGGCATAACAAAAGAATCATGAAAAAAATCTCGGTAAATGTTGAACATGATACCCAACTGCAGTATACGGTAGTAATTTGGAGTAACAGCATATTTTATAGCATAATTTCACACATCAACAACTACTTGATACAAAGCAAAAAAGCATTGAAGTACAAATTGAGGAATTCTATTAAGTGGCTGAGCATATATAAAGATAGAAATAAAGTGGTTCTCAAAAAAAATGGATCTCAGAAAATTTGGCTACCTGAGAATTAACCTGCTTATTATGCCCATGTATATTGGCCATTATACTTGTTCGGGAAGAATTAGGTGAAAACCCCTCCCATGGAGGAACCAATATCAACTTGGTACACTGAACTGGAACAAGATTTCTGCTGAGCTTCTCCCACCAGACAGTCCCTAAGGGCCACCATCTAATCAGCAACCCATTCTCAGAGAATGCAACTAGTCCCTGGTTCTGTAAGAATGTCAGAATATGAAATTAGAATAGTTAGTCATGCAATGAAAAATGAAAAATGGTACGCCTAAATCAAATTGGTAATGAAAGGAAATTACCACACACAAAAAAAGCCAGGTAGAGGTGAGTAAAGCTCCATGAAAGAAAGTGTGGTAAAGGGTGATTTAAGTCATGGAGGCGTTTAAAATCCTAAATGACCGAACGAGAAGCACTTTAATAGCTTTTTATAGTAATAAAAAAGTCAAGGCATGTCAGAGCAAACCTATGAGCCAAATAATGAAATTTTTTGAGAGGGATCAAGGAAAAAGTAACTGAAGAAGAAACAATTGTTTCCAAAACTAAAGTTATGCCCAGTATGTTGACCACGACAGCTATTTGTATATAAAAGATACAGGCAATAAGAGATTATCAGTTGGTTTTAAATGATTTGGGTGAATAGCCAGAAATATCTCCTTTTAAGTTTCACTAGCATGCAGTTGTTTGCATCATTGCTTACTTTCAGAGTTTCAGTTTGTGATTAGTGTATTTATGAGCTGGAAAGAAAACATGAGGCATATAACTGCACGTTCTCTCTTCCATTCTGCTGCTCCTCGTGCTATTTCACATGATCTTACCCAAGGTTTTCTCTTGCAATTTAACCACAGGTGATCAGATTATAATAGTCCCTAAAAAAACAGTTTCTCTGACTTGACACAATACCAATGGAGATCGTAACTTCTGATTAACGGATGACATCAAAAATCATCATGAGGATTACTCTCAACTTGACAAAAAGTTGAATTTACAGTCACAGCTTTAAAGAGAACCTAAACAAACCAAATTAGTACTATTGCCTTTCATTCTCTGGACTGTTTGAGAGGAAATTTCTAAACAACAAGAGATCTACATTAAATTGTGACTGATAATTGGTAGGAATTAGAAGATGACCAATAGCAGATGCAAATGAAGTGTGGTTACCTAAATTTACAATGAGATCCATATGTTCAGCAGCCAAAATCAATTTAAATATATAGAAAATAGAAGTACAACAAGGGGGGAAGAAAAAGGTATGGCCTCAAAATAGTAGCTTATGACGGGAAACACCTAATATCAAGCTTTGCTTATGAGATTCCAAACATAAGACAAAGTTGGATGTTTAATATTAGATGCATGTAATTTATCAAAAACATCTACAGGGAGAGTGAATTATGAATTAATTTAATCAATATATGCATCTGTAAGGAATAGTTCAATGGAATTTAATCTTCCACCATTGTGTACCTGTCCATCAGGTGAAAAACTCAAAGCTGATATTGCAGTAGCCATTCTTAGGTTTGATCCGCCTTCAAGTAAACTAGGAAGACCTAGAGGGGCACTTGCATCCAAAATCTTTATTTTTGTCACGCTGCACCATTAAACAAGTGGTATCAAAAAATATAGAACACTAAAAAACAAGACCAGGTAATCTTTTCAATTTTAGAAACAATGCAAAACATCCAACAGTCATACAGCAACCCGAATTGATAGTGAAACTGATATTCCAAAACTCATGAATCATATTTATGGTTAAGTCTTTAAAGCAATGTTCTGTTTGCCTCCTTGGCTTCGCCAATACATTTGGGCTGAATTTAATTCCTATGGAAAACAAATCATATCTATGATCCTTCGTCTAATCTGTGTTCTACTCCTTGCTTGTATGAGCTTAAGCTGTATAACTAACAAGGCAGGTTTCATTAGAGGTGTCAGAGAGCCAGTCCAGCATGAGGCTCGCACAGCATGTCTGGTTTCATCATCCCAGGCCGGGCACAACACTGACCAACTTCGGACCCTTTATGCCAGCCCATGATCAATGCTATCTGATTCAGGCCCAAAAGGGTGTCTCTGAACTAATGTAAAGAAAATTGAAGTGTTATCATGTTGAGTTACAGAGAAACCCAGATAACTAAGTAAACATTATGCCTCCATAATAGAGGTGGTGGTGACTTAGAGCATCCACAGTCGTTAGTTAAAAATGCATTTTATGCATATTTCTGCACTGTAGACGCTGCAGTCGTTTCGTTAGGTATACTGCCATTTTTTCCATTTTCGCTACAGGAAAAAGGCAAAGATAGCATGAGTTACAGCAATATGCATATTATGCATATATCATGTTTCGTCTGGATTATTTAATTATTTTTTAAATGATCAGACGAATTTTATTTTTTTTAAGGATGTTTCGTCCGATGAAATCCCGAATATATATTAGTTAATTAGTTTAATTAGTTAATTTTTTAGTTAATAATTAGTTAATTAATTAAGATTGGTTAACTAATCACACCATTAAGATTGGTTAAATGGGATGCTACAGATGTTTCGTCCCAGTGAGACGAAACATCATGTTTCGTTTCACTGTGGGTCCCACCATATAAAAATTATTTTAAAAATAAAAAACCTTTAAAAAATTCCAAAAAAATTCCAAAAATTCAACCAAAAAAAAAGCACATGGTCCGTTTATATTTTGCCTTTGTACCACTGCAGCGAAACGGTAAAATGCTATTGTATGCATATTTTACCTACAACGATTGTGGATGCTCTTATATCACTTTATCAGGAAATAAAAATCAAGGATAATATCATTTGACCCCAATAACTTACCCTTCTTGATATCACATACCTTTCTAAGTCATACACTCGAATAGTGACACTTTGAATGTCTCCAATAGCATCTCCAATAGCCAATCGTGTTGATGATTCGTTCATAACCACCATTGGAAATATGCGTGTAATTTCCCTCAAAGCAGTTATAGAGGCCTTAAGGCATGCTTTACGCATGACCAAGTTCCCAGGGTCCATTGTCTGTAAAACATAGCTTACAGCCTGCAAAACTGCCCAGTATTAATTAATCATACGTACAATGTATTAGATATGTATATGTACTAATTGGTGTAGCCTACAATGTGTACAACTACAAGTGGAGAAAGGGCATTTGGCATTTTCGCCCACATTCTAAGTTCCAGCCTATCAACAAAGACATGAAAGCACAAATGATTGGAAGTTGAAATATGTTTTTTTAATCCAACTAGAATTGGCCACAGTACCTCATAGTTACCAGTATTACCTAGTCACATCACTAACACCCCAAATGGAATTTCTATAATGCAACTCGAGAATCAAGGAAGAATAGGTGATAGATTGATTTCAGCAACCTCAATGCATGTCGTTTAGTATCGGGTGTTTACTTATTCACATTATAAATGGCTATAGACTTAAATTATTGACAATTAATTTTGGAGTTTGGGCTTAGATTTTAGTTTAATTAGACCTGTCATCATGTTGTTAAGTACATTTTGTACGATTAGTATCCACAGATAACATGCAAGTATTAGTATGATAGTACTAATTTACATGTCTTCAAATGCATATGCATTTGTAAGTATTTATACACAAACATGCCATACGTACAGAACTACTAAAATGACAAAGGAATGATCTTGAGTTCACACAACTCAAATCCGGAGAGTCTATCCTTCAACATATATTTTATGTTTTTAATCCATGCTAACCAAACAATACTGCAGATTTCATAAAACTAGCCTGAACCGCAGAAGTTGAAGTGAATTTAGATATGCAAATGAATTTACTAATATCCAGTGACTTTCTATACTTATCCACTACATAAATAAACAAAAAATTATCATATAACGAGCTACAGATATGTGCTACCTTCAGAAAGGGATGAAATAATGAAGTGGATAAAGCATTAATGTACGCATTCATCACAAAAAAATAGTACACCATTTACGAGAAACGGAAAAAAGTTTTCCATCATCCCATCCCCCCCCCCCCCCCAACCCACCCACCCACCCACCCACCCACCCACCCACCCACCTCTCTCTCTCTCTCTCTCTCTCTCTCTCTCTCTCTCTCTCTCAACCTAGTTCCATAACACTAAGTAATTAAAGTAAATATTCAACCTTCTCATACCTCTTCAAGTATCAAAACAGCCCCTAGATATGTTCATACCTCTCTCTCTCTCTCTCTCTCTCTCTCTCTCTCTCTCTCAACCTAGTTCCATAACACTAAGTAATTAAAGTAAATATTCAACCTTCTCATACCTCTTCAAGTATCAAAACAGCCCCTAGATATGTTAATACTTGAAAACTGTACGAAGCTCAATGCAAGAGCATAAAGCTAGTTCCAAAACATGAAGTAAATGAAACAAAAGAAAACCTTATCAAGATACAGAGCCAATGATTTTGGAGACCCGCGAACAACCCGGATGAGAGTTTTTAACGATATTTGATGAACAGGTGAATCTGATGAAGTGGCCCAAATTTGACCTTCTACAACATTTAGGAATCCCGCTATATCAGCAATTGCTAAGCTGGGAAGAAGAATTTCAATTAAAGCCTCCATCATATTAACAGCTATTGCTGGCTTTTCCATAGCATTATTAACTGGTGAAGCAGTTAAGCATTCAATCTGGATAAATATATCACCAATTAGACGAGTTATCTCAGAGCCCAGACATACTTTCCATATGTTTTCCATTCCTTCTGCTAGAAGCTCTGCTGCAGTTGCACTGTAACGATCATTCGTGGACATAACTAACTTGATTAGTTGGGTAATTACCAGATTGGAAAGATTAACTTTCACTATAGTTGGGTACCAAACAACTAGTGCTGCTGCAACTATAATATGAGAGGCAGTTGCATCCTGGATTGTCCCCCCAATCCAAGAGATCCACTCGTGAATTTCAAAAGATTCCATCCATGAAACCATTGCAGAGTCATCCAGCTCCTTGCAAGTTTTTGCATGGCTTTTGGAGTCTATGCCCATGTTTAGAGAGGCACTGCCTTTACTAGAAAGAGCATGCGGAATAGCACGCGGAGCAGCACAATGGAACAGAGAACGCGCAGCCATGCGCACATGTTCACTAGGATCTTGCCAGAAACTCACCAAGAGCTGTACATATTATAGATTATATAAGCTGGATGAAACATTGATGAAAACAGCACTATGATATACATTAACAAATGATAACTGTAAAGATACAACTGAGCAGGGCCAAAATGCTGAGCCACAACAAACTAGAGGAATGTGTCATAATTAATAAATAATGTTATCAAAAGATATAACAAATTTATACAGACAATGAAATGATACTAACATTTTCTTTTACATGGATGAATAGGAATTTTTAAATTAATGCTGAAGATGGCCGAGTTACACCATACGAAAGGATATAGGGTCTATCTTTGAATGTTAAGATGTTGACGAATGTAATATAATTGAACAATCATTCGTACCTGGACTAAATAATAAAAAGCACAACATAAAACAATGAAAACCACCCATTATGCACAGTATGTAACATCTCTCTTTCAATGGACAAAGAGAAGCATCCAAGTGGTAACATAAAAGGAACGCAAAAACTTTTGCACAAGGGTAAAATCTGTTAACCCCACTATTGGATTATGATGTTTGAACACATATACAACATAGAAGGGCTAACATACTATATGAGTGTGCAAGTATTTATTGGCATGTTACAAAGGAGGATGGTGGGACTACACATAAAGCTACATCATGTTGGAGGTTGGATGGATTCATGGCAAGCTTCACAAATAACAAATGAAGTCAACATGCATAAGAAACAAGTCCAAGTCAAGACTGAAAACATCAAGCCTATCATGAAGATCATGTCAAAATGAGTCATTTTTATGTTTTTTTTTTCTAGGATTATTATGTGAAGAATGATTCTTTAATCTTAAAAGGAAATTTGATTTGAAAAGATGTATTTTATTTTCATATCCATAATTAATATCTACTCCAATCCATTTCATAATGTTTCCTTATTTCTTGTGTCTCATTTGGACCCCTCTTGGACAACCCAAATGGACCTCGAAAGAACCCTTGATTTGGCTATAATACTTCCTACTCATCAGGCTTTTGTTATCACATAAGAACTTTCATTATCTTTGAGAAAACAGACAAATTTTCTTTTAACTTTAAAGAGTCATTCTCTAGAACCTCCATTATAATTTTCCATTTCTTTTGTGAGCCATGAGCGTCTCGTTCAATACATCGAGATTATTTTTGTACTTGAGAGTTGATCTCTTCGGGGGAAGAGACTGGGTTATAAGAGGGTTTGCTTTGACCCAAGTTTTTAGTGGATTGGGAAATTATGAAGCAGGAGAGCCTTAGGTAATGGATGTAGGCAAGGGGTGTCGAACCCCTGTAAATAGTTGTGTTCATTGTGGTGAGTTTTCTATAAACTCCTTCTAGCACTTTAATTTATATTTCAATTTAATTTGAGTCATACTTTTACAATACTCTATCCCCCCCCCCCCCCCCCCCCCCCCCAAAAAAAAAAAACAAAAAAAAAACAAAAAAAACCTGTGGGATTTTCTTTGGGATCTACATTAACACAGAAGCAGTAACAGCAACCTTCCCTTTCCACTGTCTAATTCTATGAACATTTTGGAGCACTAAATCCAAAGTGCAGCATTGTAAGGTACCAACAAGGTCCAGTAAATAACATGACATCTGCACTATCTAGAAGACAGTATAGTCACCAACTTTTGTCCATAGCTGTTTTAGAATATAGAATGATGAACGGTAACATCAATAAGCAAAAAGTAGACCGTGTATTTTGAACTGTGTTAAATACGTAAACAAGGGATGTAGCCATATACTGTGCCATTCATGATATGAGGGAAGAATTGGATCATTATCACTAACAAAACAACAACAACAACAACAAAAAAACTGTGTGATTTACTTTGGGATCTACATTAACACAGAAGCAGTAACAGCAACCTTCCCTTTCCACTGTCTAATTCTATGAACATTTTGGAACACTAAATCCAAAGAGCAGCATTCTAAGGTATCAACAAGGTCCAGTAAATAACAGGACATTGGCACTATCAAAAAGACAGTATAGTGACCAACTTTTGTCCATAGCTGTTTTAGAATATAGAATATGAACGGTAACATCAATAAGCAAAAAGTAGACCATGTATTTTGAACTGTGTTAAATACGTAAACAAGGGATGTAGCCCCGTGCCATTCATGCTATGAGGGAAGAATTGGATCATTATCAATTGCTAACATAAAGTTATAAGGAGTGAAAAAATAGAAGTCCTTTATTAGGGTTTTTTGCATGTTGACCCTTGAAACCATGTCCAATTCCCAAAAAGCTTTGTATTTATATATACATCTGCACACACACACACACACACACACACACACACACACACACAATTGACATGGTACCTGAATTTTAAATATGGATTTCTCTAGGAATATACTCTGATTTGGGTCAGAGCTCAGACAAATTTCTTCGAAAACTATGATCACCCACATCCTCCCAAATTGCCCACTTTCCTCTGTGAAGAAGTGCACTTGGAAGAAGATATTAGAAGAAGCCTTGGCAGGGTGGGTGATGGAGGGAAGTCCTTGAAGGGGAGAAAGATAAAAGAATATAATGCCCACTGCCCACACTTCTCGAGATGATCATGAGTGCACAACTTGAGGGGTTAAAGGTATGATTTAGGTTTTGGAGTTAAGATTGAATTTAGGTGGAGATTTTGGTCTAGTTTTGAAGTGAATTGGTAACGGTGAATTTTTTCATGGAACGAAGAGAAGAGGTAGAAGGTCATGATGAGTTGACGACTCGGGTAGCAGAAGACTGTTTCCTAGGGGAAACACGAGAAAAAGGAACGGCACCAGCTACTATCACAGATACAAGGCACAATGGTCTTTTCATTTACCCGCAGCAAACAATCTGATGTATTGTTTTTTTTTTGTCCCTTTTTTCGTTTAATCCATTTAAAGAGTTGATATGAATACAGACTTAGAGGTGTAATATGGATGTAGACATATTTCTAGGGATCAATATGTAAAATATCACTCTTCTATATTGTAAAATTGAACTCTAATGTATAAGCATACACATGAGAAATTTTAGGTAACAATTCAAATCCATCTCCAGATAGCTGAAATATAAAAAAAAATCAGTTTATTTTTAAAAAACAAATGTTAAAGAAAAGTGATGCAATATGTCTGTTCCTAATTACTCTAAATTGACTGGAAGAAAAGAGAAAATGCCAAACCATCAGCATTATGTGCAACCTGAAGTGAAGGAGGCTTTATATCTGGAACTTTCTCTGAAAATTTCCGAGTATAGAATGCTGCCAGGGCACTGCAAAATTAACCAAACAATAAAAACTCACACTTGATCTCCTTAGAAAAGCTATTTTAACATCAAAAGATAGGTTGCAAAATATAAGAAACTTCTGATATAAGATATAGTGCAGGAAAAGTAAGAAACAAGACATACATAAATGCATGTATTTTTACTATAAGACATCACCTTAGTATCTCCATATTCATAGCTGTGAATCATGAAGAATTTCATTAATATTAAGGAAAACTCTCTATCCTGATCAAGTTTATCAATTACCCCTGCCCTCAAAAGGAGGCTATCTATCAAAGATTCAAACATCGAGTTACACATAATAGATTTTATAACAAACGCCCAAGCATTCAAGTGAAAATGGATGGTACAGAAAGGCGAGTATGGGTAAGACAGTGAATTTGGAGCACAGGAAATCGGGAATAGAAACAAACGAAGATTTGTATGATGAAATATCAGCTGGGATCATATAAGCTCTATAAGAGAAATCTAAAGAATCCGATGTGTATCGTGAGTTCAATTTGTTAGGAAATTATAAAGCAAGTTTAGAGGTGACACAGAATTTTATACGGTTGGAGCTGTAGGGAACATTATTTACTAAACCAAGAGGCAAAGAATAAATTTATAAAACTGAAAGTAGATATTTGACTTTGTGCTTAATAGTATTTGTTAATGGTTATGAAAAACAAGCATTGTCATGCCAGGATAACACTACTAGTACTACTACAACAACAACACAACCTTTATCCCAAATTTTCGGGGTTGGCTACATGAATCCTTCTCCACTCAACTCTATTGTGGGTCAGGTTTACTACTGCAGTTGTATAAAGTTAACTCTATTATAGTGATTTCTTGGCCTGGTTTGCGAAGAACTATCTGAGATTAATTGACCCTAACAAAAATTAATCCCAAAAAGGACCATATGGAAACATTAGTCAAGGAGAAGAAAAATATAACATATGGAGCAGTATATCTGATCCAAACAAGATTGCACTTATTTTTAAAAAGGGTTTTTTTTAAAAATAGATCCCTCAAAGGATGTATTTTTGCAATTAGATCAGCAAATTATGGTAATTTCTACCAGGTTCTCCAATTCGGTGTTACTGGTTGCAATACATTGGTCCTTCTGTTGAGTATTACTTCCAATAGCTTAACCACATTTGCTTACCCCTATCTCAGTACAGAAACTAACACCAAACTATAATAGTACTACAATTCCAAGTCTGAAGATAATTCCAATCTAAACATCTTCTTCTTCCCACTCCTAGTCCCCCTTCTCTCTTCCTTTCTCATTAAACCCCACCAACTCTCTCCTCCATAGCGTCTCTCGCTAAATGTGTCACTAATCCCTTTGACCCTTTTATCCTCCCTTTCACAAGGGGCCACCACCCTCTGGTCTTAAACTAAGAAGTGGGAACACGGACATGTCGACACGGACACGATGTTACACAATGCATCCCCACGAAAGAAATTTTGAAAAACTGCACTAAATCATTTACTGTTGCACTCGATGCATGTACCCGACACGACCTGACTAATAAATATAAGTGTGCTTCATAGGTCTTCACAAAATGTTGATATCTAAGCTGATCTTACTATTCGGGGAATAGTTTCAATAGTAACTCCTAACTGGGGACATAATACCAATTATGATGTAAGATCATCTTTATGAATTTTATCAGATTTATTATGATGATTCTATTTGTTATAAGCCTTATTTGTAAAAGTCATTTTAGTTCTGAAGCAGTTAGACTAAACTAATTTCATAGTAGTTAGGATTTAGATTGCAATTTAGTTGGATTGGTTAGGTTTGATTTCGTTTGAATTAGCCTCATCTTTTATCTTGTTATGGTGTGTGGGTGTGTGTGTGTGTGTGGGTGTGTGTGTGTGTGTGTGTGTGTATAGACAAACCTTCCATTGTGCACTAGCCATGGTGTGCACTCGGCCTTCGGGTCTTCGTATCGACGATCCGAACCGTTTACATTGATCTACACGTCTAAATTAGACTAAATATGTAAAATCAAGTCATTTAAAATTCATTTGCGCCTCCATCAGGTCATTATAAAAAAACGATATTCTGTCATACAATTTTGTAACACTTCAATGCATGGGCAAATGAATTTCAAATGACTTGATTTTACATATTTAGACTAATTTAGACGCGTAGATCAATGTGAACGGTTCGGATCGTCGACACGAAGGCCCGAAGACCGAGTGCAGACCATGGCTAGTGCACAACGAAAGGGGATATATATATATATGTGTGTGTGTGTGTGTGTGCGGTTATGTTTCTCCTGAGCTTCGCTTCTTATATCTTCTCGTTTCCATTTCTGTCTCACCGTTTTCGTATGAAAGCATAATTACCATAATTTAGCGGAGCTAGTCGCAATATGCATTTCCTAATGGACCTACATTATAGCATAATGCTAAAAACTTAAAAGGTGTACCTGCTAGCAGTTGTACTGGCTTGAGACAACTTGATCATGCGTTGAGTAACAGAAACGATAGCTAAAGATCTCATTGCACAAAATTCAGATGAAGACTTCCAAAGCTGAAACGTATAGTGGATACAATTAAAAGAGGGCGGATGAGAAGAGCCCCGGCAAGAGCTACAGTTCCCAAAAGAAAATTTACCTCAAGACTAACATTTGGACCAGGGAACATCAAAGTCAATGACCCTCTATCCCCTTTAAGCCCAGAAGCAATATAGAAGCCATCTGGTCTATTGATATCCATTTCCTCCATCAGTAATCTATCCAACTCCTTATCAACATCCCATAAATGAAGAAAACACAAGCTAAACCTTAGCAAACATATTTCTAGTCTCTCAATTTCCTTATCATTTTCAATTGATTCAGCTGATACTCGCTGATTACACACTTGTGCTGAGTGTAAACTCATCAGAGATGTATGATCAAACTCCAAAATTGCAATGCCAGTAAATGGGCAAGATGATTTGACCGGATGAATTGAACTTCCATGAACTTGGTGGGAGGAAACATCCATTGTTGAACCAATCTCAGCTGCATCTCTTATATGAGAGACTCCAGTAGTAGGCAATGCCACTTTTCCCTTCTCACTCACCTTTACACGAGATTGTGCAGAATTTGGAACATCAATAAAAGGAAAATGTAGTGATGATGCTGAAGTAGAACCACCCACCATACTTTCAGACATAGGATTTCCATTAATACCTCTGCAAAAATGATCAAACATGGATATAGAGGCTGTACCTTTAATTTTACGCTCTCTAGCACCAGATTTCACATCCCAAAGGTACAATACACTGCCCGTATCAGATAATGACAAAACATTTCTGCAGAGACAAGCTACATAACCTCTCCTGCTATCCCAAGCAACCGTTGATGGATACGTAGGATGCCCAGGAAACATTCTTTCCACGCGCAGAGTCTCAAGCGAAACAAGAGCCACACAACAATCCTCACCAACTGATAGAAAGCAATTGTTCCAAGGGTGATCTGCCCAAAATGAAGGCAATATAATTTGCTTAACTGGTGCAACATGATGGTGCAACACTGCCATAAGACTTCCAGAATCAAGATCCCATATCCGAACTGTAAAATCCGAGCTTCCGGAAACTAACAGCCTATAGATCTTTTGCTCTAAAGAGTTCGTAGAAATACATCGGGCAGCCAAGCAAAGGACTGCTCCTGTATGCCCTCTGAAGATCAATTCAGATGTGCAAGAATCTCCATGTTGGTTTTGATCTGCAAAAGGAGACTCCATTTCTCTAGGTAGATTAACAAATCGAACAACTTCTATCTCACCATTATAGAAACCATATACAGCAGCATACGGAGTATATGAGTCCTCAGAGAGCACCATTGAAGAGGATACAACCCGGTCATCTATTTGAATCCCATCCTTACTGCATTCGCCATTTCTATGCTCTGGAAACTTTCTTTCTCCTACTAACACACAAGAATGAATGCTGCTGTCATCACTCTGTTCCGATGGAATTGACCAAATCGACACGTAAGGCTTCCACAACAAAGAATTCCTAAACACAAAACATATCGACACCAACCGCACTAGCGACCCCTCAAACTGACAAAACTGAACAGACGACCTCTCATCCAGTTCCCCTCCCACCGCTGGGATCTCGCCCAGAACCTCGAGCCTAAATCCCTCCTCCAACTTCAGAAACTCATACACAACCGCAGCCCCATCACCACCCCACATTACAAAACCCTCTCGACTCTCAAGAAACATAACCCCAAGAACAGGAAGCATACCCTCCCAACAAACCTCACCAATCTCCACTCCATCATCCACCATCTTAATCATGCAGCGGGCCCCACCAACCACAGCCAATAACTTCCCATCCGCCGAAACCACACAAACCCTCAACTCCTCATCAATTAATCCCTCTTCCACTGAAATCTCTTGGGACCTGTTTGTAAATAAAATTAGTATAACTAGAGTCGATTTTTTAAGCAGAGGTACAGGGAAAACAACCAAGTTAGGCCGCAATTGGATACTGTTGATTCAAGTAAGTGTGAGGTGAGTAGAGCTGACTTGTATGCAGTTATCTAAATTTCTATCTGTGGGTCTTGTTTTGGAGTCAAGTAAGCCCAAGTCACCTCTAAAGATAATTGTAAGTATCGCCACTTCAATTTGACCAAAATTTTCTCTTGAACCTAAAAATGGAGGTACATGTATGCAACCTAGAGGGATTTTTTTTATACCTTTTTTTCGAAACTATTTGCAAAAATATGACACTTGTCAAACTAATTGCGCTCGTGGACTCAACTACTAAACTCGCCGTTCCCAACAACGCGTTTAGTTATTTTATGCTCGTCGTTGGGAACGGCAGGTGTAGTTCTTTTTTTTTTTAACTCGTCGTTTCCAACGGTGAGTTTAGTTCAAAATTTTCAAACAAGACTCGCCGTTTTCAACGGCGAACGGAAATATACTAGACTCGCTATTGGAAACGGCGAGTCTACTGATTTTGAAATTTCACAGTGAGTGAAACTTTGTTGGACTTTGTGAATTTTCGAGTAAAAAACTTCATAGAAGAGCTTGTTGTTCCCAACGGCGAGGAAAAATATACTAAATTCGTTGTTGAGAACGGCGAGTTCCATGTAAATACCCCGATGTTGGGAACAGCGGGCTCTTCTATAAATTTTTTTCGAAGATTCACCAAGTCCAACATAGAGAGAAACTCTCTGTGAAATTTCAAAATCAGTAGACTCGCCGTTCCCAACGGTGAATTTAGTATAAAGAACCTCGCCATTGGAAACGGCGAGTATTATTTGAAAATTTTAAACTAAATTCGTCATTGGGAACGGCGAGTTTCGCAAAAAAACTAGAACTACACTCGACGTTTCCAACGGCAAGCACGAAATAACTAAACTTGTCGTTTCCAACGGCGAGTTTAGTTGTTGAGTCCCTGGGCGCAATTAGTTTGACAATGGTCCTCTACTCCTCTTCTTGCAAATAGTTTGGAAAATTGGCATAAAATAAAAATAAAAATAAAACAATTTCACCTAGAGGCATCCTAACTTTGTACTCAAACAAGACCTCGATCTATTAATTGAAAGTACTGGCACGCTAACTTTGGTTATCATACTCGTACCTCCACCTAAAAGTTATCTTCTAACAATTGCTTTGTTGCCCGTGATTAAGAAATAATTTAGATAATTGCAGTTATCTCAACTTTTAATTTAATTTAGGATCAGGTCAACTCCATTATTACCTCAACTCCAAAAAGAAAAAGAAAAAGAGAAAAGAACACACCCTGCTTGCTGATCCATCTCTTCTTTGCCCTCCTCCAGCGCGAATTTCCGCGCCCTGCCCAACCAATCCACGGCAACCACATCCCTCTCACTCCGCAAACTCACGTGAATCACATGGCAATTCACCGCAATAGTCCGGACAACATTCAAATTAGACGGATGAAGAACCAGCACTTCACTCCCAGCGGCAATCAGGACGTAATCAGCGGATGCAACGAGGAGGGAAGGCGGGGGAGAGGGGATGCGGCGGCGGAGGCGGCAGCGGTGGGGGAAGGAGGAGGACCACGCGCAGAGCACGGAGTCGGAGGAGGCGGAGAAGAGGAGGTTGAGGTTGGATGGGGAGGAGGCGAGGGCGGTGACGGGGGAGGAGTGGCCGCAGAGGATGGAGGTAGGGTGGAGGGAGGGGGAAGGGGAGGAGAGGGACCAGAAGAGGATGGAGCCATCGGCGGCGGCGGTGAAGAGGGAGGGAGGGGAGGGGAGGGCGAGGGAGGCGGTGATAAGGTGGGAGGAGGGGTAGGGGGAGGAGGAGGGGTAGAGGCAGGCTATTGAGGGGAGCTTCATGGGAGATCCATGAGATATATCTGGCCTGGGTTCAACGAAGATGGGGGAGGGAGTTCAGGATGATGATGGTTTGGTTCGTTTTGGTTTTTTGGGATGTTTTCCAAGTCGAGATACCTACATTTATTTATCATTTATTTATTTCACTGAAGTTTAGATAATCAGACTTGTCTATATAAACTTGGTAACCCTTTTATTACTCTATTTTGTCGTTGCTTTTATTCCACTCTCCTAGGTTAGTTGGAGACAATATATGTGTTATTTTATGTACCGTTTTTTTTTTCTTTTACTTTGTCAACTTCTCTAGGTTGTTTTGTTAACGTCTTTTTAATGAAGGCAAAATTTAAAAAAACGTCACAAAATTTTGGGGCAGTTTTAAAAAACGTCACTAAACTTTTTTTTTAAGAAAAACGATACAATGTTTAACTTTGAACTGACAGAGTTACCTACTGATGCGGTTTATTTCTGGGAGACGTGTGGATGCACCAGGTGTGAGTTCGGACTCAATTTGTATTTGAAAGAGAAAGCTGCTCGTCTGACGACCCTCGGCTGACCGGGCGGAACCTGTGGCGACCTCGGGATGATTCGGAGGTCTGGGCTCGGATCAGAGGATTCGGATCCGAGGTCTTGTGTACCTGCAGACGGTCCTGAAACACCGGGGTTTGTCCCGGTGGCGGACCCTCCGACGATCTAGTCAGTCTCTGTGAGAGAGTAGCAATAACTAGGTGAATTTAAGTGGAAAAAGATTGATTACCTCCAAAAGGTGGGTGAGGGTCTAGTATTTATAGAGAACCCCAATCGGGTTTGGTTCCGTTTGGGGGCCGGGTCTGGACCCGAAAGCCCATGGGCCTGACGTGGCAGAGGGCCCAGGGGGTTTAGGGCAGACGTGGCAATACCAGGAGCGGTATAGGGCTGACGTGGCAAAACCCTTGGTGGTATTTGGAGCTGACATGGCTGATCGTAGGTCTCCTGTGCTTCTGGGAGAAACGGAGGGCCTAGGCTGCGTCAGGTCATCCCCCTGCTTCGCCAGAAAGAGGGGACGACCCATGGGGCTGTCACGGATCGGATGCCGAGGGCCACTGAGACTTCGTCGGAGACGAGGAGGCCAGTTCTGTGGTGGTGAACTTGGGGGTCGGCGCCGATCCTGCAATGGTTCGAAGCCGAACTAGATTGCTATTTTTACCTTTCTTGAGAGAGAGTTGTATTGGGCCCTGGTTGGGCCCCAGGCCATTTTTACCCTACTACACAAGCCCCCCACTCCTGCGTGGGTGCAGGAGCTAGCCGGGGAGGAGTGTTCATAGTCGTGAAAATGGGATGGCGAATCGTTGAATCTTCCGGAGAAGAGTACCCTGGTGTTCGACCCAACCTCGAGATGAGGAGGGATTATGTGTCGATAAGGGTGATGGCGAGCCGTTGCTTCTTCCTGAGAAGAGTACCCTGGTGCCAGACCGAACCTCGAGATGAGGAGAGATTATGGGTCGGTAAGGGTGATGGCGAGCCGGTGGATCTTCCGAAGAAGAGTACCCAGGTGCCAGACCGGACCTCGAGCTGGCGAGGGATTATGAGTCGGTAAGGGTGATGGCGAGCCGTTGTTTCTTCCTGAGAAGAGTACCCTGGTGCCAGACCGAACCTCGAGATGAGGAGGGATTATGGGTCGGTAAGGGTGATGGCGAGCCGGTGGATCTTCCGAAGAAGAGTACCCAGGTGCCAGACCGGACCTCGAGCTGGCGAGGGATTATGGGTCGGTAAGGGTGATGGCGAGCCGTTGTTTCTTCCTGAGAAGAGTACCCTGGTGCCAGACCGAACCTCGAGATGAGGAGGGATTATGGGTCGGTAAGGGTGATGGCGAGCCGGTGGATCTTCCGAAGAAGAGTACCCAGGTGCCAGACCGGACCTCGAGCTAGCGAGGGATTATGGGTCGGTAGGATGGCGAGCCGTTGTTTCTTCCTGAGAAGAGTACCCTGGTGCCAGACCGAACCTCGAGATGAGGAGGGATTATGGGTCGGTAAGGGTGATGGCGAGCCGGTGGATCTTCCTGAGAAGAGTACCCTGGTGCCAGACCGAACCTCGAGATGAGGAGGGATTATGGGTCAGTAAGGGTGATGGTGAGCCGGTGTTTCAGAGGGATTAAGCGGGGTGGTCTGCTGTCTTTGCGGCGCTTAGAAGGTGCTCTGGGATCTGTGCAGGTGTTCCAATTTACTAGGGGCATTGAATGGTGCCGCCTAATAAAAGCATGGCGCATGGGCTTCCGTCGTTTGGTTTTCCCCACGTCATAAAAGCTGGCTTATGGGGGAGGCTATAAGTATCCCTCTCCGCAGCGGGTTGGATCACAGCAAGAGTGGTCTACTGGTCCTCAAAGGTGTCTGCTCCGACGGACGTCTGTCTTTTGCAAAATTTTTCCCTTGGTCGTGTTGGAGAGGTGGTTTCTCTGCTGTCCCGATCTTCTCTCGGATCTGATCGCTCTGATACGGCAGCCAGATCCAGGGGGGATCGGGGCGAGAGGGGTAACGACCGAAATTCGGACCAATAGATGAGTAGCCTCGGATTGGTGATGCTTCTGCCGTCTGGATCCTTTTTCGGGACAGACGACCCTGATATGGTTGTTTGGCCCGAGAGAGATCCAGACGGGAGGGGCATCTACCAAACCCTAGGCTTGGGGCCGAAGTGCCCCGGATAGGTGGGTCGTCTCCGATTGGAGGTCGGCCACTCTGTCTTCAAATAGGGCCCCAGGTGATGGCGGTTTCTGTCTCACCCTCGAACAGTTTGGGGTTTCGGCTATCGAGGCTGTAAGCCCCGAACTGCTCGCGGGTGAAAGGGGAACCGACCGAGTCCTAGAGCCCGGGGCGTCTGTCTAAGGACGGCGCCTTAAACCTTTAAGTAAAAACGTTCTCTTTGCCGAATGTCCCCTCCGAACTGACCCCCTCGTCTGGCTGCCAGCCTGGCGTTGGATGACGTCAGCAGCGCACGTTTTGAGGACGTGGCGCGATTTCCCAGGCGGCAGTTGCACGTCAAATAGGTGAACAGTTCTTGCGGGAATCGAGGAGTCGCTTTCACCCTTTATAAATACTCCCCCCTCTCCCCTTCTAGCCCGTTCCTTTCTTGCCGCCATTTTTTAAAAAAAAAAAAAAAAAAATTCCCAACACTTTAGCGCTCGTCCCTGCAGCTTGCTGTACTAGACTCGCCCTTCCGAAGTGCCCCCAGGTGAGTTGGTAAGTTTATTTAGTTTTAGGCACAGATGGATAGGGCTCAGTCTGGCTCGTCAGCGTCGACATCTAGGGGGGAAGTGAAACCTGTTTCCGACTCGACTTCGTGGGAGGAGCCCGTACTTGAGGGGGAGTCAGTATACGTCGAGGAGTCTTCCGATTCGGTTTCGTGGGAGGAACCCGTAGGTGAGGAGGAGGAGGTACATGGTGTGAGGCCATTACGCTCCCGACGTCCCTTTGTGGTGGAGAGTAGTGAGTCGGGGGAGACGAATGATGGCTCGGGCGGCGTCCGCGTTTTGGAGTTGACTTTCGAGGAAGAGGGAGGCGAGGGTGGCATTGTAAAGAGATCCACAGTTCAGGGTGCGGGTCCGAGTTCCATGCCGACCGTCCTGGGGCCCTTATTCACTCCCTCGCCGGAGCGAACCAAGACGAAGAAGAAGAAGGCTCCGAGGAAGGCAGGACCAGGGACTGGTGGTTCGAGCCAGGCGCCCGTATACCGTAACTTGTGGACAGGTTCGCCCGTGCAGCCGAAGCCTTTCCGTCAGTATCCTGACGACCTATCCGACAAGGAGCTCTTCGGCGTGCAGGCTTCCTCGCCGAGTCGGAAGAGGGGGACGATGGATGCGATTCTGACCGTCTTGGAGGGTGGGGACTTGGAGGTTTTGCAGCTGGCGTACCACATAGGTCCTGGCTACGAATTGATGCTGTCGAGCTCTACTCTGCGCCCAACCGATCCCCTATCTGCTTGGTGTTGCGTCTTCCCAGTGGACGCCTTCATTTCTGGACTGAGGCTGCCAGTCCACCCGTTTGTTCAGGAAGTGCTGAACTGGGCCTCCTTGGCTCCGATGCAGTATGGGCCGAACTCTTGGAAGCAGATAATCTGTTTTGTACTGATGTGCGAGGCACGGAAGGTACCCCTGCGGTTGAACGTGTTCCGAGCGATGTTGATGATCAGTTCAGCGGCTGAGGGCATTTACTATATCTCCCCCCGGAGTAAGAGGAAGGTTGTACACAGCCACCCGGACTCTATTAAGGATTGGAAGAAGAAATATTTGGTGATCCGGAGTGAAGAGCCCTGGGACATTCCGACTAGATGGAACTATTCCAAGCCGAGCTATCCTGCGCCGAGGCCGGGGGATCTGTCGGCCGAGGAGTGGGGGTTTGTCGAGCGCCTCTGTTTTCCCCTAGTATCGATTGGACGAAGGTGACGGAGGCCCATCTGGCGAGCGTCGGACTGAGCCCAGCCGTTCTGCGTATGTAGTTGTTTCTTTTCTCTTGGTCTTTTCGTGCTTTCCTGCTTATTGCTTCTTAATGGTTTTTTCCGCAGATATGGATGAGGCATCGATCAAAGCAAGGAGGCTCGCCATGAAGAAGGAGAACGCTGAGAAGAAGAAGGGGGAGGCAGCGAAGAGGTCGAGGGAGCCGCCCCTGGTTATCTCGGAGGTCCCGCTCGAGCCGAAGACTAAGAGGACTCGCTCGGAGACGAGCAAGGGGGCGGCCACTTCGAGGGGTAAGGATTCAGCGAGGGCGTCCGATCTTGACAAGGGGAAAGGTCCCTTGGTAGAGGTTGAGGAGGAGGACCCGGTGGTGGAGATGTTGCGGCAACGGTGGGCGCCGGACTGGTCGGTTCGGATGGGCGACTGTCTGACCGAGGAAGCCCAGGCCGTTGAGGTGGTGGAGAAGTTGGCGACCCCTCGTGATCGCCAAGCGATGGAGGGTGAGCCCGTAGAGGTGGCCTTTACGCGCCTGGCGCAGGCCACCGTGCTGGTAAGCTTGTCGATCTCATCTTTTCTCGTTAATCTTGCTTCGGGAGTTCTCCCCTTATCAGTGTTTTGTTGGTCGCAGGCTTGTATGCAGGGAGCTAATGTAAAGAATCTTTACGAAGCGTCCCTGTCGCAAGAGCGGGTTCGGGCGGACAAGAGCGAGCGGGAGATGAAGGAGATGCGGATCGAGCTCGAGGGTTTGCATAAGAGGGAGCAGAAGATGAAGCTCGAGCTCGAGGCTCAGGACACCGAGTGGGGGAAGAGGGTGGTCTCCTTGAAGAAGAAGTTCGCCAAGGAGAAGGAGGAGTTGACGGCTGCGTTTGCCAAGGAGAGGGCAGAGCTGACGGATGTGGGTCAGCGGATGGTGATCAAGGCCCAGGATGAGTGCTACGCGAAGGCCCTCAGCCATGTGAGGCACTTCTACCCGTCTGTCGACCTGTCTGGTTTCGAGTATGACATGGAGATTGAGGGGACACCGAAGACTCCTGCCGAGGAGGGGCCCGTTGGCAACCCGGCCGTCGACCCTCCTGCGAACCCGATCGATGCCGAGGCGGGAAATCAAGTTGTGTAGTTTTATCTTTCCTTTTTCTCTCCTTTGATTGTCTTCGCCTCCCGCGGACTGGCCACCGCCTTTTTTGTAAGAAGAAACACAATTTATAAAAAGTATCTTTGACTGGCCAAGTGTTTTGACCTTGGGTATTTCCGAACCTCCTTGCTTATGTGCGTTGAGTCGGTACTCTTGCAGGTTGTGGCTTTCCTTCCCGAGGCGGACCCCCGTCGTCCCGATGCAGCATGGCTTCGGAGCGAGGTTGAGGCATTGGAGACCACTTTGGCTCCGTACCGTGAGAGGGCCCGTACTGCTGATGCTGCCTTCAATTATCACAGGAACATGTCTGAAGCCCTTGGCGAGGAGGCGAGCCGGCTGGGAAGGGCGATGCTGGATCGGGAACTCGGCGGTGCGAGCCTTGGACCGGCCGTGTCGGGTGTCTCGGTCCACTTCTGGGAGGTTACTTCGTGATGTTTTTCTTGAGAAAGAAATGGAGATACACCGCCATAATATCATGCTGGGTGCCTCGGCATCTTCCTCGGCGGGTCGGCAAACGGAGGGGGTTTCCTCTGCGAGGCTGCTATTGTAGCGTATGCGACCGATGACGCCCAGAGCTCCATGGCTGGGGAGTCGACCGTGGCTGAGTTTAAGGACCATTATAACAAGGAGAGGGATTTTAGTCGCTCGTTCGGAGTAATCCCGTTCTTCCAGTTTGAGATGAGTGGAGTGGTCCTGTAACGGTCTTTGTTTGTTTTCTTAGGATGGGAAATAAAACGGTACGAGTAAAGAATCCTGTTCCTTCTTTGCTTCGGCTAGTGGTGTAGTGAACGATGGTGGTTTCAAGGAGAGCCCACCGACCCGCGAGGGATCGAAGTGGGGCCTTAGGGAGAGTCCCCAGCTTGGATTCGGTTGGAGCCTACCGAGGCGTTGGGGACGATACCGGAGTGAGGACTCAGGCGCCGATTTCATTATCTGGCGTTTAGGGTTTCAACAAAAAGAGATCTCTTTCGTATAAGATACGGAGGGCCGCTAAGACGGTCCTGTACACATGAGTGTTTACACAAAAACCTGTTTACAATTAGCCAGGCTAGAGCCTATGTTTGCCCTTCGAGGAGTTTCATCCGGCACTCGGCTTCGACTGGGGTCTTCTCCCACTTGGTGACAGGTTTGGAAGCAGGGTCGTCCCTGTCAGGCTTGAACTTGACTGCGTCGAGGGAGAACACACCTCCCCCAACGGTGGTCATGTAGCACGATCGCGCTGCCTCTTGGCTACCTCGGACAGTGCCGACCCCTTGCGGGGTGGGAAATTTGAGTTTCAGATGGTAAGCCGAGGGCACCGCTTGGAGGGAGCATAGTCCGGGTCGGCCGAGTATGGCGTTGTAAGCCGCCTTGACGTTGACCACCATGAAGTCCATGGACTCGGTCCTTTTGACAGGAGCCGATCCTGCGGTAACGTCGAGGGTGACAATCCCTTCTATCACGACAGGGACGCCGGAGAACCCATGCAAGGTGTATCCGGCCGGCTTGAGCCTGCCTCTAGGTAGCTTGAGATTCTCGAATGCTTCGAGGAAAAGGATATTAACCGAGCTGCCGTTGTCGATGAGGACTCAGCGAACTTCACAATTAGCCATGTGGAGACTAATGACGAGGGCATCACAGTGGGGTAGGCGGACGCCCTCGAGGTCCTCTCCTGAGAAGGAGACCGGCATCGGTTGTAGCTTGGGCGAGGAATTGTTGTGGACAACATTCACTTCCCGGATGAAGGCTTTTCGGGAAGTATTTGAATTTCCTCCCATTGGCCCTCCGTGGACACAATGCAAGATGAAGGGCGTATCCGCGGCTCCCTCGGAGTCGGGATCCCGACCTTGGATGCGGTTCGGAGTAGGGTTCGGAGGCGAGGTCCTCCGGTTCCTAATATCTCGCCTATCCCGTGGGACTTCTCGGTGAATTCTCGGAGGTACCCCCTAGAGATGAGCTCCTCAATCTCGTCTTTCAGGGCTCGGCACTGGTCGGTTTCGTGCCCGTGATCTCTGTGGAAGCGACAGTAGAAGCGCTGGTCTCGGTTCTTGCCGTTGTTAGGCCGGGGGGGTAGTCAAACAATGCCTTTGTCTTCGATTTCTAAGAGGATGGCGGATACGTTATGTGTCAAGGGAGTGTACCTCTCGAAGCGGGGGACCGGCGGGACCTTCTTCAAGGCCCCCGCGTCCCTTGGAGCTTTCTTTGATGGTTCGACCTCTTCGACCTTCCGCTTTCCCTTCCCGATGGCCTCCTTGATATCTTCGGGGTTAAGGGCCTCTTCCGCCCTAATGTATTTCTCGACCCTGTTGAGGAGGTCGGAAAGTCGTCGGGGGGTTTCTTCGCCAGAGAAGCCTTCAGCTGTCCATGACGGACGTTGTGCCGAAATGCCGCAGAGGCGACGCCCGGATCGAGGGAGGAGACCGATCTTGCCTCTGCGGTAAACCTCCGGACGAACACTCTGAGTGACTCCCCCTCTATCTGTCTGAGCCCCAGTAATGAGGCGCTGGTCCTTTCGGCCTTCCGGCTAGTGACAAAGTGGGCAAGAAAATTGCCCTCTAGTTGGTCGAAGGAGTAAATGGAGCCGGGGGCGAGCTTCGAGAACCATTCATGAGCCGGGCCCCGAAGGGTGGCCGGGAAGGCTCGGCACAGCAGGGGATCTGAGGCGCTGTGAATCATCATGAGGGTTTTGAAGCCCTCCATGTGATCAGCAGGATCTCCCTCGCCGTCGTAGGTCTCGAATTGAGGGGGTCGGAAGTTCCTGGGTATTTCTGCCTGGAGGATGGGGGCAGAAAAGGGAGGGCGGATAGGTCTGTACCCCTGAGCCGCTCTTTGGCAGCCGTCCCCTATGTGATTGAGGCGATCTTCCATTTCTTGGAGGCGCCTTAGGAGTATGTCATCGTCCTCTGGCTGGATTGTTGATGGTCGGGACACGCTGGCCTCGGTGTCCGACCTGGTTTGGGAATGGAGGGTTTCTCCCCTGGGGGCCCGTCGGAGAGCCCCAAGAATTTCTCTTCGGAAGTCCTGGAACTCCTTCTGAGTGACGGGGGCTCCCTCGACCCTGTTCGGTTGGTCTGAAGGTTGCCTTCCGATGCGGCTGAGTGCGGGCCTCCGTCTCTCGGGCGGTGGTCGTGGATGGTTCGGGGCCGGGTTGGAAGCGGCCCTTCCCCTGCTGCAGGTGGTTTGACGGTTGACGATTATTCCTCGTAGGTCGGGCTGGACTGTACGGGTGGCGCTTCGCCGGGATCCCTGATGGGAATCTCCGTGCCTTGATGCGCGTGGCCCGACATTGGTATTTGGTGGGGGTGTGTCCCGTCGGTTGACGGAGGACGCGGCCCCTGGCCTCTGGAGGCCATGGGAGTTCGGCTGTCGAGGTCGCTCGATGGTCGGGCTCGGGTCGGCTTCTGAAGCAAGTTTCCCACAGACGGCGCCAACCTGATGCGGTTTATTTCTGGGAGACGTGTGGATGCACCAGGTGTGAGTTCGGACTCAATTTGTATTTGAAGGAGAAAGCTGCTCGTCTGACGACCCTCGACTGACCGGGCGGAACCTGTGGCGACCTCGGGATGATTCGGAGGTCTGGGCTCGGATCAGAGGATTCGGATCCGAGGTCTTGTGTACCTGCAGACGGTCCTGAAACACCGGGGTTTGTCCCGGTGGCGGACCCTCCGATGATCTAGTCAGTCTCTGTGAGAGAGTAGCAATAACTAGGTGAATTTAAGTGGAAAAAGATTGATTACCTCCAAAAGGTGGGTGAGGGTCTAGTATTTATAGAGAACCCCAATCGGGTTTGGTTCCGTTTGGGGGCCGGGTCTGGACCCGAAAGCCCATGGGCCTGACGTAGCAGAGGGCCCAGGGGGTTTAGGGCAGACGTGGCAATACCAGGAGCGGTATAGGGCTGACGTGGCAAAACCCTTGGTGGTATTTGGAGCTGACATGGCTGATCGTAGGTCTCCTGTGCTTCTGGGAGAAACGGAGGGCCTAGGCTGCGTCAGGTCATCCCCCTGCTTCGCCAGAAAGGGGGGACGGCCCGTGGGGCTGTCACGGATCGGATGCCGAGGGCCACTGAGACTTCGTCGGAGACGAGGAGGCCAGTTCTGTGGTGGTGAACTTGGGGGTCGGCGCCGATCCTGCAATGGTTCGAAGCCGAACTAGATTGCTATTTTTACCTTTCTTGAGTGAGAGTTGTATTGGGCCCTGGTTGGGCCCCAGGCCATTTTTACCCTACTACACCTACCGTTAACTTTCTTCTACGTGCACTGCACGTACTCTAATTATATGACAAAAATACCTCTGTTCTCTTAAAAAAAAAGACAAAATTTAAAAAAACTACACAAAACTTTTGGCCAGTTTAAAATAACTACACTAAAATTTTGTTTTTTTTAAAAAAGGACACAATGTTTAAATAAGGTCCACTGGGTTAGTTAGGATTAGGGTTACGGTTAGGGTTAGGATTAGTTAAGTGATGTTTTTTAAACACAAATAAAAGATGAGTGATTTTTTTAAACACAAATGAAATATGAAAGTGATTTTTTTAAATCCTACCCTAACTAACCTAATGGACTTTATTTAAACATTGTGTCATTTTTTTAAAAAAAAATTTTAGTGTAGTTTTTTTAAACTGGCCAAAAGTTTTGTGTAGTTTTTTTTTTATTTTGCCGGAAATTGGAGAAGGAGAAGAACAGGGGTATTTTCATCATATAATTAGAGTATGTGCAGTGCACGTAGAAGAAAGTTAACGGTAGGTAACTCTATCAGTTCAAAGCTAAACATTGTCTCGTTTTTTTTTTTAAAAGTTTAGCGACATTTTTTAAAACTGGCCAAAAGTTTTGTGACGTTTTTTTAAAATTTTGCCTTCAATGAAATATGGCGACTACATTTCACCCTTTTTCTAAAAAAAATAAAAAATAAACACCTAACTAGTGACCCCAAAGTATATCACATATCAAAGTTTATATGTATTCTTAGGATGCTTCCTAATAGAAAATCTCTATGTATCTTACCTGACTTTGGCTTATGATGCCGAGTGTGCCCGTGTAGTATTTAGTAAAAGGCAAAAGAATAGTTCCATTTTATGCTCCTCATGTAGTTGTGTAACAGGCAAAAAAATTACTGATATATAACTGATGCTGTTTATTTCTGGGGCACGTGTGGAAGCACCAGGTGTGAGTTCGAACTCAATTTGTATTGAAGGAGATTGCCGCTCGTCTGCCGACCTTCGATTGACCTTCTGGGGCCTACGATGAGCTTGGAAAGGCATTTGAAGGTTGGGCTCGGATCGGAAGGGTCGGATCCGAGGTCTTGTGTACCTGCAGACGGTCCTGAAACACCGGGGTTTGTCCCGGTGGCGGACCCTCCGACGCTCTAGTCAGTCTCTGTGAGAGAGTAGCAATAACTAGGTATATTTAAGTGGTAAAAGATTGATTACCTTCAAAAGGTGGATGAGGGTCTAGTATTTATAGAGAATCCCAACCGGGTTTGGTTCCGCTTGGGGGCCGGGTTTGGATCCGAAAGCCCATGGGCCTGACGTGGCAGAAGGCCCAGGGGGTTTAGGGCGGTTGCGGTGATACCAGGAGTGGTATAGGGCTGACGTGGCGAAACCCTTGGCGGTATTTGGAGCTGACGTGGCCCATCGTGAGTCCTCTGTGCATCTGGGGGAATCGGAGGGCCTAGGCTGCGCCAGGTCATCCCTCTGCCCCGCCAGAGAGGGGGGACGGCATGAGGGACTGCTCCGGATCGGACTCCGGGGGATACTGAGGCTCGTCAGTACGAGGAAGCCGGCACTGTGGGGGCAAACACGAGGGTCGGCGCCGACCCTGAAGGGGTCCGGAGCCGAACCAGATCGGTATTCTTGCTTTTCTGAGTAGGAATTGTATTGGGCCTTGGATGGGCCTCAGGCCATTTTTACACTGTCACACAAGCCCCCCACTCCTGCAGGGGGTGCGGGAGCTAGCCGTGGAGGAGTGCTCATGGTTGTAGAAAATGGGATGGTGAGTCATTGGATCTTCGTGAGAAGAGTACCCTGGTGCCAGACCCGACCCCGAGCCGGTCGAGGGATTATGGGCCAACAAGGGGGGTGGCGAGCCGTTGGCCTTCCTGAGAAGACCTCCCTGGTGCCAGACCTGACCTCGAGCTTGGCGAGGGATTACTGGAAGGCAAGGGCGATGGCGAGCCGTGAAGCCTTCCTGAGAAGACTCCCCTGGTGCCGGACCCGACCTCGAGCTGATAGAGGGATTTATGGGCCAACAAGGGGGGGTGGCGAGCCGTTGGCCTTCCTGAGAAGACCTCCCTGGTGCCAGACCTGACCTCGAGCTTGGCGAGGGATTACTGGAAGGCAAGGGCGATGGCGAGCCGTGAAGCCTTCCTGAGAAGACTCCCCTGGTACTGGACCCGACCTCGAGCTGATCGAGGGATTATGGGCCAACAAGGGGGGGTGGCGAGCCGTTGGCCTTCCTGAGAAGACCTCCCTGGTGCCAGACCTGACCTCGAGCTTGGCGAGGGATTACTGGAAGGCAAGGGCGATGGCGAGCCGTGAAGCCTTCCTGAGAAGACTCCCCTGGTACTGGACCCGGCCTCGAACTGATCGAGGGGTTATGGGCCAACAAGGGGGGTGGCGAGCCGTTGGCCTTCCTGAGAAGACCTCCCTGGTGCCAGACCTGACCTCGAGCTGGCGAGGGATTACTGGAAGGCAAGGGCGATGGCGAGCCGTGAAGCCTTCCTGAGAAGACTCCCCTGGTACTGGACCCGGCCTCGAACTGATCGAGGGATTATGGGCCAACAAGGGGGGGTGGCGAGCCGTTGGCCTTCCTGAGAAGACCTCCCTGGTGCCAGACCTGACCTCGAGCTTGGCGAGGGATTACTGGAAGGCAAGGGCGATGGCGAGCCGTGAAGCCTTCCTGAGAAGACTCCCCTGGTACTGGACCCGGCCTCGAGCTGATCGAGGGATTATGGACCAACAAGGGGGGTGGCGAGCCGTTGGCCTTCCTGAGAAGACCTCCCTGGTGCCAGACCTGACCTCGAGCTTGGCGAGGGATTACTGGAAGGCAAGGGCGATGGCGAGCCGTGAAGCCTTCCTGAGAAGACTGCCCTGGTGCTAGACCCGACCCCGAGCCGGCCGAGGGATCTCGGGCTAATCAAGGGGGATGGCGACCGATTGGCTCCTCAGAGTGACTGAGCGGGGATATCCCACCATTCGTGTGGTGTATTGAAGGCTCTCCGAGAATGGTGTGATGGTCCAATTTTCTAGGGGCGTTTAATGGCGCCGCCTAATAAATGTAGATGGTGCATGGTTTTCCGTTGATTGACCTTCCCGGCGTCCCAACGGTTAGTCCCTGGGGGAGGTTATAAATACCTCCCCCCTCCATTGTAGGTATGATCAAAACAGGGGTGGCCCATGGGCTCTCAGAGGTGTCTGCTTCGGCGGACGCCTGTCTTTGGCTAATATTTTCGATCCTAGCAGCGTCGGAGAGGTGGTTACTCTGCCGCCCTGATCTTCTCTTGGATCTGATGGACCTTGATACGGCGGCCAGGTCTACGGGAGATCAGGGCGAGAGGGGTGACGGCCTATATCCGTGCTGTGGGGAGAGGAGCTTCGGTTTAGTGGTGGTTTTGCCGTCTGGATCCCTTTTCGGGTCAGACTGCCCTGTCATGGAGGTTTGGCCCGGGGGAGATCCAGACGAAAAGACGCATCCACCGTATACCGGCCTTGGGGCTGAAGGGCCTCGGATGGGGGGGCCACCTCCCGTCGGGGGTCTGTCAGTCCGTCTTGATAGGGTTGTAGGCGATGGCGGTTTCTATTCCACCCTCGAACAGTTCGGGGTTTCGGCTGCCGAGGCTGTAAGTCCCGGGCTGCTCGAGGGTGAGAGGGGAACCGGTCGAACGCTGGAGCCCGGGGCGTCTGTCATACGACGGTGCCTTAAAATAAAAAAAATGTTTTCTCCGTCGTGTATCTCACCCGACCCGACCCCAGAGTTAGGCCGTCAGTCTGGCGTCTGATGACGTCCCCCGCACAGGTTTCGAGAACGTGGCGCGATCTTCTAGGCGGCAGTTGTGCGTCAATCAGTGAACAGTAATAGCAGAAGTCGAGGAGCCGTTCTTCCCTTATATAAGTATTCCCCTTTTTTTCCCTTTCGCCCACTACAATCTTGCTGCTTCTTTCTTCAAAAAATCTCCCACCCCTTCAGCGTTTGCTCTTGCAGTTTGCCGTACTCGGTTCGCCTTTCCGAAGCGGTCCCAGGTTAGTTTGGTAAGTTTGTTTTATCTTTAGGCACAGATGGATAGGGCTCAGTCCGGTTCGTCGGCGTCGTCGTCCAGGGGGGAAGTAAAGCCTGACTCTCCGTCGACGTCGTGGGAAGAGCTCGTGTTCGAGGAGGGATCGGTGCCCGTTGTGGGCCATACTGGCTTGGCTTCTTGGGAGGGCTCCGTAGGTAAGGGGGAAGCGACACACAAGCCGAGGGTGTCGCGTACTCGACGTCCCTTTGTGGTGGAGAGTAGTGGGTCGGAGGGAGCCGGCGAGGGTTCGGACGGCATTCGCGTGCTGGAGCTGTCTTCCGATGAGGAGAGTGGCGAGGGCAATACAGTGAGGAGATCCACCGCTCAGGGTCGAGGACCGTCGGAGCGAGCTAAGAAGGAGAAGAGGGCCCCAGGAAAACCGGGGTCGAGGACCGGCGGTTCGAGCAAGGCGCCTGTTTTCCGTAACTTGATGACTGGCTCGCCCGTCCAGCCGAAGCATTTCCGTCAGTATCCCGACGATCTCTCTGACCAAGAGCTCTTCGGAGTGCAACCCTCTTCGCCGAGCCGGGGGAGGGTGATGATGGACGCGATCTCGACCGTTTTGGAGGACGGGGATTTAGAGGTTCTGCAGCTGGCGTATCATATAGGGCCTGGTCACGAACTGCTGGTGCCGAGCCCTACTCTGCGTCCCACCGATCCCTTGTCAGCGTGGTACTGTGTCTTCCCGGTGGACGCTTTTATCTCTGGCCTGAGGTTGCCGGTCCACCCGTTCATTAGGGACGTGTTGAACTGGGCCTCCTTGGCGCCCATGCAGTACGGGCCGAACTCTTGGAAGCAGATCATCTGCTTTATGCTGATGTGCGAGGAGCAGCAAGTACCCCTGCGGTTGAACGTGTTCCGTGCAATGTTGATGGTCAATCCGTCGGCCGAGGGTGTATACTATATCTCTCCCCGGAGCGGGGGGAAGGTCGTTCGCCACCACCCCGATTCCATCAAGGGATGGAAGGAGAAGTACTTGGTGATCCGGAGTGAAGAGCCATGGGACATTCCTACTCGATGGAACCACTCCAAGCCGAGCCACCCACCGCCGAGGCAGGGGGATCTGTCGGCAGATGAGTGGGGGTTTGTCGAGCGCCTCCGCCAGTCACCTAGCATTGATTGGACGGAGGTGACGGAGACCGCTCTGGCGAACGCTGGACTGAGCCCAGCTGTTATGCGTATGTAGTTGTTCCTTTCCTCCGGGTCCTTTCTTACTTTCTTGCTCATTGCTCTTAATGGTTTTTTCTGCAGGTATGGATGAGGCATCGATCCAGGCAAGGCGGCTGGTCATGAAGAAGGAAAACGCCGAGAAGAAGAAGGCGGAGGCGGCGAAGAGGTCGAGGGAGCTGCCCCTTGTTATCTCGGAGGTTCAACTCGAGCCGAGGACCAAGAGGGGTCGCTCTGAGACGAGCAAGGGCGTGGCTTCTTCGAAGGGCCCGGGCCGAGCAGGGGCCTCTGTTCTCGACAAGGGGAAAGGTCCCTGGGTCGAGGCCGAGGAAGAGGATCCGGTGGTGGAGCTGTTGCGGCAGCGGTGGGCTCCTGACTGGTCGGTTCTGATGGGGGACCGCCTGACAGAGGAGGCCCAAGCCGTCGAAGTGGTGGAAAAGCTGGCGACCCCTGGCGATCGCAAGGCGATGGAGGGCGAGCCCGTAGAGGCGGCGTTCGCCCGCCTGGCACAGGCCACTGTGCAGGTAAGTCTGTCGACTCTGTCCCTCTTTGTTGATTTACGTGCCGAGGTCTCATCTTTGTTTGTCGTTGGTTGTAGGCCTGTATTCAGGGGGCCAACATCAAGAACCTGTACGAGGCGTCCCTGGCTCAAGAGCGAGCTCGGGCGGAAAAGAGCGAGCTGGAGATGAAGGAGATGCGAATCGAACTCGAGGGTTCGCATAAGAGAGAACAGCAGCTGGAGCTCCAGCTCAAGGCCAAGGACGTGGAGTGGGAGAAGAAGGTGGCCTCCCTGAAGACGAAGTTTACCAAGGAGGCGGAGGAGGTGTTGCGCAAGGGCCAGCAGATGGTGATCGCGGCCCAGGACAAGAGCTATGAGAGGGCCCTCAGCCACGTGAGGCACTTCTTCCCGGCCCTCGATCTGTCCAATTTTGAGTATGATATGGAGATCGAGGGAACGTCGAAGACTCTGGGTGAAGCAGGGCCCGCCGTCGACCCCTCTTCCGACGCTCCCGTGGATCCGTCCGTCGGCGCGGAGGTGGGTCAATGAGTTGTGTAATTTTCGTCTTTCTTTTTCTCTCCCTCGATTGTGTTTGCCTCCCGCGGACTGGCCACCGCATTTTTTGTAAGAAACATTTGGATTTATAGTGGCAAGAAAAAGTTTTTTGACCGGCCGGTTGGTTTGACTTCGGACATTTCTGGATCTTCTTGAGAATGAGTGTTGAGTTGGTTGGTTATCTTGTAGGTCGCGGCTAACCTTCCCGAAGGAGACTCCCGTAGTTTCTATGTGGCACGACTCCGGAGTAAGGTTAAGGTCCTGGAAGCTGCGCTGGCTCGCCACCGAAGGGGGGCTCGGGACACCGATGAAGCCTGTAATTTTTATCGAAGTAAGTTCGCCGTCTTGAGTGCGGAGGCGCGTCGGTTGAGAAGAGTGATGTGGGATCGGGAGCTCGGCGGGACGGACATTAGACGAGCCGGGCTAAGTACCTTGGAGCCGAGGTCCTCCCCTGGGGGGCTACCTCGCGACGTCTTTGTGGAGGAGGAGACGGAGATGCCTCGTTACAAGGCGATGCTGGGAGCCTCGTTCTCTTCATCCTTGGGTCGACTGGCGGAGGGGGTTCCCTCTGCGTTGCTGTTGTTGCAGTGGGCGCGACCGGATGACGCCCAGAGTTCGGTGGCTGGACCGTCGATTGGGGCTGAGGCTAAGGAATATCACAGCGAGGGGGGGGGGCCCCTAGTTGCTTGGTCGAAGTACTCTTTGTCCCTCGTTGGGCCCCGGGGGGGGGCCCTGATCTGTCTGATTTGAGAAGAGTGGAGCGGTCTTGTAACGGTCTTTGTTTTTTCTTTCGTTTTATTTTTTCTCTTTGGGACGAAAAATAAAGGGGTATGAAAGAGGAATCCTTTTCCCTCCTTGCTCCGGCCAGTGATGCGGTATGAAATGTCGGAGGCAAGGTCTGGCTCCATCGTTCCGCGAGGGATCGAAGTGGGGCCTTAGGAAGGACCTTCGGTCCGGACTCGTATTGAGATTATCGAGACATTTGGGGTTTGGATAAAAAGGCATATTTTTAGTATAAGGTAGGGAGGGCCGCTAAGGCAGCCCTTTACAAACGCGGGTTTACACCAAAAACAAAAGATTTACACATAGCCGGGCCATAGTCTACGCTCGTCCGGCATCGAGGGGGAACACGCCTCCATCGACGGTGGTCATGTAGCATGATCGCGCTGCTTCTTGACTGCCTCGGACGATGCCGACTCCTTGAGGGGTGGGGAACTTGAGCTTCAGATGGTAAGCCGAAGGCACCGCTTGTAGGGAGCATAGTCCAGGCCGGCCAAGTATGGCGTTGTAGGCCGCCTTGACGTTGACCATCATGAAGTCCATGGATTCGGTCCTCTTGACAGGAGTCGACCCGGCGGTAACGTCGAGGGTAACAATCCCTTCTATTACGACGGGGACGCCTGAGAACCCGTGCAGGGTGTATCCAGCTGGTTTGAGTTTTCCTCGGGGTAACTTGAGTTTTTCGAAGGCTTCGAGAAAAAGAATATTCACCGAGCTACCGTTGTCGACGAGGATCCTGCGGACCTCACAATTAGCCATGTGGAGGTTGATGACGAGAGCATCGCAGTGGGGCAAGCGAACACCTTCAAGGTCTTCCCCTGAGAAGGAGACCGGCCTTGATTGTAGTTTGGGCGAGGGGTTGTCTTTGACAGCGTTCACCTCTCGAAGGAAGGCTTTTTTGGAAGTGTTTGATCCGCCTCCCATCGGCCCTCCGTGGACACAGTGCAAGATGAAAGGGATATCCGCGGCTCCCTCGGAGTCGGGGTCCCGATCCTGGGACTGGTTTGGAGCAGGGTTCGGAGGCGATTGCCTCCGGTTCCTAGCGTCTCGCCGATCCCGTGGGCCTTCTCGGGTGAATTCTCGGAGGTATCCTCTGGAAATGAGTTCTTCAATTTCGTCTTTCAGGGCTCGGCATTGGTCGGTTTCGTGCCCGTGATCTCTGTGGAAGCGACAGTAAAAGCGCTGGTCTCGATTCTTGTTGTTATTAGATCGGGGGGGTAGTCGGACAATGCCCTTGTCTTCGATTTCCAAGAGGATGGCGGAGATGTTATGCGTCAGGGGAGTGTACCTCTCGAAGCGGGGGACTGGCGGGACCTTCTTTATGGCCCCCGGGTCCCTTGGAGCTTTCTTCGGTGGTTCGCCTTCCTCGGTCTTCCGCTTTCCTTTCCCGGTGGCATCCCTGGTATCTTCGGGGTTGAGGGCCTCTTCTGCCCTAATGTATTTCTCGACCCTATTGAGGAGGTCGGGGAAGTCGATGGGGGGTCTCTTGGCCAGAGAGGCCTTCAGCTGTCCGGGGCGGACGTTGTGTCGGAATGCCGCTGAAGCGACGCCTGGGTCGAGGGAGGAGACCGACCTTGCCTCAGCGGTAAATCTCCGGACGAACATTCTGAGTGATTCCCCCTCTATCTGTTTGAGCCCCAGTAATGAGGCGCTGGTTCTTTCGGCCTTCCGACTAGTGACAAAATGAGCAAGAAAATTGCCCTCGAGTTGGTCGAAGGAGTAAATGGAGCCGGGGGCGAGTTTCGAGAACCACTCGCGAGCAGGACCCCGAAGGGTGGCGGGGAAGGCTCGGCAGAGCAGGATATCCGAGGCGCTGTGAATCATCATGAGGGTTTTGAAACCCTCCATGTGATCAGCAGGATCTCCCTCGCCGTCGTAGGTCTCGAATTGAGGGGGCCGGAAATTCCGGGGTATTTCTGCTAGGAGGATGGGGGCGGAGAAGGGTGGACGGATAGGTTTGTACCCCTGAGCCATTCTTTGGTCGCCGTCCCTTATGTGATCGAGGCGGTCCTCCATTTCTTGTAGGCGTCTTAGGAGTACGTCATCGTCTCCCGGCTGGATCGTTGAAGGGCGGGACGCGCTGGCTTCGGCGTCCGACCCCGTTTGCGAATGGAGGGTTTCTTCCCTGGGGGCCCGTCGGAGGGCTCCCAGCATTTCTTTTCGGAAGTCTTGGAATTCCTTATGAGTGACGGGGGCTCTTTCGGCCCGGTTTGGTTGGTCCGAGGGTTGTCTTCCGACTCGGCTGAGCGCGGGTCTGCGTACCTCGGACGGTGGCCTCGGGCGGTTCGGGGCCGGGTTGGAAGCGGCCCTTCTCCTGCTGCGGGTAATCTTGCGGTTGAGGATTATTCCCCGGAGGTCGGGCTGGGCTGGCCGGCCGACGCTCCCTTGGGACTCCCGAGAGGGAGCCTTGTGTTTCGACGGGCGTGGCCTGGCTTTATTGGTGGGTGGGGGCGAGCCCCGTTGGTTGACGGAGGAAGCAGCCCCCTTGCCTTTGGTTGCCATGAGGATTCGGCTGTCGATGGCCTTTGAGGGTCTGGGTCGGATCGGCTTCTGGAGCAGCTGTTCCCACAGACGGCGCCAACCTGATGCTGTTTATTTCTGGGGCACGTGTGGAAGCACCAGGTGTGAGTTCGAACTCAATTTGTATTGAAGGAGATTGCCGCTCGTCTGCCGACCTTCGATTGACCTTCTGGGGCCTACGATGAGCTTGGAAAGGCGTTTGAAGGTTGGGCTCGGATCGGAAGGGTCGGATCCGAGGTCTTGTGTACCTGCAGACGGTCCTGAAACACCGGGGTTTGTCCCGGTGGCGGACCCTCCGACGCTCTAGTCAGTCTCTGTGAGAGAGTAGCAATAACTAGGTATATTTAAGTGGTAAAAGATTGATTACCTTCAAAAGGTGGATGAGGGTCTAGTATTTATAGAGAATCCCAACCGGGTTTGGTTCCGCTTGGGGGCCGGGTTTGGATCCGAAAGCCCATGGGCCTGACGTGGCAGAAGGCCCAGGGGGTTTAGGGCGGTTGCGGTGATACCAGGAGTGGTATAGGGCTGACGTGGCGAAACCCTTGGCGGTATTTGGAGCTGACGTGGCCCATCGTGAGTCCTCTGTGCATCTGGGGGAATCGGAGGGCCTAGGCTGCGCCAGGTCATCCCTCTGCCCCGCCAGAGAGGGGGGACGGCATGAGGGACTGCTCCGGATCGGACTCCGGGGGATACTGAGGCTCGTCAGTACGAGGAAGCCGGCACTGTGGGGGCAAACACGAGGGTCGGCGCCGACCCTGAAGGGGTCCGGAGCCGAACCAGATCGGTATTCTTGCTTTTCTGAGTAGGAATTGTATTGGGCCTTGGATGGGCCTCAGGCCATTTTTACACTGTCACAATAACTATTGTGGGTTGAGCATTACCAATCTCTAATTTGTGGTTTACTTCATACAATTTATGGTTTGTTGTAAATTGAGACTTGTAGAAACTTATGGTGTCTTTGCGTTATTCGAAGATGTAAAATATTTATGTTAAAATAACTATAATTATTTTATCATTTAAGATAATCAGAGGTATGTAAACTTCATCCACATGATTTGACTTGTGTTAGCTTTGTGGTGAGATGATTGCTAGAAATTTTACTGTAAAAAATATATTTTATAAGAGGGGCTATTAGTGTTAATTAGTTTTAATATTACAAATGTAACCATTGGTACACTTATTTCATTATTTTAATATTGGTGTTAGTTTGATAATTTCGTACTATCAATTGATATATTTAAAATAACAAATATAATGTATATCAATGATGCTTTTTTATGTAGGAGCAACCAGATAATGAGTTCTTTGGAGGATGGAGAAAACTCAGATCCTCACTAGTTGATCAAATCTAAAGTGATGTTGATATTTGTTGGTGCCTTTGAATTTGATGGCTGAGATACTGTAAGGAAAACCTACAAGAAAGCCTAAAATATCGGGAGTTTTCTAGCGACAATGTTCGACGATCAAGTCAGTAACTTCGAGTATTAATTGGGTTTTAGTGTACAAAAGTTTGTTACCTTTGACTGGTTTAAGGATGAGGGAATTTATTGACCTAGGATGGAGAGCATGATAGGAAATATCTCTAATTTGATTGTAAACCCCCTTGATCAATGGACCAAATAGGTTATTCCATTACTGACTTGGGAAAGTTTGACTAACGATTATAATTAGCTGAAAATCCTTCTTTTTTAGGCTGTCGGCAAGCCCTCGTTGCTGATATAGTTGAGCCCAGAGACATCTCATGTTCTTCTAGTAGGTCTGTTGCCAATATGAAATTACTGTAATGCCCTTGCAAGATTTGAGACGCTTGCTGGGATCGTGTGGCTTTTAATTTTAGTCGTGTAGCATGTTCTTCTGGTAGGCACACCCTATTGTAGTCGTGTAGCATGTGTTAGATAAAATTGAGGAAAATATAATTACCTATAAATTTTTAAAATAGGTAACATAATTTACTTGTCTCAGTGTAGGTGTGTATTAGCATTGCTCTAAAGGACTTATTACCACCTCGTACGGTGTTCCACGGCAACTTGTCCAATAGAGGTACAAACTCTTGGCCACCGGTATCCCCTGCATGCATGACCACGAAAGAAGAGTTGACCTCAAGATGTATACTAGAACATGTCCAATAAAGAAGATAAATATATATAGTGGAAATTTTGTTTCGAGGAGAAAGAAGATCATTCTTGTTCGTCTCATTTTCTCTTATAATTCTTTTATTTCCTCTCTTCATCTTCTCATGAAGAAGAGCTGATACTTATAGGAGCCATCAATTAGCCTATAATAATAAACAACTTAAAGATTCATAAAATCAAACAATAATCATCTTATTTATAAGAGTAATTAATCAAACAACTTATGAGTCATAACTAGTTATAATAGCTAGTTTGACAATGACTAAATAAAGCTTGACTTGGTCAAAATCAACATTAAATTAATTAATAATTATAATTTAGAAATTAACTTTTTTTCCATAATACTTTCCAACAATTTAAACTGATTCATACTTATATAAGGTTGCCCAAACTATATGTTATTTTTAATTTTCTAAAATGCAAATTTGTGTGTGTGTGTATTAGCCTATAATAATAAACAACTTAAAGATTCATAAAATCAAACAATAATCATCTTATTTATAAGAGTAATTAATCAAACAACTTATGAGTCATAACTAGTTATAATAGCTAGTTTGACAATGACTAAATAAAGCTTGACTTGGTCAAAATCAACATTAAATTAATTAATAATTATAATTTAGAAATTAACTTTTTTCCATAATACTTTCCAACAATTTAAACTGATTCATACTTATATAAGGTTGCCCAAACATACTTATATAAGGTTGCCCAAACTATATGTTATTTTTAATTTTCTAAAATGCAAATTTGTGTGTGTGTATTAGCCTATAATAATAAACAACTTAAAGATTCATAAAATCAAACAATAATCATCTTATTTATAAGAGTAATTAATCAAACAACTTATGAGTCATAACTAGTTATAATAGCTAGTTTAACAATGACTAAATAAAGCTTGACTTGGTCAAAATCAACATTAAATTAATTAATAATTATAATTTAGAAATTAACTTTTTTTCCATAATACTTTCCAACAATTTAAACTGATTCATACTTATATAAGGTTGCCCAAACTATATGTTATTTTTAATTTTCTAAAATGCAAATTTAGGGGTGTGTGTGTGTGTGTGTGTGTGTGGGTGGGGGGGGGGGGGGGGGGGGGGGGGGAGGGGAGGAAGTTGTATTTGAAAATTTTAATTTTATAAAGAGTTATTGATATTCATTAGTAATTTATACAAATGCAACCCCCATTACATTATTTCATGTTTTTAATAGAGTTATTACTTTAACCATTTAAAACTATTAAGTGAAATAGTTAATTCAGTTTTATTAATGTATAAATTATGTTTACTTATAGCCTATAAAGAGAGTCTTAATATGGCTAATGGCTCTTATAAAGAACAAGATATAACTAGAATAATATATTTCATTATTTGATCTACAAACTATAAAGCTAGTATACTATCTTTGGGCAACTTGAAGCATTATTCGGGTCAAGAATCATAGCCCTACCATGTGCCTGAGAGCCGGATACTCGAGGGTATCTTTACCGCTAAGGAGCTCACTGCGTAAATGGCCTGCATGGAGGTGGCATCAAACTTTCTAGGGCAAAGCCCATAGGCTTGACTTTATCCTTCAAACTAACTTGACTATATTCCTCAAACCGACATATTCTCTAAATCTATATTTATATAATTTTAATTATATATATCTCATGTTGTTTATTATTTTCGATTTAGAATAACTCATGCTCTAAATTCATTATGTACTCACTATTTTTCCAACAGCATGCCCGAGCCACCTTTTGACCTCCCTTGATTTCTCCTACCCCAACAGGTGTAAGGAACTTCATATTCATGTGGAATGTCAAATCTACAGAGTAGAGAGCCGCAAAATCGGGACGATCGAGAATGGCATTGTAGGAGGCATTCACATGAATGACCATGAAGTCTATGGCTTCGGTTCGGATAGTGGGGGCTTTACATGTTGTTACGTCAAGGGTGACAATCCCTTCAACTTGGACCGGAGTCCCGGAGAACCCATGGAGGGTATACCCGGTGAATTTTAGGTGGTCATTGTGCATCTTAAGTCTTTTAAAAGCTTTGAGGAAGAGAATGTTCACTGGGCTACCATTATCTACCACGATGTGGTGCACTTCGTGGTTCACCATGGAGAAGATGATCACCAGGGCATCGCAATAGGGGGGTTCGGACGCCTTCAAGATCTCGATCTGGGAAAGTTAATAGGACTCCCCAACTCTTGGCGCAGGGAATATTGTGCACTGAGTTGACTTCTCGGGTGAATGCCTTTCGGGATGAGTTGGACTCCCTTCCACCTCCATGAATGGAATGGAAAATTGCCCGGGGATCGGAGTCCTGGCCCTCGAAATCTTTCTCCGTGCACTTATTGGCACCTCGAGCCAATGGAGGTTCGACTTTGTTCTTTTGGGTGTACTCGGTGAGGTGACCGCGACAAATGAGAACTTCGATTTCATTTTTTAGAGCCCAACACTCATATGTGTCATGGGCAGGGTCCTTGTAAAACCGACACCATCTACTCTTAACTCTCATGTTGTTCATTGGTTCATCTTAGGCGGGGGGCGGAGTAGTCTGTCTCCTTCGATTTCCATAAGGATTGTTGATAAGCTACAGTTGACATAGTGAATTTGTCAAAGAAAGAGACCGGAGGAGGGCGATGCAGTACAAACTCATCCTTCTAGGGCTTCTTAGGCCAATCCCCATCCACACTTCTTCGTTTGTATCCGGATGAGCACTTACTTTGGTCCCAAGGATGAAAGGCTTCATCAGCTCGGATGTATTTCTCACTTCACATGAGAAGTTCGAAGAAATCCAAAGTTGATTTTTTTTGTGAGGGGGGTCTTAAGGATGTCACGCCGAACGTTGTGCTTGTAGGAGACAATTGCGACCCCGTAATCGAGGGAAGGGATGGATCGAGATTATGTTGTGAACCACCGGACAAAATTTCAGAGTGACTCTCCTTCCTTCTGTTTCAGTTATAGTAAGAATGTGATTGTATTCTCCACTTTAAGTTTGGTCGTGGCGTTTGTGAGGAAAAGCTCTTCGAGCTGGTCAAAAGAGAAGATGGAGCCGAGGGTGAGTCACGAGTACCATTCCCGTACGGAACCTAGGATAGTCGTGGGGAATGTTATGCAGAGGAGCACATCAGAGAATTGTGGATCATCATTAGAGTTTTAAAACTCTCGATGTGATCTGACGGCAGACTCGCCATTTATAAGACTTGAAGGGAGGGGACTATAAATCTTTCGGAACTGTGGCCTTGTGGATGAAGGGGGTGAAGGGAGGCCGAATGGGGCGGTATCCAATGTTTTGCTATCTTTCCTCTCGGCCCATCTGAGCGAGGCGATCTTCCATCTCTTGAAGGCACCTTAGGACCGGGTCTTTGTATTCCTCTTATCAGGAGTACCCGCGGGACTCTTTAACGTGGACAATACTGGGGGCAGTGGTCGCCTGAATGACGGTCATTTCCGTGTGCTTCCCGAAGAGCCTGAAGAATTTTATTTATGAAGTTTTGAAACTCGACTCTAGTGACGCGGGGGAGGGGGGCTCCTCTCTTTCTTGCTCCTCATACCTTATCGACTAACGGGGGTTAGTCTCCTATCGCTCATGTGCTTCGGGGACTCTACCAGGGTCCTTCGGTGCTTTTAATGCTCTGAATGGGGATCCCCATTACGGGAGCATTTCTCCTCCAGACGATGACAGAGGATTTCCTTTTGTTTGTTGATGGTTAAGGTCCTGAGGGCCTGTTGGAGGTCTGATTGTGCAGATGATCTTGCCTTATGACCTGATATGAGGTAAGTAGCATGGACATGGCCATGTCCTTCGGGAAGGGGGGGAACATGGGCAGGGTCCTGAACGTTCCGTTGTGACCCTCAAGCTACAACTCGGCTGAGGGAGGGGTGCATCGGTGGAGGGGGAGGCAGATTGGCCTTGTGACTTGTTGTTATCACTTCTTAATTCTCGAGGGCATGGTCATAAGTAGATTTTGACATCGAGATCTGACCGGTGGACTGAATCTGTGCTTTCCCACAGGCGACGCTAACCTGATACTTTTTCCCCCCATGTGGGAGTAACCAGATGATGCTGTTTATTTCTGGGGCACGTGTGGAAGCACCAGGTGTGAGTTCGAACTCAATTTGTATTGAAGGAGATTGCCGCTCGTCTGCCGACCTTCGGTTGACCTTCTGGGGTCTACGATGAGCTTGGAAAGGCGTTTGAAGGTTGGGCTCGGATCGGAAGGGTCGGATCCGAGGTCTTGTGTACCTGCAGACGGTCCTGAAACACCGGGGTTTGTCCCGGTGGCGGACCCTCCGACGCTCTAGTCAGTCTCTGTGAGAGAGTAGCAATAACTAGGTATATTTAAGTGGTAAAAGATTGATTACCTCCAAAAGGTGGATGAGGGTTTAGTATTTATAGAGAATCCCAACCGGGTTTGGTTCCGAAAGCCCATGGGCCTGACGTGGCAGAAGGCCCAGGGGGTTTAGGGCGGTTGCGGTGATACCAGGAGTGGTATAGGGCTGACGTGGCGAAACCCTTGGCGGTATTTGGAGCTGACGTGGCCCATCGTGAGTCCTCTGAGTCTCTGGGGGAATCGGAGGGCCTAGGCTGCGCCAGGTCACCCCTCCGCCCCGCCAGAGAGGGGGGACGGCATGAGGGACTGCTCCGGATCGGACTCCGGGGGATACTGAGGCTCGTCAGTACGAGGAAGCAGGCACTGTGGGGGCAAAACACGAGGTTCGGCGCCGACCCTGAAGGGGTCCGGAGCCGAGCCAGGTCGGTATTCTTGCTTTTCTGAATAGAAATTGTATTGGGCCTTGGATGGGCCTCAGGCCATTTTTACACTGTCACACAAGCCCCTCACTCCTGCAGGGGGTGCGGGAGCTAGCCGTGGAGGAGTGTTCATGATTGTACAAAAATGGGAGGGCGGATCATAGGGCCTTTCTGGAAGTGCTGTCCTGAAGCTTGGATAGGACCTCGAGCTAGTCGAGGGTCAAGGTGTAGGTGAAGGCGATGGCGAACCGTTGTCTCTTCCGGAGAAGAGTACCCTGGTGTTCGATTGAACCTCGAGGGGTCGAGGGATTACGCGTCGACAAGGGTGATGGCGAGCCGTTGCTTCTTCCTGAGAAGAGTACCCGGGTGCCAGACCGAACCTCGAGAGGAGGGGGAATTATGGGCTGGTAAGGGTGATGACTAGCCGATGGATCTTCCGAAGAAGAGTACCCGGGTGCCAGACCGAACCTCGAGCTGGCGAGGGATTGTGGGTCGGTTAGGGTGAAGGCGAGCCGTTGTTTCTTCCTGAGAAGAGTACCCCGGTGCCATGCCGAACCTCGAGACGAGGGGGAATTACGGGCTGGTAAGGGTGATGGCCCGCCGGTGGATCTTCCGAAGAAGAGTACCCCGGTGCCAGACCGGACCTCGAGCTGGCGAGGGATTATGGGTCGGTAAGGGTGAAGGCGAGCCGTTGCTTCTTCCTGAGAAGAGTACCCGGGTGCCAGACCTAACCTCGAGACGAGGGGGAATTACGGGCTGGTAAGGGTGATGGCCCGCCGGTGGATCTTCCGAAGAAGAGTACCCGGGTGCCGAGCCGAACCTCGAGCTGGCGAGGGATTATGGGCCGGTGAGGGTGAAGGCGAGCCGTAGTTTCTTCTTGGGAAGAGTACCCCGGTGCCAAGCCGAACCTCGAGACGAGGGGGGATTACGGGCTGGTAAGGGTGATGGCCCGCCGGTGGATCTTCTGAAGAAGAGTACTTTAGTGCTGGCGAAAGCGAGTCGTTATTTTGCCCGAACCGGCCCCGTATCGTGCTGCCAGCCTGGCACTGGGTGACGTCAGCAGCACGTGTTTCGAGGATGTGGCGTGATTTTCTAGGCGGTAGTTGTACGTCAATCGGTGAATAGTGACCGCGAAAATCGAGGAGTTGTTCTTATCCCCTATAAATGTTCCCCCCTCTCCTCCCGTCGCCCATTTCTCTCCTGCCTCTTACTTTTTGAAAAAATCCTTCAACTCTTCAGCGCTCGCCCCTTCAGCTTTCGGCAGCAAGGTCGTGTTTCCGAGGTGATTTCAGGTTAGTTGGTAATCCTGTTTTAACTTAGGCACGGATGGATAGGGCTCAGTCCGGCTCGTTGGCGTCGACCTCTGGGGAGGGGCCGGTAGGCGAGGAGGAGGTCGTACACAGCGTGAAGCCATTGCGATCTCGAAGGCATTTTGTGGTAGAAAGCAGCGACTCTGAGGAGGGGGGTGGCAGCTCAGATGAAGTCCAAACCCTAGGGTCGGCTTCCGGAGAGGAGGGTGGCTCCGAGGGAGAAGGTTCCGCGGGGTCTCCGAATCCGCCCGTTCTGGGGCGCTTGTCTACACCTTCGCCGGAACGGACTAAGAGGAGGAGGGTTCCGAAGAAGAAGAAATCGAAGAGTGGCGGCCCGAGCGACTTGGGGATAGGGTCGTCCGCACAACCCCGGCCTTTCCGTTGCTACCCCGACGATCTCTCCGATAAGGAGTCCTCGGGGGTCCAGCCGTCGTCGTCAAGCCGGAAGAGGTTGATGGTGGACGCCTCCCCGACCGCTCTGGAGGCAAGCGACTTGGGGGCTCTGCAGTTGGCCTACCACATAGGGCCCAGTTATGAGCTTATGCTGCCGAGTTCTTCTCTTCGACCGACCGATCCCCTGCCGGACAGGTATTGTATCTTCCCTGTGGACGCCTTTATCTCCGGCCTGAGGCTGCCCATCCACCCCTTCGTTCGGGAGGTGTTAAATTGGTCGTCCCTGGCGCCGATGCAGTTCGGGCCGAACTCCTGGAAGCAGATCATCTGCTTCGTGCTGTTGTGCGAGGAACGGAGGGTACCCTTACGGCTGGGCGTGTTCCGAGCGATGCTATTGATTGGCTCATCAGCAGAAGGGGTATATTATATCTCGCCTCGAGGTAAGGCGAAGGTTGTCCACGGTCATCCGGATTCCATTAAGTTCTGGAAGAAGAAGTATCTGGTGATCCGGAGTGAGGACCCTTGGGCTATCCCTACTCGGTGGAACCATACTAAGCCGAGCTACCCAGCACCGGGGCCAGGGGATTTGACGGCGGAGGAGTGGAGACTCGTTGAGCGCCTCCGTCTGTCGCATAGCATTAATTGGGGGAAGGTGACGGAGGCCCACCTGGCGAACGTCGGACTGAGCCCCAGCCCGGCCGTGCCTCGTACGTGGTTGTTTCTTTCCTCACACTCTTCTTGTACTTTTTTGCTCATTTGTTCTTAATGGATCTCTTTACAGAAATGGATGAGGAGTCGATTAAGGCGCTGAGGCTCGCCATGAGGAAGACGAAGGGCCAGAAGAAGGATGTCGCGGTGAAGACCACCGAGTTGTCCCAGGTCGTCTCCGAGGTCCCCATTCAGCCGAGGATGAAGAGGACTCGATCAGAGACGGGTGGGGACGTCGTGGTCCAGGGGGGTTCGGATCAGGGTGCGGCCGCCGCGCCTGATAAGGGGAAGGGTCCCCCGGTGGATCCCGGACTTGAGGAGAGGCTTCGGCGAAGGTGGGTGCCGGATTGGTCGATCCGCGAGGGTGATTGCCTGGTCCGGGGGCGCCAGGCCGTGGAGGTTGCAGATAAGTTGGCGACCCCTCGGGACCGCTCGGATATGAAGTCCCAGACCCTGGACGAGGCGTATGTTCGTCTTGCGCAGGCCACGGTGCTGGTAAGTCGATCGAACCTCCTAGCTTTCAGGTGATGTTATTTAAGGAAGATTTCTTAGTAGTGTCTGGTCCTGGCAGGCGACCGTGCAGGGGGCCCATGTGAAGGGCCTCTACGAGGCGGCGGTGCAGCGAGAGCGAGATCGGGCTGACAAGGCCGAGCAGGAGGTGACGGAATTGAAGGGAGAGCTCGAAGGCTCTCGTAAGAGGGAGGCGGAGACGAAGGTGGCTTTTGACAAGGAGAAGGAGGAATGGGCGAAGGCGAGGTCGGCTCTGGAGGAGAGGTCGGAGAAGGAGAAGGATGAGGTGACTAAGTCGTGTCAGATCCTGGTGATCAATGCCCAGGATAGTAGTTATGCGAAGGCCCTCAGCCATGTGAGGCACTTTTATCCGACCATCGACCTGTCCAACTTCGAGTATGATATGGAGATTGAGGGGACACCGAAGACTCCTGGCGGACAAGGGTCAGATGACAAATTGGTTACCGACCCTCCAACGGATCCGGCTGATATCGAGGTGGGAAAACCCGCTGTATAATTTTTGTCTTTCTCTTTCCTTCTCTCGATTGTATTTGCCTTCCGCGGACTGGCCACCGCATTTTTTGTATGGGGAAACTGAATTTATAAAAAGAGGGTTTTCTGGCTGGCTAAGTGTTCCAACTTTGAAAAATTTCTGAACCTCCTTGCATATATGTCTTGAGCGGGCTGGTTCTCTTGTAGGTCACGGCTCCCCTTCCTGAGGTGGACCCCCTTCGTTCCGACGTGGCGTGGCTTCGAGGCAAGGTCGAGGCTTTAGAGGCCACCTTGGTTCGGTATCGAAAGAGGGCTCGCGACACTGATGCGGCCTTCCATTATTACAGGAACAAGTCTGAAGCCCTGAGTGAGGAGGCGAGCCGGCTGAGGAGGGCGATGGTGGATCGGGAGCTAGGGGGCGTTGGTCTTGGATACACCATGTCAAGTTCTTCGGTGCAGAGGCCTTCCTCCGAGAAGCTTCTTCGCGATGTGATAGTGGAAAAGGAGATGGAGATACACCGCTATAGGACCATGTTGGGTGTTTCGACATCATCCTCGAGGGATCGGCGAGCAGAGGGGGCTCCCTCGGCGTTGCCACTGATGGAGCGCATTCGATCCGTGGATGCCCAGAGCTCCGTGGCCGGGGTGTCGACGATGGCGGAACCGAAGGATCGCCATGACGAGGAGAGAGTCCCCAGTCGTTTGGTCGGAGTGGTTCCTCCCTTTACCGGGTCCGAGGGGCCCTAAGTCGGAGATCCCCTTTAGTTTGAGATGAGGGGAGTGGTTCTGTAACGGTATTTGCTTGTTTTCTCCGTACAAAAAATAAAAGAGTATGAATAAAGCTTTCATTTCCTTCTTTGCTCTGGTTATCGGGGTGGTGAAGGGTGGTTTAGGCGAGGTCGGGCTCCGCTGATTCGTGAGGAATCGATGCGGGGCGACAGGGAGACCTCCTGCCCGTTGCTGGGTCGCACCTGCCGAGGCGTTTTGGGGATGAGACCCGAGGGAGAACCTTGATGCCGCCCGCCTTGCCCGGTACCGGGTCGGCGTTGCCGAGGTATTTAACTTTTGACAGAAGAGACTTCTTTTATACCAGACTGAGGGGGGGGGGGTCGCCGAAGCGGCCCTTTACACATGAATGTTTACAAAAACTTTTAATTTACTTAAGCCACGCTGGAGCCTAAGCTTGCTCTCCCCGGAATTTCATGAGGTGCTCAGCGTTCCAGGGTCGGCTGATGGGTCGGTCATTCATATCCGTCAGTCGGTATGTACCCGGGCGTACCGCCTCGACTACGCGGTACGGGCCTTCCCAGTTGGGAGCCAGTTTCCTCTTCTTGGTCGGGTCAGAGACGGATAGCTTTCGCAACACTAGGTCCCCTGCCTGGATGCTGGTGGGGCGGACTTTCTTGTTGTAAAATCTCTCGATCCGTTGCTGATAAATACTCCTTCGGACCGCGGACTTTTCTCGTACCTCGGCGACGAAGTCTAGGTTAGCCCTCAGGGCGGACGCGTTGTCGTCTTCATCGAAGGCTATGATCCGGGGGGAAGGCAATCCGACTTCGACGGGGATGACTGCCTCAGTCCCATAGGTCAGATTGAAGGGTGTCTCCCCTGTGGGGATCCTCTGCGTGGTTCGGTGTGCCCATAGTACGCTGGGCAGCTCCTCCACCCAGAGCCCCTTGGGGGAACTGTCAAGGCGCTTTTTGAGGCCATCGAGGATTTGCCTGTTCGCATTTTCTGCTTGGCCGTTGGATTGAGGGTGGCAAATGGCGGAGAAACGTTGCTGGATGCCGATGTCCTGACAGAAAGATTGGAAGTTTTGCCCTTGGAACTGGGTTCCGTTGTCCGTGACGAGGATTCGGGGGATCCCGAATCGACAAATGATGTTCTTCCAGAAGAATTGTTGCACTTGGCGTTCGGTGATGCTGGACAGCGGTTCGGCTTCGATCCACTTGGTGAAGTAGTCGATGGCGACAATCAGGAATTTCTTCTGTCCTACCGCTGGGGGGAAGGGCCCCACAAGGTCCATTCCCCACATGGCGAAGGGCGTAGGGCTCGCCAAGGATCGGAGGTTGGCTTGAGGAAGCCTTTTGATGGGAGAGAATCTTTGGCAGGGGCCGCACCTTTTGACCAAGTCTTGCGAGTCTTGGAGCATGGTGGGCCAATAGTACCCTTGATTCAGAGCCTTTCGGGCAAGCGTCCTACTCCCCATGTGGCATCCGCCGATCCCCTCGTGCAGGTCTTTGAGGACGTAGCTGGCCTCGTCCTTGGCGAGGCAGCGGAGGTAGGGTTTGCCGTCGGCCAGGGTGTACGAGCGTTTGAAGAGGATGTTATCGATTATGACGAACCTTTCCGCTCGGATTCTGATTCGCCTGGCCTCGGCTTTGTCTTCAGGAAGCTCGGCCTGGCTCAAGAATTTTCGGATGGGAGTGGTCCAGTCGTCCGGGCTGGTTCCTTCTTGTACGCACATTGCTTCCGGCTCTGGGCTAAGGATGCTTGGCTCCAAGAGGACCTCGACGAGCACCGTACGATCGAGGCCTTCAAAGGAAGAAGAGGCGAGTTTGGATAGCGCGTCGGCTTGGGCGTTCTGTTCCCTGGGGACTCTGACAACCGCAGTGTTGTCGAAGAGCGCCAAGAGCCGTCGGACCGCCGCCAAATATCTCACCATTCGGTCGTCGCGGGCTTCGTACTCTCCGTTGATCTGGTGGATCACGAGTTGAGAGTCGCTGAACGCCCGGATTCGCTTGGCACCGGCTCGGTGGGCGAGGGTCAGTCCGGCGATCATGGCCTCATATTCTGCCTCGTTGTTGGAGGCGGGAAAGTTGAGGCGCAGGGAGTATTGAAGTAGGAATTGGTCGGGGCCATGAAGGATGACGCCCGCCCCACTCCCCGTTTCGCAGGATGAGCCGTCAACAAAGACCTCCCAGGTCAGATCCGGCTCTTCTACGTCAGGTTGCTCGGAGACAGTGCATTCAGTTATGAACTCGGCGAGGGCCTGCCCTTTAATGGCTGCCCTGGGATGATAGCTGATGTCGAACTGGCTCAGCTCGATCGACCACTTGACTAATCGGCCGGAGTTTTCGGGCTTGTGGAGGACGGTCTTCAGCGGTTGGTCGGTCAGAACTCGGATGGAGTGGGCCTGGAAGTAAGGTCGGAGTTTTCGGGCTGCCATAACCAGGGCATAGGCTACCTTTTCTATCTTCGCGTATCTCGTCTCGGCCGGGTGTAGCACTTTGCTTACATAGTACAGGGGTTTCTGAACTCCTGCCTCCTCTCGGACGAGGACGGCGCTGAGGGCGTGGTCCGAGGCGGACAGGTAGAGCCAAAGCGGCTCGCCTGGTTCGGGCTTGCTGAGGAGAGGCGGGTTGGCGAGGTACCGTTTCAGCTGTTCGAAGGCTTCTTGTTGAGGGGTACCCCACTCGAAGCCCCCTTTCCCGCGCAAGGCCTTGAAGAAGGGGAGAGATTTCTCCCCTGACTTGGAGAGAAAACGGCCGATCGCCGCCAACCGACCCGTGAGCCTCTGAACTTCTTTGACATTCCGGGGTGGGGACATGTTGATGATGGCCTGTATTTTTTCGGGGTTTGCCTCGATGCCGCGCTGGCTGACAATGAACCCTAGGAACTTCCCCGTGGAGACGCCGAAGGCGCATTTAGCCGGGTTAAGCCTCATGTTGTGGCGTCGGAGGACACCGAAGGCTTCCTCGAGGTCGGCGACGTGGTCCGGCCCAGCCCGGCTCTTGACAAGCATGTCGTCGACGTAAACTTCTACGTTGCGGCCGATCAGGTCCTTGAAGATTCTGTTGACGAGTCGCTGGTACGTGGCACCGGCGTTTTTCAGCCCGAAGGGCATGACACGGTAACAATAAAGACCTTGGTCGGTGACGAATGAGGTCTTGGGGATGTCTGGCGGAAACATCCGGATCTGATTGTACCCCGAGAAAGCGTCCATGAAGGACAGTAGCTCGTGCCCTGAGGTCGCGTCTATCAAAGCGTCGATGCGCGGGAGGGGGAAAGGATCTTTTGGACACGCTTTGTTAAGGTCCGTGAAGTCAATGCAGATTCGCCAACCCCCTGTAGCTTTCTTCACCATGACGACATTGGCCAACCATTCGGGGTAGGTGACTTCCTGGATGAATCGAGCGGACAAGAGCTTGTCCACTTCTGTTTTTATAATTAGTTGCCTCTCCGGGGCGACTTTGCGCCTCTTTTGGACGATCGGTTTAGAGTCAGGGAGGACACTCAATCGGTGCATGATCAAGTCTTCGGAGGTTCCGGGCATATCGGAGGGCTTCCAAGCGAAGAGATCAACGTTGCGGCGGACGCAAGCGATGATGCCCGCCTTCAGGTCCTCGGCGAGCGAGCGGCTCACCCGGAACCATTTGGACTCATCTTCAGCGTCGAATAGGATCTCCTCCAGCTCGTCCACGGGCTCGGGGGCGGGGCCGTCTTTCTCGGGTTCGAGTTCAACGGCGCTGAGGGGGAGTACGCCCGTGCTGAGGGGGGGTACGCCCCTTCTCCCTTTGAGTTTCCGATGGTGGGCCGAAGGTATCGCCTGGATGGAGTTTAGCCCGGGTCTGCCGAGGATGGCGTTGTAGGCCGCCTTGGCGTGGATGACCATGAAATCCAAGGACTCGGTCCTCTTGACAGGATCCGGTCCAGTGGTGACGTTGAGGGTAATAATTCCCTTCACCATGATCGGGACGCCCGCAAGCTTAAGCAACGTGCCTCCCGCTGGTTTGAGTTTCCCTCTGGGCAATCTGAGGCTTTCGAAGGTTCTGAGGAAGAGAATATTTACCGGGTTGCTGCTGTCAACAAGGATTCGGCGAACTTCGCAATTGGCCATGCTGAGGCTAACGACGAGGCCCCCGCTGCGGGGGAGGTGAATTCCTTCGGGGCCCTCTCCTGAGAAGGAGACTGGCCGCGGTTGTAGCTCAGGGGAGGGGCTGTACCGAATGGCGTTCGTCCCCTGGGTGAAGGTTCTTTGGGGAGCCTCATTTTCTCCCCTCACCGGTCCCCCGTGGATGTTGTGTAGGGTGAAGGGCGTATCCAGGGATACCTCGTATTCGGGATCCTGACCCTGGGTGCGGTTTGGGTCAGGCTTCGGTGTTGGTGATCCCCGGTTCCTATCATCTTGCCGACCCCGTGGGCCGTCATCCCTGTGGGTCCTCCTCGGATGGTTCGGGGCCGAGTTGGAAGCGGCCCTTCCCCAGTTGTGGGTAACCTTGCGGCTGAGGATTACTCTTTGTAGGTCGGGCTGGGCTGTCCCGCCGACGCTCGTTTGGGACTCCCGAGGGGGAGCCTTGTGTTTCGACGTGCGGGGCCCGGCTTCATCAGAGGGTGGGGGCGGGTCCCGTTGGTTGACGGAGGGAGCAGCCCCCTTGCCTTTGGAGGTCATGAAGATTCGGCTTCTGGAGCAGCTGTTCCCACAGACGGCGCCAACCTGATGCTGTTTATTTCTGGGGCACGTGTGGAAGCACCAGGTGTGAGTTCGAACTCAATTTGTATTGAAGGAGATTGCCGCTCGTCTGCCGACCTTCGGTTGACCTTCTGGGGTCTACGATGAGCTTGGAAAGGCGTTTGAAGGTTGGGCTCGGATCGGAAGGGTCGGATCCGAGGTCTTGTGTACCTGCAGACGGTCCTGAAACACCGGGGTTTGTCCCGGTGGCGGACCCTCCGACGCTCTAGTCAGTCTCTGTGAGAGAGTAGCAATAACTAGGTATATTTAAGTGGTAAAAGATTGATTACCTCCAAAAGGTGGATGAGGGTTTAGTATTTATAGAGAATCCCAACCGGGTTTGGTTCCGAAAGCCCATGGGCCTGACGTGGCAGAAGGCCCAGGGGGTTTAGGGCGGTTGCGGTGATACCAGGAGTGGTATAGGGCTGACGTGGCGAAACCCTTGGCGGTATTTGGAGCTGACGTGGCCCATCGTGAGTCCTCTGAGTCTCTGGGGGAATCGGAGGGCCTAGGCTGCGCCAGGTCACCCCTCCGCCCCGCCAGAGAGGGGGGACGGCATGAGGGACTGCTCCGGATCGGACTCCGGGGGATACTGAGGCTCGTCAGTACGAGGAAGCAGGCACTGTGGGGGCAAAACACGAGGTTCGGCGCCGACCCTGAAGGGGTCCGGAGCCGAGCCAGGTCGGTATTCTTGCTTTTCTGAATAGAAATTGTATTGGGCCTTGGATGGGCCTCAGGCCATTTTTACACTGTCACACCAGATAATGAGTTTTTTTTAGGATGGAGAAAGCTCATATCCTGACCCTCTAATCAAATCTGATGTGAGGCTGATATTTGTGATTGGTTTTTAAATTTGGTGGGTAAGATACCGCCAGAAAACATGTAAGAAAGTTTGAAACACCGGGAGTTTTCCCGTCGACAGACCCTTCGACTATTAAGTCGGTAAATCAGAGTATTAACTGGGTTTTAGTGGACAAAAGTTGATTACCTTTGACTAGTGGATGGAGGAGAGTATTTATAGACTTGGGATGGAGAGCATGATAGAAAAGATCCCTGATTTGATTGGAGATCCCCCTAATCAAGGGACCAAATAAGTTATTCCATTCATGATTTGGGGAGATTTGACTAACAATTATAATTAGTTGGAAATCCCCATTTCTTAGATTGTAAGTCGATTGATCTAGTTGAGCTGATGGCTCTGGAGACGGCCCATGTTCTCATAGTAGGTCTGCTGCAGATGTAAAATTATTGTACTGCCATTGGATGCTTTGAGATGTGCGCCAAAATCATGTGGCTTCGATTTTACCCGTATCAATCAATATATTGATCTACATTATATAAAGTCAGCATATTACTTTGAGTAGTTTGAAACACTATTTGGGACAAAAGTGTAAGTATGTCCATGTGATTGAAAGTTGAATACTTAGGGGTATCTCTAACTATGGAGTTGATTTTCATAGATAGCCTGCATCAAGGTGGTGTAAGACTTATTAAGGACATCACATTTTAGGCTTGATCCTATTTTTCAAATCAACGTATTTGTTAAAATTTAAACCTCCCGCTAATGAAACCAGGTGGCACTGCAACTTTTCGACTAAAAAAAGAAGGAAAACATGTATTTAAAAAAAATTTACTTTAATTCAATTAGATATTACATATTATCTACTACTTTTTTGATTGAAAACAAATCTTGCTCTAAGTTCATTATGTGCGAAATATTTTCTTAAAACAACTAACTTCCAAATATTTGATCCCAAAACAAAAGGATTGAGGTTTAAGTTTTTTTAGGTAAACAAAAATATTATAAAAAGTAAAAAAAAAAAACTTATAAACTAAAAAAACCCTATATCTAAAGCCCATGGACACCACAGGTGCCCTCTTCCAATAAACTAGCTGTTGTTGGTGATAAGGAAGTCTCACGCAGCTGATTTCTCACGAGTTGTTATCAGATATGCACTAGTGTTGCCGTAATGAAACATATGTGCTAATAAAGCTCACATCTAGTTACCTAGTAGATGGTGAATATCTTTCTAAGCAGGATCCTACAAGTCACAAGATAAAATTTGATTCACATTCACTTGAGAATCCCCCTCTAAGTAAATCTTCTCGCTATGGCTATTGAAGACGGGAGATTTAAGAACAATCCGATGGCCTCTCCTATCCGCCACATAAATGGAGTCTAAAAACACTGGTCTACCGCGTGAGAAACAAGTCGACCCAAGGAATTTTGAATCACAAAACCATAACCCGCTGATATCAAGGTTTAAATAATTGCAAGTATGAGAACCCAAACCCATTAGCTAAGAACCGGGCGAGACCCGCAAAGCCCAACCCGAACCCACATCCCTCAGAGCAATCCAGAATCCCCAAAACCAAAACCCCCCAAAAAGATCGACCCCTCTCCTTCCTATTTTTTTTTGTCGTACTAGACGACCTTTTGAAACTATTTGCGATTTTGGGTCAGTTCTCAACCTTTTAGCACTTGTGAGCTTGTCAGTACCACATCAGCAGCGTCCGATATTCCTATACGCGTCTCTTTCTTTAGGAGATCGCTAATGGGAATAGCGATCACTCGCTTGTTTTTTTTTTGTTTGGAATTTTTGTTTGTTGCCGCTATTCCCATTAGCAACCACATTATATGTGAAGTCGCTGATCATAATAACGACCTTATTTGAACTGTATTGGGATCCTTAGCGAATTCCAGATAGCTAGTTATCTTTGAAATAAACATTGTTTTTAACTGAGGTCGCTGGTCCGAATAACGACATTAGTAGATGACTAAATCTCCTTACTCTTTATAAGTTTTGCAAAATAATCACCCAACTAAGATTTGAAAAATTATCACCCAACATCTTCTCTCAGCAAAGAGCTTCAAACTAATCCATAGATCCTCATAAACTAGGGGTTACGCATTTGTGCCAAGTGCTTTTAAAGCATCGATTAAAACCGCTTTGCTTCCATGACGTTATAGGAATATGTAGGATAATGGCTCGATTCTGGTTCAGCTTGTTTATATCCGTCGTAACTGCAGCGATCGAAAGTTCCAGTACACCAGTCGACTGGCATATGGGTCTCAGTCGACTGTCCAGAGAGGAGTTCCAAAGGCTAAGGTTACAGCAGTAGGGTACATCAGTCGACTGGCATATGGGTCTCAGTCGACTGTCCAGAACGAATTACCAGTCGACTGATAAGGAGACCAGTCGACTGTAGGCGGGTTTATAAACTAGAATAGGCCCATTTCGAAAGGCACAGTAGTTTCCCTATAAATACACCCGTTAGGGTTTTGTAAGGAGTGACACCTCTATTCGAATTTTGCAGCCGTCATCTTTGTAAGGGTTTGTTTTCGCCCATTGGTGATTATAGTAGAAGAAACCCCAACCGCCCTGTGGATGTAGGCATTTGTTTTGCCGAACCACGTAAATCGTTGTGTTCTTTTGTTTGCTTGTTTCTGATTTTCGCTATTTCTCTCTTTGATTGGTGGTTAATTCGTATTCCGCACAACAAGTGGTATCAGAGCGTCGGGTTCGACCTAGAGGGAGATGGCGAGTGAAGCAGATGCAACCAAGGATGTTGCGGGATCAAGTTCTTCCAGAACAACGATTCACAACGCAAAATTTGAAGTTGAAAATTTTGATGGAACAAATAATTTCGGGATGTGGCAGTGTGAGGTGTTGGATGTTCTGGTTCAACAAGAACAAGATGTTGCTTTGGAGGAAGAAAAACCAAAGAATATGTCCGATGTAGATTGGAAGAAGTTGAACCGAGTTGCGTGTGGGACTATTCGGCTCTTTATCGTGAAGGCTCAGAAGTACGATTTGATGAGGGATACCATGGCTGCGGTGTTGTGGAAGAAACTCGAAGACAAATACATGAGGAAAAGTTTGGAGAATCGGCTGTATTTGAAGAAGAGACTTTTTCGCTTCACCTATACTGAAGGTATGTCTATGAACGCTCATGTTGAATCATTTAATAAATTATTGGCTGATTTGTTAAATTTGGATGAGCAAATTAAAGATGAAGATAAAGCCCTAATTCTGTTGAATTCATTACCCGAATGTTATGATCATTTAGCAACAACTTTAATATATGGAAAAGATACTGTTAAATATGAAGATGTTGCAAATGCTCTGTTGAATAATGAAACTAGGAGAAGGGATAAAATGGTTGATAGAGAAACTTCTGAAGCATTGATTGTAAGGGGCAGAACTGAGACCAGATCTGGGAATAAAGGAAACAAATCTCGTTTCAAATCGAGAGGAGTTTCAAAGGACAGAAAGATACCAGCTAGAGATGAATGTGCTTTCTGCATGGAAAGGGGGCATTGGAAAAAGGATTGTCCGAAGCTACGAAATAAGGGAATTCGACTGCAAATGTGACTGTTGATAATTTAGATAGTGATGATGATTTTTCCTTTGCTCTTGCTGCTAGTCCCTCGCTTTATCAAGAAGTATGGTTTCTTGATACAGCAGCCTCCTATCATATGTCTTGGAAAAAGGAGTGGTTTACTTCCTTAGAGTATATGGATGGTGGGGTAGTTTTGATGGGAAATGATGTGCCTTGTAAGAAGGTAGGAATCGGGAAGATTGAATTGTTAATGCACGATGGTCTTATTAGGGAGCTTTCAGATGTATGGTATGTTCCAGATTTGAAAAAGAATTTGATTTCACTTGGTGTTTTGGAGGCCAGTGGATTGAAATTTGCTAGTGAAGGTGGCATTCTGAAGGTGACTAACGGATCACTCGTGGTGATGAAAGGGAAAAGAAAAAGGAACTTGTTTTTCTTGCAGGGAAAAACATATTTGGGTCAGGCTGCCAGTGTAACTGAAAAGCCTAAACAGGTTGTTCCCGACTCTACAAGGTTGTGGCATATGCGACTCGGGCATGCAGGAGAAAAGGCTTTGCAGGGGCTTGTGAAGCAAGGGTTGCTTAAAGATGCTAAAGGTTGCAAGCTGGAATTTTGTGAACATTGTGTGTTAGGTAAGCAAACCAGGGTGAAGTTTGGTACAGCTGTACATCAGATAAAGGGTATCCTCGATTATGTGCACACAGATGTTTGGGGCCCTACTCAGACACCTTCTATGAGTGGTAGACACTGGTTTGTTACATTTGTTGATGACTACTCCAGACGAGTTTGGGTATATACCATGAAACACAAAGATGAAGTTTTGACATTGTTCACAAGCTGGAAGAAGAAAGTTGAAAACCAGACTGGAACGAAGATTAAGGTTCTGAGGTCAGATAATGGAGGGGAATACAAGAACGATCCGTTTCTGAAATTGTGTGAAGATGAAGGGATCCAGAGGCACTTCACAGTTAGGAAGACTCCACAGCAAAATGGGGTTGCAGAAAGGATGAACAGAACCTTACTTGAGAAGGTGAGATGTATGCTATCACAGTCTGGATTGAAGAAGACATTTTGGGCAGAAGCTGTTATATATGCAAGCCACATTGTCAACCGTTTACCATCTGCAGCACTTGAAGGCAAAACGCCTATTGAGGTATGGAGTGGTAAATCTGCATCTGATTATAGTTTTTTGCATATATTTGGTTGTCTTGCTTATTTTCATGTAACTGAAACTAAACTTGATGCAAGAGCCAAAAAGGCTATATTTGTTGGTTTTAGTATTGGTGTCAAAGGTTACAGGTTGTGGTGTCCAGAACAGAAAAAGTTAGTAATCAGCAGGGATGTTACCTTTGATGAGACCAGCATGATCAGCTCGGGACAGTCGACTGGTGATCCCGAACAGCAGAAGAGTGGGAGAGTTCTCCAACAGGTGGAGTTAGAAAAGCTTTCAGTTGAAAATCCTGCTCCTGCCCAAAATGAAGATGATGTGGTTGATACTGAGAATGAGGAAGAAATTCCTATCCAAGACCCTCCCCAGCAAGAAGAATCAATTGCAGCAAGAAGGCAAAGAAGAGATATCAAACGACCATCTCGCTTCACAGAAACAGTTGCATTTGCTCTTCCCATTGTTGATGATGAAGTTCCCTCCAACTTCAAAGAAGCTACTAGAAGTTCTGAAAATGCAGATTGGAAAGTTGCTATGGAAGAAGAGATGAACTCTCTTCATAAGAACAAGACTTGGGATCTAGTGCAATTACCAAAGGGGAAGAAAGCCATCGGTTGCAAGTGGGTGTATACGAAGAAAGAAGGTCCAAAAGACAGTGTTCGGTTCAGGGCTAGACTAGTTGCAAAGGGGTATGCTCAACAGGAAGGAATTGACTATAATGAAGTGTTCTCTCCGGTTGTGAAGCATCCTTTTATTTGGATTTTGTTGGCATTGGTAGCACAGTTTGATCTTGAGTTGACACAGATGGATGTGAAGACTGCATTCTTACATGGGGACCTAGATGAAGAAATTTATATGTTGCAGCCAGATGGGTATAAGATTGCTGGGAAGGAAAACTATGTTTGCAGGTTGAAAAAGTCTCTCTATGGGTTGAAGCAATCTCCAAGGCAGTGGTATTTAAGGTTTGATCAGTTTATGAAAGTGCAGAGATATTCCAGAAGTGAGTATGATCATTGTGTCTATTTCAGAAAATTGCAGGATAGCTCTTTCATATATCTGTTATTATATGTGGATGACATGTTGATTGCCTCTAAAAATGCTAAGGAGATTCAAAATTTGAAGAATCAGCTGAGTTTTGAATTCGAGATGAAGGATCTTGGTGAAGCCAAGAAGATACTTGGGATGGAGATAGCTAGAGACAGAGCAAAGGGCATAGTGAGTTTGACACAGAAGCAATATCTCTTGAAGGTGCTGAAACGGTTTGGTATAGATGAGAAAACTAAACCAGTCAGTACACCCTTAGCCACTCATTTCAGAATTAGTGCTTCTCAGTCTCAAGTACAGATGAAGAGAGACAGTATATGGCTAATGTACCTTACACTAGTGTGGTTGGCAGTTTGATGTATGCCATGGTTTGTACTCGACCAGACATCTCTCAGGCGGTGAGTATGGTTAGTCGATATATGCATGATCGAGGCAGAGAGCATTGGCAAGCGGCTAAGTGGATTTTAAGGTACATAAGTGGTACCACAGATGTGGGTTTGAAGTTTGAGAGGGATAACAATATTAGCAGACTATTGGTGGGTTATGTTGATTCTGACTATGCAGGTGATCTAGATAAGAGGCGGTCTACTACAGGCTATTTGTTTACTATGGCTAGAGCACCTATAAGTTGGAGGTCCAATTTGCAGTCCACTGTAGCATTGTCTACTACTTAGGCTGAATACATGGCAGTTGCTGAGGCCATGAAGGAAGCCATTTGGATTCAGGGACTTTTGAAGAGCTTGGGAATTCATCGGGAAAAGGTGGAGGTACACTGTGACAGTCAGAGTGCTATCCATTTAGCGAAGAACCAAGTTCATCATTCGAGGACCAAACATATTGATGTCCGTTATCATTTTGTGCGTGATTTGATAAAGGATGGTGATATTCTTCTGGTGAAGATTGGGACAGCTGATAATCCTGCTGATATGTTGACCAAAATTGTTGGGGCAGCCAAGTTCAAGCATTGCATGAACCTGGCTAATATTTTGCATGCTTGATGATTTGGCATGGGCGGTTGGGATGGTGCTTTGCTATTTGTTTGATTAGTATGTGTTATCATACTAAGGTGGAGTTTGTTTTTGTTGCGTATGATGATGAGCATTTGTTTTGGAGTATTTTTGGAGATTGCTTGGGCAACTTGGAAGATCTCGCCAAGGTGGAGATTGTAGGATAATGGCTCGATTCTGGTTCAGCTTGTTTATATCCGTCGTAACTGCAGCGATCGAAAGTTCCAGTACACCAGTCGACTGGCATATGGGTCTCAGTCGACTGTCCAGAAAGGAGTTCCAAAGGCTAAGGTTATAGCAGTAGGGTACATCAGTCGACTGGCATATGGGTCTCAGTCGACTGTCCAGAACGAATTGCCAGTCGACTGATAAGGAGACCAGTCGACTGTAGGCGGGTTTATAAACTAGAATAGGCCCATTTCGAAAGGCCCAGTAGTTTCCCTATAAATACACCCGTTAGGGTTTTGTAAGGAGTGACACCTCTATTCGAATTTTGCAGCCGTCATCTTTGTAAGGGTTTGTTTTCGCCCATTGGTGATTATAGTAGAAGAAACCCCAATCGCCCTGTGGATGTAGGCATTTGTTTTGCCGAACCACGTAAATCGTTGTGTTCTTTTGTTTGCTTGTTTCTGATTTTCGCTATTTCTCTCTTTGATTGGTGGTTAATTCGTATTCCGCACAACAGAATATATGTTCTCTGGACTCCATATTAGTGTTACAGAAACTGCATGCGGTCGCTAAATTTGGTTGTCGTTGAGCCAAATTTTTCCTAGTCAATATAGCATCATTAAGCACAAGCCAGATGAATATTTTAACCTTTAGGGGTGTCTTATCTTTCCAATTAATAGATAACCATTTCGGTCTACACGCTTGAAAGTGTAACCATAGTACAGAGACTGTACCAAGAATTTCCCATTTTTTCCACCCCCCAAACTTTTCGATATGGGCCAGCTGAGCATTTAACCTCTGCTAGTGCTACAAGGTTTTGTATCTCCTCCAGGCTCGATTGGGGTGCCTGACCTAGATGATGTTTAAACCCATATTTCCATTAACCCCTTTTCCACGCTTTAGCCACCGTAACGTGAGGTTGTGAGGCAAGAACATACAGGTCTGGGAATAAATTTTTCAGCAGGTGGTCGCAATGCCATTTGTCCGACCAAAATTTAGTTACATGAATGTTGCCAATGAATGATGAAACACAACTATTGAACGGGTCAAAGGCCTCAGAGATCCCTCTCCATAACCAAAAAGTTCTAGTTCCCACCCTGAAACCCAGGTGTCGCATTCCTTTCCCATGTAAATATGATTGGATGAACTCCTGCCATCCTTTGCCATTGTGATGGTACACTTTCCACCACTTCTTCCCTAGGAGGGCCAGGTTTATGTCTCGCAGATCGATAATTCCCAATCGTCCATGGATTTCCTTCATACAAGCTTTTTCCCATCTGATCAGATGGTAACCACCCATGGCTTCAACTCCCTTCCATAAGAAACATTTTCGAATCCAATATATCCTATGAATAACCCATCTCGACATTTCAAAAAAATGACAGATAATATGTTGGCAGATTATAGAGCACCGAGTTGATGAGGGTGACTCTCCCACCCATGGAGAGAGGTTTTCCTTTCCAACCGGCTAGCCTATTATCCACCCAGTCGATGATTGTGAACCAATCAGATTTCCTCAACTTACCTGGTCGGACAGGTAAGCCTAAATATTCGATAGGGAAACTACCAACCTAGCAGTTTAGGATGGTTTTGTGTACCCCGGTCACCTTTGTGGACAAGGTAATAGGCACTAGCGCAATCTTGTGGAGGTTCACCTTCAATCCATACCAAGCTTCAAAGCTGCAGAGCACACCTTTGAAAACGATGGACTCCACTATATCTCCATTACCAACAATAGCATATTGTCCGCATATTACATGATGGTTCACCCAATGCGATTTTCTTCCACTGCCACCATAGTGATCCACCCTGTGTAACGCCCCGAATTCCAAAATACACTGAATTCGAGATTCCACAGGATCTTTACACTTCATTTAGTACAATTTTACAAGGAAATTAAAACTTTTCACTTTACATCAGAGTTACATGAAAAACTTTACTCTTTACATTTTACAGCGGAAGCAAATTTTCAACATTTAAATGAATATACATCAACATTTGAATAATCTCTAAGCACCTATGCTTCTTTAATCTTTATCATGTCATTTACCCTGCATACAAAACTGTGGGTACGTCAGTTTATTCAACCGACGAACATTATACACGACCATCCTCTCTATGCCGGAAATAGTATAACTGATTTTCCATATTTAACAAACACAAACTTGTCACGTGTCAAACTAAAGGGAATACCCTATTGATGTCGTGTTGTGATTGTGCACTTAGTCCTTAATGCGGTTATTTATATTACATGACACTAATGCGCACTTGTTCGGATTCTATGCATCCCATACTACATAGGTCCGAGGGCAAGCCCTTAATCGTTCTTCATCTTGTAGGGTTCAATCCCTCGTCATGACTTAATCTACTACTGTAACTACGGTAAGTATCCTAGATGTTTTCTGACATACGAACTCATGTCTAGGCGCCCTGGAGGGAATCCCAACGCACTGACACATGACTCATCATGCAGGCATCCTGTGGTAATTCAGCTCCTACCATAGACATGACACCACCCGCAGTCGTCCAACACCCCACGAGCGTCGCCACCGGGACGATACTCTGGAGCAGTATCCACGCCCTATCATGACTCATCATGGGACATTCTGGGATAATCTCTCGCCGTCAATCCAATGGCCCTCATACTCAATGTTTTTCTCTTACTTTCATCACATCTTCACTATGTAACTAATCCTTAGTTTAATGAAATCATGAACAAAATCAATCCTTTAGAGTTAGCCCTCTCACTACTACCGGTCTTATTTCTTCCATTTCACAATGACCCAAACTTGGTCTTTTCAATGTCAATAATCATAATTCATCATTTTTCACTTGCCGGTGTGAGTTTTGGCTACACTATAATTTTCAATTTCAATTCATAAATTCACATGTCTGAGTTGTCATACTCAATAATATTTCTCTTTTCAAATCATGATTTTTAAATTATTCATGAGTCCATAATCATACATGGAATTCAATTATTCATCAAGTAATTCATCAAATATCTATTTCCACATTAAAATCACATCACTAAGTTTATGGTAAAAAATGAATATCCACAACTCATAATTGTCACGCTATTCTCCAATGAGAATAATTCACATCACTTCACATCATATAATTTCCTTATTATTCATATTTCTTTTCTAACACTTTATTTCAAGTTCTTTTACGAATTATAACCTCCACAAAATATAGGTGTAGAACCATAATTTTTTTTTAATCATCAAAACACCTCAAAAAAAATATTTTTTTTCACAACCTAAACCCAGGCCAAGACCGGGTTTCGAACCAACAACCCGAGGGAAACAAGCCATAGGCACAGACCACTAGGCCAATCGCGACAACGATATGAAGGAGGGTTGAGAGCTATAAATGCTCTCGGCTGCAATTAACTTAATTTTTTAAATGTGCACAAAAAAAATGTGTTGTTCACAGGATTCGAACGATCGATCTGTACTGAACCCCGCACATTGTAGCAATTAAGAGCATCCCGACCACTTGAGCTATAAGCTCAGGTTGTCAATAGTGCAACTCAAAATCTAATTAAATCCATTCTTTCTGTCTAATAAATTATTTCGATGTTCAAAAGCTTTCATTTGATTTTGCTTTTACTAAACTTACTGTAAATTTCCAGATTAATTATTCCCATCATAATTTATACTCCAGTATATTAAAAATAATTTTTTCAATAATTAAACACATATTTTCCATACAATTTGGTTAAATCATAAGCTACTACTAACACATTTCTTTTTCGACATTTCTTATCAAATTTTGATTTCAATAATCTCTACATCGATTCTCTGTTTTAAATCATTTCACAAACCCACAAATTATATTTTTAGTCATTCATCACAATATTATCACACAAGGTCCATTTAAGCATCCAAAACTACATTGTCATCTACTAATTTTTGCTTATAGTTCTTGATGCTAATAATAAATTTTTCTTTAAACAATCCATAGCTATAATCAATTTACACACAACTTAAATTAAATAATGGAAACACATACAAGCCATTGATTAAAATTCCAATCAATTAATAAGCCATTTTTTCCAATTAAAATGTACGCTTTATTAATCTTTTTCATGCATCATTAATTCAATTTAATTCTAGCATCCTTCCTAATTAGAAATACGGAAAATCACCCACCTTAATTTGGAGAGAATACAATTAGCAACACCTCCTAAACAAATTTCCTTGCCAAGAGAGCGATCCTCCTCCTCGCCGAAGTGCACACGCGCCTCCAAGATGCAATCCGAGCTCCAAAGAATGCCGACCTCTCCTTTTGATGCAAGCACAAACTCCTCACATACAATCTCAATCTTATAACTCACTTGCTATACTACTAATAATTTATTTTAAACTATAGGTTTTGGAGGAATAATTAGTTCAAAATAACTAGGCTTGGGGGGGGGGGGGGGTATTTATACTAAAATTTGGAGTGAATGGAAGGCTAAGATTAAACTAGGAGTTAGCAACAAAGGGCTAGGATTCAAGGAGGAGTTACAATAACCAACCGTGATCAAGCAACCACCACCCATGACTCCACTTGAAAATTTCCTTTCCCTCCAAAGATCAAAACCGGCCACACATATGCATGTGCACGTGTACGTGCAATGCACGTGCATGCAACTTGTCCCCATTTAACAAAAATTGTACATTATATTTTTCATAAAAATAATCTTTAAAATGTGTTCTACATTACAAGTTGCATTTAAAATAAAAATACTCATGGGCTTTAGTTTATGGGCCAAAATAATCGTTTATAAAAGATAATAAATAAATTAAATTTGGGCTTAAAGGAAAGGCTTTTGTTTATTTGAAAAAGACCCTTTATATAAAAATAATTAAAGAGCACATATGCATATACTCATCATCATAAAATAATTATAAAATTTAATATTACAAAAATATTGCACGTGCACACTACGTGCAAAATAGATAATTTTCATAAATGAAAATCAGGGCATTACACCCTGCCCTGCCTGCAGTTATCCAGCACGACTGTAAGCGCATCCGCCACAATGGTAAAAAGGAAAGGGGACAATATGTCCCCTTGATGAAGTCCTCTTTTGCACAAGAACATTTGCCCTTTTGAACCACTAACGACAATGAAAGTTTTACTAGTGGCGATGCATTGATGGATCCACCTGATCCATCTGTCCCCAAAGCCACGACCTTTAAGTGCTTCCAGAGGCAATCCCATTCCACCGAGTTGTATGTTTTCTCAAAATTTAGCTTGAGAAGGTAACCTTATCATTAGAGATATGACACTGGTGAATGTTTTCCTCTGTCGTAGCAACATAGCCCAAAATATCTGCCTTTGATGAAGCCAGTTTGTTCCATGCAGATAAACCTGTCCATCATCTGTCCTAATCGACTGCCGAGGATCTTGGTAATTATCTTAACCGAGAAGTAAAGCAGGCTGATAGGGCAAAAGTCTCTTACTCAGGTCGCTTCTTTTTTTTTGGGAATAAGAACGACTTCAGTGTAATTTGGTCTTCCTAATTTGAGTATGTGATCATGGAACTCTGCCAAGACGACAAGTAAATCATCCTTGATTTCTTCCCAAAATATTTGGTAAAACATGATCGGGAATCCATCCGGACTATGTGCTTTCTCCCTCCCCATCTGTGTAATTACATCACGTACCTCTTCCTCCTCTGTGAACACTCCTTTAAGGGACCTCAACACATTTGCCAGGTCGTTGGAGTTATCCTGCCAAAAAACTGTTCCGAGCGGAACTATAAAGCCTACATTACGCCTACGAAGTTTCTTGTAATAGGCCTGAAATGCCCTTTTGTCTTCCCCTTCGTCATGTGTCACCTTATTCTCTGTATGGACGGAGTGGATCAAGTTGGATCGACGTCTTACACTGACAACCTTATGGAAGAATGAAGTATTCGCATCTCCCTCCATGAGTCAGGAGATTCGAGATCGTTGTTGCCATTTTATTTCTTCAAGTTTATACAACTGGGCAATGTCATCGCTCATCATTAAAAGCTTATTTCGCACATCTTGAGATAAGTATCTAGTTTCCTCTAATTTCTCCAGCTCATCAATTCCTTCTAGGATCGGCTCCTTAGCTCTCCAAATATGCCCAAATCTCGTTTGATTCCATTTTTTTTAGTCTGGTGCGAGTCTACGTATTTTTTTGCACCAAACTGCTGCCACCTCGGTTCCCCGAGTTGGAAGAGCCCAACATTCCATGACCATGTAGTGAAATTCCTTGGTTTCCAGACAAACCTTTTTCAACCCTAAACTTCTTAGGTCTACAACCAATTAATTCGCTCGGCGATAGCACTATTGGCACATGTTCCGACGTTGGTCCTGGCATGGATTTAGCAAAGGCTAAAGGGAATTTAGCCTCCTAATCTAACAAAATTAGAGCTCTATACAACTTTGCTAAAATAGGGGCATCTTGCATGATGGACTAAGTGAAGAGCATGTCTGGAACCGTGATGTCAACTAGTTTCAGGCTAGTAATAATACGATTGAATTCGTTTCTATCCGTGTCACCTGAACCTCTACCGAAGTGTTCAAAAGCAAATATCCTGATATTAAAATCTCCTCCCACAATTCAGGGTTGTTTCCATATGAAACGAAATAGACTGGAGCTCATTCCAAAACGCCGTTATGGCTGCGACGTTATTAGGCCCATAAACAACTGTGATTAGTTGAGCCCAGCTATCAGTTCACCGTTGGAGCAGAACTGATAACGAAAAATTTATGCAGAATTCATCAAGGCAAATGAAAGTTACAAGATTGAAAGCCAATAGCAATACCTCCCGAAAGCCCCTGCGGACGGTCGGATTATCCATTCCTTGATCATACTAACACCTAGCCTCATAAGTTAGGAAACATGGATCAATTTGGTCTGTTGGAAGTAAAGTCGCTATTCCGATCAGCGACTCCGCATATATTATGATAGGTAACGGAAATAGCGACAAAAAAAAAAAATCAAAAAAGTTTTAAAAGAACGACCGCTATTTCCATTAACGATCTCCCTAAGGAAGATGGCGTTAACAGAAATAGCGGTAATTGTTGAGGTGGCCCACAAGTGCTAACAGTTTGAGAAGTGGCCCATAATCACAATTCACAAGTAGCTTCGTAAAGAAGCGGCCAAAAATTGCAAATAATTTCAAAAAGTGGCCCAGTACGGCAAAAAACTCATCCTTCCCTCCCCTTTATATAAACTAGTAATTTACACGTGCGATACACGTTTTAATAATTTAAAAATTAAAAATAAAAACTCGAGAGGAATTGAACTAGAAACCTCCTTTATATTAGTTATTTAGTTATATACGTGCGTTGCACGGATTGGTAGAATGATAAAATATTTACAAATGACACAAGGTCCTCCTCCCATTATAATATTAGAGATTAGAGATATAAAAAATAAAATATAAATCCCCGCTGTCTCCCATTTATTATCCACGCAATTCCCTCTTTTTCATCTGTCTCTCTCCTCGATTCTTCTCCCAGTCTCCACTTTCTCTCTCTAGATTCCCTGCCATGGCGGCCACCTCGGATCTGGAAAAGGCGGCGAAGGAGGCGTTCGTCGACGACAACTTCGACCTCGCCGTCGATCTCTACTCCCAGGCGCTCGACATGGACCCCACCAATGCCGATCTCTACGCCGATCGAGCCCAGGCCAACATCAAGATCAACAGCTTCACCGGTGATTCTCGACTTCTTGAAATAGTAATTTAGTAATATAGGGTTTTGGATTTGACCTTTTTAGTGTGTTGCTGATGTTTTTTTAGTTTGATATCGACTGGATTGGTTGACTGCAGTTTGTTAAGTTTTGATTAGGTCAATGTTGAGATATTGTGAAACAATTAGATTATTGTTACTTTTATTATTATTATTATTATTATTATTATTATTGTTAGAATTTTTAAATTTAGAATATACTTTTTCTTCTCCCTCTTTTTAAAGCAATATCTGGATTCGTATTGGGGGAAAAGTAATTATTAAATTTGAGAAGGCAATATCTATGCAATAGTTTGTTATATATACGAGTGTTTATATGTTGTGTCTATGCTTATTAACCAATTGTTCTTACCTGTTTTCTCGTAGGGTTTATCAATAGTTGCTGATAACCAAAGAGAATTCCTTTCATTATCTATACTATTATAAAAAGCACGGGTTTAGAAAACAGTTTCTAGATTGTTTCTGACCAGCTGTTGATTTTTTTAATAATTGATCAAGATATTATGTTAAATAGTATCGATCAATATATGGGATATATTTACCTATGTTTAAAACGATTGTTTATCGTGGTATCTATTGAGAGAATACTTTTAGTATATATATTCATTTAATACAGCTAACCGGCGGAGTTGGAAGAGTATAAAAAGATACAGATTATGGTCAGTAGGTGTGTTTAATGTGGAATAATTCTATTGTACAGAATAGAAGTATTTTTATTGTGGATATGGTTTACTGGTTCTGTGATTTTGTATGTCTAAATATTTATTACATTGGATGTAATTTAATGTAGAAAGTTTGTGTTGTGATTGTATTCTTTACATTAGATAGATTATATATATGTGATACAAAGTGTGTTTACGAGTAATGTAAATTACATTTAGATATATATTTTATTCTGATACGACAACCTGATATTTACTAATTATTTCATATATTATATAACTGATAGCTGATATTCTGTATGATGAAAAATTGTCATTCATTCATGATCCCAATATTTGATAGTTGAAACCTTGCATGGCGCTGATATGGTAGTTTTTAGAAACAATAAACTCACAAGTCCTTCCCCTTTATCAGCAAAAAAAGAGCCAAAAGTTTCCCTTCTCTCCCAGTTTCAAACCCTGTAAATGCACATAAATAGGAGTAGAAATTGAAAGGAGGAGGAAATAGGGAAAAGGAAGAATGTGGTCGTCCACTCATGTCAAATTTCAAAATAACAAATCGAAGTAACCATGATAAGCAGTACAGGGGAATACAAATATTGGAAAACTTTATCAAACAAGCTTTTCTGATTGGAAAAGTGGTTATATCTCTTTTTTTCTAATTTTTTTCCAATCATATTTCCTAGTTTCTGTTGATCTTATGTGTGATATGCTAGTTTTCCAAATATAATCAGTGTGTTTTTATTTGGTCGTAGCCTTCTTCGGGTGCTTATGTTTTAAGGCTAAATTACAAAAAACCTCACTGCACTATACCCCTCGTGCAAAAAACTGCTACGAACTTTTTTTTCACGCAAAAAACCTCCGTGAACTATGTTTTCAAAAAATCCAAAAGCGACGGCGTAACATCTGTTACCTTTTTCGACACGTGCACCGCACGTGACATGTTTTCGGACATAATAATAAAATAGGAACCTAGCTCTGATACCATGAAAATGGTATGTTATTTCTCATTGATTCACTTGACTGGATATACTGTCTAGTGTAAATGCATGATATATATGCTTGGGTTCTACCTGAAATATAACAACTAATACAACTACAACAATATATCTATTAAATCAATACAAAACAAATTAATATAGTTTATAATATTTAAGAAGATCATATCTAATCCACAAAATAATAGAAATCTCCATACCCAGTTACCTATAACATCAAGAATTTGCTCCCAAGTAACTATTGGCTTTAGGTGTACCTTAGAGTCGAATTATGTAATTCCTATATCATATCTATCATTCCCATCAATTCTCAATATGGTCTACAATCTAACATGCCATCAGAGCTGCGTGGAGCAAATAAAGTTTGACAACTTCCTTATTCGATGTAATGCCTTGAGTAAAGAGAGCGAATAACAAACTCTCTATAGGTTTAGAGCTGGACTACGAACCGATCTTAGGAACGAGCTAATTCATAGAAATGTGGGCACCTTAGCAGTAGCTTATGTTCTTGTCCTCGATATGGATTCCCTTAAATCAAGTTTCCACTATAAATCCAGCGATTCGAGAGATCATTCATCTAGAATGACCTCTACTGAGCCCTCATATTCTCAGTACCCCAACAAGTCTTACTCAAGCCAGCCTACTTCAAACTCTTATCTACCTATAAATAACAATATAGGTAAAAATACTGAAAGAGACTACTCTAAGATTAATCTTCTTACTAAGTGCTATAAATATAAGTGATACGGCCATGTTGTTGGCAACTGCCCCAGCCCCAGTAGGATCAACATCATAGAAGGTACCACTGTCATTGCTGATGATCCCAACAATGAGTTTACCTATAAACCTCTTGTAAGTGATGACTTCGTTGAAGAAGATGATGACTAGTCTCTCAACTGTATTCGGTCGATCCAATCACCTCCATTGAATGTATTTAAGTCACCCATTCCTTCTCAAGTCACTTGACAGCCCATAGATTTTATCCCTTTGTTAGATAAAATCATAGATTCTCAGAGTCTGCATCCACATTTGCATTCCGCATTCATGATTTGCATAGAAAAATTTAAGGAAATTAATGTGAATAATTTTAACTACAAGTTAATAGCAGATACTAGAAGGAAATTTAAAATTTTTGATATTGGTGACGAAGTGATGGTTCAGATCGTCTGGAACGGTTTTCAGCTGGACCCGTTAAGAAATTGAACACACATGCTGCAATCCATTTAAAACTATGCCTAAAATCAATGATAATACCTATGTCTTTGACTTTCTGAAGATTTTGGCATAAGACTTTCAATATTAATGATTTAGTATCCTATGAAGGTCCATAATTTAACCCTAGAAATTATTTTATAGATGAGCCTACCCTGCAGCCTATTGGTGAGATTCTCACATTTTCCTCTCTACCTGATACTATTTACCCACCGACAGAAAAATGGATCATATTTTAGATGATCAGATAATCTCTACTAGTGATGGTAGTATTTATAGGTATTTGGTGAGATGGAAGACCAAGCCGAAGTCGGAGGACACTTGGAGTGATCGTGAGGAGCTTCGGCGCTTGGATCCAGGTCTGTTGGAGCACTATGACAGGATCACTGGTTTTGACTCGACTGGGTCGAGCTCTTTCTTATCCGGAGAGAATGATGAGGACATCGTCTAGGGTGGCTAGTCCAGTAGCATAGTTATCTTTATTTCAAAAAATTTATTTGTTTTTGGGCATTTTAGCCATATGTAGTAGTTTTGCAATTTGCACCCTTTATTCTCTGCATTAGAATATTTTGGAGATTTGTATTGAGATTTTGTTTTGAGCTTATATATATACATTGAGAATAATGAGAAGTTATGCTATTATTAATTAAAAAAACTATTGTGATTGTTTTTGCTCTTTATCCATCTTTTTTGTGTGAGACAATTGAGAGAAGATTAGGGTTTGTGAGAAACTCTAACTACTCTCTAAATCCCCAAATTAATATCTAATCATAATCATTTCTCTCTCTAGCCGCCAACTCCCTCCCTCTCATCTTCTTCTTCTTCACCCTCACATCCCAAACCCATCGCCGTCATCGACCTCCATCCCTCCGCCGTTGTCGACTACCCCCCCCCCCCCCCAACGTCCTTGTATCGCCCCGACTGCCACCTTCCTTCTACCACCACGACCACCTCCAAACCACCCTCATCGCAGCCTTTCCCTCATCACCCGACCATCCCATCAGCCCTCCTTCACCCGAAACCTTTTCCACTCCAAATCCTTCAACTTCAAAACTCTAATCCCCCAATCCCTATCACATTTGACCCAATAAGATCTTTCCATTGACTGAGATCTTGTTGTGGGGTTTTCACAGTTGTGACTTGATCGTTGCTGTGCTCGGGATCAACTCAGATTGGGTTTTTGATTGCGACTTTTGATTGAGTGTTAGTTGTTGTTTGGTGTTGAGCAAGATTCAATCCAGCAGCTTCTTCCTCTCCATCTGTGGCGGCAACACATTCATCGAACCCCAGTAACTTCTTTCCACTTCTCCATTATTTGTTACTGCCTTTCGTCACTATAATATTATTTGAACTATCTGTTGTCTGCAAATATTGAGAGTGTGTGCTTCTACTTGCCAATTAGCGTACGAATCATTATTGCATATCTTACATGCTAAGAACGATTAAGTATATATATATTGATTATTAGTCATGAATCTTTAATTGGACTCGTTAATCTTATTTCAAAATTTGAAAATCCATCATACCAATTAGTAGTTATGATTTCTAATTTAACCGGCATTACATGATGGTGAACTTAATCTTTTAAAATTCTTGGAAATTCTTTACTTATGGTTAAGTTTACATCACAATCAAATCACCAAAAGTCACTCCGCACAAATGAAAATGAGCCCATAAAAGATAATACCCCTTTTTATCAAATTCCAAATTGAAATATGAGTTGAATACGAAACACAGAAAGTGGGTACATTTGAGCTGGGTTTTTCTGAATGGAGTGGGAAACTGGTGGGTCCTACTTTCCTGACAGAAGCAGAAGAAGTAGAAGAAGAAGAAGATGAAAGGGAAATGGGGAAGCAATTGTTTGCTCTTGAGTGTACGGATGAGAATAGGAATTGAGCGGAAGCCATGAGGATTTTGCGAAGGATTACTCTTTGATAGATCATGGTCTTAAGGTAGAAATTGGGAATAAGATTAAGGGTTATGTTGATTTGGGAAAAAATTGAGTTTTTTTAAACAACCCGAGTAGATGAGTGAGGTTTTGTGATAATATTCAGACAAGGGCAATTCTGTCCGATAATATGTCACGTGTGGTGCACGTGTCAAAAAGGTAACGAAAGCCGATGCCGTCGCGGAGGTTTTTTGCACAAGGGGTATAGTTCAGTGAGGTTTTTTGTAATTTAGCCTATGTTTAATTACTACATTACTATGTGTTTTAAAGTGTGGTCATGTTCTTTAACTTTTATTTTATTTCATTTTTTATGTGCAGAGGCTGTTGCAGACGCCAGTAAAGCAATTGAGCTTGATTCTTCATTGTCTAAAGCGTATTTGCGCAAGGGGTATGATAAATGTTATTGCTTTTTTATTTTCAGCTGTTTTTTGCCTGCTCATCACTTAGCCTGTTAGCTTGTCAGAATTCTGTTGTAACACATGTATCTAATTGTCTCTAGTCTTATCTTTCTCTTGATTGTTGTTTTATAATTGATGGTGGGACCATCAAGAGTGGGCAAGGGTGATGTTAAGTACATGTCTCTACATGTTAAACACATTGAGTATAGACGTTCTTCCTTTTATGATATATTGCTGTATCATTCTCTGTAAACGAAGTTTATTTCTTGTTTGATAGAAGTAATTCATAATTTTGGGCTTTGGTCTATTTTTTTCCCCAAGCTTTCTAATCGTGAATTATTTCCTTCCATCATCTTTTTTTGGACTATCCTCTGAACATTGTTAGTTATATATTTACTTCCCTGGTTAGGATATGTGCATATTTTCTACATTTTTGTTTATATCTTTCTAAGTACCGAGTGTTATTTACCGTTCATTTAGGCTAGTATCTTGCCTATATAGCATGTTCCTTTAAATTCTCTGGGAACCTCCTCGTTAATGTTATTAATATAATTACTGGCTCGATGCTCTATTACTGTAGTTTCAATACCTCTTATTGATTATTTGTTAGCCAGTTTTTTTTTTGCTTTCTTTGAGATCCCCGTCATTTTCTTACATGTTTCTTCTTTGTTTGTCGGGAAGTAACTAAATACTAAGTCCTTACGATGCTAAAGCTTCTCCTTTATGATTTGCTAACTCATGAATGATCCATGGGTTTTATTTTAACTCTTTTTATTGCTTTCTTTCACAGGATCAAGTCTGGTTAGTGAATGTTGCTCTTGAACTAGTTTTCTGGTCGCTGCAGTAGAATCCCTTTTTAAATTTTATTGTCATTATTATTTAAAAAAAAACATTTCTCTATCTTTATTTTACTTCAAATCTATACTAGATCTATTTGGTTTTGCTTTCCCCAAATTTTATTTTCTCCCAATTCCGAAGTCATGCTGGCATTTGACAATTATTATGAAGCACAACAAATTATGATTCTCACTATGAAAAGATAAAATCACAAGCTTACAAATGTAGGCTGTAAACAAAAAATAAATGAATGAATAATGGAAGAGGGGGGAGGTGGTCACTGCACAACGGCACACCCCCTACTCCCATATATAACAGTTTATGTGCCCAGTTTACTATATTATACTTTGCATTGAAATTCATCTTGTTAGTTGCCCCTTTCAATGTTGTTGATTTATTTTATGAAAAAAATAATAGTTAATGTTTATGTTGACAGTACTGCTTGCCTCAAGCTTGAAGAATACCACACTGCCAAGGCTGCGTTTGAAGCAGGTCTTAAATTAGCACCTGGAGATTCACGATTCACCAAATTAATTAAAGAATGTGATGAGCGAATTGCAGGTACGTTCTAGCAGTTACTTTTCTTGTTTCTACTTATGGAACTACCATTTCTATGCTATAAGCTATTAAGCATGGAACATTAGAAATTTAATTGACATAAGTATTTGTTTATCATCCTCCGAAACCTCTTAATATATGTGGATTATCTTCATGTGTTAATTTCTTTTGACTTGGGAAAGGGAGAAGATGAAGAATTATAGAATCAGACAAAGAGTGGAAAGAGATATTTTATTTTAATTTGTGCTTAAAGAGATGGGGAGATTTATGAAGATGTTATACATTGGATCCAAGCATGATGACTTAAGTGGAGAAGTGCCAGTGGTGTTTTGTGTGACAAACGTATACCTTTGAAGTTGAAGAAAAATTTTTATTGGACGGCTGTTAGACCAACAATGATGTATGAATCAGAGTGTTGGGCAACAAAAAAACATGTTCAAAAAATGTGGAGGAGACGAGGATGCTAAGATAGATGTGTGGTAAAACAAGGAAGGATATAATTAGAAACGAGTATATACTAGACATGCTGAAGGTAGCTCCAATCCAAGATAAGAGAGAATCGCCTTAGGTGGTTTGGACATGTCACACGTAGATCTAGTAGTGTCCCCGTTAGAAGAGTGATTTGATAAGTATTGGGGGTAGAGTTAGGGGTAGAGAAAGATCTAAACTAACTTGGGTGGAAACGGTGAGAAAAGATATGATAGCTTGTGACCTTACAGAAGATATTGCACTAAACTGAGCAGAATGGAAAACCAGGATTCATGTAGCCGACCCCAACTAGTTGGGAAAAAGGCTTTGTTGTTGTTGTTGTTTTTGTGCTTAAATGCGTTATTCAATGATTTATGTCCCAAACTGTGGAAATTACTAAATAGTAAATAGTAGGATCAATATCAAAATTAAGGGTTGAGCTCTTTTCTAAATCTCCTATCCACAACTGCATTTGATAAAAAATATGAGATACTAGCAAAGTTCAGATAGTTTAGACCTCTCTTGTTTTTTGTTGTTCTCCACATTACTCTTAGATTGTGAAGTATAGACATTTAACATGGTTTAGTGAGTGACTACGGCGAATAACATAGATTCGATTGCCTCCATCAAAATATTATCTTTAAGACTGTCAAGTATAGACATGCAACTTGATTTAATGAGTAACATAGATTCAATTGCCTTCATCAATATGTTATCTTTAAGAATTGCTAACCATTAATTAACATCGTATCCAGCATTTAGTCAGTATTTTGATAGGGTCCTATTGAGTTGCAAAGTTACCGATGACCGATTAAGCACTACACCTAACTGAAAACTTGGCCTCACTAATAGAGTTAGCAGAAAAGGTAGCATCATCATGTATCACCAGGCACCTTTTTAGAGATCGCAAAGCTAAGCAACACCTTAATTAGATTGTTCTTAGCAGAATTACTTGGATGTGGGAGGGATCATTTGGGAAATCTAACTGATCTAGATTTTATATCATTCTGTACCTGTTGCTCTATCTAAACGATAATGCCAAGGTTAGAAATCAAAGATCCATGTTAAGTGCCAAATAGCTTTTGACATGAACACCTTTAGTTATGTTGCTATGGAGATGGACTTGGATCTTTCGATCTGTGCAATATTCTGTGATATACCAAAACTCTTGTAATTGCTTACTGTTGACCTGCTGACATAGTACAAATGCAGTGTACATTCTTTGCTTGTAACTGGTGATTGTTGGGGTTTGACAATGAAGATGGTTTTTGCTTAACACGAAGGCAATTGTTGTGGTGCATACTATTAGTTGGCCACGATTTGTGATGGTGGTGAAAAAGAGGGAAGGTAGTGGCTACAGGGGGTATTTGGTTTCAACCATTCTGCAGAATATTGAAGCTTTATAGGATCTTTTATGTTTAGTAGTAGGCAGTCCGCATCTTCACACAGTTGGATCTGATTTTGAATCACGCTGCCTTAAGATTGTAATAGTTTAGATTGCTGTAAATTGGAGAAACCGAGACCAACTCTGCTTTCCTCAAATGAAACTTGAAACAACGTTTTGAGTCTTTTGACATTCGCCAAGAGAGTTTGTGTATACTATTGATTGAGCCAGGGGAATAGGTTATTAAAATGGAGTTGTGTACTTGAATGGTAGTAAATTTTGATCCTAAGAACAGAGGAAGTGGAAAGCTTTTAGGGTGGGCTAGGCACAATGCCAAAGTTGAGGTGATAGACACAATGCCAATGGTTTGATGTTGGCTTTCCAACCCACAGTGGACCTCTCTCTCTCTCTCTCTCTCTCTCTCTTTCTCTCTCTCTCTCGAACAAGGCCGGAGCCACAAACACCCACACCTATACCCCATATGTATATTGACTGGGGGTTTTATGACACTTGCATCACCAGTGGATCTTGGTAGCTGGCATCCCCAAAATGGTTGAGATTTGTGGTTTTTAGCCCTGGCTTGATCAGAAGTAATGGGAATTGAGGGGCTTTCAAAGATATATGGCATGTTTCCAGTATTGTTTGAATTTATTGAATTTGGATGGAGAAGAAATGAAGATTTTAGGATTTGAAATTATGAAAGTGGCTAGTGTTTGGATACTATATCTGGTCTGGGCCAGGGAGGAGAGGAAGAGAACGAGAATGAGAATAAGGGTGATGCTTGTCTAATCAACTGTTTGCTCTATAATATAGGTTCACTTACAGGCTTTACAAATTGAAAGGACAAAATTAAGACCAGAATTTGAAAATCACCTGTATCTTTGCTATTCCTATTTGATTGCTCAACTAATCCAAAGATTAGAAATTATTGAAAAGTAATTGATAGATTAGAAGAACATTCATAAATAACTGAAAAGTTAGATAAACCTAAATCCCAATCATTAAAATCTTAAATTTGACCCAAAATGTCCTTCCCATTGTGTGAGGAGGATTAACCCAGCCACTTGAGCTTTCTGCATCGACCTTTCACATGATGGCAAAGTCAGGTGGTTACTGATAGCTTATTTTGACACATTGGTCGTTCTTATTATTTGTTATCATGATCATTCATTAAGCTGTTCTTTTTTCTTTTGCAGAGGAAAGTGTTACTTCATCAGCAAAAATCCCTGATGTGGCAAGTACTGCTTCTCCTGTAATAAATGGATCTTCTGAAAGTGTTGGATCCACGCGGGACGTATCCAAACTATCTGCAGTCTCTGTAGCAAGTAAACCAAAATACAGGTAAGATTTATTAGCAGGTTGTGGGTTTCTGTAAAATACCTGTTTCTGTATAATGCCTTTGTACATGAATTATTTGTGACTCCTTTGTCTGTCCAGGGATTTCGCTTGTGAACTTTTTTTGGTTTATTTTTGCATATTTTATATTATCAAGATTCTATTGTTGTGTCATGCATTGTCCTGTAATGATCTCTGCTTAACTTACTCATATCCTAATTTTACTTTAAAGCCGTGCAATTTTCTTGGATTTAGTATCATAAGTTGCGTTGGTGATTGGAGATATCCACATGTTCTGCAAGTATGTTCATATGAATTGGATATTAATCATATGCGGGAATTATTGCAGTATACTTTCTTTACATTCATGAATACAGTATATATAGGAAATTAAAACTTATATCCATATATAACAAAGTACAAAGTTGAATTTCAATTTAAGTTTGGGAGATTTACAGATTGAACATGGGTACGATAAATGAAAAAAAATTAATATTTAAGGAAAATAGGTGCAAAAATTTGGAGTAGAAGTAGTTTCTTCTCAATGATCTAATTATCGCTAATATTATAATTAATATTATAATGAGAGAGTTGGGGTTGTCATTTGTAGACAACCTGTAATTTGTAGACAATCATTCAACCAACCATCTAACCTCAACCATTTATTTTTAAATGGGAGTTATATTAACCATTTATTTACTTAAGTGATGTTAGTTACCATAATACCCTCAAAGTTCAAATTTATTTACGACATAATTATTTACAAAAAGTGTCACTCATATAAAATAAAAGTTGATGCCACTAGGGGTAATTTGTAATGAGTATGTGATGAGTAAAGTGAGATCTCAGGTTCGATGCCAGATTATGTCTTAGTATTTACTCTTAAAAAATTATTAGGACGTGCATCGCACGTGCGGATTACTAGTCCGTTAAATGCTTGCTGGAGGGTATTAGTCCTTCAAAATAAATTTGACATCTCGACATCTCATGTGCCATTATAATGCAGTCTAATGATGGCAATTGGCTGATCAATTCAAAATGGGAAAAAAATTAGGTGGGTGAAGTGATTGATTTGCAATGTGTATGAGGTTATGTGCCAAAAGCCCAAACTTCAAGGTTTTATTGTAATTTAACCTAAAGTAGAAAAAAAGCGATAAAGTGTCGAGCTAAATTTATTGTCAGTAGATAAATACATAAAGCCATTTTTTGGCTATGTAGTAGTTGTTTCGAAAATTTTCTTCAATACTTTTCTTTTACAGCATACATTTGTAATTTATAAAGAACTATTTAGAAAAAAAACCAGTAGCTTCCATATGCATTGCACATTTATTAAGATTTTCTCTTAAGTCTATTAGAGCATCCACTATCGTTTAGGCTAAAAATTCCAAATATAGCATTTAGCATTTAGCATTCGTTGGCGAGCGTTGCTATCGTTTCTGCTAAATTTGGAAAAAAATAAAATAAAACAATATCAGACAGATGATCTTCATCCGTCTATCTTATTTTTTAAAAAAAAAAAATTGTAAAAAAGGGAAGAAGTGATTGGACAGAAGAAGATCTTCTGTCCGATTTTTAAAAAAAAAATTGTAAAATGGCATTTTCGTAAATAAATAATGGCATTTTCATAATATGCGAAAGAAAAGTTTAGTGGAGAATGATCGGACGGAAGAAGTTCTTCAGTCTGATTTTAATTTTTTTAAAATGGCATTTTTGTAAATAAGTAATGACATATTTTGTAATTATTTTAATGACATTTTCGTAATTTTTAGGGAAAAGTTTCTGAAAAAGTTTTTGGACGGAAGATCTTCCGTCCGACCATATTAAAAAACAAAAAATTAAACGGACGGTGCTTCATCCTTCGTCTTCTATATTTAGAAGTTTTCTAAAGCTGTTGCTATCTTTAGCGGTCGACTGTTCACTCCTGTTTTAAATTTTGTGTTTTTAGAGAACGATAGTGGAGGATTTTTTTTTAATCTCAGTTGCTAAATTTTGAGTTTTTAGAAAACGATAGTGGATGCTTTTAGAATGTTGAATTAGCAAAGAGGGGCCTGAAACTATTTTTTAATTTTTAGAAAATCACTTTGCAGTTGCAAAAACTAACTTGTGTACATTTAGTTTGGGTGGGGGTTTTGCAGGATATGTACGGGTTTCCCCCTCTTGAGATAAATTTAAACCAAAAAATTAGTAGCTGTAAATTTTAGTGAGAATTTTGATTGGGTTTGGTAGTTACAATTGCGCATGGTGGGGGACTACCACAGCTCTCTTACAAAAGCAATATTCCGCTCTCTGATTTTATGTATTTGTATGTGCAGGCATGACTACTACAACTCTCCTAAAGAAGTGGTATTGACCATCTTTGCCAAGAACATCCCTGCTGGAAATGTAGTTGTAGATTTTGGGGAACAAACGGTGTGTCTTGTGAAGGATGTTTTGTTTTCTTTTAAGCATGTTTCTTGTTTTGCCATTATATTTTTGCATGACCTTTCCTTTTAGTTACTTGGAATAACTGATGCATTATCTTGATCTTTACAGTTGAGTGTAGTAATTGATCTTCCTAATGAAGAACCCTATCATCTTCAACCACGCTTATTTGGAAAGGTATTTATTTTTCCGTTCACTCTTTATTTCTGATAAGAGAATTTCTGGTTTCTATGGATACCAAGCAATTAGGGGTAGCAACGAGTAGGGTTCGGGTTGGATCCTACAATATGCATATGCGGATTCACTAAAATTTATTAGGATCCATATGCTGATCCCTACCCACTAAAATATGAAGGATCCATTTTTTATCCAAACCCACTGAAGTTTTGGATTCGGATTATCCGTTTTTTTTCCTTTTCATAATGATAATAGTTATTGATGAGGACATCGGTTCTGTTTTATTTTTATTTTGAGATTTAGCCATATGTAGTTTATTTGAGATTTGTTCGATAGATTTGTTTTAGATTTGAGAGATTTGTTTTAGATTTGTTTGAGATTTTTTTGGATTTGTTTTGAGCCTATATATAGGCCTTGAGAATAATGAGAAGTTATGCTATTCTTTATTTTAAAAAAATTATTATGTTAGTTATTGCTCTGCATTCTTTTCTTGTGTGTGAGACCATAACAAAGCATTAGAGTTTGTGAGAAGCTCTAATTACACCCAAAATTTCCAATTTTATCCAAAACCCCAAATCCTAACCCTAATTAATTAAACCATAATCTAATCCCCCATCTCTTCTTCTTCGTCATCTCCTCCTCACAACCACCAAAACCCATCATCAACCCCGTTGACTTCCCCTCACCCCGCTCACGACGCCACCCCTCTTCCACCACAACACCATCACTTCCCTCAGATCCCCTTGTCGGCGACGCCGCTCACACCTCCAACCACCCCATCGTTGCTCCCTCTCCAACCGACCACGACTGCCTGCCACTAGCGCCGTGCCATCCCCTATCCGTCCCTCCATCACTCCTGCAACCCCCACCTCAAATTCCCTCAACTTCGAAACCCTAATCCCCTCCACTCTGAAACCCTAACCCTCCACAACAGCCATCGTCGACACCCTGCCGTTCCCGAGTGCCACCACCAACAGGCACTAGGGCTGCAAACGAGCCGAGTCGAGCCGAATATCTTGATGCTCGAGCTCGGCTCGTTTATGTATCGAGCTCACTTTCAAGCTTGAGCTCGGCACGAGCCGAGCTTTGACCAAGTTCGAGCCGAGTACTCGCGAGCTTCTGCCTAACAACCCACGTACCTTCAAGCTCTGGCTCGGCCCGTTTACGTTATCGAGCTCGCTTTCGAGCTCGAGCTCGGCTTGAGCTCGACACGAGCCGAGCTTTGACCGAGCTCGAGCCGCGAGCTCGAGCTCGACACGAGCCGAGCTTTGACCGAGCTCGAGCCGAGTAGCTTGCAAGTAGCTCGATTCGTTTGTAGCCCTAACAGCCACTGCCTCGATCCCGCACTCCCGCAGCACCGACAACAATTTCCTCTCCATCTGTGGCGACTACTCCCTATCTGCAACCTCGATAAACTTTTCCCACTTCTCAAATTTTTGTGTTACTGCTTTATCATCTCTATAATATTATTTGATTTATCTGTTGTCCACAAATATTAAAAGTGAGTGCTTCTACTCGCCTATTAGAGTACGAATCGTTATTGATTATCTTACTTGCTAGTCACACTTAGGTATATTTGTTGATTGTTAGGGTTATATTATTTAATTGGGCTTGTTAGCTTATTTCACATCTTGAAAATCCATCAAACCGATTAATAGTTTAATTTCTAACTTAATCTGCATTACGTGTTGATAAACTTAAATCTTAAATTCTTGGAATTTCTTTATTTAGGGTTAAGTTTACATCAGAATTTTTATGAAAAAAATCACAATTTGTATAAATTAATTAGAAGTTTCTTATTACATATTCAAAATAATAATATAAACATATAGACAACAATCTTTATGATAAAAAATTAAACTGATCCCAATATCTAAACACAGGTTTTGACATCTTATTAGAAGAAAATAAGAATGTAGTCGCTGTGCGTATACTAGTATTTATATTGCATGTTCAACATTTCGTTCTACTAGGTTTGGAAAAAAATATAAAACAAAATATCTAAGTACTAGACTCCATATGTATTTAGGAATACAACAACAACAACAACAACAACAACAAAGCCTATTTCCCAATTAGTTGTGGTTGGCTACATGAATCCTGGTTTTCCATTATGCTCAGTTTAGTGTAATATCTTCTGTAAGGCCACAAGTTATCATATCTTTTTTCACAGTTTCCTCCCAAGTAAGTTTATGTCTTCTCCTACCCTTAATTCTATCATCAATATTTATCAAATCACTCTATCTAACGAGGCATTACTAGGTATACGTGTGACATGCCCAAACCACATGAGGTGATTCTGATGTAAAACATAATCCTAAATAGAGAATTTCTAAGAATTTTAAAGGATTAATTTTACCAACGTGTAATGCGGATCAAGTTAGAAATTAAAACAGTTAATTGGTTCGATGGATTATCAAGAATTGAATTAAGTTTAACAAGCTCAATTAACGATTCAGTTCTAACAATCAATAATTATATACATAAGCATGATTAGCAAGTAACATATGCAATAAAGATTCGTACTCTAATTAGCAAGTAGAAACGCTCACTCTCAATATTTGTGGACGACAGATAAATCAAATAATATAATAGAGATGATAAAGCAGTATAACACAAATATTTGAAAAAGTGAAAAGAGTACCGAATTGCGATGAACGAGTTGTGAAGTTGACTTTGAACAGCAGGTGGCGCTAGGGGTGCTGTTGATGAAGCTCAGGGTAGCAAAGGCGGTGGCAGCAACAACAGTAGGGATGGGTGGTTGTCGGAGGGGAGAGATCGGCTGTCGGTGGAGGAAACGGCTTGGGAGAGGCCGCTGGTTGCTGTGGTGGAGGTGTGAAGTCGATGGGGGCCGAGGGTAGATTGAGATAGCTCTGGCGTCGGGGGTTGTTGGACTCGAGGTTGAAGGGATTTGGGGGGAGAAGGTTTCGACGGTGGTGAGGGAGAGGCAGCACGGAGGATGACGACGGTGGGGCGGCGAAGTGTGCGGCGACGAGGAGGAAAGGGAGGGGGTTGATGATGGTGGTGGTGCGGGTTGCAGGAGAGGTTGTTGGATGGGGACGAAGGAGAGAAAGATTGGGTCGGGATGGGTCTCGGTGTTCGACGGAGTGAGGATGAAGAAGGAGAGAGAGAGGGCTTAGGTTAGGGTTTAATTAATTTGGGAATTAGGGTTAGGAATTTGTATTGGATTTGGGGTAGTTTTAGAGTTTATCACAAACCCTAATAATTAGATCTCAATTGTATCACACAAAAGAGGGATGAAGAGCAAAACTCAACACAATAATTTTTTAAAAATCAAGAATAGCATAACTTCTTATTAATCTCAAGGCCTATATATAGGCTCAAAACAAATCTCGATACAAATCTCAAAATATTCTAAAATCTCAGAAATATTTTAATGCATGAAAGAAAGATTACATATGGCTATAATTCTCAAAAACAAATATGGTACTGAAATAAAATACTAAACTAAACAGAATAGATGTCCTTATCAGATTCTCTCTTAATTTATCTTGGATATGAGCTATCTTTACCATGTCTTGTATATGCTTGTTTCTAATTCTATCCTTCGTGGTTTTTCTCACATCTATCTTAGCATCCTCATCTCCGCTACACTCATTTTTGGGACCTGTTGGTCCATACATCATTGTTGGTCCAACAACCATCCTACAAATTTTTTTCCTTCAACTTCAAAGGTATACGTTTGACAAAACACCATTAGCGCTTTTCCACTTAAGCCACCATACTTGGATCTTATGTATAACCTCTTCACAAATCTCCCTACCTCTTTGTTATCTGTTGTTGTTGTATACGCTACCCATTAAGCTAACAGATCCATTGTGAGGGATCCATACCCTAAAATTCGGGTCAGATTCAATCATGTTATCGGGTATAATTGCCACCCCTACATGCAATTCAGTTTGCAAACAATTTTTGCTCTGATTATGCCCCTGTTTATTAATTTTATGATTTCTTTTTTCCTTCATCATATGGGCTTTTCTGCTTGTTTTAATTTGAAACCTTTTAACTTCAGGCAATTTTGTCTTTATGTAGAATGGGATGAATGCTTGTCCTTTTACTGTATCGTAAGGTAAGGTCACTGTAAGTCTATAATCAATTGAGGACCCAACAACCTCAGTGTTTGGGTTTTGGTTTATATAAGTGCACATGCTTTCATTTTCATGAGTGTTCTGTCTTTAAATGGGATGTTTCATTTTCCTTTTCAATGACAGTTTGTCCTCAGTACACATGGCCACTCAACCCCAACTCTAGTTATAATATTAGAGATTAGAGATATTCCGTTAACAGATAACAATAATAGTTACTGGAAGGATGAAACTGAATTTTTGTTGCTGTTGAAAGAACAAAAAGAATGAAATGCTTACTCCTCTACTTCTGGGACTTGAGAGCATTGGAGTGACACAGCTGAGGGAGACATTTCAGAGAGTGATGACATAGTAGGGATTTACTTCTGGATCTACTTACCTGTGTGTGCACAAGGTGAACCCAATTGCCACAGTTTGCAAAGGTAACTTCTTGGCGAATTGGTCACATCCTTTTGTCAAAGGATATGACCAATTCGCCAGTGAAGTCTTTAAGTTCCGCTTATTGGCATTATAACCAAGATAACATGCTTGGCAATTGGTCACATCCTTTTGCCAACCATTTTATTTCTGATCGGATAAATTTATTCCATCCATAATTGTTCCAGCCATGCCATTCTCGCCTCCCGTTCCGCCCCTCTGTTTTGTTCATCATGGTCCATCATTCACCCACCCCCTCCCTCTCCTTCTGTCCGTTCTCTCTTTGTTGAACTCTCTGTGTATAGAGCATGCGTCTTCTTTCCGTTGTAATAAATTTCCCATCTATACTTTTGAACTGTTAGCCAAGTTTTCTCAAAATTGTAAATCTAGTAAAAAGTGTTGTGCCTCATCTAAAAGGCTTAGGGTGTTTAAATCAATCATTTTGTGCATTGGTTTACTTTTGTACCATTCGTATCAAATACCTATGCTAAAATCTTTCTCTCAACACCCACTCCAAACACTACAGAGAAAAAAATGTGTGTGATATAATGGGGAAGTTGGGAACCAGAGGAACTTCTGCAAGCTTACGGGTCTGTTTGGTTGGAGGGGAATGGAGGGAAGGGGAGGGGAGGGAAGGGATTTTTTATTACTTTTCTTGTTTGGTTCAATTTTTAGGAGGGGAGGGGAGGGAAATGGGGGGGTGCAACACCCCTCCTGAGCCAATTTTGGCTCCTCTCCAAAAGTGGGGGGATTTGGAGGGGAGAGAAAATAGGGCTAATTTTTTAAAGTGGCATGACTAAATTGCCCTTTAAAATCTAAATCCTAATCTAATTAAAAACCTCTCTCTTTCTCCCTACCGACTGTTTCTCTCCCTAATTCTCAAAATTAACCATTTTTTGTTCAACGTTGTTCTTCAGAGCATATTCAAGACAAGCAAATTCAGCGAGATTATGTGTATTATGAAGTGGATGATAATGACCAAGCCGAAGGTGGTCGATAAATTTTGTGTAGTTTCAAGGCTGCTTGTTTTTTGTATTTATTATAAGGAATTAGTTTTATGTACAATTTGGTAAAGTTGAGCTACGTAGTCACAGATCATCATAGCATCCAACAATGTTTCCGATTCTATTGGCTTATAATTGTAAGTAGCTAGCTGGGCGCTGGGTGATTATAAGACGTTGATTATATGTTGAATTTGATCATTCTCTGTTAGCACCAAAATGCTCATAGCATCTCAATATTTATTTTTGTTTGAAACTTTGGGTGTTTCAAAACTGAAGAGTTTTTATGCTCAGTGCGATTGAATATTTTTTTTGATTAAGCTGCAATTGGTTATATGATTAAGCTGCTTATTCAGAGAATATGAAGTATGAACAAGCATGAACCATCACTAGAATAATGAGAAAGTGTCTAACAAACATAATTATCTTGAATTTCTTATTATATGCAAAAGGGTATAAAAGTAATTTTATTATAAAATCCATTCCCTCCCCTTGTGAACCAAACAAGAAAATTATTATTTTCCCTCCCCTCCCCTCCTTTGAACCAAACAAAGTTTTCATTAAATCCCTCCCCTCCCTTTCCCTCCCCTCCCCTCCCCTCCATTAAAATCCCTCCCCTCCCCTCCCCTCATTTGAACCAAACAGACCCTACAAGTGATAGGTTTGGGGATATTAGCATTCAAGCTCTTTTTGGGAAAGCAAATTTAAATATTTGTCAGTTGGGATTGTCTACAAAGATTCATTTTACATGAACAGTCCTAGCCAATTATTCCGTTGGTATCTGAGTTTTGTAAATGTTTACCAAAACAAGTACATATTTTTTCATGATTACCCTTTGCCTAATCCCTCAAAGTTTCCTTGTTTACATAAGCCTCAAACCAAACGAACTGTTCTTTTTCATTGGGAGGCTTAGCTCATAATTTAGATGTTAATAATATCTGATTGGGCAGTTAGATGTGGTTATTGTATATATCCCCTGGTCTGATCAACGACACATTTCGTCTGTTTCTCTTATTTTCTCTTATGTTCATCTTGCACGATTATGTATTGTAGTTGTTCTTTGGCTAACTGATCATGCAAATTTATAGTTATCAAAGAAATTCTGTATGTGGAATTCCTATATTTAACTTTCTTGTTAATTGTAAATGTGTTTTATGACCTTTTTTTTCTTCTTTTCCTTGGTTGTTTAAATGAACAGATTGTACCAGAGAAATGCAGATATCTGGTGCTCTCTACTAAGATTGAGATCTGCCTTTTTAAAGCTGAGGCAATTACATGGACATCTTTGGAGTATACTGATAAGAAAACTGTTCCCCAGAAGGTAGCTGCAACTTCAGGTAGTTTCTTGTACTTTCTTGGTCCTATGCTTTGTTCAATTTGCTTTTCATACCAATATTGTCAGACTGCTTAGCTGGTCCTTTCTGGTAAACTCTGGAGATCTTAACAGCTCTAGTTGTCTATGTGGCCTATTGGGTTAGAATTTTGAGTTATAGTTGGTGAGGGACAAGAAAAAGGAAGAGATGAAGAAAAGGCTAAATTTCACTTTACCCCCATGAGTTTTCATCGAAAATCAAAAAATGCCCAGAGTTTTTGTATTGGCACTTTGGCTCTCTTGATTTTGATTTCTACATCAAATTGTTGAATTATTATTTTGGTAAGCCTACCAAGATGTTTTAAGTTTCTAATTGTTCCATTATTTTTCGCACTTGTAGCCCCTCAGCAGAGGCCTTCTTATCCTTCTTCCAAGAAAAAGACAGACTGGGATAAGATAGAAGCACAAGTCAAAAAAGAGGTATCTCCATGGGCATAAATTTGGTTAATAATTCGTTGTTTCTTGAATTTTGATCCAATATTTTTTATTTCTTGAGAGCTTGCTTATTATGCTTGTGCATCTTATCAGGAGAAGGAAGAGAAACTTGATGGTGATGCAGCTTTGAAAAAGTTATTCCATGATATCTACAAAGAAGCTGATGATAATACTAGACGCGCTATGAGCAAATCTTTTGTAAGTTTTTACTAACTACATGCCTGCTTCAAATTTGTAATTTCAGGGCATCTCTAGCCTCTAGGGATAAACACTCTTTGCTTTAGAGGGAATGAAGCTGTGAAATTTCACCTCTTTGCAAGTTGAACCTCCAAATTTCAATTTTGGTCCGCTAAAATCTATTTGGGATTGGAACCTACTGAGAGTACCTTGAGAGTTTTCTAAGGAACCCTCCGAACTCACGTATTCACTGATTTTTTTGAAAATTCAAATCTTGAATATTATTAGGTTGTCAGTTTTATCTTGTGTCATTGTGACCCCTTGAGGAAATTCTCCTTTTTATACATCGTAAGCCATCTCAGAATTTGGGATGTTTATACCTTAATTGCTTACTGGTATGAATTTATTTGATATAGGTGGAGTCAAATGGCACAGTGCTATCGACAAACTGGAAAGATGTCGGTAAGAAGAAGGTGGAGGGAAGCCCACCTGATGGAATGGAGTTGAAGAAGTGGGAGTATTGATCTCATCACGAGCCATAACTGTGGGATTGAAATTTGGGTTCTTTTGTGCTTTTAAGATGGTAAGGCTCGAATTGTGTATTCTATTTAGTTTATTTTATGTAGTCTGGTTTGTGGAGGTTGCACTTTTTGAAGTTGGGTTTCCCAAGTCCATTACTTTCGGTGGTTGGTTTTTCATCATCAAAACGTGTAGTGCTCAACTTATGATAATTCTGGTTGGATTCTATGGCATAGTGATATCCTTTGATGTACTATTCGAATTGCATACCTGTAGAAATGTTTTGCTGTACTCCAAAAGTTTCACTTTCTTCTCTATCGCATGCAAATTCAACAATATTGCTGAATACCCATACTTGAAGGGAAAGAGAGAATGAAAAACAAAACAAAACCACAAACGCAAGCAAATACACTAGCTTTACAAAAATGTGCAATGCATGTATTACATGCAAGACCATCATTAGTAAAAAAAACCATATGCATGTGTGGTGCATGACTTTACAAATATAAGACAATTAAAGAAGTTTGGGTTATGATAGTAAGGAAAATGTGGTTTTGATCAATTTGTGAAGGAAGATCATACTTAGATATTCTTTCTGACAGAGTAAAGCATGTCTTAATATAATCGGTTTCTTTACAGAGCATTCATATATATATATAGTAGATTTTCCCGTGGGCACGTGCCTACGGCACGACTTCAGAACGATACAGCATATGAAAAGCCTTGTAACAATAAATCAACAATTATGTAGCTGAAGTTTAAATAGTATGACAATAATTAGTTGTAAATAAAATTCCCCATATATATATATATATATATATATATATATATATATATATATATATATATATATATATACACTTATGAAGTTTAGAGATAAGGGGTATACTCATTCGAATGAGTATACCCCTTTTACCCCTCTGTTATTCTGAAGAAAGGGCGGGGACAATCTCAGCCGTCCGATCGTGATCAAGATCGATCAGACGGCTGAGCTTCCCAGCTCCCGATAAGGGATTCAGCTTCCGAGCTCTTAATAGCATTACTCTCTCTCTCTCTCTCTCTCTCTCTCTATATATATATATATATATATAGAGGCAAATGCTCCATTGAAAACGTACTGTAGCGTGGAAAACATGAAAACAAGCCTAGGCCGTTGTTGGAAACAACGGCTTAGGTGGTTTTCACGTGTTTTCACAACATTTGCGTTTTCAATGGAGTATTTTCCATATATATATATATATATATAGAGAGAGAGAGAGAGAGAGAGAGAGAGAGAGAGAGAGAGAGAGAGAGTTAAATAAATAAATGAGTAGTTTTTTTTTTTTTGGGGGGGGGGGGGGATTCGAATTTGAGTTTTGGGAGAAAACTTTTGGAGGAAAAATGTGTTTTGTGAGGTTAGATCTAGGCCTTTTATTATATATATATATATATATATATATATATATATATATATATATATATATATATATACAGGTTTCTTCCATTGCAAACGCAAATATTGCGTTTGCAATTTGCAAACCACTTAATCCGTCATTGGCAATAACAGGTTAAGGCAAAAATAAAATTTTGTCTTATGCCTTAACCCGTCATTGCCAATGACGGGTTAAGTGGTTTGCACGCGTTTGCATAACATTTGCGTTTGCAATGGAAGAAACACACACACACACACACACACACACACACACACATGAGCAATGCTTCATTGCTTCATTGCAAATAGGTGCTGGCCGTCCGTGATCGAGTCCGCCCATCATCCCCATCTCACTTAAGTTGGGAGAGGTAATTAGAAAATTTCGTCCCAAATAACTCTTCGCCTCATTTGCTCTCTGACTCACTCTCAAATTTGAACCTAGGCTGTTGTTTGGAAACAACGGTCCAGGTTGTAAAAAGTACAAACCTAGGCCGTTGTTTGAAACAACGGTCTTTTATAACCTAGGTCGTTGTTCCTAACAACGGTCTAGGCTATAAAAGGCCGATGGTTCACAACCTAGCATAGGTTATAAAACATCGTTGTTCTCACAACGACATTTTATAACCTAGACCGTTATTTCCAAACAATGACCTAGACTATAAAAGGCCGCTATTGCAAACAACTCAACGGCCTTGGTTTATTCAACGAGTGGGGGCGATCATGCCCGCTGGATCTTGATCGATATGATCCAATGGCCACGGGCGCCGTTTGCACGACCTGTTTTTACAACGCCATTTGCAATGGAGCATTGCTCTCTCTCTCTCTCTCTATATATATATATCTCTAATATCTAATCTCTAATAATATTATAATGGAAGAAGACCTTAGTGTCATTTGTTAATCTACCAACCCGTGTATTGCACGTGCATAACTAATATGAAGGAGGTCTCAGGTTCGAGTCCTTACTATGTCAGATTTTTTACTTTAATTTTTAAAATAAATTAAATGTGTATCACACGTGTAAATTAGTGTAAATTACTATCTATCTATCAATCTATCTATGATATAATATATAATAACTATTATAATAGAAAAGTTGGAGTTGTAAATCTACATACTTACGTGCAACTCCAATTCTCCCATTATAGTCTTCACATTTAATTTTAAAATTATATAATCATATTTATTAACACATGCATCGCACGTGTAACTCAGTGTTTCACTTTAATTTTTTTAAAAAATAATACGTTCATCGCACATGTCTATTACTAGTATATATAGTCCCATTCCGTTGTGCACTAGGCCGCCGTGTGCACTCGGCCTTCCTATTTTCGTATTGACGATCCGAACCGTTCACATTGATCTACACATCTAAATTAGTCTAAATATGTAAAATCAAATCATTTGCAATTCATTTGTCCATCCATTGAAGTAAGCCGAGTGCACATGGCGGCCTAGTGCATAACGGAAGGGGTCTCTCTCTCTCTCTCTCTCTCTCTCTCTCTCTCTCTATATATATATATATATATATATATATATATATATATATATATATATATATATACACGTGTAGAAGATTTCTCTGTTTGAGCAATATTCCATTGTAAATCTGAGTTACCCTATATATATTATGGGTAATTCTCAGTTACCCTATATATATTATATATTATGGGTAATTCTCAGTTACCCTATATATATTATGTGTTTGTTAAGACAGTTAATGTCTGCCAATTAATATATATGTAAAAACATGTTCTATATTTTGTAAAATAAATCACAAGATAATTTAGTTTTTTTTATATCAAGTGATTCTCCTTCAATTGAAACAAAATTAGTGGCTCACATTTACCATTTCAAAAGATTTTTTCCCTCCAAAACTAATTTTTTTTTCCCCCAAGCAAAAATCATCATCACTTTATTACTATATCTCTTTCATTTCTTCACCTTTTCTGAGTTTGTTTTATTAATCTCTTATTAATGAAACAGGGTGGCCATACTCCACCTTTTCTTAAAAAAAAAAAAATCTCATCAAAAGTTAAATTTCATCAACTTGCACTCTCAAAGTTCTAAGAATTTGGATTTTACACCTTATTTATAATTATTTTTCAACATTTGCTGATAAAAATATGGACTTTTATTTACAACTAATTGTTGTCTTACAGTTCAAACTTGAGCTACATAAATTACATGATGTAAGTTTCAGATTAATCCATCCGAAATGCTAAAAAGTAAATGTATCCTCTACTCTTTAAAATTTTCAAAAATTTTATGATATATTTTACTGGTTATACCATTTTTCATATACTGCATCGTTCCTATGCACGTGCCTACGAGCAAACCTAGTAAGTAAAACAAATTAGTAAAAAAATATAGTACAATCTACATTTCTCATTGTAAAAAAAAATTTGTACTTCTCATAAAAACTTCTAAACTCAGTGAGGAAAATCATTTTTGGCCTGTTAAGAAAAAATAGTTCCATAATATATTAATATTCATATACTATGGAAATGATATTTACCAATTATATTCCACCCCAATTATTGCACGATTTTCCCCCGTACTGACCCACTTTTTAAAAATATTGATCAAACTAACATACTTTTAAAAATATTTACCAAACTGATCCAGTTTTATACACATCATTGTAAACACTATTAGTAATAACAACATATGTTATTTTGATGTCGTGCCAATAACGACATCTGTAAATAAAAAAAAATCGTTGCCGCTATTGAAACTAACGACATCAGTATATTTCGCATTTACTTAGAGGTCTTCTAATTTGAGAAAAAAATTGTAAGTGAAAAATCGCTTATAACTGATGCCGCTATTCTCAATAACAACATCATTATAACAGATGTCGCTATTGACAATAACGGCATAGTATAATCTACAATATACTTCAAAGCAGTCCATTAGCGCTAATAGTTTCGAAACTGGCCCGTAATCTCAAATATTTTTAAAAAATGGCCTATTGCGGCAAAAAACTACTTGAATCGACGCGTCTTGTTCTCGATTTCTTTCTCTACTCTTCCTTTTCTCTCAAAAATCCCCAAATTCTCCAAACCCTAACCCTAGAATTTCCCCCAAATCCCACCATGCTCCTCTCCCCCGGCCACTCCCCCCGTCACATCTCCACCCCCAATTCCAATACCAGTCGCACCCCTAATCCAAACCCTAACCCTAATTCGAGAAAGCGAGGTCCTTCTGTCCTCGACGAGGACTCCTACGTCGCCGCCATCGAGCAGATAATCGAGCGCGACTTCTTCCCCGACCTCCCCAAACTCCGCGACCGCCTCGACTGGCTCGAGGCCCTCCGCTCCCACGACCCCGTCCTCATCCGCGACGCCCAACTCCAAATCCTCGACCGCCGCCGCCAACGCTACAAAACTCTAACCCAAACAACCCCCTCCTCCCAAAGATCCCACCTTGGCGGCGGCTTCTCTGCCACCCCTTTCGGCTCCGAACCCACCCCGTCGCAAAACCCAGTTCCACTGCCCACAGCTATTTCCGATGACGTCACCAATTGCAATTTAGACGACTTTTTTCAGCGGTATACGTCTGAGGATAACGAGAGTTTCAATAAGATCTTGGAGAAGGAGAATCGGAAGAGGAAGGAGAGGTTTTCGCATTTGTTAGAAGGGGAAAAACAGCAAACTTTTGCTATAGAAGGTTCGTCGGAGAGGGATAGGATTACGGATGGGTACGGGACTTCGGGTCAGCCAGTGAGCACTTTGGACGGGTGGGAGTATACGGCGAAGAATCTTTTGATGTATAATCCGTCGGATAAGGGGGAAGTGCCGTTGACTGAGGAGGAGAGGGCAGTGAGATTGAAGGGGCTTACGAAGGAGATTAGTAAGCCGAATACGCGGCTTCATGGGAAGGATGTTGGGGAAGGGGTGAAGGAGGAGGAGGGTGTGGAGATTCTTTATAATATGGTGCCAGGGACTACTCCAGCTGGTGCGGCGTGGCCGTTTGCGGATAGGGATGCGGAGAAGGGGAGGAAGTATGATTTGGAGGATTTGAAGAAGACGCCGAATCCATTTTTTGTTGAGTCGGGTAAAAAAGCGGAGAATGGGTATAGTTTTGTTAGTACGCCGTCGCCTGCTCCGGGGGTGGACGAGTCACCTTTTATGACGTGGGGAGAGATTGATGGTACGCCGTTGAGGTTGGATTTGGACGAGAGTTCGATTGGTGAGGGTGGGAGTAGCGAAAGGCCACATTTTAGGATTCCGTTGCCTCCGACAAGAGATGTGAAAGCGCATTCTTTGTCGAGGGAGGCGGCAAGGAAGTTGAGGGACAGGTCGCAGATGTTTAGAAAGCCGCCATTGCCATTGCCGTCTCCGGCTAGAGGTGGGAGTGCTAGTCCGAGCGTTCGTACTCTTTCTCCGGCTGCTCAAAAATTTGTGAGGAATGCGATTGCTAAGTCCTCGAGGACGGTGGATGAGACTCTTAGGGCGAGTTATAAAGGTTCGAGTCCTGTTGTGGAGACACCAAAGGAGAAGATGACGAGGTTTTCAAGGGATGGGAGTCTTGGATCGAGGTCTCCTTCTGCAAGACCCAGAACGTTGTCTTCTCCATGGTGATGTATGCTCCTTTTCTTGTTTGTCTCCTTTGTTTTAGGTTTGCCTTAACATGTCTTGGTAGTAATGTTATGTATGGATGAATGAGAATGTTATATAAATGAAAGATATTATTTCAGTTTGTCACAAATTTTGTGTCACAAGTTTTGTGGTTATATGGCATTTAATTATTATTGCTGTTAGTTTACGGCCATGTAGATTTTTATGGGGAGAAGTATGGAATCTTAAACTTTGGGGGAGTTGCATTTTTCAAGGTGGACAGTTTGAGAACAAAAATTCTATTATACAAATGATTTAGCTCGTTTCTCCAACTCCACTAAAATGAATTTTGGTATAATCTCAATTTTATTGACAAGTGCCCCCCCCCCCCCCCCCCCCCCCACACACACACACACTAATTATTAGAATTAACCTCATTTCATAAATTCTGAAAAGTCTTAAGCATAGTCTGTAAGTCTTCTTGTTTCAACTGGTCTTTACGTTCTTTACCCCTTTTGAACTGGTCGTTATCCTCGTTATGAGTCCATGTTTATTTTTCTGTTTTCCCCCTTTTGCAAGGCTTTGTTTTAATCAATAAGATTTTTTAGCCACCCTTTTAGTAAAGCAATGAGTACATAATTAATAGAATTGTCTAATCCCTTCAATTTTGCTCTAAGGTCAATTCCTGATGTCCACACGTACATTACTTATAAAGCAATTTACAAAACGAAAATTGAAGTTCTAAAATATATAGCGATAAAAGCAATATGACATGATCATGTTTACTACGTATCAATTTGAGTTTTGGAGCAAGGCGAAGGCCTTGCAGAAAGCTAATGCTAGAGTAGGGAACTAAAAGTGGGTCTTTACTCGGCTTTTAAAATGCATTGCAGTAATTTGAATTCATGTCTGCTAAAAGGTGATATGATTTGAATGATTTACAGGATGTATATTGCACACTGAAATATGGGGATGTAGGTGATATACACTTGTTTTCTCCTTATGAGTTCTTAATTGTAATTTTAATTGACCTAAAATTAACTGCTGGGAACTATCATGCTCGTGCTGGGTAAGTTAATGCCTCATTGATACCCATAAGATTAACCAGAATTCCCTTTTGTCAACTCGTTTATATTGTTTCTGGTGCCCCCCGTAAAACAATGGTTTAAATCTTTGACTTCTTGCATTTTCGGGATGACCCTTTGTCATGTTGTTTGCCGATTGGATTAGGATTAAGGTAGTTATAATATTGAAGTGTAAATATCAAGTGAAGCGGTGGAACTTGATGGGTCTAGGAGTTAGTAGGATGGCAGCATAATATAGGAATCAAACTTAGGTGAAAATGAAGAAGTAGATGATCAATTTATCAAAGCCATTATATATTAAACATTCACTTTTCTTTTAACTTAAAAGTAGGAAAGTTAATTGTTGGAGTGTATCCTATTTGATTCCTGTCTTCATTTTTGCGTTAGCTAGATGTAATTCTGTCTTCTTCCAGTTCTTATGGAGACCACGGAGGATGCAAGCAAGTCTTTAGAGTAATCGGAAAGTGCCTCATTTCCTTTAGCAGTGTATTTATTTGTGGCAGGGAGTATAAGTGTGTGGTCCAAGGGACAACCAAGCCCTAGCAAAATAGGTGTTTTGTATAAATTTGAGGGAGAAAAAGAGAGGAAAAATCGACCTACCTGATTTACCTTTAGCCTCATCTTGCTGCTGCTTTTGTTACTTATGTTGCTTCTCACTGCATCAGCTGAAGCTGTAGCTGCGAAGGGATGAAGGAGTGAGTGATTGTGAAGGGATGAAGGAGTGAGAGATCCAGAGACGAGTAAGAGGGGGGAAAAAATTCTAACTTGTATATGGACTACTTGTTAAAGCGTAAATGGTTGCATACATGGATGTCTCTGCATTTGAGTTTGTTAGATTCCCTCGATTTAGATACCATTTTGCAAGTAAAGGATTGGACGGTGGGGAAGTCGAAGGAGGAAGGTGGTGGGAGGAGGAAGGAGATTGGCGCAAGGCGGAGGGCGACACCAAATGCTGATGGAGGGAGGAAGGAAAGAAGAGGTCTGAAGGCGGAGAAACAGAGAAACAGGATTGGTAACCTGTTCTTTTAGAAACAAACACTCTGGGTAATTTATTTTGTGTAGAATGCAAATGGTCACTTGAAATCACTAACCTGTTTGTTTCCTTATCAGTTCATGGATTTGTGAAATGTTCACAAATTCTTTGATTCTGCACATGAGCAGCTAAGTATTATGGATCCAACTGTTTGCCACGAGCTATCTAATGAATCAGTGAATTAGAAATGGTTTTGTTAATACGAATGGGCCGCAATTAGGGCTGCAAGCGAGCCGAGCCGAGCCGAGCCGAGCCGAATATCTTCAGGCTCGAGCTCGGCTCGTTAAGAAATCGAGCTCAGTTTCGAGCTCAAGCTCGGCTCGAGCTCGGTTCGAGCCGAGCTTTGACCGAGCTTTGACCGAATTTGAGCTGAATAGCTCGCGAGCTTAGCCTAAAATAAAAAAAAACCCAAGCTCGAGCTCGGCTCGTTAAGCCATCGAGCTTGAGCTCGGCTCGAGCTCGTCTCGAGTGGAGCTTTGACCGAGCTCGAGCCGAATAGCTCGCGAATAGCTCGATTCGTTTGCAGCCCTAGCCGCAATACAGATAAAATTATACTAAAAGAGATTAGTGTTTAAGTACTTGGTAAGATGTAAAACCATGCTTCAAATTAGGGGCAAATGAGGGGGAATTTTGTTCAAGCGCAACGGACAGGCAATCATTTAAAAATGCGTTATCTAGGTCCTTGGAGCCTGTTTTGATGAATTTCATTGTGCGACTCAGTAATATCAGTCTGAAAATTGAGCATTGCTTTGCATCTCCGCCCTTTCTGGCATCCTGTTGTGCGTAACATCTGCAATCCCGGGAGGTCTTGGGGAAGTGAAAAGTTTTTCACTAATTATTGGTTAATACTATTTAACATTTCTGTTAATTTCAACTTTCTTTGTATTAGTGTTATCAGCGTCATCAGTGTTCATATACTATTTCAATTTGTATACTAACTGATGTGTCATCTATATCTCTGTGGATACCTTGAGGCCTTGCTGCACATATAAACTAATCAAGTTCAATTTTTAAGATGTCCTAACCTTGTGATTTTTATGTTGTTGTTGTTTTTATCTTTTGTTTCTTTTTCCAAACAAAACAAAAAAAAGAAGAAACAAAGAAAAAACTCTGCTGTTTATTGTTACCATGGCCTCTAATCTAACATATGTAATGGATATTAACTGACGGGTGTAAATTTTAACAGTTGAAAGGGACATTTTGGTATACAGGTTTCGGAGTTGTATGTTGAAATCAATTCTGGATAATTGGACTCTATTCTTGTTCTAGGTTGAAGTCGGCTCATTGATGTATTTCCTGAACAGGACTTGAGCTAAAACATTGTTGCTTTATTGTGATTAGTGTAGTTTAATCTCAAATTCATTTGTCAGTTCAACATTCATTCAGCTTACATTGTTGGGGAATAAATATCTATTGGATCGGTGCTATCTTGTCGTACATGTGTTTTTAGTTTCTACATTTGGCGTTATACAAGTTGCCTCTTACACTTTTTTTCAGGCATTAGTTGGCTATTTTCATCTGGAGTATGCTACTAATTCATTGAATAAGAGAAACAAAGGCTTTTACTATGTGCTTTTACAGAGAGTAAGTTGACAGGAGCAGTTTATTAGAAAGCTATTGTACATTGACACTTCTGGCTTTCTCTTGTTGTTCTTTTCATATCACTAGATAATTCGATAAATATTGATTGACGCTCGCTCTCTCTGGTTTTAGTTGCAGAGTTTGTCGTTGATACTGTTGAAGGTTATCTGAAAGTATTCTGTGTTCATGGTTGTTTCTTACTTTCTTGTTGCTCTGTATGAATCTAAAGCAGAAGTTATAACTGTTTTTCTCTTCCATACTTGATTCCGATCTCTGCCATGGTTTGTGCCAACAATTAAGTTTGTTTGGAAAGAATAGCTGAAAGGAACTTGCATGAACGATTACTTTCACTTTGGTCACTTTGATCGGAACAAGTTTTCATTCTTGAGGTCTTGAAAACAAGTTACCATTTTTGACGTCTTGAATATCATCAATACATGCACTGTGCTGGCCAGTGTATGTGTTTCTTAACCTTGTAATCTCCTTTTAAGATTTTAGTTGACGGGAAAGGTTTTAGTTCGGGACCACCAACCGTTGGATATAGAAGCACAAATCCTAAAGCATGACTGACGGCGAAACGAATTTTTTAAAAAATTAATCAATAAAAAACATCACGTGCACCATACGTGCTAATTAGCAGTAACAGTAAACAAAGAGCCCGACTGGAATTTAGAGTCCCCCCTTCCAAACTTCCAGATCTACCACATCCCAGCGATGCAATTCTTCAGCGGCCTATCGGCGGCGGTGGAGGTGACCCCCGCCCCGGCGGCGCCGCCGGGAACCGTCGGATCCGGCATCTCCATCGGCGGCAACAACGTGAACATGCTCTACGTCTTCAACCGCAACGGCGTCTGCCTCCTCTATCGCCAGTGGCACCGCCCGCTGCGAACCCTCGACGGGCAGCAGGACCACAAGCTCATGTTCGGCCTCCTCTTCTCGCTCCGATCCTTCACCGCCAAAATGGACCCCACCAGGTTAGGAATCTTTTGTTAGTTAGTTATTGGGGTTTGGAAGATTCTTGAATTTTGAATTTTGGATGGAAAATGTCAGTGGGGAGAAGGGGAATCTGGGAGTGCCGCTGATGCCGGGGCAAGGGTGTTCGTTTCATAGTTTCAGGACCAATACTTACAAGCTCAATTTCATGGAGAGTCCTTCCGGCATTAAGGTATCTCTACTCTTGATGCTTTTTTGCGGAGTTGTTTATAATTGTACGTCGTTTCTTGATTTGGGGTGGGGTAAATTGTGTTAAGATCCCAGGTTTTGTATGGGGAGTTGATATTGAGTAGATGTAGATTTGGAATTTTTCACTATAATAGCTAAGATTTTATGGGTGAGTTTTCGCAGGTTTGTAATGGTGGTACTGGTATTAGAGCAGGCCGAATGCTTCCTTGTTTGCTCGGAAAGCACTACCTAGAGTCCGGATTAAAATTATTGGCTGACCCAGAGTGGGGTTGGGCTAGTGTCGGTAGAGTGAAAAGCTGCTGGGTATGTTGGATTAAGGGAAGTTGGTAGAATGTTATGATCCCATTTGTGATATAGGGATGAGTTGATGTGGGGTGGATATAGAGTTGGGTTTCCTCCACGAATAGATAGCTTTTAGGGGTTTTAGGGGTGAGTTCTCCTAGATCTGTATCAGTAGAAGTGGATCGTAATGTTCATAGTATTAACCTTACTCAAGTCTTTTTGACTCGATGTGTCGAATATTTTGGTACGTATTCTTCAAGTGTTCAGAGATTGATTAGAAATCCTAAAAGCTGTGAAAGTATATTAATCTTGAAGCAAAATTTCAACGTATAATTTTTTACAGTAGAGTTATATATTATAAATTATTGTGTTTCTGCTTATTTTTGTCTTCATCTACACAATTTATTCTTGGATTGGATATGAGATGATCAAATGCCAGATGTACAATTTGGAGATTAATATCTTGCAAAGAAGATGGCTTAAATTGAGCTGCACTAGATTCTAGATATAGTGTGTAGGCTTGGAAACCTATGTTGCGTACTTGGGCATCGGGTCAGGACTTAGAGAGTGTACCTTAGCATTGAAATGTTTGCTTTTGTTTTGGTCTTGAGATTTTTCCTTGGGTTTTATTTGAGATTCACTTACATATAATTGTTATCTCGAGAGTACTAGCTTCTTATGATGAAAACTGCCTTGATTGTATCTTCATTCATTGTATATGCACAATTGATGGACCTTCCTTTGGCTGCAGATAATCTTAGTTACTCATCCGAAGACTAGCGATCTTCGGGACTCATTGAGGCATATATACAACCTTTATGTGGAGTATGTTGTAAAGAATCCCCTCTATGTTCCTGGTACTCCAATTAGGTTTGTCCTTCTCCACTAATATCTGTACACCATTTAGTTACTTCTGTGAATCATTTATCTTGATATAATTTCTATTTTAGCTATTTTATTTTAATTCCGCTCAAAATGATCTCAATTGCCCTTCAATCATTCCTTAAGTGGAAAATTTTTCAAACTAGAGTGGCTGCAGACTAAGTAAAGTTTTACAAATGATGCCTCTGTTGGTTTTAAAACATTATTATCAGGTGTGGATAATAGACTTTCATGCACCATATTAGAATGCTCACCTGTTGTAAAACATCCATTATACATTGGTTCATATTAGAATGCTCACCTGTCGTAAAATGTCCATTACACATTGGTTAGTTAAATTCCCTAACCCCGATGTTTTTAGGGAAGGAGCATGAAAAGTACTATACGGTCAAAATGCCAATTTCATAAAAAGTAAGACTACAAGATTTTCATTAAATTTTGAAAGTAGATTGAGCACTCTTTAGGTCATTAGCTGTGTTTTGATTTTTTGTTGAAATTGCTCAACATCTGGTGCATTAATGTGCTTGATAATGTCGAAAGATCTTTCACAAATCTCAAAGTAAATCTGAGTAATAGTAAGTAATAAATTTATTATTTCAAATTAAATTGGAAGCATCTAGTCCAACTTTATTTCATACACAGATACACACAAATGGAGGTGTTCCATCAAATCTGCTACAAGTAGATTTAACTCACCTGCAGCCTCTCTTGCTGCCAGGTCCGAGATCCATTCAAGCCCGACCCGCAGCACAGACACACATAGCAAACAGACCCGGTTTCCTGGATCCGAATCCACCAACCCAGACCCGGTTTCCTTAGCCTCAAACCGACCCTGGATTCTTTCTTAACGGATCTGGATCCGAATCCACAAACCCAGACTTGGTTTCCTTAGCCTCAAACAGACCCGATAGTCAGGGTTTTAAACCCTAATTCTGAATTTAATTAAACCCTAATTGAATCAAACTCTATTCTGATTAAATTAAACCCACAAAATACAGTAAACAAACTCTAGATAATCTGAGAGTTTAATCATGGAAAAATCTACATTTTATGCACATCTATAGCCAGTGAATTGACTTTGAGATTTGTGAAAAATAGGTTGATTTTTTCTGGTGTACTTAATGGACCAATATGTGGTTCACACGAAATTGAATACACGCTTAATTCTACAAAAATGATAACTCTACTTCGAGAAGTTTCTTGGCCATCTCTCTTTTGTATCTCTATATCTGTGTAACATACATATATGTAAAGAGGACAAGCATATAGGGTTGATGTATAAATACGTTTATATAACAATAAATAGTGTTCATCTTCATACTCATTAAAAAATAACCAATCAGACACTTCTGTGACTATTCATACAAAAATAGGTCTACATCTACTTTCTAATGAATTAAGTTAATATTATTCATTCTAAATTGTAACATATTGAAATTTATATCGATATTTTCTTTAGGTAACTGATGCTGTTTGTTTTTGGGGTGTGGGGGCAACAGGTGGAAATTCTTGTAATTTGTATAGTGGAAGTCCTACTGCAGTACTGGCCCTGGTCCGACCCCGGGTAGCGGGAGCCGGCTCAGGGGTAGGAGCGGTAAGGCAGGGATCTGGTGCTTGGCTCGGATCCAGCTGCTCGGCTCGGATTTGGGGACTCGGCTCGATTCTGGGTACCTACACACTGCCTAGAAATATCAGGAGAAGTCCCGACGACAGGTCCTCCAACGATCTAGTTAGTTACTCAGAAAAGCAAGGGTAGCTAGGGTTCAGGGACAAAAAAATTGATTACCTTTGAACGAAGGAGGGGGTTTGGTATTTTATAGGCAGAGGTAAACGGGTTTAGAATCTGAGCGGGGCCGGGTCGGACCCATTTGCCTGTGGACCTGAGGCGGTAACGGCCTGTTGGACTTCTGTTGACTTGATGATAAGGGAAGAACGGGTTTTGAGGAGATCTGATGGTCCAGGAGGGGTCACGTCATCTAACCCATATCAGGAGCCCCCACTCTTGGAGGATTGGGTAATCCAGCCGTGGAGGAGTGATTAGCCTCTGTAGGAAGATCGGAGCGGTGTGTACGGCGAGAATGTGGTTCGTATCTTCCTGGAGAGGCCAGCGGAATAAGATGAAGAAGATCTCTTTGAAGGTATGAGGGGCGTTGAGAGCAGAAAACAGGGGGTCGCTTAGCCGAGCGCCAAGGGTCGGGAGACGAGCCCTCTGCTTGTGATGAACGCTAGGGAGCGCTGAGAGCCGAAAGTAGGGACTCGCTTAGTCGAGCGTTGAGGGTCGGGAGACGAGTCCCATACTTGTTGGAAAAGCTATAGGAACGTCGAGAGTCGAAAGTAGGGGCTCGCTTAGCCAAGCGTCGAGGGTCGGGAGACGAGCCCCATACTTGTTGGAAAAGCTATGGGTACGTTGAGAGCCAAAGAGTAGGGGCTCGCTTAGCCGAGCATCGAGGGTCGGGAGATGAGCCCCATACTTGTTGGAAAAGCTATGGGGACGTCGAGAGCCGAAAAGTGGGAGCCCACTTAGCCGAGCGTAGAGGATCGAGAGACGAGTCCCATACTTGCTGAAAAAGCTATGGGGACGTCGAGAGCCGAGGAGTAGGGGCTCGCTTAGCCGAGCATCGAGGGACGGGAGACAAGCTCCATACTTGTTGGAAAAGCTATAGGGACGTCGAGAGCCGAAGAGTAGGGGCTTGCTTAGCCGAGCATTGAGGGTCGGGAGACAAGCCCCATACTTGTTGGAAAAGCTATGGGAACGTCGAAAGCCGAAGAGTAGGGGCTCGCTTAGCCGAGCATCGAGGGTCGGGAGACGAGCCCCATACTTGTTGGAAAAGCTGGGGGGTGGTTCGAGGTTACCACCGAGCGCCAAGTCCCTTTTACTTGTTAGGAAAGCTGGGGGACGGCTCGAGGTTACCACTGAGCGCCGAGCCCCTGTGAAGCACGGGTACCCCAAAACAGCCCCCGTACCAGTACCGGGTGCGTATCGGGTACGGATACGCGCGGGTACGTTCCGGGTACGCACCCGGTACGTATCCGTAAAGATTTTAATTTAAAAAAACGAAAAAAACGCCCGGTACGCTGTGGGTACGTGCGGGTACGTAATGGGTACGAAATGGGTGCGAAACGGGTGCGAAAGGGTGCGGAATGGGTGCGCCCATTCAGGGAAAGAAAAAAAAAAAATTACAATCACTCAACAGTACCCGTACCCCTTCCCCCTTTCTCAGTCACCCGATCTCTCTCTCTCTCCAAAATCCCCATTTTCTCCAGAAACCCTAAATCCCTCTTTCTCCCCCACAATCCATGAACTAAATCTCTCCAAAATCCCCCTTTCTCAGTCACGCGACCTCTGCCTCTTCGCGCCTCCACTTCGACATCGCGCCTCCACCTCGACATCGCACCTCGACATCGCGCCTCCACCTCGACATCGCGCTTGACGTCGCGCGCCTCCACCTCCAAATCGATCCCGTCTCTCTCTCCGAAACGACGCTGCTCCGGTCTCTCCTCCGCCTTGACGCTGCTCCAGGTATGATTTTGACGCTATTAAGGTTTTATTTTCCTCCATGGTTCATAATTGAAAAAACAGTGCTTTTAAATAAATCATCCTGCATAATTTTCCTCCATGGTTCATCCTCCAATTATCCTGCAAATAAATCATCCTGCAATTAAAAAACAGTGCTTTAAAAAACAGTGTTTTATTTTCCTCCATGGTTCATAATTGAAAAAATGTCATCCTGCATAATTGAAAAAAATAATTCCATAAGTGTATGTCTAAGATAATGAAGTAAAGAGTCTAAAGACAGTGTTTGTTTCCGGGTAGATTTAAGCTAATGTCTAAAATTTAAAAATTTACAACTTTCCGGGTACGCACGCATTGTAAATGGCTAAGTGTATGTCTAAGATAATGTCTAAAATTTATAACTACGAGCAAATTAAATCTACACTCATTTTTTTTGAAAGATGATGCCAGCTTGTGTTAGGTTGCAATCTTCTCAAAATTTTCATGTTTAGTTTATGACTTCATTGAGTTCATTCTAATTGTGAGTTTTTAGTTATAAATTGTAATACTTGTTTATTTTCATCATTTCATTGTAGAATTTCTTTGAGAATGACTTCTACGGGTGCGAGTAATATACCTCCTAATGAGGAAGATACCAACAACCCTCTGTGGAAATATGTGACAAAGTTAGGAAAGGATCCGGGTGGTGGTGGAAATGTGAGGTGGGAATGTAGTTTTTGCAAGAAGAGTTATAGTAGTTCTTACACTAGAGTTAGAGGACATTTGTTAAAGATACAAGGGCATGGAATCGGTGTATGTAATAAGATTAATATAAATGCGCTTGTTGAAATGCAAAATGCGGATGAACAATCGAAGATTAAAATATCTCAAAGAGCTCCAAAGAAAGTGCCATTGCCCCCATCATCTTCTAGTGGATCGATGAGTGTCTCAAGTATGTTTGTTAGCGGTAACTTAGATTTGAAGAGGAGAAAGTCAAATATTAGTGGTCCAAGTAGTGCAATCGGAAAAGCTTTTAACAATGTGGCGCGAGATCAATTGCATGGGGAGATTGCACGAATGTTTTACACGGGAGGGTTGCCATTTAACCTAGCAAGAAATCCATACTATGCGAGTTCATACACTTTTGCCGCCAACAATGCACTTGCGGGTTATATTCCACCGGGGTACAATATGTTGAGAACAACTCTCTTAAAAAGAGAGAAGGATAATGTTGAGAAGTTGTTGCAACCGATTAGAGATACTTGGAAGGAGAAAGGAGTTAGCATTGTTAGTGATGGGTGGAGTGACTCACAAAGGAGGCCACTTATTAATTTAATTGCCGTCACGGAAGGAGGGCCTATGTTTTTAAAGGCGGTAGATTGTTCGGGAGAGGTGAAAGATAAATTCTTCATAGCAAATTTATTGAAGGAGGCTATTATTGGGGTTGGGCATGAGAAAGTTGTTCAAGTCATTACGGATAATGCGGCAACTTGCAAGGCGGCGGGACAAATAATCGAAAGTCAATTTCCAACAATTTTTTGGACTCCTTGTGTGGTGCACACCCTTAATCTTGCATTGAAGAATATTTGTGCCGCAAAGAATGTTGAGTCCAATCAAATTGTATATGATGAATGTGGGTGGATAATGGACATTGCGGGGGATGCGGTACAAATTAAAAATTTCATATTGAATCATTCAATGAGGCTAGCCATTTACAATGCGTTTGTTTCCTTGAAGTTGCTTTCGGTGGCGGAGACTCGCTTTGCTAGTGTCATTATCATGCTTAAACGGTTTAAGCTTTTGAAGCAAGGTCTTGTATCCATGGTAACTAGTGACGAATGGGCTTCTTATCGTGACGATGATGTGGGAAGAGCAAGGTTTGTGAGAGAGAAGGTATTGAGTGAAGAGTGGTGGGAATCTATCGACTACATACTTTCTTTCACATCTCCCATATATGATATGATTCGAGCGTGTGACACGGATAGGCCTTGTCTCCATTTAGTTTATGATATGTGGGATACAATGATTGAGAAAGTGAAGGAAGCTATTTACAAACACGAAGGAAAACAAGTTGATGAGTCCTCTAGCTTCTATGATGTGGTGCATACAATTCTTGTCGATCGTTGGACAAAAAACAACACTCCACTTCATTGCTTGGCACATGCCTTGAATCCGAGGTAAAATTTAGTTTCATTAACTACATAAACGTATTAGTGTATTACATACTTTTTTGTTTCATTCTATGAGTAAATTTTGTTTTTCCTATTGAAGGTATTATAGCGAAGAATGGCTTAATGAGGATCCAAGAAGAGTTCCTCTACATAAAGATCGTGAGATCTATATGGAAAGAATAAAGTGTCTTAAAAGACTCTTTCCCGATGCGAATGATCGATCAAGAGTGAATGTGGAGTATGCCCACTTCTCGGCAAAAACGGGTGCATTTAATGATATTGATTGTATTAGTGACCGAGGTATTTTGGATGCACATGATTGGTGGTCCGTTCATGGACCTCTTGCCCCCATGCTTCAAACCGTAGCTATGAAACTTCTTATGCAACCTTCTTCTTCATCTTGTGCCGAGAGAAATTGGAGCACTTACTCTTTTGTGCATTCCTTGAAAAGGAACAAGTTGACCCCACAACGAGCGGAAGATTTGGTGTATGTTCATAGCAATCTTCGCCTTCTATCAAGAAGGTCACCCCAATATGGTATAGGAGAGACGAAGATGTGGGATATAGGTGGCGATTCCTTTGATTCATTTGAAGATGTTGGAGTGCTTGAGGTGGCTAACCTTTCATTGGATGAGCCGGAGTTGGAACATGTGGTTTTTACCGATAATATTGGCGTGATGGATGTGGATGATGAAGAAGATGTTCAAGCTAGAGAAGTTCCGTTGTCATAATATTTGTAATGAACTAGTGATATTTTATATTTCTATTGAACTTTGAAATTGTAATGAATGAACTATTTTGTAATGTGCTGATTTTGGTAATGATATTGAAATATTCGCTATTAAGTTGTTTACTATTACCATATCATATTATCACATACACAACACTTGCTAAATATTGTAGTTGTGACAACTTTACAACCATTCTTCTAGTTATTATAATTTTTTGAAATTTTATATTTTTATTACATAATGTATAATAAATTTATTATTTTTATATTCAACGTACCCATAACGTACCCGTATCCTATATTTTTGAGAAATCACGTATCCCCGTACCCGAGTCGTGTCGTACCCGTATCCCGTACCCGTGTCCGTGCTACATAGCTGAGCCCCCTCACTTGTTGGAAAAGCTGGGGGGTGGCTCGAGGTCACCACCAAGTGCCGAGCCCCCTTTACTTCTTGGGAAAGCTGGGGGGTGGCTCGAGGTTATCACCGAGCGCCGAGCCCCCCTTACTTCTTGAAAAAGCTGGGGGGTGGCTCGAGGTTATCACCGAGCGCCGAGCCCCCCTTACTTCTTGGAAAAGCTGGGGGGTGGCTCGAGGTTACCACTGAGCGTCGAGCTCCTTTTACTTGTTGGAAAAGCTGGGGGTTGGCTCGAGGTCACCACCGAGCGCCGAGCCCATTCCCTTGTTGGAAAAGCTGGGGGGTGGCTCGAGGTCACCACCGAGCGCCGAGATCCCCTTATTGGGAAAGCTAGGCGGTGGCTCGAGGTTACCACCGAGCGCCGAACTCCCCTTACTTGTTGGGAAAGCTGGGGGGTGGCTCGAGGTCACCACTGAGCTCCGAGCCCTAAGACTTGTTGGAAAAGCCTTGGTATGGCTCGAGGTTATAACCGTGCGCCGAGCTCCAAGACTTGTTGGAAAAGTCTTGGTGTGGCTCGAGGTTACAACAGCGCCGAGCCCCAAGACTTGTTGGAAAAGTCTGGGTATGGTTCGAGGTTACAACCAAGCGCCGAACCCCAAGACTTGTTGGAAAAGCTGGGGGTGGCTTGAGGTCACCACCGAGTGCCGAGCCCCCCTTACTTGTTAGGAAAGCTGGGGGGTGCCTCGAGGTTACTACCGAGCGTCGAGTCCCCTTGTTGGAAAAGCTGGGGGGGTGGCTCGAGGTCACCATCGAGCTCCGAGCCCCAAGACTTGTTGGAAAAGCCTTGTTATGGCTCGTGGTTACAACCGAACGCCGAACCCCAAGACTTGTTGGAAAAGTCTTGGTGTGGCTCGAGGTTACAACCGAGCGCCGAGCCGCAAGACCTGTTGGAAAAGCCTTGGTATGGCTCGAGTTTACAACCGAGCTCCGAGCCGCAAGACCTGTTGGAAATGCCTGGGTAAGGCTCGAGGTTACAACCGAGCTCCGAGCCTCAAGACCTGTTGGAAATGCCTGGGTATGGCTCGAGGTTACGACCGAGCCCCAAGCCCCGAGCCCCAAGACTTGTTGGAAAAGCCTTGGTATGGCTCGAGGTTACGACCGAGCTCCGAGCCCCAAGACTTGTTGGAAAAGTCTGAGTATGGCTCGAGGTTACAATCGAGATCCGAGCCCCCAGACCTGTTGGAAATGCCTAGGTATGGCTCGAGGTTACAACCGAGCACCGAGCCCCCAAGACTTGTTGGAAAAGTCTAGGTATGGCTCGAGGTTACAACCGAGCGCCGAGCCCCAAGACCTGTTGGAAAAGTCTGGGAACCGAGCTTCGAGCCCCAAGACCTGTTGGAAATGCCTGGGTATGGCTCGAGGTTACAACCGAGCGCCGAGTCCCGAAGACTTATTGGAAAAGTCTGGGTATGGCTCGAGGTTACAACCGAGCGCGAAGCCCTGTTAGCTTGAGAAAGCTAGGGCGTGGCTCGAGGAGAGTGCCGAGAGTCGAACCCCCTTAACGTAAGAGAATAGTTATCGGGTTGTGGCTCGAAGGCACTGCCGAGCGCGAAGCCCCGTTAGCTTGAGAAAGTTAGGGCGTGGCTCGAGGTGAGTGCCGAGAGTCGAACCCCCTTAACATAAGAGAAGAGTTGTCGGGTTGTGGCTCGGAGGCACTGCGTGCGCGAAGCCCCGTTAGCTTGAGAAAGCTAGGGCGTGGCTCGAGGTGAGTGCCGAGAGTCGAGCCCCCTTAACGTAAAAGAAGAGTTTTCGGGTTGTGGCTCGGAGGCACTGCCGAGCATGAAGCCCCGTTAGCTTGAGAAAGCTAGGGCATGGCTCGAGGTGAGTGCCAAGGGTTGAGCCCTTTTAACTTGTTGGAGAAGCTTTGGTATGACTCGAGGTTACAACCGAGCTCCGAGCTCCAAGACTTGTTGGTAAAGTCTGGGTATGGCTAGAGGTTACAACCGAGTGCCGAGTCCTAAAGACTTGTTGGAAAAGCTCTGGTATGGCTCGAGGTTACAACCGAGCTCCGAGCACCAGCGTTTTGTCGGAAAAACTCTGGTATGGCTCGGGGTAAGTGCCGTAGGCCGAGCGTTTTAACTTGGTGGAAAAATTAAAATTGTGTAGGAGAAAACTTCAAGTTACAATTTGTTACTTACAAAAGGGAATAACACGTAAGTGCCGATTACAAAAGATCGGTTACATAAGTCTAGCCCTCTCCTTCGAGGAATGTAATGAGGTGCTCTGCATTCCAGGGCCTCTTGATCATCCTGCCCCCAGGTCTGCGAGTCGGTACGTGCCGGGACGGACCACTTCGGGGACCTTGTAAGTGCCCTCCCAATTAGGTGAGAGTTTTCGCTTTCCTCTGGGGTCGAAGACCGCGAGCTTTCTGAGCACGAGGTCGCCCTGCTTGATGTCCGCCGGGCGGACCTTCTTGTTATAGAATTTCTTAATCCTTTGTTGGTATATGCTTCTGTGAATGGCGGATCTTTCCCTGACCTTATCGATGAGATCCAGATTGGCTCTGAGGTTTGAAGAGTTGTCATCCTGGCTGAAGGCCATGATCCTAGGCGAGGGGAGGCCGATCTCGAGGGGGATAATAGCCTCAGCGCCGTAGGTGAGGTTAAAGGGGGATTCGCCCGTAGGGATCCTCTTAGTTGTTCGGTACGCCTAGAGTACGCTTGGTAGCTCGTCGACCCATATCCCTTTGGCGAATTATCCAGCCGTTTCTTGAGGTCGACTAGGATTTGGCGGTTCGTATTTTCGGCTTGGCCGTTGGACTGAGGGCGGCACACCAATGAGAAGCGTTGGCAAATGCCGATGTCTTCGCAGAATTTTTGAAAGTTTTTACCCACGAACTGGGTCCCGTTGTCAGTGATGAGTACCTGTGGGATCCCGAATCGGCAGATGATGTTCCGCTAGAAGAATTGTTGAGTCTAATGTTCGGTAATCGTGGCCAGGGGTTCGGCCTCGATCCACTTTGTGAAGTAGTCGATGGCTACCACCAGAAATTTTCTTTGACCCGTCGCTTGTGGGAAAGGGCCGACCAGGTCCATCCCCCACATGGCGAAAGGGGTCGGACTGGATAGGGATCAGACGGCCTGGGGAAGCCTCTTCACCGACGAAAATCTATGGAATGGGCCACATCGCTTGACGAGGTCTTGGGAGTCTTGCAGCATTGTAGGTCAGTAGTACCCGTGATTTAAGGCCTTTCGGGCGAGTGACCTGCTTCATGTGGCATTTGCCGATCCTCTCGTGCAGTTCCTTTAGAGCGTACTTCGCCTTGTCTGGAGTTAGGCAACAGAGGTATGGCCTACCGTCATGCTGATGTGTATGAGCGCTTGAAAAGCGTTCCTTCAATCAGGGTGAATCTTTCGGAGCGGACCCTAATCCTTCTTGTTTCGGCCCTGTCTTGAGGGAGCTCGCTGTCCGAAAGGAATTTTCGAATGGGCGTCGTCCAGTTGTCTGGCTGGAGATCAGTGGCGAGGCAGGAGGCTTCAGGGAGGTCGATGCTAAGCTTGAGGAGAACTTCGATCAGAACGGTGCGGTCGAGCCCTTCGAATGATGACGAGGCGAGCTTCGATAACGAAATCGCCTGGGCGTTTTGTTCCCTGGGGATCCGTTCTACGGAGTGGTATTCGAAAGACGTCAAGAGGTGATGGACTATAGCCGGGTATTGCTCCATTCGGGGGTTGCGAGCTTTGTACTCCTCGGTGATCTAATTGACCACGAGCTGGGAGTCGCTGAAGGCCCTGATGTGTCTGGATTCGGCCTTGTGTGCTAGGGTGAGCCCCGCGATCATAGCTTCATACTCCGCTTTGTTGTTTGAAGCCGGAAAATTGAGACGCAAAGAATACTGAAGGACGAAATCATCGGGCCCCTTCAGAATGACACCCGCTCCGCTTCCTCCCTCGTAGGATGAGCCGTCGACATAAACCTCCCATATTGGGTCGGTCTCCCGCACGTCGATGGCTCGGGAATGGTACATTCTGTGATAAACTCGGCGAGGGCCTGTCCCTTGATGGCTGTCCTGGGTTGGTAGCTAATGTCGTATTGACTCAGCTCGATCGAACATTTGACCAAGCGTCCGGAAGTCTCGGGCTTGTGAAGGACGACCTTGAGGGACTGGTCCGTGAGGACCTGAATGGAGTGTGCCTGGAAATAAGGGCGAAGCTTCCGCGTGGCCATTACAAGTGCGTAGGCCACCTTCTCTATTTTAGCGTACCTCGTCTCTGCCGGGAGCAAGACCTTGCTCATGTAGTACAGAGGCTTCTGGACGCCGTCATCTTTCCGAATGAGGACGGCACTGAGGGCGCTCTCCGAGGTCGAGAGATATAGTTGTAATGGTTCGCCTGGTTCGGGTTTATTCAGGAGTGGGGGGTTGGCGAGGTAGGACTTTAGTTGTTCGAACGCCTGCTGCTGGGCGTCCCCCCACTCGAAGCCTTTGGCTTCTCGGAGAGCCTTGAAGAAGGGGAGTGACTTCTCCCCTAATTTCTAGAGGAAGCGGCCGATGGCCGCCAGCCTCCCCGTTAGGCGCTGGACCTCTTTAACATTTCGGGGTGGGGCCATGTCGTTAATAGCCTGGATCTTCTCGGGGTTCGCCTCGATGTCGCGTTGGCTGACAACGAACCCGAGGAATTTCCCGGAGGAGACGCCGAAGACGCACTTGACGAGATTGAGCCTCATGTCGTGTGCTCGGAGGACGCCAAATGCTTCTTCAAGATCGTTCACATGGTCCTGACCTCGTCGGCTTTTGACGAGCATGTCGTCGACGTATACCTCCATGTTGCGACCGATCTGATCTTTGAAGACCCGGTTGACGAGCCTCTGGTAGGTGGCTCCGGCGTTCTTCAGCCTGAAGGGCATAACCCGGTAGCAATACAAACCTTGGTCGGTTACAAAAGACGTCTTGGCGATGTCAGGAGGGAATATGCGGATTTGGTTATAGCCTGAAAAGGCGTCCATGAACGTCAGCAACTCGTGACCCGATGTCGCGTCAATCAGAGTGTCGATGCTTGGGAGAGGAAAAGGGTCTTTCGGACACGCCTTGTTGAGATCAGTGAAGTCAATGCAGATTCTCCAGCTTTCACTGGCCTTCTTTACCATAACAACATTGGCCAGCCACTCCGGGTAGCTGACCTCCTGAATGAATCGAGTGGACAAAAGTTTGTCCACCTCAACCTTCAGGGCTTGTTACCTTTTCGGAGTGAACTTGCATCGCTTCTGATGATGGGTTTGGAGCCCGGGGCGATGCTCAGTCGGTGCATGATAAGGTCTTCTGAAATCCCAGGCATATCGGACGGGGTCCAGGCGAAGAGGTCGATATTGCGGTGGACGCAATCAATCAGGCCTTGCTTCAAGACTGGGGACAGGGTGCAGCTAACACGGAAATGCTTAGATTTGTCATCTGCCTTGAACGAGACTTCCTCCGGCTCGTCCGCCGGTTCTGACTCCGGATGGTCTCTCTCGGGAGGGAGTTCACCACATCGAGGGGGAATACAATCGCTCCCGACCGCTGTCATATAGTACGAACACGCCGACTTCTGGTTGCCTCGGACGACCCCGACCCGGAGGTCGGTGGGGAACTTTAGTTTTAGATGGTAGGCCGAGGGGACGGCCTGGAACGAGCAGAGCCCTGGTCGGCCGATGATGGCGTTGTATGCTGCTGCCTTGACGTTAACCACCATGAAGTCCATCGACTCGGTTCGGATGATGGGGGTCGTGCTTGCAGTTACATCTAGTGTAACAATCCCCTCAATTTGTACGGGGACGCCAGAAAACCCTGAAGGGTGTAGCCGGCGGGCTTGAGCTTTTTTTCGGGGGAGCTTGAGTTTCTTAAATGCTTCTAAGAATAGAATATTAACCGAGCTGCCGTTGTCCACCAGGATACGGCGGACCTCAAAGTTGGCCATGACGAGGCTGATGACGAGGGCGTCGCAGTGCGGAAGTCGGACGCCTTCGAGGTCTTCTCTCGAGAAGGAGACGGCCAGCTGCTGGACACGGGGGGAGGGATGGTTCCGGACAGAATTGACCTCTCGGACGAAGGCCTTGCGGGAGGTATTGGAGTCCCCTCCCATGGGTCCGCCGTGGATGCAGTGGAGGATAGCCGGTTCCCCTGCTTCCCTGGGTTCAGGATCCCGCTCGGGGCGGCGGCTGTTTGCTCGAGGAGGAGGCGAAGGCCTTGGGTTCCTTGGTTCTCTTCGGTCTTCGGGATTAGTCCGGGCGAACTCCCTCAGATACCCTCGTTGGATGGGGGCTTCGATCTCGTCTTTAAGGGCTCGGCAATGATTTGTGTCGTGCCCGGTGTCTCGGTGGAAGTGGCAGTAGAACCTTTGATCTCGCTTCTTGCCGTTCTTCATCTGTCGGGGATGGATGCGGACGAACCCTTTGTCCTCGATCTCCTTCAAGATCGCCGAGACGTTCTGTGTCAGGGGTGTATATCTCTCGAATCGGGGGACCGGGGGACCTTTTTGAGACCAGTTGCTTCTCTCATGGGCCTTTTGGAAGGCTCAGCATCATCGACCTTACGCTTCCCCTTAGCAGTGGCTTCTTTGGCGCCCTCGGGGTTGAGGGCCTCCTCAGCCCGAATATACTAATCGACCCTGCTGAGTAGGTCGGGAAAGTCCACGGGTGACTTCTTGGCCAAGGAAGCCTTGAGCTGGCCATGGCGGACGTTGTGTTGGAAGGCTGTGGAGGCGACCCCTGCGTCGAGGGAGGAAACCGACATCGCCTCAGTGGTGAACCTCCGAACAAACTCCCGAAGGGATTCCCCGTCCTTCTGTTTGGGGTCCAGGAGGAAAGAGCTTGTCTTTTCGACCTTCCGGCTGATCACGAAGTGGGCAAGGAAACCAGTCTCTAGCTGCTCGAAAGAGAAGACCGAGCCGGGGGTAAGTTTGGAGAACCATTTCCGAGCCGGTCCACGGAAGGTAGTAGGGAAGGCGCGACAGAGGAGGGGATCCGCAGCACTGTGAATCATCATGAGGGCCTTAAATTCCTCAATGTGATCAGCAGGATCACCCTCGCCATTGTAGGTCTCGAATGAGGGAGGCCTAAAATTCTGAGGGATCTCGGCTTCTAAGATTTGGGGGGAAAAAGGGGGTTCGGTCGGACGATGACCATGACCTGGCATTGATCCGCCCTCGCCGAGATGGGTGAGGCGGTTCTCCATTTCCTCCAAACGACGAAGGACGGTGTCCGCCTGTTCCTGAGGACGAGTCGATCCGCGGGACTCGCCGGCTCCTGTTCCTGACCGGAGGTCGGAACTGTGGCGGACCTCAGTAGTCTGGCCGCCTCGGATGGCTTGTAGAATCTCGTCTCGGAAATTTTGGAATTTGATCCTTGTGACGGGGGCTTGCCCCGCCGGGTTCTGCGGGGGATCGCGCACCTGGAAAGGTTGTTGGCGATGGTTCGAGACCGAGTTGGAAGCGACCTCTCCCTTCGTCCGGCTGACCTGCCCGTCAGAGATGACGCGGCGCCAATCCGACGCGCTTTTTGGTCGGGCCGCGCCGTTGACCCGAGGTTAGTTGGAACCCTGGTCATTCGCGCGGCTATGATGTAGGTGGTCCGGATGTCGTGCCGAAGTGACGGCCTTTTGGGCTTTGGGAGCCATGGGAGGGCTCGGACCCGAGGTGACGACTCTGGTTGAGCTCGGAAGGACGACTGTACTTAGAAGGAAAGTTTTTCACAGATGCCGCCAACCTGATGCTGTTTGTTTTTGGGGTGTGGGGGCAACATGTGTGAGTTCTTGTAATTTGTATAGTGGAAGTCCTACTGCGGTACTGGTCCTGGTCCGACCCCGGGTAGCGGGAGCCGGCTCGGGGGTAGGAGCGGTGAGGCAGAGACCTGGTGCTCTGCTCGGATCCAGCTGCTCGGCTCGGATCTGGGGGCTCGGCTCGGTCCTGGGTATCTGCACACTGCCCAGAAACACCCGGAGAAGTCCCGGCGACAGGCCCTCCGACGATCTAGTCAGTTACTCGGAAAAGCAACAATAGCTGGGGTTCAGTGGCAGAAAATTTGATTACCTTTGAACGAAGGAGGGGGTCTGGTATTTTATAGGTAGAGGCAAATGGGTCTAGGACCTGAGCGGGCCGGGTCGGACCCGTTTGCCTGTGGGCCTGAGGCGGTAAGGGTTCGTTGGACTTCTGTTGACTTAATGATCAGGGAAGAGCAGGTTTTGATGGCCCAGGAGGGGCCACGTCATCTAACCCATATCAGTAACATATCTTCTTTTAAAGTAACATACATTTTTAGATATTTAAATGAATCTGGAAAAGTGATTGATAATTGTCAATGATTTTTCGAAGTGTACGTGAAGTGTAGAAGGACAATATTTAAGATATTCTATGATATTACGGCACTTGTGTCAAGTGTCGGATGCATGTCTGAGGAATGACCAACCTAGAAGTGTTTGTGGTACATACTTTTTTAGCCAACATTTAAAAATGGCAGAATTAAGGATTTGTGTTTTCACAGGAGAGTTAATATGACTACATGTGTGTAAAACATGCGAAGTGAATATGCAAAGTTTCATTAATATTTAATACCTTAGCTTTACTTAATATTTTCAATTGGATGCACAAAACCTCAATGCAATTTTTTGGTTGAAGCTAAGCTGCCAGCTGTTGACCTTCTCGTTGCTAATTTTTTTCCAATACCCTTCTGTATGAGTTCATGATAATTAGAAATTGGATTTGCAGCTTTATACTGGTTTTTTATCTCGTATTATCTCTGTAATTTTTATGTTAATAGCAGACTGTTGATATATGTGTTAATTGTTAATGCAATTGAATCTTCTTTTAAAAGAAGAGATGGACATTTAAGTTTTGATACGCTTCATAACTTTGTAGTTTAGGTTATATACTTGTGTGGAGTGGTCATTGTAAATTCATGTTATTGTCTCATCCTGATCTTCAATAGCGTTTCATTTTTCCTCTAGAATCACCTTCTGAGTTATATCACTATAATTTAGCATCTCACTTTTTAAGTTTTCACATCTGTTCAGTGGTTTTCTAACAAGATAGAGTTCAATTTAAACTTTTTTTCCTCAGGTGTGAACTCTTCAATACAAATCTTGACCAATATGTGAAAACATTGATTTAACTTCCAGAGGTAATTTCATCCATTACAAACTCTACTTATCGTTGGTGTACTATAAAGTCATTATATATCAGAGCTTTCTTCTGCTTTCTTTTACCTTTCTTCTAGCTTCCATCTTCTATCATTCTTTTAATTAACTTTAACAGAATAGTATATAGCTGGGATTCAAACCAAATTAACGTTTAAGACAAAAGTGCCTCATTTAATTTTATTCTGTTTGGTAATCATGCTGTTCATTGTCTTCATCATCTAATCTTGTTTCCATCATATGGTTGGTTGAGATGACTAAACGTCTGAAGATTTAACCAAGTTTTATTGGGTTGTTGGCCCAACGCTAATCCCTTCTTAAATTATTGCTAATCCTCTTTGTTTTGGTGATGGATGAATTGACGCGAGAAATACAAGATGAGATGCCTTGGTGTATAAATTTTGCCTATGACGTCGTCTTAGTGGACGAGACTAGAGCATGAATCAATGCTAAATTAGAATTGTGGAGAGAAACTTTGGAAGCTAGAGGCTTTAGAATAATCAAAACTAAATCAAAGTATATGGAGTGTAATTTTAGCGATGTTCAGAACATAAATGAGGAAGTTGTGAAGCTTGATGATCAAGGGATACCTAAGAGAGACAATTTCCGATATTTAGGCTCGATTATACAAAAAGATGAGGAGATTTATGAAGATGTTATATATAGGATCCAAGCAGGGTGACTTAAGTGGTGAAGCGCTAGTGGTGTTTTGTATGACAAGCGTATACATTTGATGTTGAAGGAAATATTTTATAGGACGACTGTTAGACCAACAATAATGTATGAAGCAGAGTGTTGGGCCAAAAAGAAATATGTTCAAAAAATGAGTGTAGCGGAGATAATGATGCTAAGATGAATGTGTGGTAAAACTAGGAAGAATATAATTAGAATCGAGTACATACGAGACATTGTAAAGGTAGCTTCTATCCAAGATAAATTTAGAGAGAATCGACTAGGGTGGTTTGAACATGTCACACGTAGGCCTAGTAGTGTCCCCGTTAGAAAGAGTGATTTGATAAATATTGAGGGTGGAGTTCGGGGTAGAGGAAGATCTAAACTTACTTGAGTGGAAACTGTAAGAAAAGATATGATAGCTTGTGGCCTTACAGAAGATATTGTGCTAAACCGAGTAGAATGAAAAGTTAGGATTCATGTAGCTGACCCTAGGAAGCACATATACTTCCAAATGGCCAACGTACCTGTGTCAGGTGCGTATCGGGTGCCGATACTCCTTGGGTACTCCTGGGTGCGTACCCAAGGAGTATCCAATTTCTTAATACGCATTTGCAACTTTTGGGCACAATTATGTTTAGATAAATGTTTCGGTCCCTAGTGTAATTTCAAAAACTTGATGTTTCAAGTTACGCTCAAACAAAAAACAAGTATACCAAATATTTTGATAGCTAGGTTATTATTTTTTTCTCCAAGAATGCTTATGATTATAATGTAACCTTAATGTTCTATGAAATTGTTCAATATTTGCATTTTTAACAAGATTAATATTTATTGGTTTATATATATAATATAAAATATATTATATTTAACGTACCCACCAACGTACCCAAAATAACGTATCCCCGTACCCGTGTCGTGTCGTACCTGCACCCCGTATCCGTATCTGTGCTTCATAGAGCCGACCTCAACTAATTGGAAAAAAGGCTTTGTTGTTGTTGTATGTTGTTTTCAAGCGCTAACCATCCCACTTAAATTAGATAGGATGGTTGTCACATCAGCAAAAAGGATTAAGGGCCAGACCAAAACAAATGTGGTTTGCAGCTATCAATTTGAAGTGTTAATTTGACGATGGAGATGGCCCCAATAAAATTCAGTGGAGAAAAATGATTTACATACTCGACCCCAAAATTTTGGGTTGTAGGCTTTGTTGTTGTTGTTGTTGTAGGGGCACCCTCAAAGAAATTGGAACAGAAAGGTCTCATTTTTTGGGGCTTCAACTTCTCTTGTAAGGGACATGGGTACAAATGTATTTCCTCACATATACTTGTCGCCAATATTTAGAAACCCTGCTTTCCCCCAAAACTTAAACAACCACCTTCAACTTTTGTAATCAACAAAATCAAATATCAACACCTTAGATGCCATTCAAAATGCAATACCCTAGATGACCATCCAATTCAGTATAAAAAGGGAAGAGAATAAAGCTACAACTCCAATAAAACTCAGCTTGAGTAAGATCCCAGTGAAAGAATTGAGAAACCCTAGCCTTCGAGTTTTGACTCCGCAAGCCCACAGCTCCAAGTAGCCGCACTCGCAACCTCTCTGGTCAAGATTGTTGTAGAATGTAGAAGAGAAGATGAGAACAAAAGGTTAGAAGTTGGAAGAACAGGATTTTTTGTTAAAAGGAGGGGTTAGATTTGGACAAGAGTAAAAGTTGTGAGTTCTTTTTACCGTAAGGGTATCGTGGTCATTCACTTGGGCTGTAACAGACACATAACTAAAGCAAAATTAGGGCAATTATCTTTTAATAACAGGAGTAAAGGTAGCTTTCTGTAATTTAGCCTTGTTCATATTCATAATGGAGCTTGAAGATGGAGTTCAGAGCATGAAGGAATCTGTGTAATCGCTAAGATCTAATTTGTAATATTCCTAGTTTAGTTGAAACACTATTTAATTGATTAAAACATGGGTTGGATGTAATATTTCAGAGCCAGTTACATGACAGTATGGTATTTAGATGTTTGTGGATGCTAATTGAAGTAGACAAAGCGCTTTTGCTGTTTTGGAAATAATTTGTTAGCAATTAATGTGAATTTCCACTATATATAGAGTTCACTCTATGCAAGCTGTTGTATGTGGGCCTAACATGGCGAATATATGGTTATTGGTTGTTTGATGGTTTGATAATAGTGATTATGAAATTCAAGTTTTTGTTGTGAACTAAATGGACTGTATTCAATGTTACTCCTATGATGTTTGCTGATATGGGTAGTATTTGAATTCAGATCATGTATTCATACTTTGAGGAGATTAGATGCCGCTAGTTTTAAAAAAGGGTATATAAAGTTTATGCCCTTTAGGATAGTCTTCTGAAAGCAAATAAACGTTTATGCTAGTTTTTTGAAAGTAAATAAAAGTTTATACTAGTTATCTGAAAGCAAATAGAAATTTGAGGTAGATAACTGTTACATATTGTAAGTTTGAGGTAGTTTAACAGTATTATGTGTATGCTAAGTTTGGATGGATGAAAAGCATAGCAGAATGGGTGTAAGTGCAGTCATTGAAAATTAGAAGTAACTTTAATTGTGAAAAAAGATGAGCGAGAAGTTGAAATGGTTTGTGCATGTTCTATGGACACCGATAACTGCACAAGTAGTAGTTGGTTACAGTTAGTGAAGAACAAGGGCTGTAGGTAGACCTAAACAAATCAGGATTCATTCATTTAAGAAGGCTATCTTAGCTAATAGAGTTAAACAGAGAAGAAGGGTTCAAATGTAGAGGTGAACACGAAGATTTGTGACTTAACTGAAGTTATTATTCTTGCAAACAAATCTATGGCATTTTAATTTTGGTGAAGTTTCGTCTTCTTCTAGAGTCATCTATGCAGTAGTGCTGCTTCTTTAAAAGTTAAGATTTTAGTCCTTGTTATTGAAATCTTTAAATGTGTTGGAAACATCATAGTACCTTTTTCTGATGAGGAAAGAGAGCCTCAATACTTATAGGCCGAAATTTTCTTCATACATACATGGTGGGACTCTATATAGATGATCCTCACTGTTCATGTTCCTTATGTGTTAATATGCATGTACATAAAAAAGAAACTCGCTTGGTAGCTTCTTACTGATGCATCAAATGGTGCTAATTGTTATGTTATTGAAAAACCATTCATTTTGCGACCACTTGAAACATGATAAAAAAGTATCGAACAAGTTGATTTTTCATACTCAGAGATACCATTACATGTAAATCAATGTGGATGGTGCCGATTGTCCATTACGGGTTCCATCGTGTGTGTACAATTACTCTATATGAGGAAATTACCTCATACGAGGTTCCCTTTCCTCTTTTCTAATTGCATCCATGGATATTTCGTCTCTCTACAAAAGCTCAAAGGGAAGAGAATACTATCACCCACCCCTACCCCTCTGTTTGAATTTCTTCAAACACCAAGCAGTAGGAGCAGTTGCAGAAAGCAGAACTTATTTCATCTCAATTCCCTTGGACAAAAGTCCCCATTCTGATTCATCTCAATCCAATTAGTTCTTCAATCCTACTTCATCTAAAGACCTTATTCATCTCCAGTCCCTTTGATGAAACACTGGCTCTTTCCACAAATCTTTTTTGCATGAAGCCAATAAGGCATTGTTGGAACGTTATAATTTGGTAGGCTGTTTTACATTTTCTTGAAGGAATTGGGTCCGATTTCTATGTATAGGTCGGAAGATGTGTTTTTCTGCACTTTTAGAATCTATCGGGCGTAATATTACTTGGATTTTAATTTTGGGTACCGAAGTAATTTGCCCTTACTTTAATTGTGAACTGTTTGACTTGTTGCTGTTGGTTAAGGGGTCATAATGTTCAGATTTGTTGGAAATTGTTTTTCCTCCTTGCTTATCCTCCTGTTGGGAGTATAAATAAAAAAATAGTAGAGTTGAATAGAATTTGGCTCCAATCAGGGATTCATTTAATTTTGCTGGCATGAATGAAAACTTGGTATATTTTCCTGCTTAAGAAAATGGTTTTGTAGTAATTTTGATATTGTTGACAAAACTTATTTATCTCATTGAACTTTGTTTGGGCAGGTAATGTTTCTGCTGAGAGTGAATCTCATCGATTCCGTCTACATCAGCTTGAGAGATTGCAAGAAAACTATTGGTGGCAGAACTTACAAGTTGCTGTATAGATTTCTGGATTAGCCTCTTTCCTGCATGATTCAAGGCCGTCAGCTATTATGGCTACTACTGTTATTATTTTTTTATGTCTGAATCGCATATAGCGGACCTTGCCGTCTCCTTCTTCATTTTTTTTTTGTGTGTGTGTGTGTGTTTTCATGTATTTCCTTGTTCTGTTTTGTTAATCGTGAGTTTTGTGTCTCGGTGGACTGTTAATGCCCGTCTTGTTCTGTATTACTGGGTACGCATTTAGTTTTTCACATTGACATGGAAAGGAGAAGTATATACCGTTTATGTTGTGCACAGAATATGCTTTGTATGCGTAAGGGAGCCAATTAAACAAGAGAACAAACTGAACCAACCCACTTGATAGATACATGGTAAGAGGAGACGTTTAAACTACAGCTAGACAGATGTCTTGCGACAATATAGAACACAGTAAAAGTATCTATACACATAGACATCTTAATTATAACTAAACTTGTTATAGAGTTGATCTGTTTTTCATAAATGTAAGTATAAGATTGAACGTTAATGGTGATCGAATAAAGAGGATCAAGACTGAGCTCTAAATCTCTATATATCTACTTGTCATAGCATTGAGATGGGGTACACAAAAATCATAAAAAGGAAAATATAGGAATAAGAAGGGCCCAACCCTCTCACTTGAACACAAACCAGCCAACCACAAACTATATATCATGCATATATCATTCATATTACATTGGAGATATAATTAAAACCAGGAAGAAATGTCAAGCACCTGTTTGATTTTATGTGTTAGCCAGCCTCTCAGATGCCTATGTCTCTTAACTCTTCATCACAAACAAACAATTACTTGAAAATTTTAATATCTGTACGTGCTTCTCCATATATAACATTATTTAGGTCCAAAACATTTTCAAATCTAGTGCAATTATATCTTTTTGTGACTAGAATTCCGTAAGTGATCTAGTTGTAGTTTGAGTTACTCTAAGTGAACCAGAATTCCCCTTTTGCGATAGTTTGAACTTAATTTGTTCAGAACCATCTAAACTCGATCGCTATATAGGATGATGAATCATGTCGACGCCTAACTGGGTTTCCCTAGCTAGATATATAATTTCCAACTTTTACTTTAAAAAATGGGCTCAGCCCAAATTTATCTTACTACGTAGGCTATAAATTATGCTCTGTATTAGATTTCCGCAACATGGGGTGGTGGCGCAGTTGGCTAGCGCGTAGGTCTCATAGCTAGAATTTGAGTAATCCTGAGGTCGAGAGTTCGAGCCTCTCTCACCCCATTACTTTTTTGTTTAATCTTATTCAATTATTATTATTATTATTAGTTTAAAAGTATGAGTTATATTGGATTAAAGCAACATGGGGTGGTGGCGCAGTTGGCTAGCGCGTAGGTCTCATAGCTAAAATTTGAGTTATCCTGAGGTCGAGAGTTCGAGCCTCTCTCACCCCATTATTTTTTGTTTAATCTTATTCAATTATTATATTATTATTGTTATTTTAAAATTATGAGTTATTATCTACTATCTACTACTATTAATGGGAGGGAGAGTTTGTCACACAACAAACATCACTATGTCGTGCATCTCTATTTATCAACACATGCAAAGTGCAAAAGTTTTCCACGTATCCATCGTTTAAGAAATTTTGATTTATGCGCTGACAAACACTTTTAGCTTATAGCCCATGTTTGAGTTTCATAGAGCAAAACACACTTGTAAGTCTTAATCATCTCCATCTACTGCCGGTGGCTGCACTGCCTTCCTCCTTCGTTTAGCACCTGCACATACCATATGTGTTCGTAGTTTATATACAACACAATCATATCATACATACTTTTCAAATTGTGCACACATACATATATATATATCTCTAATCTCTAATCTCTAATATTATAATGGGAGAATGCCTTTGTATCATTTGTAGATCTATCAATATGTGCAACACACATACATAACTAATATAAGGGAAGTTTCAAGTTCAAACTCATACTATATTTGAAATTTTACTTTTAAAAAACTAAATTTATTAAGACGTGCATCACATGTGTAAATTACTGGTATACATTCATTTCTATATGGGTAAAAGGGATATGAGCAACTTGCTCATTTAGTAAATGAGCAATTGATTATGTGGCATGCATGTGTTACATTGGACAACTAACCCTTTTAAAGATTGTCCAATCACATGTATGCCACATCATCAATTGCTTATTTACTAAATGAGCAAGTTGCTCATATCCCTTTTTCCCTTTCTATATATATATAAACTCAACATATATAATCTCAACATTGCAAATAGTATACATCCATTTCTCCCGTGTGCATGTCCACATGCTTCTTAAAAAATTATCAAAATTTAATTAATTCCTCAATTATATATAGTCTCAAATAATTAAGCCTAATGTCATTTGACAGGAAAGTTAGATATTATCAAAGTTTATTCAATTTTCTTAATCCTGCAACCATGCGGGCAGGGAATATATATTACTAATATATTGAGGTTTGTTTCTAGCTTCTAACTTTTATTAATTATAATTTTAGCTGCAGGATTATGCAAGAACTGCGATTAGTTTATTCGACAAGTCTCACTAATAATGAGTCAGTTTCATAGAAATTGGGCTCTCTGATGAGAGAGGTATCGAGTTTAAACAATTTCTGCAATTGGTTCTGCAACTGGACGAGAAAAAAGATAATCCTTTCATCACCCTAATCAAAATGTATAATATTTTATTTCATTAAAAAATTCATCTCCTTGACGTAACAGAGTTCATAGTCTCCTACCAAATGGTCAGGGCCGGCCCTGAGTTCCCGGGGACCCTAGGCGAACTTTCATAATGGGGCCCCTAATAACATATATATATTTTTACGTGCGAAATACGTGCCTATATTTATAAGTGAAGTTCAAAATTGGGACCCAAAAATCACAAATTCCGCGGGAGCCCGAGGCGGCCGCCTTACCCGTCTCCATGCTGGGGCCGGCCCTGCAAATGGTGATCGAATACAAACAATTTCAGAATTTATAAATAAGCAACATACAGCACCACAGAAGTTTCCACCAAAATTTTGGAGTCGCCCAGCATGAAATTGTTTTCTGTATTGAGAGCATCATTCTCAATTGAATAATTTATACTAATTACGTACCATCTCTTTTAAGTAGAATAATACAATTTGTATATAAGATAACTATAAAATATTGTTGAAAGTACATTGTAAAATATACCAGGATTCATGCGGCCGACCTAATTAATTGGAAAAAATGCTTTGTTGTTGTTATTGTACGTTGTACAATATACCGTGGCTGTAGATACAAAAGATGCTTCAAAAAAGTTCTCAGTTATTGCTGGACTACTTGAATTTTTTAAAATAAAATTTTAAGCATTTTTTTGAAACTTTCGGTTGGACTTGGTGAATTTTCGAAAAAATTTCCATATAAGAGCTCGCTGTTCCCAACGGCGAGAAAAAATATACTAAACTCGCTGTAAGGAATGATCAAGTCTACTGATTTTGAAATTTCACAGAGAGTGAAACTTTCTGTTGGACTTGGTGAATTTTCAAAAAAAACTTCACAGAAGTGCTTGCTGCTCCCAACAACGAGAGGAAATACACAAAATTCGCTGTTGGGAACGACGAGTTCCATGTAAATACGTACACCGCTATTGGGAACAATGAGTTCTTCTATAGAGTTTTTTTTACCGAAAGTTCCCCAAGTCCAACAGAGAGTGAAACTCTGTGAAATTTCAAAATCAATAGACTCGTCGTTCCCATCAACGAGTTTAGTATAAATTAAGAACCTCGCCGTTGGGATCGTCGAGTCTTGTTTGAAAATTGGAAATGACAAGTTTCTTAAAAAAATTAGAACTACACTTGCCGTTCCCAAAGGTGAGTTTAGTTGTTGAATCTCCGAGCGCAATTAGTTTGACAACTGTCCTTTTTTTGTAAATAGTTTCGAAAATGACTTTAAAAAAAAATTCTGACTACTTGAGGTCGACTGTTAGCGTGTTTTTAACTCACTAGTTGGTAACAGTATCCACACCAATGCAATAGCTATTTAGGTTTTCATTTTATTTTTGGCAACCTAAGGAACAACTTTAATAAAAAATGGCCATGTAATAGTGTAAATTTATATAATAGTGTGTGTATATATATATATATATATATATATATATATATATATATATATATAGGGTTTTGCTCAGTTGAAAACGGGTTAGTTTTCAATGGGTTGGAAAATAACGATTTGAGCCGTTGGATCGCTCTTGATCTTGATCAACGGCTCAGATCGCTACCGCTCAGTCTGAAGCGGATCTCCTATTAGAGCGGAGGGGCATTTTGGAAAGTTCACGCTAAATAATGCTTCAGACTTACCATTATTTAGTGTGAACTTTTTTTGGTCGAAAAAAAAAACCACTTAAACAACGGCCTAGGTTGTTTAAAAAAAAAATTCAACCTAGGCCGTTATTCCCAACAACGGCCATAGGTTTGCACAAGTGTTTTTCCAAACACTTGTACATACTCAGATTGCCATATCCCTCATTCTTCGTCGACAACTCTCTCTCGCAACTGGAGCTCGCGATATTGATTCCCCAAACCCTAGCTCTGCTCCGACCTCCTCTTCTCGATCTCCCCCTCTTCTCTATCCGAAATCTCCCCAACTCACTTGAACCCTAGCACAAATTTGTCAAAACCCTAGAGTCTACAACTTCTTTGTTTACAGCAGCGGCTCCTCACATCTTCGACAACTCTCTCTCTCTCTGGACTAGGTATTCACTTATTCACAATTTAGTGTAATGAACTATGTTAATTTATTGATTTTTTTTCCTTTCAATTTTTGAGTTTGATTTTTGGTATAATGCGTAGTAGTCTACAATTTTTGTATCATGTGTGTTGCATATATTTTTTTGACATTTTCATAGATGTAGTTTTAGTTGAAGTTGTAGAATATAGGAAAAGTAAACAAATGAGATCCAAAATTCTCAAATTTTACGAGTAGGTCTGACTCACCACGCACAAGGCAAAAAAACTTGTAGATGCGATTTCCGACTCACGCTTTGCAAGATACGTCAGTTTATCACTTTTATTCAATAAAATGGATATAAAGCGATATACAGTCGTATATTACAAACCGAGAGTCGGAACTCACCTCTGCAAGTTGCGTTGGCTTGTGTTTGGTGTGCCAGACATAACAGCCAAATTTTGTAATTTTTTCATCTTGTTTGTTTTGTTCTGTCGCGTATATGAAAGAACTTCTATATACTTCAGAACCTTTTTAGTACGGTCTCACTAGAAAACTGCTCAAACGAAGTCCAAAAAAAACGAAACTGTGCGAGTAGGTCGGGCTAACCATTCACAACCCAACACAACTTGTAGTTGAGAGTTCCGACCCACGGTTTGCGAGATACGTCAATGTATCGCTTTCTGCTTTTTTTCAAGATTGAAAGCGATACAGGGCCGTTTCTTTGAAACTGTGGGTCGGAACTCGCATTTACAAGTTCTGTTGGATTGTGTGCAGAAAGCCTGACCTAATCGTAAAGTTTTGTATTTTTTGGTGGTTGTTTGTGTGGTTTTCTCACGTATTTTGTTATGTATTTAGCAAGTTTTCAATAGAGAACTTGCCCAAAAATTACGAAATTGTTCGAGTAGGTCATTTTCGCCACTGACAAGCCAAAGCAACCATGAGGTCAAGCTCGCTTGTACAAGTTGTGTTAGCTTGTGTGCGGCAATTTAGACCCAATCGCATAGTTTTGTATTTTTTTAAAGTCGTTTGTGCTGTTTTCTCACGTATTTTGTTTCGTGTGTGTGTGTGTATATATATATATATATATATATATATATATATATATATATATATATATATGCCAATTTTTTTTGTGAAAATATTGTTTTATATATGTGATCTTTCTTTCAGAAAATTATTTATAACGAGGGGAACCGGTAGGTCATCTGTTAGTGGTCGGAGCGAACATTCCACAAAAGTAAGAGAACTATTAATTTGTATTGCGAATTTTTGTATATAGTGGTATTGTTACTACACTAATAATAATTTCACAATGTGTTGGTGTAGGTTGGTGCATCCTCTTCGGCAGCAAAACGAGGTCTAGGACCAATATATAAAGGTGAAATCACCTTGCAAGACTGCCACAAATCCGAGGCAGTGTAGGTTGGGACGACGCGGAGGTATAATTTCCGCACTCACGAAACTATGCTTATGCACTAACGTATCGTCGAGTACCCCGTCTAGGTCGATTTCTATGGAATCAGTATGATGGGCCAGGTGAAACTAGACCGAGCACTTCTTGTAGCACTCGTCGAGCGATGGAGGTCAGAGTCGCACACCTTCCATCTACCGGTCGGTGAGATGACAGTGACGTTACAGGATATAGTGATGATCTCCAGTCTTCCAATAGATGGGATGGCTGTGACGAGTAATATAAAGATAAGAGAACTATGTAATGAACTCCTCGCTACAGAGTTTGATGATGAGGACGATGAAGATAGGGCTATTTTTTTCGGACAATCAATCCGACTATCTTGGTTGAAGGAGTATTTTGAAGGGAGGCTGAACGATGCATCAACCGACCACGAAGTGCAGTGCTACACCAAAGCATACATTCTAATGGTGCTTGGAGAGGTTCTCTTGCCTAACTCATCCGGAGATACCGCACCGCTTATGTATCTACGTTTGTTCGCTGACTTAGGCTTAGCTGGCCGGTACAGTTGGAAAAGTTGTGCGTTAGCAATGTTGTACAGGACGTTGTGTTCGGTAGCGTTAGATGGAATCGAGATGACCAGTCCAACGGTCTTGTTACAGATTTGGTCATGGGAGCATCTACACTTGGGTCGTCCCCGAATTACGAGATCGACGGACGGTTGAATGGCTGAAGCACCAAATGTGGATATGTTAGCACCCTTAGGTGTATATTGGGAAGGTAAACGGAGTTATAAAGACAACCCAAAAGGTGTACTAACTTACTACAGAGAAGAGCTCGACTAACTACGAGAAGAGTTCGTGATTTGGGTGCCGTATACACCCGAGCGAGTGGGAAGACTACCACCGATGTGCTCGACCGGGTCGCAGTTGTGGATGACGCCGGCTCCACTCATCAACTTTGGTATAGTGGAGCATCCGCGGCCAGAGAGAGTCCTTCGGCAATTCGGTCTTCAAAAAAATCTACCCAAGAATTGCGCAAAACTATACAACTTTGAGTTACACGCTGTGAGGGGTACCGGTCGTATGCCTACCCATGATTGGGCAGATTTCCACCGTATGTGTTCATGGTGCAGATTGGAATGAGCGACGATTTGTACTCGTAATTTTTGATGTTCCCCCGTACGATGGCACACAGCAAACGAAGTACATGGAATGGTACAGATTTATTACATGTTTGTACATCTCTCCCATTACAGAACTACCTACTGGTATTCAACTACCAATTGAGGAGAGAGAGATTGAACCACCACCCGCGTATTCTAGTTCACATCCAATGTTCCAACCGAAGGCTGCATCTATATGTACATTGGTGAGTACAATGATTAAATATTATTGAAATTTCCTTATTTTTAAAAATTAAATTGATTACAAATTCGAATGTGTTTAATATACATATATATATATATATATATATATATATATATATATATATATATATATATATATATATATATATATATATATATATATATATAGTTTTAGATAGATAATACATGGGACATGGCAAAAGAATGCGCGCATATACTCAAAAGTAATGCTGCCCAACCTATGAAAAAGTCCGCTCAGAAGATGCTCGCTTCATGTCGGGGGCAATTTAGAAGTTTTAGGAGATGGTGAAGCTTTGAACCGGTATTTGGATAAATCCGTACGTACACAGCGACGTAAGAGCGTGACAGGTAGGCTATCTGGCCCGGGGCAACAACGGTAATATCATCCTCCATCTCCATCTCGAGAAGGAGAGCAAGTAGAAGAGCATAAATACAGTGTTATTGGAGAGAGACAAGAGGAGGGAGAAGAAGAAGAAATTGTTGCGGCGTCATCCCCAACCCGGCGACGAAAACCTCTTCGAAAGAGGCGAGCACCACAAACTTACACGCCCGGTGTTTAAGTGTTTCCCGATCCAGTCGTTTTTGGAGTACAAATTTGGTTGTTGTTGTTGAATGTAATTGATAGAACTTGTTGTGGTTATTGTTGAGATATTGTTAGTTTTAGTTGTTGTTGATGTAGTTTTTATTATGTGATGATTGTGAATTTTGTTGTTGTTGTTCTTTGTTATTTTATTCTTTATATTGGTATTAGTTTTGTTGTTAATCGTTCACATTGGTGGGATTCAAGTGTTATTGTTGTGTTGTAGCTGATGGGATTGTATGTAGTGTTTTTTTGGAGAATGTAGTATAGCAGTTGTAGCTGTTGTGTTAACTTGTAATTCATTTTTTTTTACTTAGGGGTTCTATCAATCAAATTGGTTTTTTGATCAGTAGCTCTCTGTCTTGGCTTAGCCAAAAGGAGCAACAATTAATAAAAATTCCCCAAAAAATTGTTTAACTAAGGCTGTTATCTCCAATAACGACTTTAGTTATATGAAACAATAAAAGTTTTCTGAATTGCTCTCTGTCTCTGGCCAAGCCAAAAGAAGCAACAACTCAAAAAGTCAATTTTTTTTTTAACTCAGGCCGTTGTTGGAGACAACGGCCTAAGTTATATGCAAAAAATTGGATTTTTTGAGTCCCTCTCTGTCTTGGCCAAGCCAAAAGAAGCAACAAACACCAAAAAAATCCATCTTTTTAAAACGAAGGCCGTTGTCTCCAACAACGACTTAAGTTATATGCAAAAAAATGGATTTTTTTGGGTCCCTCTCTGTCTTGGCCAAGCCAAAAGAAGCAACAAACACAAAAAAAATCCATTTTTTTTTGTCTAACAGAGGAGTTATATGCAAAAATTTAGATTTTTTTGAGTCCCTCTCTGTCTTAGCCAAGTGAAAAGAAGCAACAAACTGATAAATGTACAAAAATTTCTTTTAAGTAAGGCCGTTGTCGTTGTCTTAGTTATATGAAAAATTTTGGATTATTTTGAGTTGTTCTTTATCTTGGCCAAGCCAAAGGGAGCAACAGCCCATTAGGTTACCAATTTTTTTTGGTTACTACCTTGGCCGTTGTCTCCAACAACGGCTTAAGTTATCTGATAAATGATGAAAATTTTTTATGCTTTTCACAACTGTCTCTCCACTCTTTACGAACAGTGTCTCTCGAACTCTACACAAAAGACATTCATATGCTTGTATATCGTCTTTATATTTTATCCAAAATCCATTTTAGCCACCTAAGTGAACAATATACTTTCGTTACGGTTAAATACTTAAATAAGTACCAGTAAATAAATTATATTTTAAAATTTTATAATTTTGTAATTTTATTTTTTAAACCATAAAATGTATTTTCTTAAAAGACATTCATATGCTTGGGAATAAAACATGGATCACATGAATAGAATATACCATATTGAGAGATTTTTCTGGCGTCCTTCCCATGCCCATTGAAATATCAATAAAATATTACTAACTAATATGGTTTATTACGTTACATGTGATGCCAATAGATGTGTTCACAACAAAAAATTTAATAAAGTCCACAACCCTACACAACCGCCTTGCCTTTTTTTTAAATTTATCCATTTTTTGTTAACTAACTAAGAACATTGTCTCCTCCAACGGTGACGCTAGATTACATGATTAATTTGGATTTTTTTTTTACACTCTTAACAACCCTCTCTCAACTCTTTACGTATAGTGTCTCTCGAACTGTATGCCAAAGACATTTATATGAGTTATATTGTCTCTATATTTTATTAATTTTCATTTTTAGCCACCTACATGAACAATATACAATGGTTAAGGTTAAATGATTAAATATCTACTAGAAAATAAAATATGTTCTTCTTTTTTGTAAAGGGTTAAGTGTTATGATAGGGTTAAGGGTTTAGGGTTATGGTAGGGTTTAGGGTAGGGTTATGCATAGGGTTATAGTAGAGATACAGGATAGTGAAGGATTATGAGTAGGGTTATGGTAAAGATCGATAGATTTTTTTTTTAGTCCTGGTAAAAAAAAAAAAAAAGGCACGACCGTTGTCTCCAACAACGACCTACGTAAAGGAGGGTTATGCGAGGGTTAGGGTAGAGGTTGTGTAGGGTTGTGGACTTTAATAATGTTTTTTTAAAAAAATTATTATTATTATATTTATTTTTAAAAAAGTGTATTCCCAAATTTTTGAAAAAAAAAAGGCATGCGGGTTATGTGAGGTTTGGAAAGTGCATACCAGGTTTGGAATAATTATCTTTGATTTCTGTGGTGACGTAATAAACCGTCTTAATCAGTAATAATTTGAAATTTTTCTCAAAATGGTATAATCTATTCATGTGATCCATATTTTATTCCCAACCTGTATCGTTCTCTATTGAAACATTCTAGATTCAATCGTTTATACAAACCCTACCATAACCCTAACCTTAACCTGACCCTAACCCTAACCAAACCTGTGGTTGAAATATTATGGGTTTGGGTAGGGTTATGCATATGGTTAGGTGTTAAGCTTAAAATGTATGCAAATTCTAGAAGAACATACATTTTAGGGTTACAAAAAAAATAAAAAAATTGGGTTTTTACAAAATTTTAAAACATAAATGATTTTCTGGTACTTATTTAATCATTTAACCTTAACGATTGTATATTGTTAATTTAGGTGGCTAAAAATGGAAATTAATTAAATATATAGTCGATACACAAGCATATGAATATCTTTGGTGTAGAGTTCGAGAGACACTATTCGTAAAGAATGGAGAGACAGTTGTAAAAAGCATTAAAAAAATTCCTAATTTAATCAGATAACCTAGGCCGTTGTTGGAGACAACGACCTTAGTTAAAAAAAATTCTTGGATTATTTTTGAGTTTGTTGCTTATTTTGGCTTGGCCAAGACAGAGAGGGACATTCAAAAAATCCATATTTTTCATATAATTTAGGCCGTTG